>CM072531.1:1870000-3077500 GCA_036898165.1 Silybum marianum
TAAAAAAATGATGATAAAGTTAATTTATCAACCTTATTCTCATCATTTTTAGTATCTTTTTAGAGTTTATTTTAACTTAAAAACCTTTTGAGTCTAGTACTCTAGTTTCTTTAGTCTTTTTTAGAGAAATTTGGGGAAACATTTAACCCTGTAACAAAACTATAAAAAGTCTCTAAGTTTACTGATTTTTCATATTTCTTTCGGTAGGATAGAGGAAAAGACCGTATGTAGCAAGTACGACAATTTTGGAAGAACGACATGGGCCATCTCCAACAGCAATTTTGAAGAACTCAAAAGACTTACAATGCTCGAGCCGTTTATGTGGGCCGAATTGTGTTAATTAGAAGATGGATCTTGATTAGTTATTTCGGCTATATTTTGTTATAAACTTTTATTGGGCCAAATCATTTGTTTAAGGCCCAAACCCAACTTGTGTATGCATATTAGAATCACCAAGGAAAACTCACTCCAACTTGGCTTCTCATGTTTATTTTCTTTTTTTGAAGTATATAATATTTATATACGGTAAATGCAACAAATAAACTCATACATCTTCTTTATCTTTACTGAGGTTTAAATCCCTGACCTTCTAAAAGATAAAGGTTACGATACTGTTAAGGCAAAGTCCCTTTATTAGCTTCTCATGTTTGTTAGCTTAGAAAGACTTTTCTAAAGTCTATGGTTGACTTTTGTTGTTGAAGTCTTTCTACATTCACAGTTTGTCTCTAAGGATTCCACTTTTATATTGGATATTCTAATATTAAATGTTTATTGTGTTTATCTTGATAATTATTGTGTTATCTTATTGCTATTAACCAATTGTTCTTCTTTTTATATAACTTGTTATTTTACTAATAGTTAATTATTGCTCTTATACTTACTTTATTTTATCTCTTTGTTCGTAATTTGGATTATCATATATTCACTATTGTTCGTAATTTTTTTATGAAAGAAAACCAAGCTATGGCAGGCTAACAACTTGAGTTTGGGATGCAAACAAAATAAGTTTTTAAAACTCGACAATATGGTAAAGAGGTGTTTTGAATATAACAGTTTAATTGTAAAGTTATCTATATCGGGACTTTAGTATTACATTAAAAATTACGTGTAATTAACTGACAACTAATTATTTGTAAGCAAATGTATAACTTTCAGAAGTTATTATAATGTTGATATCATGAGATAACGATTAACCTGCTATAATATTTTTTACTGGATTGCCAGTCTTGTTATTTTACGGATCTTTACACGGTGTGCTTCTTTTTATAATTGATATTCTTTGTAATTGATAATCAAACCAACCCATTTTCAGATAAATCAAAATTCTCGATTTCGCCATCTGAAATCAGTTCGTTAAAGACCAGACTTTTTATTCTAAATACTTTAACCATCCGTGTGGGAACGACATTCTGTACTAAAAATATCATTATTACTTGTTTCGATACGACAGTAAATCACGGTGTATACTTGCGTCATGGTTTATTTTTGCATTGAATTTTAAATGTTACATAAATCTAACAACACAAAGTAATATGGTAACCCCCACCTAACGAAGTTAATTTTGTTAGTTGGATGGGGTTAATCGCAAATTCCATCCATCTCACCCCTTTCCAAGATATGCTTTAAAATAAGGGTGAGCATTGGCCCCGAACCGGTTTGGAACCGGAAATAAGAGATTCTTGGAACCGAGAATCGGACCGTATAGGTAATAACGGTGCCGGTGCCGGTCCCGGTCCGGGTTTTCCGGTCAAAAAACCGGTTGGAACCGATTGTTAATCCATTTTCTATAAAAATCATACTCTAATTTTCCATTGCCCTCTTCCTGTTGCTTTGCCATCTACTTTGTTTACAGATTGTTAATCTCTATATAAACACAAAACCGAAATGATTGTTCGTATTTAATAAAAAGTAATACTCGTTTCAAAATAGAACAAAAATTGAAAAAAAAAATACCCAAAGCTATATCATCGTCCTTCAAGATGTCGTCGATGTCATCTATTATCGGCTTTCTAGAGTTTCTAACCCAATCTTGGGTGCATAACAAAGCTTCAACTATCAATGTTGACAAACTAGTCCGATGCTCATTTAAAACTCTACCACTAGTGCTAAACGCGGACTCGAACACCATGGTTGAAATTTGTATAGCCAATATGTCTAACAACAAGAAAATTAAATTATAACGACATTAATTTATAAAGACTATGAAAAACTAAAAAAAAAGTAATAATTACCTTAAATTATAACGATAATAATTTACATTATTTTGTTACTTAAACTTCTGGGCCGGTCCCGGTTAATTACCCGAAAAATTGGCACCGAACAAGTTTGGAACCGGAACCAAAAATGGAGGATTTGAAGAACCGAAAACTGGACCGGTTGGACAATACCGGTGCCGGTACCGGTACCGGTTCGGGCCGGTTCTTATGGGTCAATTGCTCACCCCTACTTTAAAAGCATATATTCCTGCCAACTGGCACCTCGGCAGGTCATGGAGGTACCATTTGCGGACCTGGATTTGTTTTGAAAGTATTTTGAATTTTGGCCCGTCTGCAAGTTTCGAAAGTGGTACTTGTGGACCTGGGTCAAAATTGTAACTTTTTTTTGTCTTTTATCACATCCATTAGTCACGAAGATATCACTTTTGAAGGTAGATGTTTCGTAATTCAGATAGAGAGATGACTAAGAGATGAATTTGGTCTATGAAAACGGCTATTTTAGTGATTTTCCCATTAATTTTATATATTTACTAAATAATTATAATAAAATTTGGTTTATGACGGTTTCTAAAAAGTGTCATATGAAAAGACTAATACATTGATTTACTTTTTGACACATCATATAATAATATTGTACAACTAGAATTTATGGAATTTGTTTCATATAAACAAAGCTTGCTATATCATATTATATTTTTGTAATAGGTCATTGTAACATATTTATTAGGATGTATTACTACACCATAGATTGTTTTAGTTTTAAAAAGGATTTATACTTATGAATATTTATATTTTATAAAATAATAAAAAGGAATGCTTAAAGAGTACACATGTTAGTTGGTGGGTGGATCTTTTGGGGTCCTTTATTATATGTTGGTGTTTAAAGTGTTTGACTTAATGTTGCATATGGTTAGTGGTTGTCTCCTTAGACAATCTATGGGTTGATGTTGACTTGTTTTCTTCATTATCCATCAACTCTTTTGACAATCTCTTGAAGTGCATTATTGCTTAATATATCATTTTGTGTTTAAATCATCTATCAAATGCTTATCGGATAAAAGTTTTATCAATATAATTATTGTCTTTACTTACTTTATCAGGTAATGTTTTTAGCTATCAAAACAAATCATCGGTATGCAGTTACCGAGTAACCATCTTCTACTCATTTACCGGGTAACCGGGTAAGGTAAATGACATTGTGTAAGCATTTGGTAAAAGACTCTTGAATCTTGAATAAATGAAAGTTTTGAATGGTTAAGTTGAGAGGGGGGGGGGGAGTGAAAGCCGTTAGATACGTTTTAAGCGAATGAAACAGGATTTTAATACAAGTATATTGAGTTTGAGAATACCTTTTAAGCATACCAAATGATCTTTCATATAAAATGTTTCTATTTTAGAAGGCTTGACAAAAAAAATCAAAATTACGTATGACTATAATACTGACTTTTTTTTTATTTGCAATAAAGCGTGATTGATGGAAATACCTGATTTTACAAATTTGAATTAAAAGACTAAATAAAGAGAACATGCAAAAATGTCTAAAGTTAAAAGGGAATTTGAATTGGAGAAAAAAAATGGAATTTAGGCTCGATGGCTAGGTTGAAACAAAAAAGTCATTCGTCCTACACTACTAGAAAGCAACTGGATTATCAACATATTATCGTGGGACTTGTCGTCGATAACATGAATTTATACTTTGAAAAATAAGTCACAAAATCATGTTTTATCAACAAATTAATGATGGATTGTTTTCGTCGGTAAAAGTTGATTTTTTAACTCAAAATTTTGTGTAATCCTGTAATATATTTGTATTGCAATTCATAATTCTCAAAAAAAAAAAAGGAAATAATAATCAAAATGACTAATTGTGTAAAAAAAAATTCATAAATGTCCAAATTCAACATTATTCAAAAGTAAAGTAGCAACACCTATGTATCGATCTAACTTAGAGGTAAAGGGGGAAGGGGAGAGTTGTTGGTCTCAACCATTTGATTTGTATATAATTCTAATAAACATCCGACCAAAACACTTAGAAAATAAACATTTTTGTTTTCCTTGTTTATTAGGTTCATATATGATGAAGTCTCAATCATCGAATATCCAATCTATTGTTACCATCCGACCACTTTGTGTTCTTTGGATATATTATTTCATCGGATATATTTACATGGTTGCCTTTTCCTTTATAATGGTATAATGATCGATTGAGTCATCCATCGAATAAAGATTCAAGCATTCACTAAGTATCCATCTACATCCGATATATATATATATATATATATATTTCATAATATGGTAAAATCCGATATATAGCTTTCTTATTGGATATAGACAAACATAGGATTTTACTTGTAGAAGTCTTATAACTTTATGTATTGATCCAAGAGCAAAGTGCCTTCGGCAAAATCGAAAACTAGTTGAAGTGAGGTCAAGATCATCACCAAAGCGGACTTGTTTTTCATATAGTCAAAAGAAGATCAGTACAAGATAAAAAAAAAAGGCAATTAGTAGTATGACAAATACTACTATTGGCAAGCCGAATCTTGAAGTACAAACTTGGCCACCAAGTTTGGCTCACCAATTCACTTGTTTCCTCTCTTAGTATGAGGACATTGATCATGCCAGTCTAAGCAAGTACAAAGGCACCATGTGACTTGTACTTTGTTTGCTTTACTGTTACCTAGGCATATTAAAGGATGGATTAAGATAAAAATGCGTCTACATCAATTTCAAAAGTTGAAGTGAAGAGTACTAGGATACATGGATCAACCAACAAGAAGAAGACACGTAGAAAAGTTGGACATATAACATTAAACGCAAAGATGGCTATAAAAGGCCACCCTTGGCATTCATTGCAGTTCGCCCGTTTTGGAAAGAACAATCCTTGTGAATGTTTCTGAAGAAAATTCGGCGTCAACCTCCAAAGAGCTTCCTTAGCTCATCGGATCTGAAAGAGAACCCTTCTCCATCCATGTATTTCAGTTTGCAAATTTGTCATAGTCAGATTGTTTAAGATCATGTGTCTTATCTTCTTAACTTCCGCATCAAATCTATTAATTAAAAAGTGAAAATTTGTTGGGTTTGTATTCAATTCCACTTCTACAAACACTTCTTCATGTGTAAGTCATCACTTTCCAGGACCAACAAGGGTACATACGCATTATCTTTGCGAAATCCTTAACCTGCTCTTGCATACCTGGTCGAATAACTTGAATCAATATCGAATAATCTAAAGCAAAGGATCCGGTCATACAATATAGGGATTTTATGGCAAACCATAGAAGTTCTCTACTACTCATGTTAGAGGCTGCTTGTATAGATGGATTTTGTTGTACTTTAAATGGGTTTTTATAAAGTGTTTGTGCTAAATTTATTTATTTTTTTGCTTGAGAAATCAGTACATGTCGAGTATAATATGATTCTTTTGTTCTCTTTTTTTTTTTTGAGTATAATATTTTTTTTGTTCTCTTATTTATACCTTACATTTTGCCTCTAAACCGAGTGTTACATATTATGTCAAATTACCATAATATCTAGTACCCTTTTGTTTCATTATCTTGAATGAAATATCAAAGAGTTCAAATTTCAAGCTTTAACATGAATATATTTAATTTTAAAGGTAAAACAAAATCAAACTCCGACCTCTTATCTAGTAAGATAAAAGTGGTGAATAAGAGGGTTTTAAAAAGAACAACGTCTTGATATATATAATCATATGAGTCCCTTGATTAGATTTAGTAAGGGTGTGTTTTGTTTAATGAAATGTTTTTGAAGGATTTGAAATTCGTGGAACGATTTTGAATTTGAGAGATTTGGAATCTTGGAAAATTGAATTTAATTCTTTATAAATAATCGTAATCATAAAAATAATTAAATTATCATTTTATTAATTAATTATTACAAAACAAATGTTTTTAACATATTTTAAAATATTGTTACACACAAATCCTACGAAATCCTGTGAAATATCAATCATCTCATTGGAATTTCAGAATCCTATGTTTGTGGAATTTAAATGAAATCTCAAGATTTCAAGAATAGAAAATCATTCAAATCAAATATGTGATCTCAATAGAATTCAATTCCAAATTCCTTCCAATCCAGTTTAATCTTACAAACCAAACGAGACATAAGAGTTATAACATCCAATTTTCATTATATCTATAACATTTATTTATACATTAGAGGTAGGTTTATACGAGAATGATACTTATTTAAAAAAAATGACCAAATCACGTACACATGTGATTTTACATTAACTGACAAAAAAGGGGCACAAGCAACTTTTCCCGCGACCTCAGGCTGCAGGGCAAGTCGCAGGGAATCATATATGATTTTATTCATGGTGTTAGTGTAAAATCACATGTGATTTAACCATTCTCTTATTTTCTTAGATATATATCATTATCGTATTAACCTGACTCTGGTAATTTATGAATTATATATATATATATATGCATATAAATCATGCATATCCTAAACCAAAAGTGGCCATTAGTATTGTTACGCTAACAATATTTGCAAATATACGCTAAACGTGTTACTACAAAATCCATTATCTTAAATTAATTTTTTTCCGTAAACGATACACTAGTTAAATAGTCGTACCAACCAACAATTTTACATGTTATCCTTTATCATCGCTAACACTAGCAATTGCACCTGATTTTGATCATGGGATGTTCTTCAATAAACAAACCAAATTACACCATAACTTTTATGCTTATCCTGAAGGTAAAATATAGTTATCATTTTTGAAACTTTGAAAACTAGCTTACACTACACTTCTCTTCATTTTTAATGTATTTTGTGTATATTTATCCATATATAGAAATGTTACAAATCATATTTTGGTGGTTAAAGTCGACCTAATTGAATCATCACCGTTTATTTGGTAGCCTAATTCGAACATTTAGTAGGCCAATTTTGGTGTTCTGTTTATGTCGGTTACATTGAATCTGGTTCTCTAAGTTAGATATACATGAAAGATGTTTAAACTTCTCTTTTTTTTAAATGACTACAAAGAACATTATAATAAAGTTCTAAAATGTATTATTAGGCCATGACTTAACCTTAATACAAAAATGCTCCTATTAAAGGCCAAATGGGCTAAAAAGTTTATACATATAGCATCACCAATAAATTGTCTAAATTTTTTTAAATGAAGAAATCAAAAGGCTGAATTTCCATAAGATTGTATTAAACTCTAATAAGTTTTTCATTTTGGAGATTGCAACATTACTTATATTATTAAAATATTATTTGGTCTTCCTAAACATTTAATTTCAAGGATTATTATTGGTAGGAAGTATACAAAGATCGTTTCTCTCTCATAAAAACTATTTCGTATTCAAATTTGGAAATTTTCACATTCTCAATCCTATTTTCTCAATTTTGAAGAATTATACATTAGTGTCTTTTTTTCCATACTCGTTTATACATATCTTGACTAATTCCATAAAGTCCTGAAATAATAGTTAAGATTTGAGATGCATATAAGGCCAAAACACTATTCGGTTTTGGGCCCATGCCTATTCCGTGAACACCCATAACTATAGGGCGAGTTTTTTTAGACCTAGGACTGGCCTTGGGTTTAAAAAGGAGCTCAATCGTGTTTGTCTGAGCTGGACTCTTTGGGCTTAACTGAACTTTTTTGGGTCGGGCCTATCCCCGAAGTTTCGGGTTGATAGCGCTACAAGGCCTAGTCTGGGTTGGCTTTGGGCTCCTTTCTAAAAGAAATGTCCATGATGAAATCTTACACAGTTATAGATATGTACCTTATATTATTGTAGTATTGTGTGAGAAGGAGAGTTAAGGTGGGAAGCATAAGAATGGATCTGGACCTTTGATCGCCTTTAACCTCAAACTCACACATGAATTGCCCTTGATACGAGGATTAATCCGGTGTATCTCGGTGCATCGTATTCTAATGTGCATCCGAGGGTGGAGATTTCGTTTACGCTTCTCAGTTCTCACCTTAACTCTACTTCTCATCAAAATCCAACTTTCATTGTATTATTACAATTTTTTAAATAATAAAGGATAATTAACCTTACCCATAAAGTGAGATATAGTTTCTTAATCTTAAAATGATAAAATGTGATAGTTAACATTTATTTTTTAAAATTAACACTTATTAATAAGTAATAATATAGATATTAAAAGCATCCTCAACAGTTATGCTAAAAAAAATTTATAATAGATTAATAAAAGTCAAAATCTCTATAAAAAATTATATCTAACTCTAACAGGCAACAACTACTTTATTTTAGCAATTATAACATTAATTATATTAATAAAAATTTATTTCTCTTTCTTATACATTTTATCTAAACACTCTAATTGGTTGAATATAATTAAATATTGTTTTCTCTCTTTTCTATTGGGATTTAGAGATTTCTCTAAATTTAGAGATTTTTACAATCTTTTTCCTCTTTTTTCTATTTTAGCATAGAGGATAGCATAGCTATTGGAATAACAAAAATGCTAAAATTACATTTTTTTTCTATTTTAGCATAGCATTCGGATATGATCCAATAATGTGAAACTTTAGCATTTATTTTTTAGATATAAAAAAGTTTTATTCAGTTTTAAAAAAATATTTAGGCATTGTTTGGCAAAAATAAGCCAGCTTATAAGTTGACTTATAAGATAGCTTATAAGATAGCTTATTACTCAGAAAATAAGCTAGTTTATCGATAAGCTACTTGGAGTAGCTTATGAGAAGCTTTTTGACACTTTTTCCAATTATACTCCTAATTAATATTATTTATTTATTTTCAACATGTTCTTTTTGGTCATTTCACATGCTCATAAGCTAGTTTTTGTCAAACATAACGTATTTATCAGCTAGCTTATCAGCTACCAGCTAACTTATAAATCATTAGCTACCTTATCAGTCATACGTTAGCTTATCAGTTAGTTTGTCAAACATAGCCTTAAAGTTGTTAAAATAAAAGAAAATATCTAGTGATTTAAAAAGGATGTGGGATGTGGATTAACACGTGTAAGTAGTAGAAGAGTGATGAGTATGAAATGTCAAACGTGAAGATGTAGCCACATAATGATGAATGTGGGCCCATGCCCATTTGCAGTACTCCCCTCAAGTCAAGTAACATGGGCCAGAAATCTTTTCATAGACAAATATAATTTAATTTCCTTGTTATATTATCAAAATATTTCTATTTCTATTAAAATCGCTATTAATTTTATAAATGTTGTTGATTTTAATAATATTTTTTAAATATAATAATCAAAACAGAAGCGAAATACAGTTGATTTTTTACATAAGTTTTATGGGATCTACCACCCAATATTAAAAAAAAAATCAAATACATTCTAGTTTATGGTACACTTTGTTTTATTTATCTTATGGAAAGTTTGGAAAGACCGCAATTCCAGTATTCATGACAATGTAAAGCACTGAATTAGAGGAAGTGAAAACATACTGAAAAGGATAGGAAGAAGACTCGACCTTAGGTTATTATGTCAGCAATAGTATCACTACCCATGATTAATTAAAATTATTGGTGCCTCCAAATTTGGATCCCCTCCACCCCTTTTTTCATTACTAATCGAATATCCTTCACTATTTGACTAAAAATGGAGCGAAATTGTCAGGCGGTAATAGCCGAAGGCAAAAAAAAGGGGGAAATTCACCCTCAAAAGGGTATTCAATAGCAGTTTACACCTTTCAACTACTATTTCAATTAATAGCCGAAGGCATAAAAAAGGGGGGAGGGGGGGGGGAGATAGAGAAGAGGAGATTCAGTTAGTCTATTAAACTAGGACAGTAGGGTGTATATGGTTCTTAGAAGAACCTATTTTTTATACACTTTTTTACCACATCAATGCCATATAATCAAATTAACAACTCACCAATTTTTTACAATGGAGGTTTTTATAAGAACCTCATTTTTATGGGTCCTATTGTTTAAATAAATTATATTTAATAATTAAATAAGTCAAAAATAAAAAATAATTGAAATGACATTTCTCACAAAAATCATGGTAAGAACCAAGGTTCTTGTTGGGGTACCTTAGCTTGTTAGGTTCTTATAAGAACATCTCCATAATGGTAGTTCTTATAAGCTAATGCATTTTTTGCTTATAAGAACCTTGCATTGGAGATGCTCTAACTTTCTTAATTTAAATTGGAAGATGCAATATAGACTAGGGTGTATATGGTAACTTCCCTATTGAAAACACAAAATAAGAGGTGTTTTCATTTTCATTTTCAATTCAATAATTAAATATTAAAAATGTATAAGATTTTTAAAATTGGTCTCTATATTTAAATGTCAATAAAGTTGGTCTTTATAAATAATGTATTAATATAATATTGAGTTTTTTACAAATATATATATTGTTTTTATTATTATTATTATTATTATTATTATTATTATTATTATATTGAAGCAGGTTTTTAGTTTTTTTTAACGTGTGATTGAAGTTAAAAAAATTTAATGTTTACTAGATCCATCATTAGTTTTTTAGTATTTAATGTTTTATTTTTAATTGTTGGATTGGAGATAATGTAAATCGTATGAGTTTAGAGGATTAGTTAAAATGATTTAACACCATGACTTGAAACAAAAGGTATGTCAACCTTTTAAATACATACATCAATCGTCAAACTCTCATCTTTTCGCAATATGAGATAGACACCTTAATCTTAATTAAGATATATATATATATATATATATATAATACTCGATTCTTAGAGTCTCACTTTATTCTTTGTGGATCTTGTTATATATATATATACACACATATATATGGAGAGAGAGAGAGAGAGAGAGAGAGACGGGGGGGGAGGAAAGTTCAAATGCGAACTCAAATTTGGTTGCAAACATGAGGACAAAGGAGAGCGTGACACGTGTCATATTCAGACTGAATAATGAAGAAAATATTCAATCTGAATATAGTGTTATTCAGTCTGAATGTAGTGCATTAAATTATTGGAAAAATATAGAATCAAAAAGAGGGAGATCGTTGATTAGGGCCAATGGCAGCGATGGACGACATGGAGAACAAACGTTGATGGGAGCAATGTCATTGGATGCGAGGCGTCTGAACGACATAGCGTTTAGGTACATGAAAACTGAGTTAGGCTTTCTCTATTTTAAAAGATTCTTAGCCGATCACAAGTTCTGTCTTAAAAGGATGTATATAACAAATTTTTATAAATTAAAAGATTTATTTATCAAAGCAAATATAAAAAGGTTTAAGAAATTTTTAATAACTTATTTACAAAAAAGAAATTCACTTAAAAAGTTCATTAAAATTTTAAAACGTTTTTCTATAAAAAAAATGTATTTTATTGTATTAAAAAATTAAAGTGGAACTATAATCCATCAATAGGGTGTCAAAGTCACTACAATATTGTGTAATATTGTGTAATATCTCCATTTGACAATTTTAGACTTTTCAAGATATTATATAATACAAATAAAAAGAGTTCTGCCTAACATTTATTATAAATAAAACAAATAAACACCAATATGATGTGGAAACCATGTGTGGATGTCATCAAAATAGGTACATTTCTAGAATTGATCATGGGCTCATCCTAACAACATTTTTTTGAAATAAAATACTATTATTTATTTAATATTTTTAGATAAAATAATTTTAAAAAAATTAAATATTTGAGAGTATATCTTGTAGAAATTTTAAGGGAATTTAATTATTTTGACCATTTTATAAAATTCAATTACTAAAATGACCAAATTTTTTATGAGTTTACCAAAATGACTAAAATGTATGCGAAATACATACCGATACGTATATCAGATCGAGTGGGCACTGTTTGCCTCCGCCACAGAACTGTTTTCCTCCGCCACATGGCGGAGGGCCCAAAACGACATCGTTTTGGGGGCTTTCAGGACAAAAAAAAGAGCCCCAAATTTGGGGTTCCTCCGTCATGTGGCGGAGGTATTTATACGCGTGGCGAAGGTATTTAATACACATGCAGATACGGTGGAAAACCCCCCATAACGACGTCGTTTTGGGGTCCCTCCGCCATGTGGCGGAGGAAAACAGTTCTGTGGCGGAGGTATTTATGTGTATCGGTATATATTTCACTTCCACTCGATATCGATATATATTTCGCATACATTTTGGTCATTTTGGTAAACTCATAAAAAATTTGGTCATTTTAGTAATTGACTTTTATAAAATGGTCAAAATAATTAAATTCCCAAATTTTAAACTATATTGGCATCTTCCCCTAAAAGTATATCTTATTTATGCATATATATTAAAGAAATACCCAAATACCGTTAAGCCAAAAACCTTTTGATAAATATGTTATAATTGTTTTCTCCCTAGTTTTCTTAAAAATGAAAATTTTAATATTAATTTAAACGTATAGTTTTTAATATATATTCTATTTTTTCCGTAAATTACATATCTGGGAAGGTGCTTGTTGATGTTTTGTATAAAATTATTGCTTATTTTTTTTTTTTTATCATAATTAAATGTCACAAGTACAATATCTTTATAAAAAATAAAGTTTATATTGAATCGAATATATTCATTGACGTTAAACCTGGACATAAATTTGATTAGAATCAAAACCCGAACTCCTACTAATTAGTCATCATCTGCCAATTGATTAATCTTATAAAGACACACTAAACTATAATCAGATCTTTTTAATTAGGTTTTCTTATATAAATGTGACTTTTCTTAATTACATCATGACTTTATTTCATATATTTTTCGAAATTACTTATTTTAAAACTATACTAATTTAAATAAATATATTCTTAAACTATATGTTTATCAAATACGAGACCTCGTATATAAGAATAAAAACATAAGAGATGTTATATTTCTATTTCAATACAACACATGTAGGGAACGTACTCCATGTAACATGTTATTCTACATGTCTTATCTTATCTACCAATTATTTCTTTCAATAGTTTGGAATTTTAAATAAACAAATATTTATACATATGATTTATAACAATATTTTTGTAATTGTCCTTGTATTTATCTGTTTATATGAGTAAAAAAAATCAAGTAGTTTGTGTTTTTATTTATTGAGAATGGTTTGCAATTAAGGGTTCTTAATAAAACTTCGAAAATAGTAGATCTGTAATATGTAGATGTGTCTCCAAAAAAAAATTGAACTCGATTATGAACGGCATTTCTTAATAAAGTAATTGTGTTCTTTTTCTTTAAAACGTAAAAAACCAACATGTATATCTTCAATACGACATGGGCTTATTATTTAAAGGTTGGTTTTGGGCAATACAATTGTGTTTTTTATTTAAAACGTTAAAAGTTAATAGATACTTCTTCAAAAAGAGCTGAAATAATTTACAGGTTATTTCTTAATAATGCAACTTCTTTAAGGTTAATCTGTCTTTTTCTTGATTTTTCCATAGTTAACTTAAAAAACAATTAAATATATACGCCAGTAAAACCCTTTTACCACACACTCGTTATCGATATATACAAAATCCCATAACTTCACAAGTTTCAAAACATCTAGTTTGACGCTAAAGAAATGTGGGGCAAAAAAAGAACTAACTTTTAGCCTAACATCCTCTCCCTATTCCTCTCTTAATGCCAAAAAGAAACCGAAAAGGCGGAAAGAAAAGACAACCTAAAGACTTTCCACGAGTAGATATCACCTCTTTTCGTGTGGGGTTCACACGAATCTTCCAAAAAACGTCATATTTACTTGCTCATCAACCATATCGATACCCCATAAAGTAGTTGAAATCATGATGTTGTACATTTAACTGTTTTAACCAGCAACCAGCCACGTTCAAAAGTGAAACAAGCTTTTCTTGGTCTTTGCCGCTCTTACAGGATATCCACACATCTCCTTGCATCTTGTAACTAGCAAGTCCAAATGGAGGGAGTTGGATTCCTTCTCCCCCTTTCTCTTTCTTCTTTACTGAGAATCCATTTTGATCTTCGTTATCTGTATCTGGATCGATCCATGCGTAACATGTAAGCTTTAATACAAAGATACTTTCTAAATAACAAGAGAAATAAAACATAAATACCTTGAAATGATGATGAAAGTGTATGGTAAGTTAGGAAACATGTGGACAAGTCCTTTATGGTCCTTCCCAATGGGATGTGATATATTGGGTACCTGAAATATATTAACCACATATTAATGTCACAAGGGAAAAATATCAATCATATATGACACAATGATTACCTTGTGCTTTCATGTGCTCATTATGCACAAGAAATACAATGTAACATTTCGATTTGATTGATTTGTTGTTTCATGTAAACAAGATGACATGATATAATCAAACAACTAATGTTTCATTAGCCATGAGTCATAGAGAGATACCATGCCACTGCCATCCAACTAGCCGGCGAGAGATCGACACTTCTTAGGGACATTAATCCAGGATACTTTTGAGATAACATACAAATCTATATGAAAAAAAAACATATAGTATAAGATAAATATAAAAAAAGAAAAAAGTTGAAGGGCTTGAAAGGCATTTTAGCATATTATAGGGGTCATTCGTGCACTTCCTTCGTGTTTTCACAGGAAATTCGATTATTGGTTCATCAAAAGGATAAACAACAATCATTGAGTGAAAACAAAACTTTTTAATCAAATTATCAAAATTTTCATAATATTGCAAAATAATAAAATTGGCGAAAAAGACCATTCCAAAATCCGTTAGAACTTTAAATCAAAAGCCTAATGACCGGTTATAACAAGGACCATTTAAGAAAATGACCGGCTAAACCAGAAACATAAACCACTTTCCAAAATCTGACCTTTTAGGCTATGTTTGGCAAACTAACTGATAAATTAGCTGATGAAAAAATCATGTTTGGCAAAACTAGCGTATAAGATTTTAAAATGACCAAAAGGGATAATCAAAAATATAAAAATAATTAATAATTAATATTAATGAGGTTATAATTGAAAATAATGACAATAAGCTCCCAAAGCGCTACTCCAAGTAGCGTTTCAATAAGCTAGCTTATGATTTGCCAAATGTGTACACTGAAAATAAGTTAGCTTATTTTTGCCAAACATAGTCTTATACATCCTAATCATACAAATAAGAATGATTGCAATACATTAACAAATTTAAAGAAAATTACTAAATATCGTAATCCTAATTTGCAAAAAATATTTAAACGACATCAAAATGGTACCTTGTCCACGAGTGGAACTCTTTCGTAAGGCGTTGATCTTTCAAAGTATTGAAAGTAAAGGTAACCCAATCGATCATTAAAATGCAGAGGAGTCTCACGATCAAACACACCTTCCTCTGATGAACATCCGTCCCACCTTGACAACTTCTCACTCTCACTCTCATCACTAAACGAGTCGCTGAATGAATCCCTAGTTTCTGAATCTGTCTCTTCCCTAAACAAAAAAATACTATCATCAGTTCGAGTTCCTCCAATGCCACTGAGAATTCCTTGACGGTTCTTCAGGGCCTATAGGATTAGTCGCGGTACGTACAAACTCGTTGGAACTCATGGTTAAAAAATTATAATTATAATTAAGATTTCACTTCTTACATGCAAATTTAACGTGTGTGTGTATATATATATATAGGACGATAATCAAATAAAAACCACAAAAATGGTTACAAACTCGTAAAAACCGATATAAAAATAATTTTTTTAATGATTTTTTTCATCAAAACTTATAATTTAAGATATTGTTTCACATATGTTTGTGTTCATCTTATGAAATAATTACATGTGAAAAAAATTGATTCACCTAGTAAAATAAAAAATATGCATAAAAAAATTCATATGGTGAAACAAATACATTTAAAAATTTCACCTTATGAAACAAATATATGTGAAATAATATCTTAAATACTAGCATTTGATAAAAAAAATCATGAAAAAAATTATTTTTTTATATCGATTTTTACGAGTTTATAACTTTTTTTAGTTTTTTTATTAAGTCCATATATATATATATATATATATATATAAATAAATAAAAGAGGATAATTAGAAAATCAAAGTGATCAATAATGTTTTTTTATTAAAAAATTAAATAAAATTTAATGTTTTAATTGAGGGGATAAAGTTAATAACTGAAAGGGAATATGCCTTCCACTTTTCCAACCACATTATGACATTATCCATAAACATTAGACAAAAGGAAAAAGAAAAAAGAAAAAAGAAAAAAAAAGTTGAGTAAACTACATATTTACATAAATGGTCCTATAACTATATTTTAATATCCACTTTTAATCTCTTGACTTTTCTTCATCATTATTTTTTTATCCATCAAATAGTTTAACCCATTTTCCACAAATTTAATATAATTTTTCCAAACGTATTGAGCATATAAATCAAAATCTCCACCAAATTTGCATAAAATATTCACTTGTATCAAGAATAATCTTTCGAATTAACTTTAATTTATTTAGTTCATTTTTATATACATGTGAATCGTTATATATAAAAATATTTATATATCATTAAGGTGTTACTTAAGGATAAAGACGAACATAAAAATGACATAGTTTAACCTTTAACTAAAATTTGAACTAAATTAAATTCATTATATTATATAAATCCAACTATTTATTTTTTTCATTTTCATTAATTATTACATCTTAGTGACATTAAAAATGGAATTTTAAAATATCCATCCAAATATATAAATCAAAATTAATGATTTATACATTCTTGGTTGTTAGGTATACGTCACAAAGACAATTTCCACAAACCATGAATTGGAGACGAAAATGTCGATATCATAGTTCTTTAAAAAAAGTTAAAATAAAAAATTAAATAATAATAATAATAATTAACAAAAGTTTCAATAATAATAATGATAATGGGTCATGTTTAGGAAAAACGCTAAAAAAAAGAAAAAAACTAAAGAACGTCCAGGCCTCCATCTGAAGAGTATGCCCTGGCATGCATTTGTACATGTACACTAATACATGTATATATATATATATGCATTGATGCATAGAACAAAAGAGATCCAATCACTTATATACATTTATACATATACACTGATGCACATATATGCATTGATACATAGAATAAAATACCGTCCAGATAATAGACTCTTAAAATATTCTTCTGTTTTTTTTTAGCGTTTTCCTTAAGCCTCCCTCTAATAATAATAATAATAATGATGATGATAATATATTTTGTTATATTTTTGGGATATTTAACATTTACCTTAAATAGTTCAAAGATGTATTGCTGGTAAAGATTTGAATGGCAGATAAGTATGGAACAAAATACTGGATAATTGTTTCATCTTCTCCGGCGTCGACGTTGATCGGAACTCCGGCGCCGTAAGCACTCCATTCATCAAAACTGTTCCAAAGATCACCCAAAGTGAAAAACTCAACTTTCTCTCTCTCCCATGGATGCCATAGCCGATTAAGCTTTGAAACCTCATCCTGCACCCAAAATTCATCCCAATTTTAAGCAATTCAAACAAAATAAACATCAAATCGGACATGGGTTTTTCTCAAAAATCGATAAAAGTTCCATTAGATTCATATAAAATCAAAAAAAAATTGGGGGTTTTCATGAATCGATGAAAATTCCAGTAGATTCATACCTTTGAGAGGAATTGGGATGGTACAACAGGTGTTGTAGAGTTCAAGAAACTTTCAAGATTGGATGATTGCATTTGATCAATTCAGAAAAAAAAAATGAAAAAAAGAAGGGTTTATATTGTGGTAAAAATTGAAGAACAAGATAAGATCAGCGAGATTTTCGGTTGATTTTATATTTATGTAGGAATTGAATTGGGGTTTTTACGATTTTGGATTTCAATTAAGGAAAACTGAAAATGAAACGATTTTATTTCTCTTTTTTTTTTACATAATTAAGTTGAAATAGGAAAGTAGATTAAACAGGGGAATGTTTGTTTACCGGAAAGCAAAGATTCCGGCGAGATAATTGAAAGAAAGAAAGAAAGAAAGTTGAAGAAATTAATGAAGAAAAAGATGCGAAATTTATGAAAGAAAATAAATGAAAGTTGCCGGAAAAGCAGAAGAGAAGAACAGAAGATGTTCGAGTTTATGGATGGATGCGAGTAACAGAGCGGTCCAATGTAGAAGAAGACTGATGTTTTGGTTTGTTTCTAGTTGCAGAGAGAAATAGATAGATACAGATAGATAGATACAGAGAGATCTGAGAGAGAGAGAGAGAGATGAGAGAGAGAGACAGAGAGAGAGAGAGAGATTCACTTATTATGAGACTCTCCACATGTCTCCAATTCTAGCATTCATATTCCACACACCATCTATTATTGGAAGTTCTTTTTTTAATATTTTTATCCCATTAAAATATTATTATTTTTTTATACCTAAATGTCATGAGCAAACCCGAAAACCCCGACTTGAACTGACCTGAAACCCGCTTAGACCTGAAGCCTGCGGGTTTTGGCAGCAAATATCGGGATTTGGGTTTTGTTTTTCTCACCTGATACCAGATCGGGTTTGTGAGTTTGGGCCCCGATCTGAGTTTACCCATTTGTTAAGGTTCGTTTGTTAGCAGCTTAATGAGACTTACAACTTATTTGGTCAATTATACATTACTGTTTGGTAATGACTTAATGATACAAAAAGTGGCTTATTCAATAAGCTTTTACGATGGAGATTTATGCAGAAAGTCAAGTTTTTTCCAAACTTGTTCCTCCTAATTAAAAAAACACGCTTGTTCCATATATGAAAAAACTCTTCCTAATCTATATAGACAGATTAATCCACACAGACAACTCTATCAATACAGGACTTAATGAAAAACCAACCAAACAGCCCCTTACTCACCCCTAACCGCCACATGTGGTACCTTCCCCCACTTGCGGATCCGGACTAAATTTACCGACGTGTCACTCACAAACCTGGGCAAAATTTGTGGAAGTGTCACTTGCAGAACTGAGTAAAGTTTGCAGATGTGCACTTGTAAACCTAGGTAAAAATTGTATTTTTTTTGTCTTTTAGTCAGATCCACATGTGGGGGACAAACGACTTGTAGAGAAAATAACATTTCGGTCGAATAAGGAGTTGAATAACTAGACCAATACATAAAAGAGAAATGATTTTTTTGATCATTTTTCCTATTTTTTATAAAAGAATATTATAACAAAAAGTAAGAATCTTTTAAAAAAATTACGTATAAATAGAATGATTTTTTCATTTTATATTTTTTAATATTGATGATATTATTAAAATACTTGGAACCGGCGTATTTCAGTTTGCACTGGATCGATCGATATACCAATAATCAAGTCTTCAGTCAACTGGTGGGATACATCGCATCATGTTGGCTCAGAGAAAGTTTGCTCGGAGAAGGAATAACAACAGGCTGAAGTTAACGAGTCGTACGTAAGTCGACATAAGTCCATGTATATGTTCTTTTTTCATCCGAGGATCATGAGACGTACGTAAGTCGACATATGTCATGTATCTGTTCTTTTTTCATCCGAGGATCATCTTCTTTTTATTGTCTGAAGGAAAGAAAGCAATTGAAATCTTGCCGGTCTTCGGTTACTAAAATTTTATTATTTTAATATATTTTAAAATAAAACTTTTTACAAACTAGAAATAGTACTTCAATCACGAGAATTGACATTGTTTTCCACATCAAATTTTACATAATCTTTTAAATACGGAAGTCTTTTTTTTCTATTTTATATAATAATATAAAAAATCTTTGACAAAATGAAAAATAAAAGATTTATTTTATTCTATTGTATAGAATATGTTTGAAGATGCTCTTAAACAATATAATATTTCTTTTCAAAAATCATTTTAAAGTTTTTTTTTTATTAGTGGTTATTACAATACATTAATGAGATATTTGTAGAACTATATTAAATTGTATTTAAGTTATTTGATGGATGTCAGTAAAATAGATTTGATTATTTGACAACCTTAAAATATGTGAGATTTATAATATTCTAAATCATTAGTTTAAATAATTAGTGAGATAATTATTGTCATTTATTAAATAAAAATAATGTTTTAAAAAAAATCCATATATATATATATATATATATATCTATTTGTCTCTCTTTTCTTCTCTCTCATGCCTCTATATTAAGATATATATCGTGCACATACTAAAACTCTTACTAGAGTTTTTTACATGGATTTAATTTTATTAATTTACTTTTTGTTTACAATATGTTTACAACTTATACCAAATCTCGTAGATTTAGATTGTGTCAAAAAAATATTATTTTAAAGAAAATGTTCATAATGTGCTCAACTTGAGTTCTATTTAATTATGTGTGTACGTGTATGTTGTGGATAGTGGTAGGAAGAGATAGAGAGAGAGGGAAAAAAAGAGGAGAGATGAGAAGGAAATAGGGGAGACAGAATAGGTAATTTAATTTTAATTATAATTTTTAACTAAATTTTTGTGGTTTAAATTGGATCTCAAAAATAATCAAGTTTTAAAAAGAAGCCCTTGCTTTACTAATTTATGTATCAATTCAAAAATTAGGGTTGGGTTCCGTTGAGAAATGAAGTTACGGTGAGAAAGCGTAAGAAAAGATTTACACCCTTGTATCTAGGGTGTAAATGATGTGAGTCGAGGTCGAGTATCATAGGGATGAGCGGAACGGACCGAAATCCCGAACCGAACCGGTACCGATACTGGTACCGAATTTCACTACCGGTTCGGGATTTGGTATTGGGATTTATGGGTTTTCGGTACTTTCGGTATCTGTTCGCTCGGGATCTCGGTATCAGTTTAGTTAAGTGATTTAGGTTTTTGTTATTGCGTTTAATGATCAATAGTGAAAAACCTTAGTCGTTCAAGAAAATGGTATCAAACGGTTCTAGTCCCGAAAATCCCGGTACCGGTACCGAATTTCACTAATCGGTTCGGTATTCAGTATTGGATTTTGACAATTCCGGTTTCGGTACCGGTCCAGTCCCGAGCTCACCCCTAGAGTATCAATAAACTCGACTCGAATTCGATAGTTGATGACCGTCAATGTAAAAGATTTCCACCCTTGTATCTACGGCGTAAATGACCGTTAATGTAAAATTACATGTAATTTTGCACATATGATTTGATCTTTTTCATATTCTCCTATATAATTATTATGCTCGTTTTTTTATTTATCTGGATATCCAACCCGCTATGCGAGCCAACTAATCCCAGGACGACCATTTGCTTCACAGATAGTCTGCGGTCATCGCATTTGAACCTCCGTGGCCTCAAGGGATTTTTATTTCTTTTAATCTTTGGAGCTCAAATTTAAACCAATCAAAAACCACCCTTGTAGTTAGTTATGCTCGTTTATTTATGTATGTATGTATGTATGTATGTATGTATGTATGTATGTATGTATGTATGTATGTATGTATAACCTCTAATAGGATGAATCACATCAATTTATCATTATAATGACGATATGATTTCATGACATATCATGTTATTGGAGATATTATTACGATGGATAAATAAATATGATATTAATTTGGTAAAAAAATTAATAAAATCAAATTATTTTTAACTATACATTTAATTTGAAACTATATATGGTTTAACACACACGAAAAAGGATTACTATAAAAGACGATAACTTTTTAGGATTTAAATTAGTTTGTTATAACAAATTAAATTAGATACGTTTAGCTAGCTCAATTATCAAAAAAATGAAACGAATTTACTCAAAATTATATCAAATACAAAAGATCAAATATCATAATTATATAAATGCTATCGATTTATATTTTCTGAGTGAAGAGAGAATATATTGTTTTATTTATATCATGTATTTACTTAGATTGTTTATTGCGATAATTTTTTTAAGGAAAAGTTCATAAAACCGAATAAACTATCTTATTTTGGATGATTAAGTTCTTGAAATATTTTTTTTGAATGAAAAGACCATTCATTTTTCTTTTAAATGATTAAGTCCCTAGACTATTTTTTTTAATGAAAAACTATTAAACATTCTCCATTTGAATGAAAAAAACCATTAAACTTTCTTATTTTCCATTAACATTTTTTTTAACAAATTAAACCATTGATTTTTTAGAAAATTGGTTACTTACATTCTTTTAACTCAAAAAAAGCTAGTTGTAACCGGTTATATTTTGATTCTCTCTTTTGATGGGTCAAAAATAGATTTAAAAAAAAGGGAGATTAATGGCAGGGGTCAATAGCGTCTTAGACAACAGAGAGAAGTTAGGGCAACGTGGAGGGGCGAGGGGTAGCTATAACGTTGTTTGGGAAGGTTTTAATGGCATAAGGTTTGGCTACAATAAAACTGGTTTGAATTTGTTTTTCCTCTAAAACAGTCATAATCAGTTACATGTATCGTTTCTTAAAGATTTAGGCTATGTTTGGCAAACTAGCGAATAAGCTAGCTGGTAGCTAATAAGCTAGCGGATGACTGACAAGCTAGCTGGTAGCTGATAACCTAGCTGATGAAAAAATCATGTTTGGCAAAACTAGCGTATAAAAATGTAAAATGACCAAAAAAGGTATATTAAAAAATAATAATTAACATTAATGAGAGTTATAATTGAAAAATATGATAATAAGCTAACAAAACGCTACTTCAAGTAGCGTTTCAATAAGCTAGCTTATAAGTTAGCTTATAAGCTAACTTATGGTTTGCCAAACGTGTACACTGAAAATAAGCTAGCTTATAAGTCAGCTTATAAGGTAGCTTATTTTCGCCAAAAATAACCTTAGGTAACCAATTTTTAGAGACTTAATTATTTAAAATAAGAAATTTTAGTAGTTTTTCACTCAAAAAAATTCAAAGACTTAAGGGGGTGTTTGGGATTGCTTATTTAAAACAACTTATTATTTTTCTACAAAAGTATTAATCAACTTTTGATAAGTTAAAATGATTTAACTTCTTAAAAAAACTTCTTATTATCAGTTTGATATCGGTATAAATTGTTTATCCAAACACTCAAAATTGTTTATTACCTGTACTATACCAGAAGTCAATAAGTTATTTTTATAAGCAATCCAAACACCTCCTTAATCATTCGAAATACAATAGTTCGTTGGTGTTTTCCCAAAATGTTAATAATTTTAATGGTGAAATTCGAAGGTCCAATATTGTAATTATGATACTTCTAATGTGGGATAATACATAATTATGTAGATAAGATATGACGTTATCTTTTTCAATATTGGGTATGAGTTTATCCGCAATTAATTCTTTTAAATATTAATTGTTTCCAAAAATATAAGATGATAACACAAAAATGTAACGAATTTGTTTTATTTTTCATTTTAATACGATGATGAATTTTATTTTATCTTAATTAATATAATAAATGGTCAATTATTTTTATTCCATACATATCTTACGTTATAAACGAGTTTTCAACCCATGTTGTATTGGTTTATTTGGACGATTTAGTTTTTCATATAATCAATAATTACAATATTATCTGACAATGTTATACGAAACGGCTAATGGTCAAAATGAGTATGAAACATACAGAATTGAAATTTTGTTATACTAATTGAGATAAAAACATCAACTGTTGCATTAAATAGGAACTAAGACAAACTCTGTTGTGTTTTGATGCATATTGGCCTAATAACGTATTTTTATTTCATTTATAGTTTGATCAGTAGAACTCAAAACCAGTGACGAGAGACTAACGATAAATGGGAAAGGGTGCCCATTATGTCGGTAGCCCATTAGAAAAGGTTCAAACTTTTTTAATTTATGGACTTTTTAGTACCTCTTGATAATCTTGCAGTAGCTTATGAAAATTATCGATGGATTATCAGCGATGCTTTTATTTAAATTAACTTTATTTTGAACTTAGATTTATTTATCCCTGGGTGTTCACAAAGATTAATTGACGTCGTTATGGTTTTTATTTTGTTAATGGATTGTAATAGGTTTTGATGAGCTTTGAGGAACTCTAGTGAGTCTTGATATCTTGTAATGGAGCATAATAAATTTGTGTGTGTGTGGGTGTATAAAATAATATTAGGCTTTTTAATGTATAATGTGTATGTATGTGTAGTGTATACTAGTCATATATATATATATATATATGAATATATAGTGTATACGTATCATGATTATTTGCGATGTATATATATCATGATCATGTATAGTGTATATTAGATCGTGCGTAAATTTATCTTACAAATACACACTACATAGAGATACATGCATACATACATAAATATACAGTAACGGAGGTTGTAGCGCCTCATCATCATGATTTCGTATGGACTAGTTCATCTGGAGGAAGTTCCAATATCGATAGATAGTATGCTCCAAGGTATTTGTTGATGAGGTATATTAAGCTTATTTTAGTTTTACAACCCAACCCTACCTGATGTTTGTTTGCTTATTATGTGTTGTACGTATGACAATAGAAAGAAAGAATTGATAAAATGGAGCGGGTCTGAAAACAAAAGAGGCTAAAATAGTAGCAGGGGAGCAAGTGTGCCTAATAAAACTGACAGAAGTAGCAATGTGGGATGAGGCATGGGAACAAGCTCGCCAAGCAGAGTTGGCAGAGATATAGCGTGGAATGAGGCACAAGAGCCAGTGTGACAAACATAGATACTATATATGAGAGCAACAACTAGGAACATAGAAATATGAGAGGATGAAGGCTTTTGAAGAAACGATGCTTGGTAGGATGTTAACCACTCCCCCTCCCGACCCCCCCCCCCCCCCCTCCTAGTTAACACTTATTGAATTTGGTGATGTTAACTGAATTAGAGTTGGTAATTAAGAATATTATCTTATTCTGTGCAGCATTTAGTTACATGACTTATAGAAAATGAAAAACTTTAAATTTAATTCAATTAAAAGTAGTTTTCCGATTTCTAAAGGAAGATCCCTTGATAATCAGTTGGATATACATATGTAACATTTCTTTAAAACAAAAACTATCAATACATAGTCCATAAGTCATGGTACAATAAGTAAAATTTTCACCCCTATTGCTACAACATAGTTCTTGGTAATTGACTCGAAAAACAGCTATCGAGAAATTGTCAGTAGTATTCCATCAGTTAGGCAATGAAAGTTAGTCGATAACCATAAGTCAACATTCTAATTTTTACTATTGATACCAACTAACTTGATCATCACTAAATTTTAGAAGTCGTTGGTAAAATATTGCATAATGTGTTACAAACAATATTGATTATGACGATTCCATTGGTCGGTAATCCGTCGACATTGCAGTATCTAACGAAAAAACGATGGATTCGTTCATCAATAATAACCTTATTTTTATTTTTTAGTAGTGCACATGGTATATATATCCTAAACCTCAAATATTGCTACATTTCTTTCATATCCTACTTAATACGTGTATTTTTCTAGTAGTATCACTTGGCTTCTTATATCTTCTACTTTTAAAGAGTGTTTTCCCCCTACATGATGGGTAAAAGGCTCATGTTACTTTCTATATATAATGAGATGAGAGATGTTTTATGAGGTACGTTCGTGGATAATGTAGTCCGAAAATCACAAACAGTGAAAACTTGAAGAAAAAAAATACTTGGGATGAACGTACACAGTGATAAAGTGAAAACTATAGGTTTAATTTGGATTTCTGACTCGCAGATGCCCTATAATCAAGTAGGGTTTGCGTTAGGATATGACGAAAACATAAACTTCAGAGAAGTTTGGCTCAACAGGGTGCCATGATAAGTCGAGAATTACAACTGTTTATGATTAAACAGATTTAGGATTTTTGGATATGCTTAGCATAGATAGACTACATTGGTGTTCCCCATCTATGTAGCACAAAATTAAGAGGAAATAAAGCCTAGTTTTAGAGACTGATATCATAGGGAGATTAAACACAATTTCTTTTTGTAATTCATCTTTTATGTTTGAACGTTCTTCATAAATAAAGGTTCCTCCTCTTTTGGACATACATTGCCATATTGGTGATGGAGCCACATAATTCTCATGTGTTTTTGCTTCTCCTTATTTGGTTACTTCTTTTATCGTTGCTTTCATTGTAAGCTTTCGACCCTATTTCGAGTTCCGCTTTGATGGTTTGTTAATATCATATTTTGGTTTGTGGTTGAATAAAGTTCAATACTTTATTTGTTTTGGAATCTTTGTTTGTATTTAGATCTCAACAATATATGAATATTATTTTGATACAACACAAGACCTAATTTGGCTTTATATATTCATGTTCACATAGAGAATTTCCCCCATTGATTTTAAAAAACCAAACATTGATGGACAAACCATGAGTTGTAACACCAATTGTCACAATTAGTTGTATTAATTCTCGAAATAATTTCATATTTTTCATAAAGGGTTGTTATATGTACTATTTTTATGTCAAAATTATATCAAATTATACATTGAATATATAAAAAGAAAGACATGATATTAATGGGTGTGAAGAAAATATAATAGAGTACATTGCATTTAACAAGTAGAGGGTGGCACATTTATCATAACGCGTTTAGAAGTACAGTATTTTATCGTCATAGTAGCCAATCTGGCTAGACTTTAACTTGTTGTTTTATGGGAAAAGTCTAAAAAAACCCAACGAACTATCTAATTTTGAATGATTAAGTTCTTAAACTATTTTTTTGAATGAAAAAACCCTTAAACTTTCTGAAACCGGTTAAATACATTCTTGTAACCTGTAATAACAGGTTAATGTGATAACAATTTGAAAAAAGTCTAAAAAAACCCAACGAACTATCTGATTTTGAATGATTAAGTCCTTGATTTTTTTTAATGAATAAATTTCAAAAAAAAAATCTAAATCTTTTTACCAAATTAATTTTTTAACTTTCTTTAAACAAATAAATTTCAAACTTTTTTTTGAAGAAATAAAATCATGAATTTAATTTTGAACAAATTAATCCGAAACATTTTTTGAACAAAATCATAAACAAAAAATATATAATTTCTCTTACCGACAACAAAGTGCAATGAATCAATTAAATGAAGAAAAATTATACCATTTAAGTACGTTACTAACTATGAAACATATAAAAGTCATACTTAAACATAAATAGATACATATAAAATATTTATACATAAATTTTTTTGAACGACAATAACACACACACACACATTCCCGGGGTATCCGGGATCCATTCGGGCACCCGAGTAATCCCCGGCGACCAGGATCCACCACAGAGTGGTAGGTCAAAGTCTGGATATCGCCACATGCAGTCACGGGAATTCAAACCCGGGTAGTCAGGGATGCCATCCAGACATCCACTACTTATGCCATTTCCATTACTAATTATGAAACATATAAAAGTCATGTATATAACATAAATAGATACATATAAAATACTTATACATAAAAAGAATTAAGTTAATGAATTTGATTTATGCTTTGTAATTAGTATTGAAAATGATATAATTCATCTATATTTAATTGATTTATTGTAATTTGTTTGTTGGCTAGAAAAATTATATATATATATATATATATATATATATATTCGTGATTTTGTTCAAAAAAAATTCCGCATTTATTTGTTCAAAATTAAATTCATGATTTTAGTTTTCAAAAAAAGTTTGAGATTATTTGTTAAAAGAAAGTTCAAAAATTAATTTGGTAAAAAGATTTAGGAAAAAAATTCGGGATTTATTCGATAAAAAAATCAAGGACTTAATCATTCAAAATCAGATAGTTTGTTGGGTTTTTTTAGACTTTTTCCAAATTTTTATAACATTAACCTGTTTTTACAGGTTACAAGGATGTATTTAACCGGTTTCAGAAAGTTTAAGGATTTTTTCATTCAAAAAAATAGTTTAAGGACTTAATCATTCAAAATCGCATAGTCCATTGGGTTTTTTCAGACTTTTCCCTTGTTTTATTACAATCACTTATTTCTTTATTGAATTTTAACACAAGACCGTATTTGCAAAGTGATGTTGGTTTCTAAAAAGCAAAAATAGATGCCAAACTTCGTTCCGTTCTACACTTTTTAATTTATTAAAAACATATACTAGAAAACGGAAACAATGTGTTATTAGATGAGACATATATCAAACGTTATACTAGAATACAACTATCAATTTCAAACGTACACGTAAAAATACATATTATGGTTTTAAATTTGAGAGTGTATGATGATAGAGATGATAATAGTGTCATAATTATAAGATGAATTACATGACAATATAGAAAATACAAAAAAAATATAAAAATCGAACATACCAGAGGCTATATAAGTAGAAAAATATTTGAGTTTGAATGTAATTTTTCTACAAATACTTACATTAGAATCGGCTAAAGTATGTCCATTGACGCATCCTCGATGCTACAATATATATCATCACTAAATTTAGCATTCGAACACAAAATCTTTACAATATTTTTGTGCACGATTTAACAACATAAAAAGAACCCTAAAACCCCTAAAGCGATACATCACCTAACATTTGTATATATTTTGTTTAATTGCATACCTCAGTAAAAAGTGTTATCAGTTAAATAGTTATATTATAAATAATCATATCAATTATATAATTTTGATATAGTTTTAATCGATATTTGATATACATCATCAATATATATATATATGGAGAGGTTCAAATGAGAACTTTGTAAATTTAAAGGAACAAAGGTATATATACTGGGTTGAACCTTCCTCTATATATGTATATATACTGGGTTGGGTTCCGGTGAGAAAGAGAGTTAAGGTGAGAAGCATAAGAAGAGATTTCCACCATTGGATGCACAATTGCACATTATGATGAGATGCACCGTATCAACTTCCTTCTAAGGCACAATTCATGTATACTCATTTGGTTCAAACGAGTATACAATCAATGTATCAGAACACGAAAAACCTATATCACATATATATATATATTGTTCCTTTGTTCCTTTAAATTTACAAAGTTCTCATTTGAACCTCCCTCTATATATATATATATATATATATATATATATATTTGCACTAAAAATCATGTGATTAAGGAACGGTCAATCCAAGGGAACATGCTTGACCCGGTGACCAAGGAAGTTTGACTGTTTCCTAATCACATGTAATTTTTTAGTATAAAATCATATGTGATAGAGACTTTTTTTTGTATTCTTTTACTTTAACCATATTCTTGTTTGAATCTTTATATATATATATGTGTGTGCATATATATATATATATATATATATATATAAAATTAAACGTCTGATTCAATTTAAAGTGAGGGTAATGGCATTAAACAAGAAGAGAAGATGTAGAAGACAAGAAAGGAGGTAGCATGCATTCCAATATTTCTGAATAGAAGTCAATGAATTCTATTCACATGTTTGGAAGTAGTAAGGAGAACTAAACCGTGTGGACAAGGTTTCACTACTAAGATACCGTTGCCATTATTTATTTATAAATGATTGTCATTTTATTGTATTTTAAAGAATTTTTTTTTAATTACTATGTCTTTCATCTTTTAATCATTATATTTATCTGTATAGGGAGTAGTTCAGCTGGTAACGAAGTGTAGTGATTTTATCCCAATACTAGACATGTTCTAGGTTCAACGGCTCCCACTAGGAATGCATCCGGGATCGTGCATGAGGGGGAGCACATAGGTGAATTAAATAAATATTAAGTTTTAAAATGATAAAACAACATTATTATATGTGATTAAACATTGATTTTTATAGGTTCTTAGTGATATCGACGAGTTTTCATTATTAATTTTTTTTTTTTATTAAAAGTAATGTGGCAATGCAAATTCATCTTTTTTTAGTTTGGTAAATTCATCAAGAAAAATTCGTTTTTGAGGGAAAACCCTATTATAATAGCATACATAATTCAATAACTTTTTGGTTTGGAATATAAATTAACCATTAATATTTTAGATAAATGCCTAAGTGGGCTTTTGTGAGAGAGGGAATAAGTAAATGGGCTAAATACCATTGTTTCTACAATCCGCATATATCTATATAAAATATAACATTTTAGGGAGAGCCAATGCCCTCCCTGGCTCCCATGTGGCTCTGCCACTGCCTCCATTAATATTATTCGTCTAGTCAGCCGTGAACATCTTCTCACATTAATGTTATTAAAGACGGGTTTTGTGTAGGACACCACAAAAAACGGGATTATCACCGAATGAAAAAATTCGTTGATAATTCGCCGCTAAAAATGGCATCCGTTGGGGAAAGTATGTTGAATGAAAAGTCGTGGAAAAGGGAATCACCGACAAAGACCACTTCCGAGGGATTACCGTCAGACTCGATTACCAATGGCTAAACTACCGACGGATTACCTACGAATAAAAAATTATTAAATGAATACTAAATGAATTACCAACGGATTAGTTTACAGTATAAATGAGTCAGTTTTTACAATAAAATCCTATATACAAGCTACCTCGTCTGCCCTCTTTATATGTTCTTCCTCCAGTTGCTCCTCATAGGTTGCCAACTTCTCTTTTAGTGCATCTACCTGAAATTATTCAACATTTGACAAACATATAACTATGTTACGCGATAACTAAAGATTAAAAACAATATATATATGTTGCAACTATATGAAACACACTTTCTCGCAAGCACCATACGAGTTCCCGCTGCTATTGGCGTCCGGAAGACCGTGACATAGAAAACCGGGGATCCTGAATGCTCCTAAATCCAAGCAGACGGCCCTTTCGACTGCCACTGACATTACTCTCCCACAACTCTAGGTTATTAGGACAAATGATGCTCGGATCTCAGTTGGTGTATGTCTCCTCTCTATTACGAATACGTCTCTTATAGTTTCTAAAATAAAATTGTGTTAATTAACTTGTAGACAGTTCGGCAGCATAATAGCTGTAATTTGAACATATTTGTTACATGTTTTTATCAAACATAATGAAATTATATTATTTACACATATTGTCTGCTCAACAATGGCAGCTCAAACTAATTAATAGTTATCTAACACATAAACCTAACAAATCCTATCAAACAAGCTAAATCTGGTACGAAAATTGAACTTGCCGCCACATGAGCCACCTTTGGGTAAACGCAGATCGGAGGATCCAGGGGTGGACTGGCGTACCCGAAACAAGCTTCTTGTTGTTGCAGTGTATCCTCTCAAAAAGCTCACCAATAGTAGACTCACAATCTATGCATCTCCTTACAATAGACAACCTAAGATGTTAGTAGACAACAAATTCATAATTATAAACAGCTAGTATAGTATATGATACAGTACCAAGCGTGTCTGATGCTGAACTTTACTAATAGATCCTTCGGTTAATAATGATATGTTAATTCTCATCAAACCAAAAAAATGCAGGATTTTGCGGTTAATATGATTTCCTCGTAAAAAAATTTGTATCATATATTTTACATGTGTTGTATAATATATGACCTTAAATTTAATATTTCAGTAATATTGGCCTTAAAAATATTGAAAAAGGTATGAAATTTACGATTTGAAAGCACAAACGTCTTTCATCTCTGATTAGGTAAAATGCATCAAAATATAATATATTTAGTTTTATCCTTATTTCGTTGAACCCAATGTCAAAGTATACATTTTGAGGATGTGGTATGTCTTTGATACAATTTTTTTTTGAAAGGCAAGTTAACACAACAGACACACACGCTTTCCCGGGGTATCCGGACTCCCACTTAAGGGTGTCACCTGACTAATCCGGCCCCGTCGATCACGGCCCAGCCCAATTAAGGGTACCATAAAGTGACAGATCCATGATCTGGATATCTCCACATGTTCACCCGGGGTTCGGTGTAACTAATTAATCAAGCAAACATAAAATAAAATACTTGTGAAAAAAAAACATACTATAACTTTGAAAACACAAAATGTTTCTTATAGAAACTATTAATCTTTCTTATTTGAAATATCTAGTCGTAACTGCAAATAAGTTTTTCAAAATATATGCTTATTAAAATAGACATAAAAACAAAATAAATACTATTTTAATACAAAATTTTCTTTTATGATTTTAAAATAAAAGTTTGTAATACTTCTTGCAACCACAAAACTACAAAGACGACCACATTCGTTAACCCTCTTCATTGTCTTCGTCGTGTTGTTGGAGAAGATGGCTTGCTGAATTGTACTCTTAGGGTTTATTTATTTATTTATTTTATTTTAATTTATTGATAATAGGAGGTTTAAATAAAAACATTAAATATGTAAAAAAAATTGAGAAGTTCATATATAAATCATTAAAAAAATTCATTTGAAGATGTGAGTAGGGCTGCAAACGAACCGAACGTTCAACGAACCGTTCGTGAACCGTTCGACAGGAAGTTCGTTTATTTAATAAATGAACGAACATGAACAAGTTTTTGTTCGTTTAGTTAAACGAACGAACATGAACAAATGTCTCGTTCCTTCATTTACGTTTGTGAACGTTCGTTTATTTATATTTGTTCGTTTATGTTCATTTGTTATCTAAGTTTATCTGCGTTTTAATTTTTCAGAATTCAAGTGAAATAGTCAGCGAAATGACAAGCAGTGGTGTTTGTTTAAGTTTGTTCATTTATGTTTGTTTAAGTTTGTCCGTTTATGTTCAATTTATGTTTATGTTTATGTTCGATGTTCGTTTATATTCATTTATGTTTATGTTCGATGTTCGTTTATGTTCATTTAGGCTATTCGTTTATGTCTGTTTAACATCTTAACGAACGAACATGAAGGAACACGAACATACCTAATTTCTAAATGAACGAACACGAACACAAATAATTTTGTTCGTTTATCGTTCGTGTTCGTTCAGTTAAGTTTAACGAACGAACATAAACAAGCCTCCGTTCGTGTTCGTTCGGTTTGTTTACAACCCTAGATGTGAGTTTACATATGAAATTTAAAATAGTTTTTTTTTCAGATTTTTTTAATATCTTATATATAAACCTCCCTTCCTATCATCTAATGGTACTTATCTTTCTTATTAAATTGATCTTTATATAAATATTTTTCTAATTAATTAAATAAATCCACAAGATTTAGGGTTGAGTAGAAAAGATGAGCCATGTTGCATGGATTGGCCGGCAGGGAACCCTAAAATAATACAATTTGCATATTTACGGGTCCTTTCTTTGACCTTTCCTTCGTTCATATTTTCTACTTTTTGTTTTAGTTGCATAAATTTATGCTTTACACCTTCGTGTTTTAATAATTGATGAATAAATCTTTATTATCCAACAGCAGCAGATCCAAAAATTTTGTCTACTGGGTCCCATTAAGGTAGACTAAAGGCACGTAAAGTGATCCAACGTGTTTCGAAAGATTTTTAAAGCTTTTTAGGCGATTAAAACAGATTTTCTTAGTGTTTTTGACGATTTTAAGAGATCTTTTAAGAGTTTTTGTCGATTTCGAATTTTTTTTTCAGTTTTTTAATTAATTTCAAAACACTTTTTTTAGTGTTTCTATCAATCACGGGCAAGACTGGGTCCCTTGGAAAATTTCACTATGGAACTAAGGCTAAATGTAGTATTTTATATTTTTTTAAACCTATATAAATTTTTATTAACCTATTCCAATGGGATCCTTCCCCCCCCCCCCCCCCCCAATATCCCTCTACATCCGCCACTGTTACCTAGTATTGTATTAATAACGGAAAGAATGGTGACAATATATCACTCGTGATAAATTTATGGTCCAATTTATATAAAGGGTCATTCGGAAAATTTATAGTTTCTCAAGTATATTCGAGTTTATTTTAGATGATTAATTGCTAAAATAAATTAGTTTGAGAAAGTTAAATAGAATTTTTAAAAGAAATAACAAAACTTGTTAGAATAAGTGCTCATCTATAAAATAATTTATACGCATCCTTGATCGAATGTTTTTATAATTAATTATCCCCTTGAGATTACTTCAGGAACGGATGTAAAACAAGTTGTACAAACTACTTTAAATTTTCCATGCAAATTCTCTATTTTCTTCAAATCTTTATTTTTTAGGGTAAAGATGTGCGAATACCGGTTATTTTGGAATGTACCGCTTGTGGGTCCCACCAATAAGTTGTACAAACTTATTTGGGACCACATATGTTGTGGGTCCCACCAATAAAAAATCACCTCTTCCTATATATATATATATATATACACACACAGAGAGAGAGGAGGTTTAAATGAGAACTTTGAAAATTTAAAGGACAAAAAAACACCTTGCGGACCACATATGATGTGGGTTCCACACATTAAAAAATCATATCTAATTCAGTGGTGGGCCTCATTGAATCAGATATAATTTTTAATTTGCGGGACCCACATCATATGTGGCTCACAAAGTGTTCATTTGTTCCTTTAAAGAGGGGGTGTTCTTGTATGAGGAAGGGATCATACAAGAATACCCCTTCTTTAAAGAAACAAAGGAACACGTTGTGGACCACATATGATGTGGGTCTCACACATAAAAAAATCATATCCGATTCAATGGTGGGCACCATTGAATCGGATATGATTTTTTAATGTGTGGGATCCACATCATATTTGGTCAACAAGGTGTTCCTTTAAATTTACAAAGTTCTCATTTGAACCTCCATATATATATATATATATATATTGATGGGCTCCATTGAATCATATATGATTTTTTAATGTGTGGGACCCACATCATATGTGGTCCATAAGGTGTTCCTTTGTTCCTTTAAATTTACAAAGTTCTCATTTGAACCTCCCTATATATATATATATATATATAGAGTTGGGATCACGTGAGACCACCCTGTTTCCGTGAGACCCGTGAGACCACTCTTTTACACTTGAAACTTCACAGCAAAAACATTGTGAAGATAAAAAAATATGATTGGTTCACGTGAGACCAGCCTCTTTCCGTGAGACCCGACGGAGACCCGTGAAACCACTTTTTTACTCTTGAAAACTTCACAGTAAAAACACTGTGAAAGTAAAAAAAATTTGAACCTTCACAGCAAAAACACTATGTAGGTTACCTTCATAACAAAAATACTTTAAAGATTCATATTTTTTTTACCTTCATAATGCTTTTTCTATGAAGTTTCAAGTGTAAAAGGGTTGTCTCACGGGTCTCACGAAAATAGGGTGGTCTCACGTTATCTCAAGTCTATATATATATATATATATATATATATATATATATGGGCAGGTTCAAATGAGAACTCAAATTTGGTTGTAAATGTGAAAACAAATGAGAGCGCGACATGTGTCATATTCAGACTGAATAATCAAAGAAATATTCAGACTGAACAAACATTATTCAGACTGAATAAATACTATATCCAGTTTGCATATTTCTTTGATTATTCAGTCCGAATAATCTACATCCAGACACGTGTCGCGCGCTCATTTGTCCTCGCGTTCACAACCAAATTTGAGTTCGCATTCAAAAAACATTTGCAAACCAATTTTAGTCGTCCATCTAGTCTAATAAATATGTAATATTATTTTCATTCGTAATTCAAAGTCATGGTCATAATTAATGTTCATCATCTTCATCAACCATAATTAATAAAGTATGCTAATTATCCATAAATATATCAAATGTTTCTTAATATAATGGTTTGCAAAGTTTGTACAAATGGATGAGTTTGCAATTGAAACATAGCCTATATGTATATATAGGGATTTTCAGGGGAAAAATCAAAAAAAAAAAAACTGAAGAACGCCCTAGTAGCCTTCGATTTGGACAGTATACATTTGTGAATAGACGCGATTGAAGTTGTTTTTTTACTATGCACAAATGCATGTTACAAATTACCAGTATGCATTTATACATACCGTCCAGATGTAGGACTCCCATGATGTTCTTAAAAAAAATTAAGGTTTTCACCTGAACCTAACTTTAGATATGTAATTTAAATTTCATAATACAAAAAGCAAAAAAAATTGAAACTTTATGGGGTCATTAGACCCCCAAAATTAGAACATAGACCCAACAATGTTTATCGTAAACATCAAAATCAAGCTTTTGAGAAATAGGTTTTTCTAAAATAGGAATCGAAATAAAGTACGAAATTTGACCTTTTTGAAATTTTCAAATACTTCATCTAATTAACTTGGGTTGAAAATTGCATCTTTAATTTAGTGTATGAAAATGTAAGTAAACATCAAGAAATTGGTGAAATTCGTGACTCCCCTAACTGATGAATTAGTCTGGCCCAAACTGACTCGAATGGTCCTCGACTCAACTTGTTGATTGTTCAACGGGCCAAATACCAAATCTAACTTCTGACTCAAAATCGACTGGCCTCTATTCGATCTATAACGTGGACTGAGAATTGGTAGCCCGCACAGCATCACTATGGTCGATTTTAAGTAAAATTGGACCATCTCTAACTCATGTTTACCCGGTTCTTCTTTCAATAATTTCAAATGCAATGTGATTATCAATATTTTAACATAAAAATCATTTGTTTAATGTTGCAGTTTTTACTTTTAGATTACATTTAGCAAACTAACTTTTAGCTGATAAGCGAGATTAAAAGTGATCAGGGTCCAAATTTCTTTTTACGCTTCCTATTTTAACTCAACTTCTCACAGGATCATGCACACACGTATACAATTTTGGATTAGTAGAAGTGTATAACCAAATACAGATTTTAGAAAATATCTACGTTAAATGGTGGTTTTAGATAACCATTATATATTATTTGAATAGAAACAAAGTTGGTCAATCTTACGAATCTAATTAATTAATAGTTTCTCAAAAAATTAATAATTAAATCAAATATTTTATTAACATATTTATAAAAGTTTTGTTATTTTGCAAAAAAAATATATATAACTTTAACTTTTATATAATTTATAGACATTTTTACAATCGATGTATATGTATTTTGACAAAATCAACAAGTTGAGTCGAGGACCATTCGAGTCAGTTTACAAAAATAGTAATAATCATACAAAAATAGTTTCTAAGATTAAAATAATGCTATATAATTAATGAATAATTTAAACTAATATTAATTAATAAAATATGATTAAATTATTTATTAATAATTACTACTGAGTCAAAACAATTAATAACTACTTCTAATAATTGAAAGAAAGTAACAAAAAACTCATAGAACTTATTAAAATGCTGTATCAAGTAGTATTTCTATAAGTTAACTTCTAATTAAGTCATTTTTTGTTCGTTCAAATGAGACTTCTACAAAAAGCTTAAAAAATAAGTCAACTTATGTATGTCAAAGATGATGTTAAGGTTTGAAACATCAAGATAATGATGGTAGTTGAAATTCATCATCTTACAACTATAATTGGACCACAAGAAATACAACTATAATTGGACCACAAGAATCACGGGACACAGAACACTTATTTGACGATGCCTGTGTAAAAATATCAAAGAATGGAGAAGAAATGTGTCTCAAATAATCGGTCAAAAGTTGCGCACCACCACTTATGTATGACTTAAATTTTCATATTTTACACTTTTAACGTTTGCTCTTAACAATTTAATCGTTTTAATAAGTTTTTAAAAACAAAGTTCACACTACTGTTAAACAGAAAGATAATGTTTTCATCGTTATACCAAAGTACTTAAAAGCCGATAGCAAAAAATACAAAATTGTTGAAAGAATATTCAAATGTTCAAAAACACTAAGCAAAAAAATTAAGAAATGCAGTTATCTTTTATAGAACAATAGATTATTTTAAAGAACTGCTATTTTTTTCAAGTTGGTCACGTTGTTCCGAACGTAGCCTCTAGTCAAATGGGGTTGCTCGTTTTTACCAAAATGGTTTTGAGTTCAACGTTAGAGCATCTCTAGAGTCTAGTCGTTAAGTCTTTCAAAGAAATTTTATTTTTGACAGGTCAATTTATAATTAATAAAACCCTATATCTCCAAACTTCTGCCAATCCCAAAGCATTTTCAAATTTTTTTATAGTTAACAGTTTTATATTTATCTATTTGACATGTTTATAAAGCCCCATCCTCTAATTTTTAAACCCACGTCATATTTCTCGAAAACAAAAATCTATTTGAGATGCTTTATAAACCCTTCTCGATGACGAATTCATTTACTTGTATTAGAAGTCGTTTGATTACGTGGTTGAACACAGTGAAGGTAAAAATATGATGTAATATATGAAGATGATGATATAATTATATGTATGGAGATGATGTAATTACGAAATGATCTTATTTTTTCGGCATGTTAAAAATATTGTTCCTTAAAATCGTCAGCATATGTCATGTATTAAAATAGAAAGATCGTTGTTGCAAATGTAGAACTTTGGTTGTTTTATAAGCATTCACATTTTAAAGCTTTTTTTTTTACGATTGATAAATAGTCCCTTGATTTCTAACGAGTTTATTTCATTTGTTTGTGATGTTTATGGACACCGGTGAGTATATATAAATAGAAATTTGCTATTCCGGTAGAAAACATCAATAATTACTACTAGACCATTCCAATGGGGATACCAGATACTAAATTTGATACCAAATTCATTAGGATGGGGACATGAAATTTGGTGTAATGAATAGTAACACACCAAATTTGGTGTAACATTATCTATTTACATCAAATTTTATATCAGTTGGGGAAGATAAAAATAAATATACTTATAATATTACACTTCAGTGTAAGATTTGGTATTATCTATTGGAGAATTTATTGTTTGCACATAATTTCATGCCAATGGACTTAAAGGTTGTTTGGTTTTTTTTATTAAGTCATGTTTGTAAATAATCTATTTGTATAGATTGAGAAGACTTTCTGTAGGTTGTTTTTTTTAATAGGTGGAAGGAACGTGTCTTTTAATTGAGAGTGACAAGTTTGAAAGAAAAAAAATTTAACTTTCTGCATAAATCTCTCGTTTAAAAGTTTACTAAAGATGCTGCTTTTTTATATTATTAAACCACTATTAAACAGTGATAAATATATATTTAGTGGATCGAATAAGTTGTAACTTGCATTAAACTAATAAAATGGTTACCATTAAGCAGGGGCGGACTCAGAAATTTATTGATACGGTGGCACCATACAACATAGACAAAAAATAATTATAAAAAATGCAGTTTTATCGACATGCCTTTACGTTTTTACTAATGGTCAATATCTTTCGATGTGTTTTTGACCTAATTCTAACGTTTCAGAAGATTTTTAAATTTTTTTACTTGATTTCGAAAGATTTTTTCGGTCTTTTTGTTGATTTCAAAAGTTTTTTCGGTCTTTAGAATTTGATATTGATGGTATTTAATAACTAAAAACAAATTAATTTTTTTTTTGGGAAAGTTAATGATTAAATATGAAATCAATAGAGTGTTTATTAAATATTATTTAAGTATGAAATTAATAGAGTATTTAATATATTATTAAACGTTATAGAGTTGCTACCTAAAAAAATTGTTTATTTGCATCAAAATAGGATTAAACCTGAGACCATCTTTATAAGGAGACTTAATTTAGTTGGGAAAAGTCACTACACCAGCTACTTTTTTATGTCGTTAACTCAGTTTTAAATTATTTAAGAACACTCCTAAAACAATACGGTTGCACCGCTAATAAATCCAAAAAAAATTATCCTTTAAAAAAGATATAATACAGTGGCCCATCTCACCATGTGAACTATGATAGGTCCGCCCCTGCCATTAAGAAGGGATCATTAATAAGCAAATGCATACTAGTTGTTCGTTGAAATGCTTTAAATGGAATAAAAGTCATCCCTTTCCATAAACCAGATTTATTTGGTAGAGTAAATTCCATTTTTCGTCCTTGTGGTTTGTTAAAAAATGCGTATTTCATCCTTATGTTTTTAAAATATCAGATTTCACTTTTATGGTTTGTAATTTATTTCTTTTTTCATCTCCAAGGCCAAAACACCACTTTTTAGGTATGAAGAACTAAAAAAAATGAATTGTAAACTATATGAAGGAACAAAGAAATAGATATGAAATCATTAGAACGACAAAAGTATTACATAATGAACCATTAGGATGAAAATCGTAATTTCAAAACCATAAGATTTAAAATAAAAAAACTTCAACAAACTATAGGGACTAAAAACATAATTTACTCTATTTGGTGATAGATACCATGTTTCACACGTATATAATATTCATTAAATTTCATTTATGAGGATGTTTAGCTAATTGTCGAATGACCCCCCTCTATCAAACATACCTACATAAATCTCACGTGGATTTAAACGATAGTCATAAATATTCTTCATGAATTATTACTAATAAATAAAATAACTTATATTTTAAGATTATTCATTATAAACAGGGGCGGAACACAAGCCTTCTAATTAAGGGGGCCGAACTCAACAAAAATCTTCATTGATAAGCTCAATTCATTATAAAAAAAACTTTGTGACAGGAGAATAGAACCTATGACCACATATACAGGGGCCATATACACATAACCACCTGATTTAAGCGTAATTTATTGATAATATTTCTAATATCTAATATTTAAGGGATAAAATGCAGAGGTCATGGCCCCCCTAGGCCCCTATTGTGTTCCGCCCCTGATTATAAATATCATTAATAATGAAAATAATATGATAAATATATCAAATAATATATAAAACATAATGTACCATTAACATGTAATTTTAAATTTTATTTTTAAACGAAATGTTTATCATTTGTTTGATTATATTTATTAGTTAATTATATAAATTTAAAATAAAGTTTAAAGAAGTTGTATTCTATATATATCAAATGATATATAAAACATAATTTTTAAATTTCTAATCTAAATGTTTTATAATATCGTAAACATAGATATGTATGTATAGGGTTGGGTTCACGTGAGACCAGTCCTTTTTTCATGAGACTCGTAAGACCACATTTTTACACTTGAAACTTCAAAGCAAATCACTGTGAAGGTAAAAAAAAATTCGAACATTCACATCAAAAACACTATGAATGTTACATTCACAGTGTTTTGCTGTTAAGTTTCAAGTGTAACAAAGTGGTCTCACGAAAACATCAAAAAAAAAATTACTTTCACAGTGATTTAATGTGAATTTTCAAATGTAAAAATATGGTTTTACAGATCTCACGAAAACATCAAAAAAAAAATTACTTTCACAGTGATTTAATGTGAAGTTTTAAATGTAAAAATATGGTTTTACAGATCTCACAAAAACAGACGGGTCTCACGTGATCCCAAATCTGTATACATATTCACTAATCACATGATTTTGTGTATATGGTAAATTGGTATTGGAATTTCTAAATGGGCCTTCAACTTTTATAGGTTTTAAAAGGAGGGTATTTATGGAATATGGATCTTTTAGTAGCCCATTGGGTTAATTAGGCCCATATCTTTTCAAGATTATATATTTCTATTTGCTTCATTTGGATTAATTTGTCGTCGGATTATCACACGATAAACATTTGTGGAGATTTCATAATTTGAATGAGTTCATAAAAATACATTTATGAAATATTTTCAAATTTTAATGTCAAAAGTTGTTTTTTAAGTATTTATAAACATTTTTAGTTCAACTCCTTAAAAAGATTTCGAATTGAAACATAATGATTTTGTGTCAAGAGGGTTTGAATGTTTAATAAAACTGTACAAGTTTCGGATAGAAACAAAAAGATTCGTATAGCTGGGGGAGGCCCTACTAAGAACTGGGCCCTGTTCGCTTGATTATCATAAAGAAAAACAATAGGTATCTTTAAAGTGCGCCTGTTTGATTTTGAGGGTATTTTAAAATATTGTAAAACCAGATATGTACAACTCTAGATTTGACAAGGTGGTCTATGTTGTCTAAACTAAAACTCTTTATATAGGAGGTCTAGGAATTGATTCTAATTTGTAACAAATATTTAATTTTTTTGGCTAACCAATAACACCTTTTGTCACTTTCACAAACCCCTTAAATATCATTTAATATTATATTGAATACTCTATTACTTTTATCTTCATTTACAAAATTGTTTCATTTCTTCTTTTGTATTTTCTAATTTGGTTTTAGCATTTGATTTGATTATGGTTACTTGTAATTCTAGATGTATAAGAAACTGAAATAAGATTAATAGCTAACTTTAATTAGTAAAACATCCTATTTAATACCCGGAGTTTTAAATGCATAAGGAAACGAAATTAAAGACCTAGAAAAAAAATAGGGACAACCAATATCAAATATTAAAATTTGGAAAATTTTAATAAATCAACCAAAAAAACAAAAAACAAAAATCACTAACGATAGAATTTAGCTAAAAACACGTAGGACTTTGCTTAAAAGTCAATTATGTCGATTTCAAAAGGTCGATTCAATTTGAAATCGACATAATTAACTTTCCCTCGCGTCAACCCACGTCGAATCCCCCCCCCCCTCCCCGGGACTTTGTGAGACAAAGATGCAATCGTTAAAGAAAATTCTTGTATCTGCGAGACTGCCACAGTATATAACCAACAATACAATAAATCACAATGAAGCAAATGATGTTTTCTGAAAATAGAAAACTATAATCATAGCAATGAACCTAAAGAAAATTGAAAAATGAGACATATAGAGAAAAAAGTTTAACAGTTTCTAGTCATTGTTGATCTCAATCTTCTTCTGGCATCCAATTGTTTGATTTGCAATATGGAATAAGGGTTGCTACCATGAACAATAGCTAATCATATCTATGATTTCAAATTAGGGTGAAAATCGTGAGCATACCAATAACAGGAAGATAAATAACTTAAAAATAATGAGTGATCGAACGAGCAAACAACAAAGCACAATCAAAAAGACGAAGAGCAGTGATGAGAAAGATCTCGAGGGTAGACGACGAGGCTTTTGGTTGAAAGAGAAAAAAGAACGAAAAATGGTTATTCACCAAGCGTTTTTTATTTGTATTTCTTAAAAAGATTAATTAAAAAACTAATATTAGAAACCCCATTATAAACGTAACTAAATCCATGGGTTCATCTTTAAAATGTAACAAAACTGGCATCATGGTTACATTTGAAATCTTTTTCTAGAAGTTCATTTTTAAATGCCCAATTTCTTATAGTGAGTAAATAAAATTGACTTAGATTCAGAAAACAAGTAACACACTGAAATAATTTTGAAAAAAAAAAACTATGCAAGGAAGTGAAATCTCAATAAAGTATTCTTCAAAATAGTATTTTGGAAAGAATCGAGGTTAAAACATATATTGATAAGAAAAATGGTTCAAGTCTAGTCTATGTTACTCCAACAGTAACATTAATGTGTGACCTATGATGCGTGTGTGTATTAACTAATGTGTGTAAAATCTATTGAGGAATTTATACTAAGAGAACCGATGAATCTAGATTTCTACTACAATTTAGTGATGCATACACCATTATTGTCGTTCAAGACCACCACGATATGCTTACAACCTAGCCAGGCTTTTGTTTTATTGGCAAAACATGCCTCAGATGTTTCTAATTTAATCCACTTCAATGTATTACTCCTGAAATATAATATTCGACCCTTTAGATTTTCATTTCTTTAATAGAAATCTTTCTTTTAGCAACGGGCAAAAGAACCATCCTCATTCTATTATATTCCAAGGAACCATATATGCATACTTGAGAGGTCCTTTCAAAGTTACAACTTACATGTGTGAATATCATCTGATTCAGTTACAATAGACCAATCCAATTTCAATGGATCAACAAACATTAAATTGGATCGGACCGGGTACTAAAATACTTAACATTAATAACGGATTGATCGATTGTTGGATGATAATCAAAATCTGATACAATTGAATCAGCCAGTTATAATCTAAGCACCATCCAATTAGAAATTATGTTGGATTTATATGGATCTTTGGGCAGAATAACTGTTTTTCAAGTGAAAATGTATAAACAATGCATGATCCAATAAATAATACGTAAAAAATACATGATTGATATAACTTATTAATTAGGTTGGGTGTGTTGTTCAAAGTTAACTGGATTATAAAAATCACAATTTTATCTTTTCGGGTTGGGTAGGTTGTTCAAAGAGATTAAAACATGAAACGATACAAGTTCTGGGACTCTAGGTACCTTTTGACATACCTGATGAATCAATTGGATAGACAACATATAATTTATCTTTTCAAATATGTTTTTTATATCTTTTTAAAAGAAACCTCAATTTTTGAAGTTCTATAATATTAAAAAAAATATTTGCCTTAGAAGATATTTATTTGTTTTACAGTAAATTACATATTTCGCTCATGTGGTTATCTGTTATAGGTTACGTGCCTAAGTTCCTAACACTAAACAATTACGGATAGTCTTTTTGGTCTCGTTATTGTTACGGATCATGTTTCTTGTTCTAACCCCTTTTAAAAAGGTTCGTTAAACCAATAATTCACTTTCTATTAAAAATACATATTATATAATAATATAATACTAATAATAATAAGAAGAAACCTCCCTGCATCCGGAGAAACCCTGCCAAACCACTTCATTCTTCATCTCACAAAATGATGCGACTACTGACTACCCTCTATAGCTATCCTCCCCCATTTCTTACCACTCCCCATATTCGGCCCTTGCTTGAAAACCCTAAACCCAACCACCCTCATTGGGCTAATGAATGTCATTGGTCGTCTTCTTGTCACCGGAAGTATTCTAAGTAGGACTGACCATCACATTTGGAACCACATCCGAAGGCGGATGAGACATGGCTTTTGAAGGAAGAGTGATAGGAGATCAAAGGTGATGACTTTGTGGCTTTAAAATTTTTGGGATGAAATGCTCAAAGAGGCTCGACGAACCTTTTTATCTGCATGAGTGGAAGATCTGAAGCTTGAATTTTGCCGTTTTTCAATTAGTGAGTTTGTGAAAATGAGAATAGTTAAGATTTATACTAAGCATGGACAACAACATTCATATTGATCTTGCCTGAAAACGCAACCAAACCCAGAGTCTTTCCTAAAAATGCCAACCCAACCTCCTCCCCCTCTTTCCAAAAACAGCCCTATTCATGTTGACGTTGATGGTTGAGTTTGATTATGATGAGTTTGTGTTTTCTATTTTTATTTTAAGTTTTAATGATCAGGGTTTGGATTTGGTGTTTGTAGGTGTGTGATGGCCAGAGATAGGGTACGTAGTGGTTGAAAAAGATGTTTGAGAGAGGGGTAGGGTAGCTAGTAGGGGTGAGCGTCGGAATCGGGTACTCGTCTTTGGAATCGGAACCGTTCCGGAACTGACGGTTTCGGAACCGGAACCGATGTGATTGGTTCCGGTGCCGGTTCCTAAAATACGGAACCGATCAGGACCGGTTCCGGTTCCGGTTCTCATTTTTTTGGAACCGTTACCCGCTGGGTATCCGCTACCCACCACCCGCCACTTTTAAATAAAAATATTTTATATATTTATAAATAATAAATAAAAACTCAAACTTTCTAGTTTGTTTATGAAATAGTTATTTTTTATCAGATTAATTTTGACCATTTGTTATATTTATTACTTTAAGTTGATATTCTGTAGTTTATAATTACATTTTTATTGTATGCAATGTAAAAAAAATTTAAAACCAGGTATCTGGTACCGGAACCAGTTCCCAGCGGTTCCGGATTTCCAGGAACCGCTGGTTCCGGTTTTGGTTTCGGTTCCATGAAAATTGGCCGGTACCCAGTTATGCTTACTTCTAGTAGCTAGGTCTGATTAGAGAAGGGAAGGAGATGGTGTGGATACAAGTGACACCATTTAATTGAATATTTTGAAATGAATTCTAACTAATGACTAAAAGTACCTAATACTGTAAAAAAAAATTGATGGATTTATTTTAACAAACTTAATACAAAGAACCCGAATTCTACTAAAAATGAAAGCAAAGGACCTTGTTCATAATTTTTAAAGTTTGGCAACCCATATGTAACATTCATATAACCATAGGGATGAATTATGTAATTTACTTTTATTTTTATTGGTCAATCTTTTGGCTGGGGTTGACTAGCTTGTTCTTAAAATTCAAACTAAATCTACTTTGGAGATGGCAATATCTTTGTGACCCATAGGCCATATCTATCTCTAAACTTGTGGCCCTTTATCAATATACAATGAATCAAAAGCTTCTTTCTAGTTGTATTTATTTGTTTTATTATTTATATTTTCAAATAAATATAAAGTTGATTTTTTGTACAAATATCAAAAAATGATTTTTGGATACCAACTAAAATACATTTTCAATCTAAACTTACTTTTTAACCGTCCAAACTTAGAGCATCTCCAACAGCTTCTCTAAAATAGAGAAAAACTCATTTTTCTTCTCTAAACTCCTCCAACAGCATCTCTATATCATTCTTTAAAATAGAGATTTTTAGAAAAATCTCTAAATATAGAGATTTCTCTATATCTTTAAAAGGATGATAGAGAATAATAAAATATTATTTTAGTGATTTCTCATCAAAAACAACATTTATTTGTTGGAATAATAAATTTATTAAATATTTTAATAATATAAAGATTGAATAGATTCTCTAAAATAAAGAAGTTGTTGTAGTTGAAAGATAATAATTTTAAAGATTTTAATTTTATATTTTCTATATTTAGAGAAAATTTAGAGATGCTATTGGAGATGTTCTTAGTTTTTAACCATCGATTTTGACATAAATATTCGATTAGTAAACAAATATTTTTATTAAAATTCCGTTTTGTTTTGTCATTGAATGCTTTAAATATTTAATTTGTTAATCAATTACTTTCATTCAATTACATGTCAAATGATACTTAATATTCTTCGAAAAATAAATAAAACATTACATTTAAATTTTAAAAAAATTAAAAATAAAATTGTATTTATTTCAAAATAGATAAAATATTTAATTTAAAAGTAGTTAGTAGCTAGTGTAATGCATGGTTGTATTGAAGAGCACCCAAAGCTCATCATGTGATTACCATCACCTATAATACATCTTTTCTTCTTCTTCCAAACAACTAACATGTATGTATGGTCATATTTCAATGATGGAGATATTTGTTGTTCCATTTTTTTCACATTAAACAAATAATATATCTGATGGCTAACGTTTAGTGTTAGGAAAATTTCGAGAGAAAAAACATATCTGGTTAATGAAACATGTCTGTCTTTTGAAAAAAACGAAATTTTATACGATTTAAATAAAATAAACGTTTTACATAAAAACTATGTGGATTATTGACTACACAAACTTGATGTGCCAAATGCCACGGTACCAAAGAAAATGAGATTATTTGTGATTCGTAAGGTTTTTATTTTATTCTTTATTTTGTCTTATTGAATTATATTTTAGGTGATTGGCTATTAATTAATGATTTTGATTAGAATATTTCAAGTTCGACTGTTCAAACGTTTTGTTTTTTGAAAGAGAAAAAAAATAGTAAGGCTATGTTTGGTAAACTAGCTTATAATTGATAAGCTAGCGTATGACTTATAAGGTAGCTGATGACTTATAAGCTAGCTGATGAATAAGTTATGTTTGGCAAAAACTAGCTTATGGCATGTGAAATGATCAAAAAGGGATGTTGAAAATAAATAAATAATATTAGTTAGGGGTATAATTGGAAAAAATGTCAAAAAGTTCCTCATAAGCTACTCCAAGTAGCTTATCGATGTTTATAAGGTGACTTATAAAAACATAGCGCATCCAAACGATTACTCAGAAAATAAGCTAGCTTATAAGTCAACTTATAAGCTAGCTTATTTTTGCCAAACAATGCCTAAATGCTTCCAAATTATTCTAAAAATGTATATTTTTGAAAGGGCAAATTTTATCAAAATATACCGTATTTTGTTCTTATTTTTTCATTTTGGAAACTTATTTTCAAAAATCTTTATCTTGGTATATATAACAAGAAACCTCAAACAAAAAAGTCTAATAAAAAATCAAGAATTACATGTTATTTACAAACTTATAATTTCATCAAAGACGATCTGTTTCATTTACATTAAAAAACTACTAGAAATGTACTCGCGCAATGCAGCGAGATCCATTTTAATTTTAATGTTGTATTTTACTTTTTGTCTTTATCAATGTTATAATATGATTTTATTAGTTTTGAAAAAATAGATTTTATTTTTTGTAAACTTTCTTTATTTCAGATTTTTTTTTAAAATTATAATATAGGTTTAATAAGGAAATTAACCAAAATAATACAATTTTTGAATTTTAAGTAATTATGCTTTAATCAATTGTACTAACTGCATAATAATATGTTTTTAAGAGTTTTTATCAAATGTTTTATAATATAGTATAGATATAGATAAGAGCATCTTAAAAAAATATGTTATATTTTTTTTCGTTTTCTAAATTTAAAGAATTCTTTATTTTTTCTTTATTCTAAAGGTGAGTTTTTGGAACAAACTTTTTTTATATCCCTAAAAAATATTAAAATAACATAGCTGTTGAAAATGGTTTAATACGTTCTCCAAACCGGAGTTTTTAAACGTAAGTTTTTAATCAAAAATTGGGAAAAAAAATGTTTGATGTTATTTGCTTTTTCCAAATTATTATTTAAAGCAGTAAAAGTTTGAAGATGATTTATAGTAATGATGATTTCTTTTGTTATACATTTTAATCTATTTTAAATATTTTCAATTATTGCTATTTTTTCTCTTTAATCATTTCAATGTCTCCATCTTCTAATCTTTAAACATTAATTTACTTTTGTCCCTTTTTAAACCCAAATGAGTGTATATATATATATATAGGGACGGGGTATATATATATAGAAACGGGTTTAAATGAAAAATATTTTTTTATTGTAGATGTAAGGACAAAGGAGAGCGCGACACATGTCTCATGCACCCAAAGATTATTCATCTTGAATAGATAATGGTCATGTGTTATTCATACCGAATGTTGTGTTATTCATACCGAATGTTGTGTTATTCATACCGAATGTTGTATCATACATTATGAATACTGAATGAGACACGTATATATTGCGCTCTTATTTATTCTTACGTTGACAATGAAAAATAAGTTTTTATTTGAACTTCCCCCGCTATATATAATTATGGATTCAATATGTATGTATTCATAATTGAATTTAAGAGTATCCCTAAAGCATATACAATTATTGATTTGTTTATCTTTTCTTAATTAACCTCCAATTGTGATAGATTCTACCATGTACAACTTTGACAACCAATCTACCTTCTAGACTCTAGTTTTGGCATCATTAGTATTATCATCACTGAATCTGTATAATAAATAAAGAATCTAACCATACAAATACTAAAGATGGAAATCTTACTCGTTGGATGGGTACATGTAGGTACTCTATCCTAACAAAATAGAGATTCTCCAGTTTGATGGGTAACAAGAAGGGGACATGGATTTTTTTTACCCGAAGTGGAGTTTGGACGGGACGGGGATGGCAGTACCAGTACCTGCCCTTCATGTGTGTGTGTGAGAGAGAGAGAGAAAAAAAAAAACTTAATCATTTGAGAACTCCAAAATATGTAAGATTCATGAGATTTATTTTAAACCACTAATTTAAGATCATTATTGTTATTAATTAATGAAATAATTATGAAGATTATTATCATTATATATTAAATGAAAATTGATTCATCTTTATCTCTCTTCTATCTTTGTAGTAACATACACACCGAGCTCATAAAGGAACACAAGATGAACATGTCGTGAACACAATGTAAACAATCTTAATAAACTTTTTACTACAGTATTCACAAATGATATGTTTAGATTTAGTTTTGTTCACAATATGTTCCTAGGGTTAATCATAATTTCATGGATTTATAGTATTCACAATGTGTTCACAAACTATAATAGTATTTTCAAAAAAAAGTTCACGATATGTTCATCTTGATTTCATATTCAATTATATGTATATATGTGTATATCATGAAGAGAAGAGACCTAAGAGAGATAGAAGAAAAAATAGGAGAAAGAGGGATATGTTTTTTTTGTTAGATTTTTTTCAACTAATATTTTTGTGGCCTATATTGGATCTCACAAATTAACAAGTTCTTAAAAGAAGGTCGTCATGTGTGTATAAATAAATTAATATGCACATATGTATATAGACTTGGGATCGTGTGAAAAGAAGAGTTAAGGTGAGAAGTGTGAGAAGAGATATGAACCATTGATCACTTTTAATCTTATGTTCACCCATTAATTACGTTTTAGAAGGGAATTGATCAAATGCATCTTGATGTATCTCATCTCGGTGCATCTCAACTTAATGTGCATCCAAGGGTGGATATCTCTTCTTATGCTTCTCACTTTAACCTCTCTTCTCACCGGAACCCAATCCTATATATACATTAAGTATTGAATGATATATATATATATATGTGTGTGTGTGTGTGTGTGTGTGATTTTCAATATGGGTAATTAATTAGTGACGATTCATTATAATTTTAATTTTAAAATACATTGTCTTTTACAAAGCAGGTACCCAACGGGTTCCTCGAACCTGCTGGAGATTAGTCGGGGCGTGGTCAGTGACGACGGGGTTAAATGGGGCCAGGGTTAGGGACGTGTGATGCATTACCCTCCCTGTTTCCATCCCTAACAAACAATCAGACCTATTGATTATAACATCGCCAAGAAAGAAAATCCAAATCATGTATTCGAACCATATCAATATCAAAAGAGTTCTTCATCTCGATATTGAATCAACAAAATATGTGATTTAGAGTGTACAAAGTTCATCAATGAGGCATCCAAAAAATTCTTGAAATACAAAAGAGAGAGCAATTCATTTCATATAACCATGCTCAAACAACAAACATACAACTAAGAAACTGTTTGGTAAAATGTATTAAATAGTAATTAACGGAGATGAAAATAAAAGAAATTATTTGGTTTTATATAATATAATAGGTCCATTTCCTCCATAAGCCCATATTTTCATTTTGGGTTAAACTAAGGGGAATGAAAATTCATTCCCTCTCATTTTTGTTTTCACTACGTTTTCATTCATCTGTTTGAACCAAACACCTCTAAAGTAAACATAGAACTAAGTTTTGCTTTTAATAATGTCAAACTGAAACTGAAATTCAAAGATCATGGCAGAAAGTAAACGTGTAAGGTGGTAGTGGTGATGGTTGTGGTAGCAATGGCATTGGTGGTGGAAGTGTGGTCACTGGTCTAGTGGAGGTGGTGATGAGGTAGTTCACAATGTATAATTGTCCTTATGATTTGTTGCTCTCACTTTACAAGCAATTATGCTTATCTTTATATTGGTTTAAGTTTTTAAGCTACGTAAACTAGACCTTCTAACTTTAAGGAAACTTTCTTTGAGTCATTTTTAGAAAACAAATCATGAACTAGTGGATATAATCTCATATTAGATGCTTGCAATGTCATTTTAAAAATCGCATACTTCGGTTGTCACAAAAACTGTGACTTTTGACCAGACATGTAGTTTACGAAAAATGTAAAGTTATTTGTTTGTTTTCTAAGCTCATTTGGATGCTGAAAAACACATAATTCCTTTCATAAAGATTCAAAATACTAACTAAGAGTATGTGCAACAAATTTGCAATAATTTATACAAAATAGAGAAATAAAAATCAAAATATATTGCATTCATCTACAATAGTTTTGAAAATTTTAGTATTATAAATATTCAAATTCATTTAATACATTAATAAACTTTAAAAAATTCATTTGAGTATTTTTGTTGGGAAGCAAACAAAAAATATAAAAGATATCATCGATGTTTGGGTAGATATAAAAACTATTGCAATAATTTTTATGGCCGCTCAAGATATAATGAAAAGTTACAATCTCACTCGTCACTTTCTCCATTACGTACTAGAGCTCAACATCACCTAAAAATCTCAATCACAACCAATTTTATTTTGTGACAGATCCTTGTGCTAAATTTCAAGAAAGAAAACCCAAGGAATAATCAACTAAAATGAACCAGCACCACAAAATGTAAAGTGATTTTTTTTCACAAAGACGTAACTATTAAGGCACACATACATTTCGAATTTGTGGCCTGAGCACAATCATATAACGAGATTATGATCTTGTTTGATTCTTCACTTTTGTTTAGAGGGTATTGTGAGGTTTACTTTCTAGGGTTTCAAATGAAACATATTTTATGTTGATGACATAATTTAAGTCGAACCATAATGATGACTTCAAACTTTCAACAAAAAATGATAGGATAAATAAGAGATTAATCTCAAAATCTATAATATGGTAGTATTTTACTCTTAGTTTTAATTTGGTTGACCATGTTGTAAACGTGTTAGGCAGACTGCTCCATTCATTACCGCTATTCAAGTCCTCTATGGTTGCAGTAGGGTTTATCCTCCCATACCCTTATCTCTTAAAGGATATGTGTTCATGCATTCTAATTGATCTATAATCCAGTGTTATAACCAAATCGTGCTCTTAGAGACCATTTTAGCATTTGGTTTCCACTTTGCTTTGTGCATGCCATTGTTTAACCGTGTAAGCCTTAGAACTTGATTGATAAAGCTCTGAACCTATAGTCACTTGGTCAATGCTCGTATACGATAGAATACACATTTTGCTTTATTATCTCTTTGGTAAGTGTGGTGCCTAATCTGTAGTTGACTACATGTCAGAGACTAAAATTCATTCACATATACTTGAATTCGATAAAAAAAAACCTTTCATAGGAAATTTCTATTGCGCAAATTGAATCATTTTCTTTCCTTATACTTATTTCGTCTAAAAAAAAACATAAATCTATATGCAACAATACAAAAATAAATAAAAAATTATCTTAATCCCTTGAACTATTCTAACAAATGACTTAAAACTTGGTTGGAAATCATAAAAAATATTATAATCTTAAAAGATGAGAGACAATCTCAACATTTTTTATCTGATATCTTTAACTTCGTAGTTTAAAAACATTTACAAATTAGATAAATCTTGGTTATTACAATAGACTTGGGATCACATGAAACCAACTTATTTCCATAACACCACTTTTCACAGTGTTTTGTTGGAAGTTTCAAGGTAAAAATGTGGTTTCATGAAAACACAAACTGGTCTCACGTGAACCCAACCTTATTTCGATATATAAACATATTACATATACTTAAAAGATTAATTCGTTAATCTCAAGTCGTAGGATTGTATGAGAAGAAGAGTTAAAGTAAGAAAAGATTTGAACTCTTGATCACCTTTAATCTCAAACACACTCACACTCATGAATTACACTTATCGCTTAATACAAGAATTGTTTCGATTAATCTCATCTCAATGCATCTCCCTCTAATTTACAGATAAACTCAACCCAAAGATTAATGACAAAAAGGTTTAAACATTAAGAAGTCCATAATGAAACTTCCTTTTAGAGGATTTTTGTTGAAAATCAATGAATGGACAACAACATTATAAAGAAAAGAAAACATTGTATTAATAATTAATAATAAATTAAACAAATTGAAAAAAAAGAACATGGTGGCCTCGAAATCAACAACAAGAATCACTATGAAGCGTGGTTTTAAACTTGGATTTGACATTCGATCGTCACATCCCATCCATGCCCATTTGCCTTTTTACTCATCAACTGCAAATAACAACACTATTCTCATCTCGCTTTTGCAATTAATGCAACCCTCCAATCCATCCATCCATCCATCCATCCTCTTCTACTTCTTTCTTTCTTTCATTAATCTCGTTCATAAAGGTACACCTCTTTCCTCCCTAAATTTCCATCTTTTTTCTCTTAGTTTTTGTTCAATTTCAACTTCCTTTTTCAAGGGTTTTACGAAAAATAGGGTTTACAACTTCTTATTTGGTTGAATTCGTATCGTTTTTGTAGTTTAATCGACATATATGATCTGGGTTTCTTAGGTACTAATCTTTAATTTTAATGGGTTTTTCGTTATTTGAATTGGAGCTTCATTCTATGCGTTCGATTGTTACCAAAATGGTAAAGTTTTGATGGCTTCTTTTAACTTGACATGAGTTTGCCTTTAATTTCTGTTCGATTGATGCTATTTATATACATATATATATGTATATATATTTAAACACAAGATTTGTTGATTATTTGGATTTTTCTCTTCTTTTCCCCCAAAAAAAACTTGATTTTGTTTGGTGGGAAAAGATTGGAAATTGAAAAGATTGAATACACAAGTATTCATCTTCTTGGATTTCATATAATCTTGAAATCTTGAAGTTCCTAAAATGGATGCATTGCTGGATTTCTTGCCTATATATATATATACATATATATGACTTTGTTTCTGGCCTTTTTGTGCATTTGAGGCCTTCCCAACAGGCAATTTCACAATTCGAATTGGTAAACTTGATAATTAGTTACAAAAATGAAGTAAAAAACTAGGGTTTGATTTGAAGTGACAATATGGTAGGTTGAAAAATAAACATTTTAGTTAGAAAGCAGATTGTTGTTTTTTTTTGGCTACTTTCTGCTAACCCAAAAGTGTTATCTTCTTTGTGTTTTTCGGCTTTTGTTTGTTGTTTGAAAACAAAAAACGAAAGAAGAAACACTCGGGTTCGCAGAAAATAGTGGAAGAAATCGCTACATTTAGCCTTAAGTTGTTCTCATTGTTTTCCGCTAAATGGATTGTTTCTATTATTTGCCATTTTTCGGCATGTATGTTGGTTGTTTATAAACGAAATGCCAAATAAGGCATAAGATCGTGTGAGAAGTTAAGTTAAGTTAAGATGAGAAACGTAAGAATGGATCTGGACCCTTGATCACCTTTAATCTCAAACCCACCCATGAATTGTGCTTCATAGGGGGATTGATCCGATGCATCTCATCCTAATGTGCATCCAAGGGTGGAGATCATTTCTTACGCTTAACTTTCATTCTCACCAGAACCCAACCCTTTGCCAAATAAAATGATTTGATCACTCATATTCTACATGAATAGAAAATGTATATTTTCTTGAAGACCATTCGAGTAACCAACGGTTGACCATATTTGACTTCACAAGGCCGTTCTCTTTCAAGATTGACTGAAATTAAGATTCATATATATATATATATGTGTGTGTGTGTGTGTGTGTTTTCAAGATTATTCATAAGTGAATATAAAATGTGCTAAAACATAACGAAAAATCTTGAATTGATACATGGTAGTTCTTTCACTTGTCTTAATGTGTTTGGGATTATGCACAATTATTGGATAAGTTTACGTTCTTTTTTTCTTCTTTCTTTATCAGAAGATACCAAGAATGCTACTTTGTTTACGTATGCATTGGTCAATTGACTAATTTCCCATGATTCTTGATAGCACTTTCCTTATTTCGTTACTTTCTTTGTCGTCTTCACATATGAATAAAAATATCCCAATTGTTATATTATATATAAAGATTCTCTTCTATGGACACATGATCTATGCACCATGTTCTGCAATCTGCATTATTTATGTCTTATTCTTATATTCACATGTGATATTCATTAAACTATTGTGTATTCATATGTGTTTTTCTGTTATAAAGCAGTCAAAAAGCAGTCACTTATATATCTTTGATTTGGAGTAAACAATTGGAATCTGAATCCTGTTTTCTTGATTTGTTATCTAGGTTTGATCATCTTTCCCAAAGCTTTTGACTTTTGACCAAGATAATTAAAAACCCGACCTTTGTTCTTAGTTTTCTGAATCTTTATTTGGATTCACGACTTTTTTCGCTTCTAAATTTGGTCGGTTTTGAGGGCGGGAAAAATGGGGTGTTGTGCCTCCACAAGTAGTCGGAGTAGTGGCGGGAAAAAGAGAACGAGAAGAACGTTTTCCGATCACGTGAGCGCATTTCAGCACACGTCATCGATACCCAATAGGATTTTCGCAAATGGGAAGAGTCGAAGTTCTTGTATTTTTACTCAGCAGGGTCGAAAAGGCATAAATCAAGATGCAATGATCGTGTGGGAAGTAAGAATCTTGTTTATTTTCTTGATTAATGTTTTGTGACAGATAAAACCAATATATATATATACATATATATATATAGGGCAATAATCAAATAAAAACCGCAAAAAGGTTATAAACTCGTGAAAAACGATATAAAAATAATTTTTTACATGGTTTTTTTTTCATTAAAACCTATAATTTAAGATAGTTTTTCACATATGTTTGGGTACATCTTATGAAATAATTACATGTGATTTTTTTTGGATTCACCTAGTGAATCTAAAAATATGTGTAAAAAATATTCATATGGGGAAACAAATACATGTGAAGGTTTCATGTTTCATGTTATGAAACAAATATATGTTAAATAATATCTTAAATCCTAGCATTTGATGAAAATAAATTATGAAAAAAATTATTTTTATATCGGTTTTCATGAGTTTGTAACCTTTTTTGTGGTTTTTATTTGATTATCACCCTATATATAATATAGAGGAAAGTTCAAATGCGAACTCAAATTTGGTTGTGAACGTGAGGACAAATGAGAGCGCGACACGTGTCATATTCAGACTGAATAGTCAAAGAAATATTCAGACTGAATAGTGAATAATGTCAGATTATCAGACTGAATAATCAAAGAAATATTCAGACTGGAAATAGTACCTATTCAGTTTGAATTAATACTTTATTCAGTCTGAATATTTCTTTGATTATTCAGTCTGAATATGACATGTGTTGCGCTCTCATTTGTTCTCACGTTTACAACCAAATTTGAGTTCTCATTTGAACCGCCCCTATATATATACGTATAAATATATATATATATATGATCATGTCGTTCTTGAATCTGATTCGGAAATCTTTGCAGGATTTCATGGCCGAAGATGTGACGTTTTGTGGAGTCTTTGACGGCCATGGGCCCCACGGACATCTTGTAGCTCGTAAAGTTCGTGATACGTTACCATTGAAGTTATTTTCGTTTCTTGATTCTTATGAATCGAAGAAAAACCGATCTAGTACGTCGATTTGTTGTAATGGGGATCCCGGATTGGTCGAGGCTGATCTCGAGGAGGAAAAACCGGAGTTATTATGGAGAGAAGCGTTTCTAAAATCATATAAAGCGATGGATAAAGAACTAAAATCTCATCCCAATTTGGATTGTTTTTGTAGCGGAAGTACAGCCGTCACCATTGTTAAACAGGTATCTTATTTTCTTTAAAAAACCATTTGAAAAAAAAAACGAATAAAGAAATCTTGATGAAGGGTAAACTGGTAATTTTAACTTTGAATATTTCTGGAAGAGGAAATGCGATTTTCATGGGACGTATAAAGGGTACTTTCTTTTTTATTCGCAATTTTTAAACCGAGTTTAATTAATGATTTTTTTATTATCATATGAAACACTTTAATTTTAGGGAACAAATCTATTCATGGGAAGTATAGGAGATTCGCGTGCCATTATGGCATCTAAAGATATCAACGATTCACTCGTAGCAATTCAGTTGACCGTTGACTTGAAGCCCGATCTACCAAGTATGTTTAACACTTTAGTTATTTTTCAAAAGTCAGGGGTATTTATGGAAACAACTGCTCTACTCTTTGGGATAGAGGTCAGGTTTCAGTACAACCTGGACCCCACCTACAGGTGGGATATAGAAACAACTGCTCTACTCTTTGGGTATAGGTCAAGTTTCAGTACAACCTGGTGGGGTCCAGTGTAGTGTACTGAAACTTGACCTCCATGTGGGATATAGGATCTATATCCCACCTGGAGGTGGGTCCAGGTTGTACTGAAACCTGACCTCTACCCTAAAGAGTACATTATAGATTTACTGAGTTTGTTTGGTTTGGTTTTGTTGTCTTTTTTTTCTCAACTTTTTTATGCGTTTTAGGGGAAGCGGAAAGAATAAAACGTTGCAAGGGTCGAGTTTTTGCGTTACAAGATGAACCCGAGGTGCCGAGAGTTTGGTTACCGTTTGATGATGCACCCGGGCTAGCAATGGCACGAGCTTTTGGAGACTTTTGTTTGAAGGAATACGGAGTGATTTCTATTCCGGAAGTTTCTCATCGGATACTTAACGAGAATGATAAGTTCATCGTTCTTGCCTCTGATGGGGTACAGAAAAACTTATTTCTTTATATCTTGAGTAAATTACATGATTGGTCCCTATGGTTTATTTCACACTCCTTTGGTCCCTGATCCTAACTCTGTTAAGAAACTCTGTTAAATAAGTTAACTAGAGGGGCATTATAGTCATTTTACTCTCTCTATATTTTAATTAAAATCTTAAAAAAACAGAGGGACCAATCATGTAATTTACATATGAAATTTAAAATTTAAAATTTATGTGAAATTTAAAATTTATGGTCCTAAGTCCTAACTCACGTTAACATATGAAATTTAAAATTTATGTTTAAATAAAATAGAGATTACAAATAATTACTATTTTGAAGAATTATTGTTGAAAAGCTTGAAAACGTATATCTCTGAGTGACATTGGAAATAATAAAATTCTTAGAGTAAATGACATAATATAATAAAAGGTATATATCTCTCTCTGTATAATAGAGTGAAATTACATTTTTGGTCCTTTTGTTTTTTAATATAAAAAGAATAAAATGACTATAATGCCCCTCTAGTTAACTTATTTAATAGAGTTTTCTTAACAGAGTTATGATCAGGGACCAAAGGAGTGTGAAAGTGTAAACCACAGGGACTAAATCCATAATTATTTCAAAATAGGGACGCACATTGTGATTAAGTGTAAACCACAGGAACCAATCATGTAATTTACTCTTATATCTTTATCATCATTGATCTTGTGAAATTAGGTCATTCAGCTAATTATTTTTATTATTATGTATTGTAGATTTGGGATGTTTTGAGCAACGAACAAGTGATCGAAATCGTATTATCGGCTCCAACTCGATCATCGGCCGCTAGGATGCTTGTTGATTCAGCCGCTCGTGAATGGAAAACGAAATACCCGACTTCCAAAATGGACGATTGTGCGGTCGTTTGCTTGTTTTTGGACGGTAAGATGGATGCTGAATCAGATAACGAAGATCATGGGTTCTCTTCAGCTACTCTCCAAAGTAATGCGGCTGAATCAGATGACGGTCTGAATCCGGAGCCGTATTTGCAGCGGAATTTTACGGTTAGATCATCAGAAGAGCTTAATGATGGTCGGAAAAGAGAACAAAACGACGTAGTTTTGGAAGGGAAGGAGGAGGAAACGGTTATGGCGGGAAGTGAAGATCAGAACTGGTCGGGGTTGGAAGGCGTTACACGAGTTAACTCGCTGGTTCAACTTCCGAGATTTTCGGAGGAGCAACCGCGAACATAATTTGTTTTTTTTTTTATCTTTATAGTTTGATGAATTGGGTATGGTATTATATTGTGTTATTCAGAAATGTAAGATCTCTCTTTAGGATTCATGGCATTTTGTGTTGGATTTCTTTTTTTTTTATTAATATTTCATAGAAATGTTTTTAAAATCCATTTTTTTTTGGGAAGTATAAAATATTTATAAACGACAAATGTAACAAATAAACTAACACACCTTCCTCACCTTTGATAAGGTTCGAACTCCTGACCTCCTAGGAGGGCAAGGACTACGATACTGCTAGACCCAAAGGTTCTTTGGTTATTGAAATCCATCATTGTGTTGTTATATGCAAAATGGTCATGACGACATAGTTATGAGAAATGGGAATGGGATTTCGGGCTTCTGGGTAGGGAATAAAAATGGGAATGGGATTCGGGCTTCTGGGGGAATTTGGTTCCGACAAGGGAATAAAAATGGGAATGAGAATGAATTTTGGGCTTCTGGGGGAATGAGCCCATTATATTACATATAACCAAACAGTTTCTTTTATTATCATTCTCATTAATTCCTGCTTAATACCCTCAACCAAACACACCCTCAATGTATTTTTTTAGGAATGTCCATCTTTTTACCTATTAAATTGAACCCCAAAGTTGCCATATTGTTTAAATGTATAATATATTTTTTTGAACGGCAAAGTAATCTTTTATAACCAACCAAAACAAACAACTGATCGATACAACTGGTGCCTAAATGCAACCACCAACTGATCCGGAATGTATAATATTTGTATACGATAAATGAAATTTAGGCATATCTTATCATGTATGGCTATATAAAAATTCATCCGATTAATTTACATTCTACTACCCAAAATTATAATTGGATTGTATTGAATTTATAATTTCAATCTAAATTGAATTAAACGGTTGTGAGATGAAATTTCATAGTCCATTAGAAACAAACTGGCTCAATCCAGTTATAGTCAAATTACTATCTTTATATCAAAAATGAATTATTTACTTTATGTAATATTTGTATTTGGTATTTTGATGAAATTGACTTTTTTTTTTTCTTGTTATGATTTATTCTTGTAAAATTATGTTGATTGTTCAATTTGTATAGGCAACTACTTTTTAGTAGTGATTTTAAATGAAATATATATCTAATTTGTTGAAATAATTGGTTAAGAATATCAAATCAATCTTATTTAAGTACCTAATAATAATCAATTGATAGAATCAATCAAATCTAATGGATTAATTATATTGGTTCTCAAAATTTAATATTTATCAGATGATCATATCGGATTTCAATCCAATAAAGAAATTAAACACTCATGATTATTTCGATTTTGTCCAAATTAAATATTGTTTGTTATAAATTGGGTATAAAAGCAAAAAAAAAAAAAAGTCTTAGAAAAGAGTAAATTATGTTTTGTCGTCTCTATGGTTTGTTAAAGATAACAACTTTCATCCGTGTAGTTTTGAAATTGCTGTTTATATCCCGGTAATTTGTAATTCATTATCATTTTCGTTCCCAACGTAAATTTTCTATATTTAAAAGATGAAAACAGAAATGAATTGTAAACCGCAAGAACAAAGACAACAATAAATTGTAAATTATAAGAACAAAAACAACAATAAATCATCAAACGTAAGGATGGAAATTTTAGTGTAAAAAAATACAAGGACTAAAATAGCAATTTTGAACAAACTAGAGGGACTAAAAAGATAAATTTACTTCTGATAAAAAACAAAATAGTTTAAGGTCCTACCGAGATTTGAACTCGGGTTACTGGATTCAGAGTCCAATGTCCTAACCACTAGACCATAAGACCAATTGATGATATTGCTTATAAGGAATTTAATATATTTCAATAATGAAATTCAAGATTTTGAAACCCTCATAAACCCTAATTTTGCAGGTTTCAAAACTCCCAATTTCCATATGAAATTTGAAAACCACAATCCACAATCGAGTTCTTCTTCTACATGACGAGAAAAACCCTACTGAAATCCCTCTATACAATCAGAATCTACAGACCTCACTCTTCCTCCATCAATGTCGTAACAACAAACATCCATTTCCCACTTCACAACTCGCCAAAACCCGACCCGAATCCACTTCTCATCTCAAACCCTCGGTGGGTTTTCACCGCCACCTCACAGCCGCCGCCGCCGCCGGAATGGGTTCAACCCATCAACGACACCTCAAACCTCATCACATCAAACCCTAAACCCTCGCCATGGGTTGACCAGATCCTCAACCTCTTAAACGACGACGTTTCATCGCAAATGGAGTCCAAATTGGATGCTTTTTGTCACAAATGGTTCATCAGATTACCACCCAGTTTCGTTTCCTACATTCTCAAATCGGATCGGGTCAAAACCCGACCCGATTTAGCCTTTCGGTTCTTCAAATGGGCAGGTAAGCAAAAGGGTGGTGGTGGTGGATATACTTATACTCATAATCTTGAATGTTATGCTTACTTGATTGATGTTTTATCTGTTTATAAAGATTTAGATAAAGTTAAGTCTGTATTCATTCAGCTCAAACAAAAAGATTTCTTGATGAACATAATCTCTGCAAATTTGTTGATCAAATCATTTGGGAATTTGGGTATGGTTGAAGAATTATTATGGGTTTGGAAAGAAATGAAAGAAAACGGTATCGAACCGAGCTTATTTACGTTCAATTTCTTGATAAACGGTTTGGTTAATTCGATGTTCATTCAGGCGGCTGAACAGGTTTTTGAAGTGATGGAAAACGGTCTTATTAAACCCGATACCGTAACTTATAACACAATGATCAAAGGGTATTGTAAATCCGGAAGAACAAAGAAAGCAATCGAGAAATTTCGACAAATGGAGGAATTAAACGTAGAACGCGATAAAATTACGTATTTAACCTTATTGCAAGCTTATTATTCAGATTCAGACTACGATTCTTGTTTGAAACTTTATAATGAAATGGTGGAAAAGGAGCTCGAAATCTCGCCACATGGTTATAGTTTAGTAATCGGTGGTCTTTGTAGAGATGGAAAGCCGATGGAAGCTTATATTTTATTCGAAAATATGATTCAAAAAGGTCGTAAAGCTAACGTTGCAATGTATACCGCTTTAATGGACGCTTACGCGAAAACCGGCCATACAGACGAGGTGATTAAGCTTTTTGAGCGTCTGAATAGAGACGGTTTTGAACCGGACGAGGTTACTTACGGTGTTATCGTTAATGTTTTATGCAAAACCGGAAGATTAGAAGAAGCGTTAACGTATTTTAAATTATGTCGAGAGAATAAAGTGGTAATTAACTCGATGTTTTATTCGTGTCTTATTGACGGGTTTGGGAAAGCCGGGAGATTAGCTGAAGCGGAAAAGCTTTTCGAAGAAATGGTTAACGATGGATGTAGTCGTGATTCGTATTGCTATAACGCACTTCTTGATGCATTTATAAAGAACGAAAAGATCGACGAAGCTTTACTTCTTTTCAACCGTATGGAAACCGAAGGTTGCGATCCGACCGTTTATTCGTACACGATCTTAATGAACGGCTTATTCAATAAGCACCGGAACGAAGAAGCGTTAAAGATTTGGGATTTAATGATCGATAACGGAATAACTCCGACATCGGCTTCGGTTAGGGTTCTTGTAACGGGTTTATGTCTTTCGGGTAAAGTTTCACGAGCTTGTAAGATATTGGACGATTTGGCACCGATGGGTGTGGTTATAGAGACGGTTTGTGAAGATATGATTAACGTTTTGGTCAAAGGGGGTCGAGTTGACCAAGCGTGTAAGTTGGCCGATGGGATCGTTGATAGGGGGCGAGAGATACCCGGGAGGGTTAGAACGATTTTGCTTAATGCGTTAAGGAAATCGGGAAATGCGGAAATGGCGATTAAGTTGATGCATAGTAAGATCGGGATTGGGTATGATAGGATGGGTACGGTTAAAAGACGAGTGAAGTTTAAAGTTCTAGTTGAGAAGTGAGTTGACCGAGTTGACTCGTGTAGATATCGGTTGGCCGAGTTAGTTGACTCGGTATATCTTACGCGCTCACAAGAGCTTTTTTCTGTATGGGATTTACTGGGTTTGTATAGTTTGGTGTATGGGCCCACAAGTGTGTGTGTGTGTGTGGCACAAAGGGGCGAACACGATTGACATTGGGGGCGTTTGGGCTTGTTGGAAGGGGCGGATAATTTGTAGTTTGTGATATTTGGGCATCTCGCAAAGTACAACCAGGTTGATTTCTCTCACCAAGGTGTTTGATATTTTTTGGGATTTCAAACGAAAATCGATTTTTTTTCAATCTTTTTACTGATAAATTTTGTGGGTTTTGTGTAATGAAGGGTGTTGATATTTAAGATTTCAATCAAAATTCGAACAGAAATCGATTTTTTCCCATCTTTTTACTGATAAATTGTGTGGGTTTTTTTGTAATGAAGGTGTTGATATTTAAGATTTCAATTAAATTCCAACAAAAATCGATCTTTTTACTGATATCTTTTGTGGGTTTTGTGTAATGAAGGTGTTGATATTTTAGGATTTCAATCAAATTCCAACAAAAATCGATCTTTTTACTGATATCTTTTGTGGGTTTTGTGTGATGAAGGTGTTGATATTTTAGGATTTCAATCAAATTCCAACAAAAATCGATCTTTTTACTGATATCTTTTGTGGGTTTTGTGTGATGAAGGTGTTGATATTTTAGGATTTCAATCAAATTCCAACAAAAATCGATCTTTTTACTGATATTTTTTGTGGGTTTTGTGTAATGAAGGTGTTGATATTTAAGATTTCAATCAAATTCCAACAAAAATCGATCTTTTTACTGATATTTTTTGTGGGTTTTGTGTAATGAAGGTGTTGATATTTAAGATTTCAATCAAATTCCAACAAAAATCGATCTTTTTACTGATAAATTTTATGGGTTTTGTGTAATGAAGGTGTTGATATTTAAGATATCAATCAAATTCCAACAAAAATCGATCTTTTTACTGATAAATTTTATGGGTTTTGTGTAATGAAGGTGCTGATATTTAAGATTTCAGTCAAATTCCAACCAAAATCGATTTTTTTTCCGATCTTTTTACTGATAAGTTTTGTGGGTTTTGTGTAATAAAGGTGTTGATATTTGGGATTTCAATCAAATTCGATTTTTTTCAATCTTTTTAGTGATAATTTTTATTGGTTTTTCCTAATGTAGGTGTATCAACAATCAGTTCCAGCTGCTTGCCAATTGGATTGGCCTAAAGACAGGGTTTTGATTCAAGTTTTGCATTGTGAAACAACATATAAAAAATGGTTCTCACGTTTCTCAACCTTTTTGTGGTTCTCATTTTGATTAGTCCCTATATATGTATATCTATATCTATACTATCTAATAAACCAAATTTCTTCAAAGTCTTGAGTACAATTTTTTTTTGCATCATGTACTACCTTTTTATGCATCAGTCTTAAAGTCTTAAAAGACTTTTTATATCCCAAACTCACGCTTCACAATTCAGTTTGAAGAGCTTACTGGTTTCATTTTTTTAGGTTTTAATTGTCCAACCTTTATGTCGTTACATTATTTGCAATAATTATTTACAGGTGACTTACCTATATTTTACATTTATGTTCAGTTTTACAAGAAACGTCAAAAATATTTGCTGGTTTATATTGTGCTATTTGTTGCTTTTCAAAAGGGTTTGTGGATTGTTGGTTAAGACCATGTGATATCCTTTTCAAAATGTCAAGCATTTGTTGGTATACATATATATATATATATATATATATATATAGAGGAAAGTTCAAATGTGAACTCATTTTTGGTTGTGAACGTGAGGACGAATCTCAGCCACTTATCCGGTCAATAAAGGCGGCTTTGACATGGTTCCCCTCCTTTAATAATCTCCACCCTCCCATGAATCGCGTCAATCCTCCGTGATCGCGTCCACCATAACCGAAGATGTGTGGCTGAGATTCGTCCTCACGTTCACAACAAAAAATGAGTTCACATTTGAACCTAACCCTATATATATATTGTGCTATTAGTCGGTTTTACTGATAGTTTTTATTATAATTCTATTTTTTTATCACACACTTCCACAGGTTGGTTGTTTGTATAGTTCTTATAAGAACAATTACTTTACTCTTTGGGATACATGCTAGATTTGTATATTCATGTCCACTTTGTTAGGGCTTCTCATTTGTGTTTTAGAATGTTTGCTATCTTATAGACTATATCTTTACACCTATTATTTGGAAACTATTGCTTACTCTCATGTTTATTGGGTTCAAACTCATACTGTCACACTACATAAATGGTAGGTTCTTCTATAATTGACATTTGTTATTTGTATGTGTGAACTATCCTATAAGGTAACAGAAGCTTGAGCTTAAAATGGGCTAGGAAGAAAGGTGTTGAAGGTTCTACAAAGGTTGTATCAAGCAGCATCTGATGGTGTTTTTTGTTATGATGTGATCGAAGTAGTGTTTATCATGTTCATTTGTGCATACAAGGTGTTTGATGAAATGTCTAGAAGAAATATGGTGTTTTTGGAATTCCATAGATGTGTAGTTTTATATGTAGACTTGGTGTAATTATTGTTATTGATAAAAATTTTTTTGTGTATGTGTTGTTATTTATGTAACTATTTCAAAATTTCAAATCTATATTGACGTTATCTACTTTTTAACTTGGAGTTCTTATTGCAATTGCTTTGAATGATCAAGGGACATGGTGTTCTAAGTAGTCGAGCTAAATAAATGGTTGCCCGTTTGAAGTTAGGGGTTGTTGATAGTTGTTTGCAGCTGAGTAGTGGATGTGGGCAGGATCGATAGATACCGTAGATGGTGTGCCACTAAAGCTGTAATGGTGAAACTGAAAGATATTTGATGCTTTTGCAGTTCTAATGAATCATATATGATTTTTTAATGTGTGGGACCCACATCATATGTGGTTCACAAGGTGTTCCTTTAAATTTACAGAGTTCTCATTTGAATCTCCTTCTATATATATATATAGAGAGAGAGAGGAAGGTTCAAATGAGAACTTTGTAAATTTAAAGTAACACCTTGCGGACCACATATGATGTGGGTCCCACATAATATTAAATCATTTCTGATTTAATATGATTTAATATTAAATCAGAAATGGTTTAATATTATGTGGGACCCACATCATATGTGGTCCACAAGGTGTTCATTTGTTCCTTTAAAAAGGGTGGTTCTCGTATGATCCCTCCTATATATATATATATATGTTCACATTTAATGGACATGTATATAAAAGAAATTATATAAAGATGAAAAATAGATTGAAAATATATGTATATGAAAATGATACGTGATTATGTAATTGTCTAATATATATTAATAAATACTCAACAATCATATTAAATTCAAAAAATAAAATGATATTGAGTTCGTCGGGTTGGGTTGGGTTGGGTTCAAATATAAGTAACTCGTTATCAACCCAATACCTACAGTTTGAAATTTTTACAACTTGATTAAACATTGGGTTGCATCAGATCAGATTGATGTATTTTGCTTCCGGTTGGGTTGGATTGATCGGGTTTTTCAACATCCCTACGAATATGGATTATGAAGACTGAATATATTTTTTTATCACACCATGCATGCATCATATTTGGATATAGATATTTGTAGTTTATAAAGTATTGCACGGATACTCGACTAGTTTATAAAACATTAAAAAGTTTAACCATCTCAGATTTTAGCTTTGATTTGAATAAGATATATATTTGTTTCATTTGGTTTGATGTGGCTTGTTTAGTCCTTTTATATTTTATGCTTCCCCTTTTCCCAATCTCTATGTGACAAGACAACATATGATGGTGTGAATTGACTAATTTGCCCCTTTATAGCAGTTTAAGACAGATTAGCTGGTCTTACTTGTTTTTCTTTCTTGTCACTTTAAAGTTTTTAATTGCCATGCTGGATCCAATCTGTCCTCCATGTGTTTGGTCATGTGTTTTTTTTTCGTGTGAAATGACTAATTTACCCTTGATGTCGTGTTTAAGACGTTATTTGTGTTAGATTAGATGGCGAGCCTTTGTTTTTCTTATCGTGCACAATTTTGTTGTTCTCTTTGTTTTCTTCTTGATGTATCGGGTTGTTTCATGTTTTTCGCATGAGTCGGTTTTGAAAATGACTAACTTACCCCTGATATCATATGGATTTAAAATGCTGCGAGTATATCGACATAAATAAGTTTTAATGGATATAGGAGACATGTATCAGTAAAATTGACATTTAGCGATATATATACATGCATATATATATATATATAGGGGAGGGATCATATAAGAACACTACCAATTTAAAGGAACAAAAGAACTCATTTGAGACCCCATATGATGTGGGGTCCCACATAATATTAAATCATTTATGATTCAATATTAAATCATATTAAATCATAAATGATTTAATATTATGTGGGACCCACATCATATGTGATCCACAATTGTCCCTTTGTTTCTTTAAAAGTACAAAGTTGTCATTTGAACCTTCCTCTATATATATATATATATATATTCCATAGTGGGTTGCGTTCACATTATGATGAGAAGTGTAAGAAGAAATCTTCACTCTTGGATGCACATTATGATGAGATGCACCGGATCAATCCACGTACGAAACGCAATTCACGGGCGGGTCTGAGATTAAAAGCGATCAAGGGTCAAGATCTCTTATTACGCTTCTCACCTTAACTCAACTTCTCACACGATCCTACTTTTATAGTTGTATATGTATATGAGATCTCAAGACGAAGGGAATATGAGTTAAGATGAGAAGCGTAATAAACGGTCTGGATCCTTAGCGGCCGCTTACCAACAATAAAATGACCATTATAGCCTTATTTGTAATTAGATGTTGAATAAAATGTAATTGTTTCTGTTATCAATAAGTTTAACGGAAGAAAAAAAAAACGCATGCTTTAAATAACTCATTATCAACAAAAATAATACTATTTTACTATTTTTTTATATGATTAATTGCCAAATTAGTAACTTCATACTTCAAATTAAACATCAAAAGTTTGCATGAATAATTTGAGGATAAAACTAAACAAGATTCAACGGTAAATGGAAAAATAAAGGAGCGATTAAGAAAGATTATTATTAACAACCTCGATTTCATTAAAAAGTATATGGAAATTTGTTCCAAAATATAAAAATAATAAGGAAAACTCAACCCACTACAGACATACGTAGGTGACGTTTGTTTTTTAAGAGGTGCTGAAGTCTGAAGTCTGATTTCAGTTCTGAAATAGTTATGAAACGTCTAAACGAATCAGACATAAGTGGTGATTAAGAGTTTAAAATGAAAAAACCAACAAGGCTATAGTCTCCAACTCTCCGTCATTCTTCTTTTGCTCCCACTTTTACTGTTTTACATCTACACCACACTAACAAATCATCTATCTTCACAACTTCATTTTCTTCATGCTCCCCATTCCCATCACTCAAATACCCACAAAACCCTTTTACCCCTTTCTTAATTATATCTTTCTTTTAAGCTAGAAATAATAAAATCTTTGCTTATTTTCATCTTCTTTCATATACCCAATCAAAATGGGGGGTTTTCAATTTGGAGTTTTTGGAGAAAGACATTTTATACTTATATTGAAGTATCAATAGTAAAGTTTATGTTATTCACGTGATGGTAGGGTTTAATTTAAGCATTAGATATGGAGTTGTGGTCTCCTTATCATGTATTTACCAATGGTGTGTTGCTTATCTAACAGAATAGAATATATAAAGGGGGCAAGTATGGAAAGAAAGGATCTGACCCGATAAGCATAAAAATTTGATGTTGGTTCGGACATATCTCGGTCATATTTGTGATTTGGTAAACACATTGACTTACCGAGTCAGTCTGGTCAACAATTAGTAAACAGACTCTTAGTCACTATTAATCTTACCCATACAAATTATGTTTCTCATGGGAATTTATCCCGTTCATCTTATTAATATTGATCCAATGATGAAAGTATCTTCTTACCCTTCTCACCATAATTTTTATTCTGACACAAACCCAACATGAGGTCTCAATTGGATGATCATAGTTATGGAAAAATATTTGTCTTATCCTCCGGAAGCATCTCAACTATATGATAAGTTTGATAATCATTATAGGAAGGTAAATATGTATTGTGGGTAAAGTCACCATGATATCAGGATTTTATACATTAATTAAATGCAAAATCTAGAAATTTAAAGGATAAAGTGTGACTCATGTGTATCTATACATAAAATTTGAATTTTTTTAGTGTGTGTATATATATATATAGATATATATTTCAAATGCGAACTCAAATTTGACTGTAAACTTAAAGACAAATGAGATCATGATACGTGTCTGAATATAGATTATTCAAAATGAATAAATACTATGTCCAGTCTGATTATTTTTTTATATATTCAATCTGAATATTTATTTGAATGAGACACGTGTCGCACTCTCATTTGTCATCATGTTCACAAACAAATTTGAATACTCATTTAAACTCGCCCCTCTTTAAGGGTGCGTTTGGTAGGGTGAACATGGTGGAACAGAACAGCTATGTCCCACGTTTGGTGTGACTTTAAGCAAGTGGAACAAGGATTAAGTGGAACAAGGGTGGAACAACCTTGTTCACCCCTCACCCCCTTAAACTAACTAGAACAAGGAAATCGTTCCTTTTTCACCCTTGACCTAAAAGAAAGAAATCAACTCTCCTTTTCTTCCTCTCACACACGACTTTCCTCTCAACCAGACCTCCCTCACGCCACCACCACCTCCGGCGCCTCCCTCACGCCACCACCACCGCCGGCGCCTCCCTCACGCCACCACCAGCCATCGACGCCTTCCTCACGAACGCCACCAGCGGCCGGCGTCTTCCTCACGAACGCCACCAGTCGCCGGCGTCTTCCATACGAACGCCACCAGCCGCCGGTCTTCTTCTTCCTCACGAACGCCACCAGTCGCCGGCGTCTTCCTTACGAACGCTACCAGCCGCCGGTCTTCTTCTTCCTCACGAACACAGCAGGTTGCTTTTGTTACTGATTTTAGGGTTTTTTTTTGTTATCTGATTTTAGGTTTTTTTATGTTATTCATGATTATTTGGTTGTTTATTAGGTATAACTTAGTTGTTTATTTGTGGATTTTATGATGTTCTTTGTGATTTTTTGGTTGTTTTTTTTGTATAAGTTCATGATATGTTTGGATCTTTTTTTTGTATAAGTTCATGATTTGTTTGGTTGTTTTTTTGGTATACCTTCATGATTTGTTTGGTTGTTTTTTGTATAAGTTCATGATTATGTTTTAAGTCTTTTGATTTATGAATGTGTGCTTTTTTAAACAATATTTATTTTAGATGGTTTTTATATCTTCAAATATTATTGGTTAATTTCCATTTAGATTGATTATTTGTTAAAAAAAACACTAAACAGCTCACTAGGGTTAAATTGGTCATTCTGTCATGTTCTATCTTGTCCTGTTCCAGCATATCATGTTTTACCAAACGTGGAACAGCTGTTCTGTTCTGTTCTGACTGCGTACCAAACGCACCCTAAAGGAACAAAAGAACAAATTGTGAACCACACATGATGTGGGACCCACATCATATGTGATCCACAAGTGTCCCTTTGTTCCTTTAAAAATACAAAGTTCTCATCTGAACCTTCCTCTATATATATATATATATAAAGGAAGGTTCAGATGAGAACTTTGTATTTTTAAAGGAACAAAGGGACACTTGTGGATCACATATGATGTGGGTCCCACATAATATTAAATCATTTATGATTTAATATTATGTGGGTCCCACATCATATGTGGTCTACAATTTGTTTCTTTGTTCCTTTAAGGAGGGGTGGTTCTCATTTGATCCATCCCCTATATATATATATATATATCGGGGAGGGATCATACAAGAACACCCCTATTGAATCATATATGATTTAATATTATCTGGAACCCACATCATATATGGTCCACAAGATGTTCTTTTGTTCCTTTAAATTACAAAGTTCTAATTTGAACATTCCTCTCTCTCTCTCTCTCTATATATATATATATATATATATATATAAAGAGATTCATACGAGAACGGTAACAATTTACGAGAATGCAAGGACAATCCTCAGCCAATCATTTTGTACATGAAATTTTTCATGTACAAAATCACATATGATTCATGTACAAAATCATATATGATTTACATACAAAATCATATATGATTAGCCGAGACTTTTCCTACAGCAAAAGTCGTGCGCGTCACTTTTGATGCTGGTACAAAATCACATGAAAAAAATTTCATGTACAAAATGATTGGTTGTCCTTGCATTCTCGTAAATTGTTACTGTTCTCGTATGAACCCGCCTCTCTGTCTCTCTCTCTCTCTCTATATATATATATATATATATATATATATATAGCGGTGGGTTCAAATGTGAACCTATCTTTGATTGTGAACACGAGGACGAATCACAACCATCCATTTTAAATCAGATCAAAATACAAGGGAGAAAATTTGCGGTGGCATTTTTGTAAATAAGTGGAAAACTCATGTCATGGCTTAAATCCTAAATATAACCTGACGATTTAAATAAGAACCAGACATCATCTTCTTCTCCAAATTTCTTCATAATCTTCCTCAAATTTCTTCATCATCATCACCAAATTTCTTCATCATCTTCCCAAAATTTCTTCATCATCTTCCCAAAATTTCTTCATCAACTTCCCCAAAATAAATTTTCGCACAAGTTTATTTTTGTTTTGTGTTCCTCGTTTGAATCACAAGTCTTTTCATTTTCAGATCCAGATTCTTTTTCTTGATAAAGTGTAAGAATGTTATTCAAATGTTTTTTCCCTTTTAATATGATTGTTCATCATTTTATCACAGGAAGTTTCTGAATATAAGCATAAAATGTTATGCTTATATTCAAACTGAATATAAGCTACAATTATGAGTTTGTATATATATTCAGTTTGAATATAAACTAAAATTATGTGTTTGAATAATTGTAGCTTATATTCAGTCTGAATATAAGCTAAAATATGTGTTTGTATAATTGTAGCTTATATTCAGTCTGAATATAAGCATAAAATGTTATGCTTATATTCAGACTGAATATAAGCTAAAATTATGTGTTTGAATAATTGTAGTTTATATTCAGTCTGAATATAAGCTACAATTATGGTTTTGTATAATTGTAACTTATATTCAGTCTGAATATAAACTAAAATTATGTGTTTGAATAATTGTAGCTTATATTCAGTCTGAATATAAGCTAAAATATGTGTTTGTATAATTGTAGCTTATATTCAGTCTGAATATAAGCATAAAATGTTATGCTTATGTTCAGACTAAATATAAGCTAAAATTATGTGTTTGAATAATTTTAGTTTATATTCGGTCTGAATATAAGCATAACATTTTATGTTTATATTCAGAATGAATATAAGCTACAATTATGAGTTTGTATAATTGTAGCTTATATTCAGTCTGAATATAAGCTAAAATTATGTGTTTGTATAATTGTAATTTATATTCAGTCTGAATATAAACATAAAATATTATGCTTATATTCAGTCTAAATATAAACATAAAATGTTATGTTTATATTCAGACTGAATATAAGCTAAAATTATGTGTTTGAATAATTGTAGTTTATATTCAGTCTGAATATAAGCATAACATTTTATGTTTATATTCAGACTGAATATAAGCTAAAATTTGAAGTTTAATAATCGTAGCTTATATTCAGTCTGAATATAAGCTACAACTAGTTGTTTGTATAATTGTAGCTTATATTCAGTCTGAATATAAATACTTTTAGTGCTTATATTCAGTCTGAATATAAGCTACGATATTACAAACTTCAAAATTTAGCTTATATTCAGTCTGAATATAAGCTACGATTTTACAAACTTCAAAATTTAGCTTATATTCAGTCTGAATATAAGCTACGATTATACAAACTTCAATTTTTAACTTATATTCAGACTGAATATATACTACAATCTGGTGTTTTTATAATTTATGTTTATAGATCCAGTCTGAATATAAGATATAGATCGACGCATCTTCTACATTGAAACCAAATTCTAGGTCTGTATTCTCGAAACATGTAAAATAATCGTAATCAACAAAAAAAGTAGAATTTTCAACTGGATCACAATCGATTTAATTTCAGAAATCGCAAATCCAATTAATAAAGTTCTTCACAGCAATGAATCTGATTAATAGAGAAGAAGACGATTAACAGAGAAGAAAACGATTAACAGAGAAGAAGACGATTAATAGAGAAGAAGACGATTAACAGAGAAGGAAGAAATAAGCGGGAGTGATATCAAAGAGCAGCTTGATTTTTTTTTCCCAGAATTACCCCTCAAGCCACATTTAAAGAGGAGCTTGAATATGGCTTAGATCAATGGCTGAGATCTGTTCTCATGTTCACAATCAAAGATAGCTTCACATTTGAACTTTCCTCTATATATATATATATATATAAACATAGATGCCAATTCCCAAGTTTATTGTCTTTTTACCAAATTCTTTTACTTTTGCAAACGGATATTTATCCCATGAAATTACAAGATCAAATAAATTTCACTTCAAAACCAAAAAAAAAAATTAAAACTTCGCTACACGCATAAAAAAATTCATTGTACAAAATAAAAATAAATCAAACCTTTTGATACATTTTACTTCAAACAAAAAAAACCCAAATAAATTTTCACGTTAGATTCATAATTTTTTTTTCTCTTTTCTCCAAGCCAATGGGAATCAGCGGGAGTTCTAAACGACACCGTATTCCACAGATATTGGTTGATGGCCGTACTATAGGAATATGAAGCACTCCAAAGAAACCAGAGGATTTTCCAGCGATTCACATGTCTCCGTTTCCGGTTCCGGTTCCGGTACCGGCGACACGTCGGTGTTGGTGTTCTTCTGTAACTTAAAGTTTCCTTTATTCTCCGTCACATTCACCGGTATCCGGTTGCCGGACTTCGGAAGAGGACTTCTCTCTTTAACTTTCCGAAGATGTACTTCTTCTCTCTTCATCGCCGGCGACGACCTCGATCTCCGAGCAGGAGGTTCTCGCCGGACGGCATTAGACGCTACAACATTCCGGTGACGTTGTGATGACGTTATATTTCTCGTAGGAAGCTGGATTTTTTTATCGGGGGAAGGAATTGTTGATCTTCTCGCCGGCGGCGGTGGTCTGATGCCTCTTTCTTTCCTTCTGGCACGTTCGCCGGAAAATGACGTCATCGGCTGTTTTCTCGGTGAAATTTTGGCCGGCGGACGTTTTTTAACTTTCTGCGTAACTTCTCCGTCTTCATCGATTCCGATTCCGATTCCGATTTCGCTTCTTTTGAGATCTGTAGCGAACGACGTCGTTGTGGTGGTTGTTGCAGCTGAAAAGCTCTCGCTGTAAGTATACATCTCCGATGAGACCTCATCTTCTATTGGGTTCTTGCTGAATCGAACAACGATGTCGTTTACAGGGTGAATAATCTGTTGGTTGTCGCCGGTGGAAATGGACGACGGCGGTGGTTTTATGGAGATGATGGGGGTTTCTGAGAGGACTTCTTTCACTGTTTCTTCTTCTTCCGCCGCCGCCGCCGGCGGCGGAGGAGGACCACCGTGTAGTTTTGAAATGGGTTTGGAGTTGTCGACATGCTGGTGGTGGTGGTGATCGTCTCCGGCGCCGGCGCCGGCGGTGGTGGTACTTAAACAGCAACCCATTTATGGTGAACAATTGTCTGCAATTAAAATGGTGATCATGAAATTGGATTGGAGATATGAGAGATTAAAGGAGTTTTGGGATTTGGAGAAAGTTTGTTTTGGGGTGGGGGACTGGCTGAATTGGTTCAGCAATGGAGGTTTTTTCTGAGGGGGGTAAAAAAGTAAAATCATACAGGAACACATGGGGTTAAAAGATATAAATAATAACTTTAGTGGTTCTTTACCAAATTTTCAGTTAAGTTCTGTACGGATAAATTTGTCTGTTTGAATAAGTTGGTGCCGTTTTTATGTGAATCAACGGTCCGAGTGAATAATTGACTGATTTACCCATGAATGGCTGAATATGAATTATACGATGTTTGATAAATTGGCGTATTTACTAGCCAGGGGTAGGACGTGTCTTTTCTTTGGGCTGAATGCGGACAATATATGACACCCATATGTGCGAATAAGTCACAAATAAACATAACCATAAGGGTTGTGGCATACTGGTTGAGGTCCTGGAGGATGTGGTGGAATATCCCATTTACCCAGGGGATTGAATCCAGACGTATACAACAGTTGTGGCCATTGAGTTTATCAGGGCTGATGTATTGCAGTCATAATTTACTGAGATTAAGATACCCTTCATAAAAAATCACAAGTAAACACACTATTTTGGTTGTACAAATAAGGTAGTTAGACAATTAAGCCTATTAAATCATGATAGCCTTGTATATTGTTATGTGTGGTTATTTTTTATTATTATCAAAATTAGGTTAAATCATGTATTTGGATTCTAAAATGTAAGAGCATCTCCAAGAGCTTCTCCAAAATGGAGAAAAATGGGAATATGAAGATTTTGGACAAAATTTGCTTTCCTAAAACTTTCTCCAAAATGGAGAAATTAGGAGAGAGAGAGATAGAGAGTGAGTTTTTCTTCAAATATGAAGTTAACTCCAAAAATGATTACCAAATGAATTAACCAATAAAAAATTTTGAAAAATAAATATTTAATGAGAGAAATAATATTTTAATAGATGATGCAATATTTTAATATTATTTTGGAGAAATTATAGGGAATTTGTTGGAGATGAATGTAATTTTTTTTAGAGATTTTGTTATTTGTTTCTCCATTTTAAAGAAATTATAGAGAAATTGTTGAAGATGCTCTAAGTATTTTTTTGATGTATAATATATGATGAGAAAATCAATAGGTAGGAGTTTGTTTTAGCTCACTTCTTTAATTCATGACCTGTATAATGTTCTAATCAATTAATAAAAATGAATAAATTTAACTAAAATCTCGTTTAAAATTATAAACATAAGGTGTTTCGTGGAGTAGTAGTTATCAAAGCAATAAACAACCTCTCAGTTTTAGATATCATTTCCAAACATCTTATCGTTTTTACACAAAAATTTCGTTTTAGTATTTTCAATATTATGATTTAACCTAAAAAATGGTTCTTTAAACATTCTTTAAAATCAAATCATAATATTAAAAAAGAATCTTGAATTCATGTAAATATGAAATTGATAGGGGTCCAATTGAGTCATAAAAAGGTTTGTTTAGCTTCACCCTTCACTCATTCAATAGGAGGACCCAATTAAATTAATCAAGAGATGTGTTAAATATCCTTATATATTGTTAAATGTATTTTTATCTATAAAAAAAATTCAAAAATATTAATATCAATACTCACTTTTATATTTTTGGTATATATTTGCATAGATTATTCTTTAATATTTGTTTTTGGAATAGATTATTCTTTATTAATTAAAACCCATAAAATTGATTATTACACTTTTATAAGAAAATAAATATAGGAACACTTTTTGCAATCTATGACTTGGTGATTGGAAGAAGAGGGGGGACACATAATGCAGAAAGGACAACACTTGAATGGTAAAGGAGCCAAGATGATGATAATGATGTTACCAATTGCACCCTTTTTGCCTCCATTATATTTTGAGTTTTAAACCATCCCAACAAAAAGTGAAGTTTTGATTGTATAATAGTTATAAATATATGATTTATTGATATATATATATATATATATAGGGTTAGGTTCAAATGTGAACTCAATTTTGGCTGTGAACGTGAGGACGAATCTCAGCCACACATCTTCGGTTATGGTGGACGCGATCACGGAGGATTGACGCGATTCATGGGAGGGTGGAGATTATTAAAGGAGGGGAACCAGGTCAAAACCGCCTTTATCGACCGGATAAGTGGCTGAGATTCGTCCTCACGTTCACAACCAAAAATGAGTTCACATTTGAACTTTCCTATATATATATATATATATAACTTAAAAGCCTCTTAGTAATGTTCTAAAAACCATCCTAAGAAAAAGTGATGTTTTGATTGTATAATAGTCATAAATATATGATTTATTGATATACTAGAAGAGTACTCGTGTAATGTTATGGTATATATCTTGATTTTTAATGTTTCATTTTTATTTTTGTCTGTATCGATTAGAAATGTATATCTAAACCGCACAAACCGTCCACACCGCACTACAAAGCACAGTTTATAACGTTCGCAGTGCGGGTTGCATTTTTACCAAACCGTACTATGTGGTACGGTTTGCGGTTTTGAGTTATCAAACGTAGTTCAAACCGCATCATACTACATGCTTTATGTACTTTAAATTTTATATATAATACATACACTTATATAATAATCTATTATTTGTGTAATATTTTTGGACTTTGTGTTTTAAACTTTGAGTTTGATCTAGTATGGAAATTGACAGTATTAATAAATTAATTGGACACGTCCTAATTCACACTTCCAATTTACTTTGGGGCTTATTTTTTTAACTTCTTAAACTACTTTTTAAAGTTTGATCTTATCATCACGTCACGCCTCACCCTATTTAGAACTTTGTCTGTTACTAAATACACCTTTTCAATGTCAAATTAATCTTTTGAAAATGTAGAAAAGATAAAATTTGATTAACATATGAATGAGGGAAATCCATAGGGAGATTTTAAGAGCATGTTTGTTAGCAATTTAATAAGCTTGATGAAGTTTACAACTTATTCGGTTAATTATAAATGACTGTTTGATAGTAGTTTAAAGATATAAAAAGTGGGTTCTTTAGCAAAATGTTGGTTACCGGCAACCCTAAGGGGGGAGCTTTATGCAGAAAGACAAGTTTTTTTCCCTTCCAAATATGCTCTCCCATTTAAAAAAACAAGTTCCGTCTATTTATAAAAAAAACACTTTCAAATAGAAAGTAGGGGTGAGCAATTGACCCGTAAGAACCGGTCCGAACCGGCACCGGCACCGGTATTGTCCAACCGGTCCGGTTTTCGGTCCTTCAAATCATTCATTTTCGGTTCCGGTTCCAAACCGGTTCGGTGCCAATTCTTCGAGTAATTAACCGGGACCGGCCCAGAAGTTTAAGTGACAAAATAATGTAAATTAATGTCGTTATAATTTAAGGGGCCGTTTACCAAATCTTACCCGAGTAAGTGCTTACCGGCAAAATTCAACACTATCACTTACTTACCGGGTAAGAGTTTAGTCCATGAAAACGGCATCGTATGCAACAATTTACCCGGTAAGCGCTTACCGTGGTAAGAGTCGTTTCCATCACTTACCCGGGTAAGACTCTTGGTCATTGTTTTTCTTGTTTTCGCTCTTATCGGGTAAGATTTTGGTACTTGTTATAGTCCTCCGATGAGATAATATGACTTGGTAAGCACTTACCCGGGTAAGCGTTTGATAAACGGCCCCTAAGATAAGTATTACTTCTTTTTGTAGTGTTTCATATTATATTTATAAATTAATGTCGTTATGATTTAATTTTTTTGTTATTAGACATATTAGCGATACAAATTTCAACCATAGCGTCTGAGTCCGCATTTAGCAGTAGTGGTAGAGTTTTAAATGAGTATCAGACTAGTTTGTCGACGTTGATAGTTGAAGCTTTGTTGTGCACCTAAAATTGAGTTAGAAACTCTAGAAAGCCGATAATAGACGACATATTGGCATCGACGAAATCTTGAAGGACGATAATATAGTTTTGGGTAAATTTGTTTTTCAATTTTTATTCTATTTTGAAACGAGTATTATTTTTTATTAAATACGAACAATTTTTTTCGGTTTTGTGTTTGTACAGAGATTGCACAAACTTTAAACGAAGTAGATGACAAAGCAATGAGGAAGAGGATAATGGAAAATTAGAATATGATTTTTGTTGGTTGATTTAATATTAACCTATGAATTTTTGTGATTACTGCTTAGTGATTATATTGATTAAAAGTGTTCATGGATTACTACATAGTGATGCCATTGATTAATATGAATTTTGTTTAAAAAGTGACACCATATATCAATATATTTAAAAAGTTGTAAAACAATAAAAGGGATTCAATGGATTGGTGCAGTGATGTCATTAATTAAAAAAGGAAAACATACTAAATTCAAGAAAATAAAATGGATTAACAATCGGTTCTAACCGGTTTTTTGACCGGAAAATCGGAACCGGCACCGACACCGGTATTGCCTATACGGTCCGATTTTCGGTCCCAATAATCTGTTATTTCCGGTTCCGGTTTCAAACCGGTTCGATGCGGGTTCGGTCGGTTCGAGACCAATACTCACCCCTATTAGACAGTTTGTTAATCTATATTATCAGAGTAATTAATATAAACATTTTTAGACAAGACTTAATAAAAAAACCAAACAAAACAACCCATTAACATATAAAGTGGGTTTGTTTAGTCTTGTCTAATGCGAAGATCGTCTATTGAATTCCTACAAAAATTTGTACTTATTCAATATGGCATAACTTTTTTGATTGTGGATCAAATAAGAAATTAATGTAATTAAAAAAGAAAATGGAATATTTATAGAGTATTTTTATGTATTAGTAAGATTTGATACTAATCATATGAATAATTTATTAACTAGTTTTATAGAATTCAAATATGAAGTTTTAAAAAGAGAAAATTAAATTTGCTAAATGGTTTTTGGTTGTGAGATATTAATTGAATTATTATTATTTGATTTCATTAAATTGGTGTAAGTAAATTAAAATTGTGTTGAAATTTATCTTTTAACGATGAGAGATGCATATCATGATATTGTTTTTTAATTTATATCAAGGGTAGATCGGTTATTTCATGAAAAAAAGTAAAAACATCAACATATTTTTATTTAGACAGACAAATTTATTCATACATAACTTAACATAAAATTTGGTAAATAACCCCTAAATGCAAAATGATTAAGCGTTTGGTAAAAGAACTGTTAGTCAATATCACAAATGAACAATTGTAGAAGGTAACATAACATGTTTATCAATTTTAATCGTATTTTCCTACTATTAATTTAGTATAATCATTTCGAAAATTTCTTGGATCTGTCTTTTTTACAGTGCCTCAATTTTGTTTTGTTGTGTGCTATGATAATACCACTTGATTTTTTTTGGATAAACTCCTAGGGGGTATTTACTAAGACATATTGGATAACTGAACATATTGTCTTTTAACAGTCTATCAAGTAACAGATGATAAGACATGATAGACTCTACCAACCATTTTACTGTGTCATTTTACTAACCGAGAATCCTATACGATTAATATTCATCGGGTAATAGACGCTTATATTGTTGCTATTTTGATGAACAAAAAATCTAACGCAACTTATATAATAAACGATTATTATATTGGTAAATAACCCTAGTTATAACCAATGTTCTAAAAAACTCGCCGCGACAATCGTCATGGCATGCCGTGACCTAAAGCTTATGTTTGCCGCCACGTTATTTCTGTGGCACGCCATGACCTAATGCGTGATTTTTGTAATACCATATTTTATTTTTCTTACTGTTTTAGTGTCTTATTTTTTCGTTCTGAATATATAACATAAATTAAAACGCTTAATATCATTAACTGATTGACTAGTAGTAGAAAACAAAGGTTTATATATGTATAATATTATATATGATATACAAATTTATCGCCATAAGACATGCTTCCGTAGCTTCTAAGGCTTAAGGTTTAACCTCACCGTTACATCACGTTTCACGTTAGTTAAAATTTTGGTTTTAACCCATTTATTTTAATTCGCTTTCAAATTCATTTAATTTATTTTTTTATACATATAAAATTTTATCAATATAACTGAATAAATTCTGAAAAATCCATAAATATATAATCTACGAACCAGAGACAGCAAATAAAGCCAAAGTTGGTGGGCTCCACTTGAAGGAAATCTATGGGAGGAAATCAACTTTGTCAGCAAATCTCCATTTTCTAACCAAAATTTCAATTCAAATTTGTGTTTTTATCCTAAGTTGTGTATTTGTATGTTTTTTTTTCACTTAAGTAGCGTTTGATATATAAAAATGATTAAAAAATAACTGAACTTAAGTAGCGTTTGATATGTAGAAATGATTAAAAAATAACTGAACATAATAAGAGGGTAAAAGTGGACATGATAAAACAGTAGTCAATTTAGCTACTTTAAAATCGTTCTTAAATTTTTATAATTTTGTGTAAAGACCCAAAATCATTCAAAAACAATAATGCTTAAATATAAACCGACCAACAAGTATCAATTCTGAAATCTACTGCATCTCAATGTTTGCAGCAGGTAAACACATTCACAACTGAGAATTTATCTAACTAAACGTGTACTAAGTTTCCACGTCCATTCTAACTAAGTCTCAAAGCTTCCCTTTACCCTTAGACAAGCTCTCAACAAACGCCTTACCTGAAAATGGTTTAATTTTTGGAAAACGAGAGTTAGACCAAAAAGGTCTATTGAATTACCTACAAAGACACATTTATAAAGCAACAGTTCAATAAAAAGGAAGTCATGAAGCTCCCAACGGATCATGCACAGTAGTCGTAGAACCCAACACTCGTTGCACAGTTCCCCATACGACTAAGCTTTGCGTTCACACAATTCCCATGCGAATCTAATGAATGGCCCAAAGTGGTACCCGTTCAATATATTCACAAAACGAATTCGAGATACACAAATAACTCCCAAAAGATTTGCAAAATGATTCTTGAACTCTCCTCAATTTCTTAACGATGATGATTCTTGAACTCTCTTCAATTCCTTCCAATGATTTTGCTACAAACTTCACTTTCTTCCTCTCCAATATTTTTCTTTCTCCTAAAATCGTCTCTGAAAACAAACCAGGTGAAAAATGAGAGGCTACAAGTGTTTTACCCCCTTTATTCACCAAATTACCAAAATACCCCTAAATAAGAAAGAATTTACTAACAAATCCTCACATTTATATTAAACTTTAAGTAACAATAGAATGGGTTATTACACTTTTTTAAAATTTTCAAGGTCCGATTATTCTAGCTTCATATCATTTGTATTTTCTTTTTATAAAAATTAATGTATTAAAAATTTATACATATGTAGCTTAAGAGGACTATATTTATAGTAGATATCTAGCTAAGTTGCTATTTTTTATAGTAAAAATATATCAAAAATTTATTGTAAAAATGCCAAAAATAATAAAAACTGGGTTGTCAAAAAAATCCGTACAAGCTATATTAAAGTAAGAACCATAAAATTTAAAAAAGTGAGCTTATAAAAATCGGATTTTCAAAAAATCCGTAAGAATTATATAAAAATATGCATAATTTTTTTATTAATTTAAATATATTAAAAATATATTTTATGTAATTATGTATTTATTTTACATGATTTATTTATTAATTAAATTTAGATATGTTTACCTTAATTATATTAATAAATAAAATTAATTAATTAATTACGAAACGTAAATAAAATTCTATAAACTGAAACTTGATTAAATATTAAACATTTCAGAAAAATAGATAAAACAATTACGACCAAAAACCTCCTACTATGTTGAAAAACCTTAAAATGAGGTTTTTCACTTTTAATAAACCTCCTAAAGCTCTCAAAAATCACATTAAATGCTCTAGAACAAAGTTTTCAGATCATATAAACATAAATTAGTCAAAAATTATGTAAAGATAAATAATTTAATAAGCTATTAGCTATAAATTAAATTTAATAAAAATTATTTCATGTAGTTTATTGAGCCGTTATATTTATATAAACCTTTTCCTAAATATGATTAATATTTAACCTAGTTTATTAGTTAACTTTTAATTTATTACCTTGTTTATCAAACAAAGATTTAAAGAAAAACATCCGAGTAAATTATGTATTAATTTAAATATTTAAATATTTTATAATGTATTTTTAAGTTTATTGTGGGTTGAGGTTCCATGAAATTTCTCGTACCATGGGTAAATAGGTAATAAGACTTTTGTGACCAATTCAAGACTCTTTTGACCAAACTTATTTTAAACCAACAATTTTTATATTAATTATCTATACTATATTATAAAACATTTGATCAAAAACTCTTAAAAACAACTTTTTAAGCGTTAGATACTGTTAATTAATGTTAATTACTTAATTTTCAAGATTACAAATAGATGATGCGTAAGTACAACTTATTAAAACTGCATTTCTGAATTCGTCTAACTAACTACAGATAATTATGATCAAATACAGTATAAACATCTAATTTTAAATATAAAAAAATTAAAATATAATTAAGATAATTATCAAGTTTAATTATTGTCTTTATCAAAAGTTATATTATCAAAACAAAAACAAATTACTTCGTTATTAAACCCAAAATAAAGTACGATAAAAAAATTGAATTAAAGAAATTACATAAAAAATAGAACTTTTAAATAAAACATTAAAATCGTTTACTTAAAACCATTAGAACATCGATAGAGACAAAAATTAAAATGAAACCTAAAATCCAGATGTATCTCGCTGCATTGCGCAAGTACCCTTCTAGTTTTATATAAAAATATTTATCATATCGCAAATTAAGATTGCAATTTGTTTGGTTTAATTCATTGTTTTTTTCTTCGACAGTTAGTTATCATTTATATCTGATTCAATCAGATATTTTATATTTTTTCAGGACTTCTTTTTAATAGAGTATGGATAAAAAAGAGGTAACCTAATATCTTAATTCCTCTTATCTCACTTTTTCTTTGCTCTCTTCCGCTCTTGTGGCTTTCTCCACTAGGGATTGTCAAAAACCTACCAAAATTTAAGACTTCAACACCACATCTTATCAATCAAACACCACATCTTATCAATCAGTCTTATTGAAGTCTTAAATTTCAATCAGTCATTTACAAAAACAAACAGTCTTATTGATTCAGATTTCAGACTTCAACACCACATCTTATCAATCAGAAGTGAAATAAAACTCCATACTTCAACACCTCTTAAAAAACAAACGTTAAATCATGTATTTTTAAATCAAGACGTCGTAAACAGTAGAACTTGCACAAAGTGATAGTTATTTTTATATGCCAAATCCTGTTTTTTGCACATGATAAATCAAAATGAAGGAGCATACATAATTACGATATTCATCAAAACAAATATTGTTGGTCTTTGATTTTCTGTTTTTGTCTCTTTGAGTTTGATATAAGACATGATAGAGATGACCAAAAATCGGTCCTACTGGTTCCGGTCCCACCCTAAATCAGCCAGCACGTTCACCATGTTTGAAGCCCGGTCACAAGCCCATGATGGGTTGAGTTCGGGACCAATTTATTTTGCATAAATTAATTTATAACAAATATATAAGTATAAATACACTTTAAAATTTTGGAATCCGTATGAGGGTGTCATGCATTTTGCATTGTGTTCTCCTTTTCCCGCTTGCAAGAACCATCATTTTGCATTGTGTTCTCCTTTTCCCGTTTCCCTATGGCTAAAAATGACGTTCCTTTTGAAATTTCGACATGAATGTAACTGGTCCTGGGCCGAATTGGACCTTGTTTATTGGTTTAAACTATAACCAGATCAGGACGGCCGGTCCTGGTCATCCATATCGGTCTCGGTCTAGGGCGGATCCAGTTTGACAATCTCTAGTACATGATAGTCGAATAAGTAGATACAAACTAAAACAATAAAATTAATTTATAGTAAGAATGGCCAAATGGGCCTGACCTAGGACCAGGATCGAATTCGGACCGGGACTAGCTAGATGGTTCTTAATCGGTTACAACTTTTAGGAATTTTCAAGACCCGACCCGACAACCAATCTGGGGACTGGGATAGATTATACATAAGCCCAATTTGGTTTAGAAAAAAATAGGTTTTTATAATTATATATCAAGTTTTCAGTATTCAAGTTTTATAACAAAAACTTCCAAGTTTTTTTTAAGTGTTCCAATATTAAATCTCAAAAATTGTAACTATAAAAACATTTTTGTACAATTTTTTTTAAAATGTACTAAAAAGAAAAAGAAAATCTTCAATCACTATTTTTTTACGTTCAAAATTGAGTTTTGGAAAAAAAAAACAATTGGGGCCGATTTAGGATTGGCCCGGGACCGAGATCGGTTATGAATAACTTTAACCGGACCTTGGATTTTTTGTCGGGACAGGTTACAGATAGCCATTTTTAGATCGGAACTGATTTAGACTTGACTCGAGACTGACCCAAAATCAATTTTTGACCTATTTAAGATTAATAATAATAAAAAAATAGTAAAATACCAACCTTGTATTTATGTCGTTTTCATCTTTATTTGACCAAAGAAATTACATACATATTTAATGATAGGGATCCATGAATTTTCTCTCGGATTCACATGTTTTTAAAAAAAAATGTTGACTTAAATATGAGATAAAATATAATATTTAAATTATTTTAAAAATAAGATTAAACTATAAATTTGGTCCACATGGTTTGTGAAAAATAATACTTTTTAGTGTCTTTAATTTAAAATTATAAGATAATCATTTTAATTTATGAAAACATTTGAACTAGATCTTTCTTTCTCTCTCTCTAACAACGGTTAAAAAAATTAGTTAAATAAAGAGCAATTATCTACTTTTATTGATATTTTATCTTTTATAATTATAAGGACCAAAATTATAAATCTATTTTAACTAAGTAAAAGATAAAAAAAAAAATAAACAAGAATAACAATACCTTGTTTAACATATAATTTTAACGATCATCAAAAGAACGAACCAAAATTTAATATTTTTTAAATCATAACGACCATCTTATAACTTTAAAACAATAAAATAAAAAAGATATTGTTTTTTAAAACAAGAAAGACCACTTTTTTTTAAGTTTGTTCTAAAAATAATTAAACTACTTTCGGTCTTTACTTTCCCGTGTGTGAACCCTAAATTTCAAATTCACCAATAGTAATATAATTAAATATAAGTTATTTAATATCACATCAAAATTTGATTGGATGCATTAAATTAAATAGTGAGAGTAGAACAAGACGATGTGTCGAATTTTGATTGGAAATAAATAGATTAATAGAAATGAGGTAACGAAGACCCACTTGTCATTGTCTTATTATTTAATATTTTTATAAAATCTACTTACTTTTACGGTTACAAGTATTCTAATTATATACATTACTGGATGTGTTGAGTCAGTAAACTGTCTTTAAAAAAAAAAAAAAAAAAAAAAGGTATCTTAGGTATTTATCTAGATTAGTATTTGACAATTTTAAGACTGTTAAAACATGCAGTCCTAAAATAACTTTTCAGTGGCCACAAATTTGCGTCTGGATTCGAACCTGTGATAGATGAGTTATCTAGCCTCATCCCCCACAAGCTTTAACCAGTACGCCGCAAGCCTTGTGGTTAAACCATTTTTTTTATCGTATAAAATAACTAGTACTATAATTTATCTTAAAACATTTAAAAAAAAACTTGTTAAAAAGTTTATAAGTATCTTATAAACTTATTATTACAATTTCAAATAAGACGATTTATAGTTTGGTTGTATAAAATATGTTATTATGACGCCAAAACATTTTAAGTGTCCTGTAAACCTATTGTTTTAGTTGATGTAGAGAGTAGTTATCTTGTTGATAGCCTTTTTATTGTATTATAAACAATAAAATGTTATGGAACTGATAATTGCTACCAATGTTGTTGCATGTGTCTGGTTTTGATCCAACGGTGAGGTGCCACTGTTTGTAAAGGCGGGGAATGATCATCATTCGACCATACGCATCAGGCCTGGTCGGATCAATTATCTGTTAATATATGTTAGCTTACATTAAAGTACGTTATTATAATATTATATACTTCAGAAAAGGTTTATTCATTGTTTTGCATGTCAAAGTTTATTGAGGTATGTCAATGATCATTATTTTCAAAGTTAAGGTTTATTGTTTTTCATGTTAAGATATGTCAAGATTGAATCTTAAGATATTTTAAGGTTTTCGTGTTAGGGCATCAAATAGTAGTCCGCCATCAATCTGTGGGAAATAAGCCACAGATTTATGGCGGATTACATAGGGATTTTTCTGTAATCAGTCGATACTCACATTCAGCTGCCACATTTTCTCTAGTCATAATGTGGACATATGAGAGAGTCTTTACAATGAAAAGAAAAGGCATTCATTACGGTAAATCCTAATATTTGAAAAGTATTCTTTCAATCACTTTTTATTTGATGAAGACAGATAATCCTTCAACAAGTCTTTACCATGATTAATTTCTAAAAGAGGAGAATGATAATGATTATTTATATAGTCTAAGGCCTTGTTTGTTTTTTCATTTTAAGCTCTTAATCACCACTTATGTCTAATTTGTTTAGACGTTTCATAAACATTTCAGAACTGAAATCAGACTTCAGATGTAGCACATCTTAAAAAACAAACGACACCTAAGTGAATTAAAGCCTTGCCTCTTAATGAACATTATTAGTTAATATTTGAATAAAAAGTTAATTATTGATAGCCTCGGTTAGTTTTATACGAAACCAGCTTCCAGTGATATCAATTTAAGGAAGCTTTTTTGACTCACTCAATAGTTGAGATTAGCGAGGAGTCCTGATCGAACTGAAACCAGTCTTATATTCAGACAAACTCGTATCACTCATTTCTTAATGAAGTTACACATCAGTGCATTATTAATTAATATAAAAATATTTTTTTTTATGAAATTGGTGATGGTTATAATTGGCTACAACTTGGAAACAATATTTTTTTTCCTATGATTATTTTAGTATAGAAGTCGTCAAAAGTTGTGAACGCAATGGATATTGGATAACCATTTATTTAGTAATTAGTACAAATTTGTTAAATTATTTTTTTTATTTTTTTTATAAAAAAGGACATGACATTGTGTGAGACTAACAATTATAGTGCGAGTTGAAAAAGTGAAAATAAAACATTCATTTATCTTTAACTATTATAATTATGTATTAATTATCATAACTGAAACCTTAACATATTTATGCATGTGAAAATGATCGAAAATTTATGAAAGTTTATGAGAGTAACAATAAAAGTGAAGGTTAAGGTTGATTAAAATCAATAGAAGGTAAACTGATGGTCCCCGACTTTTTTGGCCATTAAATAAAAAAAATCAGCCCGCTCAATGTTTTAAAAGTATTTTCACCATTGTCATCTTAATTCTTATTCTTACATTCGAAAGTGTTTTTGATAGTGGTGGACCCAGAATTTTAGGTGAACGGGGGTACAAACGAAAATGTTTAAATACAAGTTTTAAGTAAAAATACGACTTCGTTACAACGATAAAACAAGCCACCTTCTATGATTGTTCTCAACGAGGCCTCGTATTTTGAAAACAGTTTAAGTACATCATTATTAGTGACATTTCCATCATTTTGAGAGATTTTTTAAAATTTTTGGTTGATTTCGAGTGATTTTTTTTTTCATTTTTTTTTGCCGATAAGAGACTTTTTTTGGTTGATTTTCAAAGAATTTAATGGCTTTTTTGTTGATTTCGTAAAAAACTCTGTTTTTTAGAATTTGATTTTTGATATCCTTTACCTTTTCTCAAGGTTTCTGATTTTTTTTATTCATTTACAATGATTAAAAAAAATAAACACTAAGAAAATCCATAATGTTTTATGAAAAATTCAGTTCGGTCCTTTCAGTTTTAAAATATTTAAGAACTTATATTTTTGAAAATTTTATAACAGACCGTTTAGAAAAAATATATTAAACCGTTGCTCCATGCAACGATCGAACATGGAATCAACTAAATGGCAGCGCTTCTACAAGAAGCATTGTAACCATCTCGCCTAGTGAACTTCTTGTTATTGATTTCATTTGGAAATACTTAAGAGCACACTCATAATTTAAGCGGGTGCAGTCAGTTAAAATCTCGTTTTTTCCTCTTGCGATGATCAAGTAAGCGGGTGCAGGGGACCCCGCTCCCCCTTAGTAGATCCGCCCCTGTTTTTTTGATACAACAAAGATCATATGGGCACTATATTTTGTTTTTTCAAGACTCATGAACTCTGTTTTACATAGTTATTAAATCAACTACTTTCCTTATTTGATGACTTTATTGCGACTTTTCTATTATTTTTATCTTTCTCGAGTTACAAGTCGTTTTGAGTTGTATTTTAATTGTTCTTGTATGTGCATTTGTTGTTTATTCATTTTATCGTATAAATAATTTGCTTTTAACATTAATATAATGTTGGAACATCCATTCTCTTTTCAATGACTCTGACTAATTTGGACCACATATTCTCGCAGTTCTTTTCATTTAGAGTAAATTACATTTATCGTCCCTATGGTTTGTTCAAATTTGCAGTTTTTGTCTCTGTGGTTTAAAAATTGCTATTATTGTCCATGTGGTTTGTAATTTATCGTTATATTCGTCCCTGAACTAATTCTTATCTTTTTAAGTATAAGGACCAAAATGGTAAAGAGTTATAAACCACAAAGACGAGAATATCAATAAATTATAAATCATAAGGACGAAAATAGAAATAATTTCCAAACTACATGGACGAAAACCGTAATATCTAAACTACAAAGACAAAAATCACAAATTTTTACAAACCATAAGGACTAAAAACATAACTTACTCTTTCATTTACTTTTTTGTAATTGCGGGCAAAGTTCTATTGATGCGGGTGTAAAAGAATTATTAGTTTATAAAGAAACAAGAGTTAAATACAAATTTGGTCACTGTGGTTTATAAATATTAACACATAAGGTCCTTTAAAGATTTTTTTAACATCCAACATCCCTGTGGTTTTTATTTTATAACACTGAATGTCCTCCATCCAACTTTTCCGTTAAATATTAACATTTTAGCATATTTTCTATATTTTTCAAACCACATGGACCAAATCTGTAATTTACTTTAAACTATATAATTATATTAATATTTTATAAATTATATAATTTTTATATTTTATAAATTATATAACATATTAAATATGCACCTAATATTTTTATTTAAAAATTATTTATATATTTAATTTTTATAAAATGTATTTTGTATTTATATTTATATAAAAAATACAAATAATTTTATAAAATCTATGGAATGTTCAATTTATATTAGAAACAGTTAATTTATTTTAATTGAATATATAGAAGCTTCAACATTCAAATACATAAAATATATAAAAATACAAAATATAAATACAAAATAAATTTTTTTAAATAAAAATATAATAAAATCTTAAATATATAAAGAATTAATAATTTGTAGATATACATATATACGATGAATAAAGATGGTGAAGAATGTGAAATGGTAGATTTTTATGAGGATCATTTTGATGACAACGAACTTATACATGCTTGAATTTAATTTTTTTATTTATATTTACCATATATATTTATATCTACATATTATTAATGTTTTGTATATTTAAGATTATATTTTATAAAATTTATTTTTTGTTTTTATATATTTTATGTATTTAAACCTTCCATCTATACATATTTTGTATAGATGTATATCTACAAATTATTAATTCTTGTAAATTTAAGATTATATTATATAAAATTTATTTTGTATTTGTACTTGTATTTATATTTATAATTTTATATATTTTATGTATCTGAATCTTGAACCTATGGTTTATGTAATTTGTATAGTGGTCTTATTTACTGTTTATGTATTTGAATTTTGAGGCTTTCATATATGCAATTTGTATAATCATTTGTTTCTAATATAAATTGAATCTTCCATATATTTTATAAAATTATTTATATTATATATATAAATATAAATATAAACATAAATATAAGATACATTTTATAAAAGATAAATATATAAATAATTTTTAAAATAAAAATATTAGATGCATATAAATATGTAATATAATTCATGAAATATAAAAATTATATAATTAATAAGATATTGATATAATTATATAATTTAGAGTAAATTACAGATTTGGTCCATGTGGTTTGGAAAATAAAGAAAATATGCTAAAAAGGTTAGTATTTAACGAAAAAGTAGGAGGGGGGACCTTCAGTGTTATAAAATGAAAACTACAGGGACGTTGGATGTTAAAAAAATCTTTAAAGGACATTATGTGTTAATTTTTGTAAACCACAGTGACCAAAGGACTAAAAACATAACTTACTCTTTCATTTACTTTTTTGTAATTGGAGGCAAAGTTCTATTGACGCGGGTGTAAAAGAATTATTAGTTTAGAGTTAAATTCAAATTTGGTCCATGTGGTTTACAAATTATAACGGATAAGGTCCCTGAATGATTTTTATAACGAATAACGTCCCTGTGGTTTCCATTTGATAACACGTAAGGTCCCTCCATCTAATTTTTCCGTTAAATATAACATTTTTTAACATAATTTCTTTATTTTTCCATTTTTCAAACCATATGGACCAAATCTGTAATTTACTCTAAACTATATACATATATTTATATTTTATGTATTGTATAATTATATTTGCATTTTATTAATTATATAAATTACATATTTTGTTAATTGTATAATTTTCTTATTTTATAAATTATACTACATATTTATAGGCACCTTATAATTTTATTTAAAAAATATTTATACTTTATATATTTATGATATATTATATTTATCTTTTATAAAATTTATTTTGTATTTATATTTATATATAAAATATAAATAATTTTATAAAATGTATCGAATGTTCAGTTTATATTAAAAACACTAAATCGGTTCATTATACAAATTATATACATACATGGACGATTCAAATAAATAAAATAAATACAATATAAAATATAAAATATAAATACAAGTACAAAGCAAATTCTATAAAATATAAATATAATATAAGATGTTGGTTCATTTACAAACTGGATGAAGAGTACAAACTCGTACAAGGCAATGTAAAAATAATTTTTTTTCATTATATGCTATGATTTTAGATCTTATTACACATATGTTTGTTTCATAATTTAAAGTTTCACATGTATTTATTTTCATAAGTTAAAAGTTTATCATATATTTGTTTCATAATGTAAAAGTTTTACATGCGTTTTTCACATGTAACTTTTTCATAAGGTGAAACAAACATATGTTACATAATAACATCTAAAATCATAGCATTTAATGGAAAAAAAGAATGAAAAAAAATATTTTTATACTGGTTTGTGAGTTTGTATCTTTTATCCAGTTTGTAAATGAATGAACTGAGATCTATAATATAATATAATCTTAAATATACAAAAAATTATTAATCTATAGATATAAATATATACAGTAAATATAATATAAAAATTAAATTCAAACACGTACAACATCGATGTCATCAAGATAATTCTCCTGAAAATCTACCGTTTAATCTTCGTTATCATCTCTATTCTCTTCATATATGTATATCTATAAATTATTAATTATTTGTATATTTAAAATTATATTACATCTATATTTTATAAAAAAAATTTATTTATATTTTATATTTTTATATATTTTATGTATTTAAATATTCCATGCATGCAATTTGTATATTGACATGATTTAATGTTTATAGCATAAATTGGACCTTTCATATATTTTATTAACTTATTAACATTTTATAAAATATAAATGTAATATATTATATGAATATAAAAAATAAAAATAATTTATAAAATATAAATGTAATATAATTTATAAAATATGAAAATTATATAATTAATAAAATAGGCAATTTATATAATTAATGAAATGAAAATATAATTATACAATACATAAAATATAAATATACGTATATAGTTTAGAGTAAATTACAGATTTGGTCCATGTGGTTTGAAAAATGAAAAATAAAGAAAATATGTTAAAAATGTTATATTTAACAGAAAAGTTAGATGAAGGGACCTTAGGTGTTATAAAATGGAAACCACAGGGACGTTATTCGTTAAAAAAATCATTGAGGGACCTTATCCGTTATAATTTGTAAACCACAGGGACCAAATTTGAATTTAACTCAATATATATATATATATATATATATATACATAGGGTTAGGTTCAAATGTGAACTCGTTTTTGGTTGTGAACGTGAGAACGAATCTCAGCCACACATCTTCGGTTATGGTGGACGCGATCACGGAGGATTGACGCGATTCATGGGAGGGTGGAGATTATTAAAGGAGGGGAACCAGGTCAAAGCCGCCTTTATTGACCGGATAAGTGGCTGAGATTCGTCCTCACGTTCACAACCAAAAATGAGTTCACATTTGAACTTTCCTCTATATATATATATATATTTGCAAACATCTTCATCATTTGATACAATGTTCATTTGTAGCTTAGATTCAAAATTGAATTCTACCAAGATAAAACCAACTTGAATAATGTGAACTTGGAAGGGTTTACCAAAGTTATTAACAAACGCGTATTTGTTTCGTATAACTTATACATATTAAGGTTGTACCATCTGTGGCGGATCTAGAAATTTTGTTAATGGATGTCGGATTTTAAGTAACATATAATACTGCGAGAATCATTACCACCACTATCTTTTCCAAATGTTGACAGCTGTTTTTTAGAACTCTTTTAATTTTTTCTAGTGAACTAATATAACAATTTATTTTGTTTGGCTAACGAAATGATAACACGATTAACATTTAACTCTAAACAATTAACAAAAATTTAACAATTAGACCATCAAATAACAAAACTAACCCTAACAATTAATAATAATAGATATTTCATATTTAAAAATAATAATAGATAGATATTTCATATTTAAAAATAATAATGTAAGTTTTTTAATTTTAATGATGGGGTATTATTTTATAAAGATAATGATATAATAACTTAGTGATTATTTAGTATGTAAATGCATTCGTCACTTAGTTTTATAAATTTTAAAGAGCTTTAAGAAATTGTATATATGCAGTAATTATTTGTAAACTTTAAATTTAAAGTATTATACACTACTAAACAGTACTCAATACTAAGGGGTTGTTTGTTTATCTCTTAATAGTTCCATTAAGAGGCAGCATCTGAATCGCTAAGAGGTGAATCCTGTTTGGTAAAAAATAAGTCTACCTCTTAATGGTTCCAAAACCCTCTGAATCATTTTGTATCATTGACATCCCTTAACCATTAAGAGCCCTAATTACATTTTGAACAATTACCAAACTATTGTATTTCATTTTGTATTATATGATAAGAGGCACTTAATCATTCTGTACCAAACCATTCAGCAACTGCCAAACAACCTCTAAGTTACTAATTAAACTTTTGTTTAATACTTTATAATATGTAGATAGTTATATATAAAAAATAACATCGACACGAACAAAATAATAAGTATATTTAAGCAACATTATTTTAAAAAAAAATCTTCTTATATAAGTTTATAGACTTGATTAGAATTATGCTATAAAAAATCGGGTTCAAACCAAAAACATTTAGAGGGTCAAAACATATTATATGTTAATAAAATGTAATTTTGATTATATAAAAACTATTGTTTTGTTGATTATATGGGGTTTATTTGACCACCCAAGATGTAACGTAAGTCCGCCCCTGTGAACCATTCTTGAAGCAATTTTTGCGAAAAAAAAAATGAAAATTGCATCTAGGATATACGTCTCCTAAGCTTTGGAAAAATGTATGTACAAAACAGTGGCGGAGGGGCTTAAGAGGCATAGGGCTATGGGGGCCAAGGACCCTGTATTTTTTTTCACTCCCTACTAACATTTTGTGTTAGTGATACATTAATTGAATTTACACTACAACAAAAGTAATTTTATAGGACGTCTAAAATGAAAAAGCGTCCTAAAAGATTACTTTATAGAACACTAATTTATAGGACCAAACCAAAAAGTGTCATATCTAAAAGCGTTACAATAAGTTTATATGACAGTTTTAGGCGTCTTAATAAGTTTTTACGACGTTTTTAAAATAAAGTGTCCTATTAACTATTTTTTAGGACACTTTTGAAAAGTGTCCTATAAATCCATATTTTATAGGACACTTTTGAAAGCGTCCTATAAACCAATATTTTATAGGACACTTTTCAAAAGTGTCCTATAAAATAGCTAATATGACACTTTATTTTAAAGCGTCGTAAAAAACTTGTTAAGACGCCTAAAACCATCATAAACTTATTGTAACGTTTTTAGATAAGACACTTTTTGGTTTGGTCCAATAAGTTAGTGTTCTATAAAGTATTCTTTTAGAACGCTTTTTCATTTTAGGCGTCCTATAAAATCAATATTGTTGTAGTGTTAACTGCAATTTGACCCCTCAACTTCACACAACCACCCAAAATATTAAGTTGAGAAATGCTTTAATTAATATCTTATTTAAACTATTTTTTAGTTTGTGATTATCTAGGAATAAATATTGTTTGTTATGATAATTATGACGAAATTTTTTTACTGATCGAAACAATTTGTTAATTGTAATTTGGTCCCTCAACTTCACACAACCACCCAAAATGTGGACTGTTTTTTTTTTGTTGTGGGTGTTGCATGGCTTTTGCCTTTAGTATTTGTATGGCAACAAACTCTCTGTATGTTTCTGTGGTGGTTTAATAAATTCGTTTTTGCTGGTCAACAAAAAAAAGATTGAATCATGAAACTAAATCAGAAATTCGATCATAAATGTAGCTTTTAAGCTTCTTGGTTTAACTTATATCATTAGATTTAATGTTCAAATACTTTAAATGCAATATAAAGTGGAAAGTGAGTTTATAAATGGCTAGCTGATTTTGTTTAACCGGAAAATAAATTGTTGATTTTTTTTTTAGTTTGAAGAATATTGCGTAAGATTTCAAAACGAAATCGTCTAAAATATCATTTTTCTCAATTAAATTCACTTTTTAAGCTTTTTTTTAATTAAATTTCCATTTTAGCCACTCGATTTTCAGATTAGAAAAAGGAAAAAAAAATCTTTATCAATTTGCATAAGGATTCAAAATTTTGCTTAAAGAATTTTTTTAATCTGAAAATATGTTTTACGCAAATGCGTAAGACATTTGCGTAAACTCTGACTAAAATGAGAATTGAATTTCCAAAATGACTAAAAAGAGAAGTTGGTTAGGAAAATTGGCTATTTGCGCCATTTTCCGGTTTCAAAACAGCAAAAATCGACAAGTTTCACTTTAATTATGAACAATGTTTGAAGATTTCATAAACTTTTTGTCTTGTTTTAGATTTTTAATATGTTAATGCGTTGGAGTTTAGATGATGTATCTTTTGTGCTTTAAAAAAATACATATCTATTATATCGACGTAAATTAGACTTGTTTCTTAAGACAGTTAAACTTGTTTATGTGATCCATTTGTATAAAAAAATAAGATTCGGCCCCCGAGGTTAGACGGCTTGTATTCCGCCCCTGGTACAAAAGCTGACATGATTGGGTAATGATTTAGGGTGTTGTAGCAATTCTTTACTACATAATGTTATGGCACAATTACGTTGCACATCCTCTTCCAATAATTTTTATTTATCCCAGAAAGACTTTACACACATACTACATATTTAATTCCTGATAGATACAAAGCATAATAAACCCGAAAGTATTCCTTGTATTCACCCTATGAAATTAGCGTTTCTCACCTTCGATTCTCTACAATGTTGAAGTCCTAATCCCGATGGATGATATTTGATACACTGCCACTTTATTACACGTAAAAAGTTGATAGTGAATGTAAGTGTATATTTTCCCAAGCTTCACTTTTATGATAACAAACATCTTTGAGGTTATACATCTCATAGAAAAATGCTACTATGATTCTTTTAAACGATAGCACTAAAAAAAGAGAAATACGAAAGGTGGAGATAACTTAAGTAGTATGAGAATGAAGTTGAACCGATGGTATGATTTTGTCCCTATGGCATCCATTTGTCTTCAAATACAAAAGGTGGAGAGAACTTACATTAAAAGAGAAATATTCGTGAGTTGCTTGTGATTATTAAAAGGTTGAATACAAATGACAAAAATAAAGAGGTCGAAATATTCTAGCATCTAATGGTTGTGAAGATAGTGAAATGTGGAAGGTAAAATAGGAAAATGCAGTTTTGGCCCTTTATGTCGGCAGTGTGAAACCAAGAACCAAAAATTGAAATTGAATTACAAATAAGGTTAGGAATAAATTCGAAGTCATGGGTGGAACTTGTCCAATCCAATCGTTTGTCTTTTTGAAGTTAGGATATCTAGAATGATTCAACAGGTCGAATATATGTCTGCGATCAACATTCTAGAACGACCCTAGAAGATAACCAACAAAGATTCACACGTCAAGATATGAACTATCACAACAAGCATAGATCCAATTAAAATATGAAGTTGCATTTTGCATTTGACTTTCCGCTGAAACTTAAAACATGATGTATTACTTATCAAACTTACGTATTCCTCAGGAAGCACACGTTTTCAAGTTCTAAAATGTGGTTCACTTTAGCGTTTGACGTGACAACTTATCATTCTGTTTGCAATCTATTTGTGGACACTAAAACCAACACATAACTCTTCAGATACACACTATTTATCTCAAGAAGTGCCTTATAAGGTTTTGTATCTTTCCTTGGTGACTAACTCTCACGTCAAATTCAAATCAGATAAAATCACACTTCACGTTCATTGTTTTACAAGTCAAACCGGAAGAACCTACGACCAGCACACCATAAATAAAGTCATCATTAACACTTTGAATCCTGATCTCCATCCTATCAGATTATACACCTATGAACTTCAATGTTACAAAACAAATGTGAAAGGTGGAATCTTTCTAATAAAGAAAAGTGAGGGTGAAATTGTAATAAAGAGAACATGAAGGGCTAAAAGATATTTTAAAGAAGTGAAAATAGCACCTTGAGGAACTTGAATTTAATTTCTTGATAAGGTCAACTATAAAAACAAAGATGAAAGACCTTTACTTATGATATTCCTCTTTATCTTTCAAAAATACAACTAATTTTAAAACTTATTATTTGTTATTTTAATTCTTCTTGTTTATTTCAATCTCTTTGCTTTATTGTCATCTTAAACAAAATAGGGTAATTTAGCATGAAAATTATCATATAATTTGGGTGAGTTAAATAAATCACAATATATTGTTAAATGTACTGTTATTAACTAACTTATTTTTCATATATCAATATTAAGACTTAATTTTTACCATTTTATTGCATAATATGTCATGATTATAACATAAAATAGGGTACATAACTACATATAATATACACATTTAATAAAGCGAGAAGTCTTGTTCACATCTCCATAAAGTGCTATCAAATCGTCCCGTAGGTTACGTCGATCTCCCTGAAGGGAGTTTTATCTAGATTGAGTATACGCAACAATGGAATGAATCTTTGAAAATTTAGTTAGTTAAAGTTAAAACTCATTTACTACAGTTATAGTCGTGCGTCTGATAACCATTGAGAATCTACTTATAATATTTGAGCACAGGGTTGTTTACAGGCAACCCCTATTATCCCTACGCCGAACCGCCTCCAACGTGAAGAGCCATATTTTGGAGGGAGGGAAGAGGGGGGGGGGGGTGAATCGGGAACACACTACAAAACAAATGACTTCTATCCACCAAAATTACCCAGAGAAATTTCCGTTAGTGATTACCCACGGATCACCCAGAAAATACTAATGGTTCGGTAAAATCGATGTTTTTCGAGAAAATACCAACGGATCATCTAGAGAATCTCTGGGTAATCTGTCACTGATTTGAATTGCCCACCAGCAATTTAGCCACCAACTTTTGTGACGGTTTTGTGAGAAATCACTCTTTAGTGACAAATTTTCCAGGAAAAAGTCGGTAGACAAAAGTCTTTCGTTTAATAGTGACATGTCTTGTATTTAGGCAAAGTCGCTCCCTCTTTACCAACTAAACTACACGACAAAAGCAATCTACTATTAGTATTATTATTAATTAAGAAAAGTTTGATATTTTTTTGACATGAAAAACCATGCACGCTAGTTTTTGGTAACAATAAAGTAATATTGTATTAATTTATTAGTTTTCTTTTACCAAAGTAATTTATCCATGGAAGTTATAAGATGGTGTAACTTTAATAAATATTCTTAAAAAAGTTTGATAAAAGGATATCAAAAACAACATGAATTTCAAGAAAGTAGATAGGCATCGGATTCAAGTAGTGAGAAGCACGCACCACTCTTCTCCATTCTCTAAAACGACATATATAACATCATCTTTAATAACTTCTTTAAAATAGAGAAAATTATTTTTTATTTATTTTCTAAACTAGTATAACAGTTTTTCTATGTCATTTTTTAAAATAGAAATTTATGGAAAAATCTCTAAATATAGAGATTTCTCTAAAACTCCAAAAAAAAGAAGGAGAAATGAGTTTTTTATTCATTGCACCAATTAGGGTGAGCAAAAAACGAACGGAAACCGAAAAAACCGAAAAACTGAAACCGGGAAAAAACCAAACCGAAAAACCCAAACGATTCGGTTTCGATTTTGGTTTCCAAACCGCACCGAAAGCTAAAAACCGAACCGAACCGAAATAAATGTAATTATTTTTAATTTATATATATATATAGGGGAGGGATCAAATAAGAACCACTCATCCTTAAAGGAACAAATGAACAAATTGTGGACCACATATGATGTGGGTCCCACATAATATGTGATTGACAAGTGTCCATTTGTTCCTTTAAAAATGTAAAGTTCTCATTTGAACCTTCATCTATATATATATATATATATATATATATATATATATATATATTATAATTAATTTTATATATTAGTTAACCTAAAATGATATAAGATTTTATTTTATATTTTCATAAACATTATTTGTAAACATGATTTTGAATATGGGATTTGTAATTTTGCATTATGATATATGATATTTGTGTTTTCGTAAACATGATTTTTAACATGAGATTTGCATTATAATATATGATATTATGATATATTAATATGTTTCGTAAACATGATTTTGAACAAATTAAAAGAAATTTACAAGTTGGAAATAGAGAAAATTATAGAACCAAAAACCAAAAACCGAAAACCATTCGAGTTTAAAACTGAACCGAACTGAAAAAAACCGAAAAATCGAAAACCGAAGGGTTCGGTTTTGGCCAAAAACAACACCGAATCGCACCGTGTTCACCCCTACCACCAATGAGAGCTAAATTATAAAATATTTAAATAATATAATCAATGATAAAATTTCCAAAATAAAAAATCTATTGAAGTTGATTGTAATTAATTTTAAAATTTTTAACTTTTGGTTCTTTATTTTTAAAGAAATTATAAAAAATATGTTAAAGATGCTCTAAAATAATATAAATTTATATAGTTTAATTTCTCACCTCTAACATATAAAATATAAAATAAGATAAAAACCTTTTTTTATTGATAATTATGAATGAGTAAGCATGATGAGATTTATGGTCAATGGATAAGATGTATTAGGTCATTGATTCATTTTTAATGTTGAGTATGAGACTTCCACTCAAAGTTTTAAAATGTTGATCACCACAACAAATACAATAAGGTTCAGTAATTATAATAAAATAATTAAGAGTTATAGATAGTTATATAATTTATGTTTATTTATAACAAATTAAAAATATTAACGGTTAAAAATTTACATAAAATTCAAGTTTACAGTAAGGATGAGCTTTTTGGACCGTTTTTTTGAACCGAACCGATAGTGAATTCTCATATTCGGTCCTAATACTCTGTCAATTTCAGTATTCGGTACCATAACTTTCTACGAACTGGATATAACTCAACGGTCAATTTGTCTATTCCAATTTCATCTCTACCGCCTAACTAATTATCTCTACTTTCTAAAACTAATTCATATTTATTCCTAATAATTCGTATCTATTCTTAAATAAATTCATAGTTTCATACCTTCTTCATTATTTGATCAAAAATAGCACTTAACAAAAAAAAACGCCCTCCCTCTATGGTTTTGTCAATCAAGAAATCAGTATCACCATCATATTCAAAAAGTACAACCTTGCGATTGTTGAACTTTTGATTCTTGAAATTTTACGATTTGGTTTTGATTGTTTCTTTATTAACTTTCAATTTTCGGTCCTAAGTGGTACCAATACCTAATTTTCTGTCCCGAAACTGAACCGGTACATTAGGTTGGGTATTCTGCCTTGTTTTTCGTCCAAAATATTTTCGGTACTGGTACAATCTCGATCTCCCCTAGTTTACAGTTCATTACTGTATACGTAGAACAACGATAGTTTCATATTAGTATTTTATAAAACCGATTGCTATTACATACAAATATAAGATAATCATTGATTCATACATATTAGTACGATAAAATACTTTATAAATTTTAGTAATTGCTTATCTAGCGTCTTGCTAATCTTAATAAAATTCTGTTATTAAAAAAAAAGACTTCATAAATTTTGGATTTTCTTTTTCTGTTACAATAAAATTTTACAACTAGTTGTATTACACGTGCACACAATTGTATTCATTGAACATCACATCAATTAAAACCTTAACAATTATTATAAAATTTGAAAGATGAAAAAGTTTATCAACAAATTAACTTAAGGGTTGTTCGGTTCGTTTTCTGTTAAGACATGTATGAATATAGTTGTATGTATGTTAACAGATAAGTTGTTGTTCGGTTGTAAGGCTGAATAAACCGTCTGAACGATGAAAATGATTGTTTTACCCTTGATTTTACATTGAACATTATAAATCAAATTTCACAAAATTAACAATATTTATCAAGTCATATAACAGTAATAAAATCACCAAATGAAACCCCAAATTAGAAAACATAGCCAAATCTATAATAACAAATCAGATCAGTAACAAGATCCGCCCGAGAAGCAATGGCCAACGCTGGTGATCCAGATCAAATCTAACAAGATCCGTCGGAGAAGCAATGACCATCGATGGTGAGGCAGCAATGGGCGACGACGGTGAGGAAGAAGCAAACATCGACGATCATGAAACCAAAAGCCACATCGAGACTTAAACCTCAATCCTTTGGATTTCTTCCATCTCATCTCACCATTTCAGAGGACCAGATCGATTTCAGAGTAGAAGATTTGATTCAAAGAAGAAGCAAGTCGATTTCAGGGATGCATCAAGGACCAGATCGATTTCTTTGATTCAGGGATGCATCGAGATTTCAGAAACGAAAGAGGATCAATTTGAGAGGGTCGATTTGATTCAAGGAGGAATCAGTCGATTTGTGAGAGCGATTTTGGAACTTGACGTAGGGTTTTTATCTTTAGTTTTTTAGTACAGCGGGAGAAATCGGAAACCATTGTAAGAACAAACTAGGAAGAAATCGAATCACAAGGAGAAATCAGATAACTTTGTAATCGGTATATTGAAGATGAGAAACCTGTGGATACACAGAGGTTGAAAATGAGAAATCAATATACATGATGTGAAGAACTAGAGCCGGAAGCATGAAGAACAGCTTTGCGTGTCCTAAATAGGGTTTATTGATGGGTAGTTGGGGAAATAATGGTAAAATAAATGGCTAAGTCTAAAGGAGTGTTGTTTACTAGCTGAGCAAGTATGTCACAGGATGACTGAATAAACCACAACCGAATGGATATTTATGGCCGAGTGAATAAGCCATATAAATTATATAGCTCATTGAGCCATAACCAAACAACCTCTTAGTCTTATCCGTTATACACCCCATTTATTTTAGCATCTCTAATTAAATTTATATAAGATAAAGTATAATGATTTTTCTAATTTTTTTAAATTTATTATTAAATTAAATAATATGTATAAATATTGTAAAATTTGAAGAAAGTGAAGATAAATTTCAAGGAAAGTGCAAGGAATCATATTCAATCACGGAAAAGTAAAGAATCGAAAAGAAATATGTTTTTTATTAATTAAAAATCATTTGAAAATAAATTCCATTTTATTTGCCGGCGCTTTCGACCCCTTTTCACGCGCGTTACCACCAATTATGAACATTAAAAACATAATATTTTGATTTTATATAATAGCTTTAATATTAACTTTAATTTATTGTATCTTGACAAACCAACAAATTATATTATCACTCGTATTAATTTAATTTGTATCAACTAAAAGGATTGTATAGAGGAACTCTTTAACATTTGTCAGATGTGTCAATATCAATGGTAACTTATTATTTCAATGAATCGTTTCTTCGGACAGAAGAAGATTATGGAAACACTTACTCGAAATCTCACTTACAAGGGGTTATGTGTTTTGTTTCTACCAATTAGGGCCCTTCCTTCACGACCCCCATGTGGATGGTCTACAGGATTCATAACTACTCCTCTTACTACGAACATATAATAAAAAAAATATCATGGTAATTATTTTTTGGGGATTCTCTAAATTTAGAAAATTTCATACACCTTTTTTAATTTATGTATTTTGAAAAGTATGTTGAAACAATTTTTTTGCTAAAATCTAGTACTCTTTTTTTTGTTTTAAAAAATTTATTTGTCTTTCATTTTAAGTTCTCTTATATTTGATTTATTTAGACGTTTCATAATTTTGACTGTTTTTATTTTTTTTTTATTTTCAGAGTCTCTTATCACTTAATATGATCTGAATAAATAAGTGGTAACCTAACCTCTTAAATTTCTCTTATTATCTTCCCATGCCTCCAGTTCTTACACTTTACTTCTATTTTCTAAGTTTTCGACTTTTCAAACCATCTTCTCAGAAATGTTGAGTAGTTGATAGACTCCTAGCCAACAGCAGTAACATTACATTTTTATCCCAAGATGAAAGAAAATAGTCATGTTGATTCAGACTTCAGATTTCAGACGTAAAAACAAACCATATTACTGATTCAGATTTCAGACTTCAGCACCGCCTCTTATAAATCAAAAGTGAAATTAGAATTCAGATTTCAACACCTTTTAAAAAACAAACGTCACCTTAGAGTTTTTGTACAAAAATATTATATGCAGATTTTGTTAAATGTTATTTAAAAAAGAGTAAACTACGATTTCCGTCCCTGTTGTGTGGTACTTATAATGATTTTCGTCCATGTGGTTTAAAAACTGCCTTTATCGTCCTTGTGGTTTACATTTTGTTTCTATTTTCGTCCCTTAAGCTACTTTGTTAAAAAAAATCCGTTAAATAAGGGATGGTCTTTTTCCCATGTTTTTAACGAATATTGTTATAATTTTTCAGACCACATGGACCAAATATGTAATTTTCCATTAATTACGAATTTTCCTTATTTTTAAAAATTTTAATTACCAATTCAAAATAATCACTTTTATATATGTATAAAGATATATCTGTGAAGGAAGCAAGGAACCCTACGGCTGCAAGCCTGCAACTCAGGCCCACTCTCGTAGGCAGAGACGAACTCTTGCCGGCAGCGGCGAACTCTCACTATCATCCTCAACTCCAACTCCGGCCACTTCTCGTCGACAGCGACCACCACTTGTCGTCACCAACAACTCCAACTCCGCCTGCCTCTCGTCGACAGCGACCACCACTTGTCGGCACCCATAACTCCAACTCCAACTTCAGTCTTCAGTCGCCTCCATCACCGACAGCCAACCACCAACATTTGGTTTCATCTTCCTCTTAATCTCCGTTTTCTTTGTCTAATAGAGATGGATCTGTGAATTCTTCATTTGGGTTTTAGGCATTTCGATGGTGGGTTCTGTATCTGGAGTTAAAGGTTTATCATATGGGAATAAAGTTAGGGATTTTTATTGTTCTTGATTTGGGGCTAGGGAAGAAATTGATGAAACTACTAATTTGGCCCTTGATTTGGAGATTTAAAGAACAATAATATATTTATTATGTACAATATAATAATACGAATTTGGTCCTTAAATATGTCAATTTTTATGGAGTTAGTCCTCTATCTTTATTTATTACAAAAAAAAAACAAGATGTTCCCCACTTAACAGAATTTTTTAACTTTATCAGGATGAAGGACGAAAAACGTTAAGAAATACAAACCATAAGGACGAAAAAAACAAATTTTAAATCATAGGGAAAAAAATCGTTATAATCACCAAACTGTAGGGACGAAGTAGTTTACTCTTTAAAAAAATAACTAAAAAAAGATTTTATTTTTTATTTACTTGTATTATAAAAAAAAATATTATTATTTAAAAATCTAAGATATAAATCACATTATACGTCACTAACGACGATCGTGAGACTTTACCGTTGGTGCTAAGCATGCTTAGGTCATGTGGTTTATATTCTAAAGTATCTTGATAATGTTATAAAAAAGAAAAAAAGTATTTAAAATATGTATAAAAAGTATTAAACTTTGTAACTTTTTTGTCATATAATTTATGTAATATTTTTATGGTTTAACTAAAAGGTTGCAAAAGAGAGAAATTATTTCGGTCTAATTTTATCGATATCTTGGGTTTATGTGGGATAAAAATCAGTTGTTCCAAAATTGTACGACTCATTTTTGTTCCACAAATTAAGTTAGAACACATAAAATTTTCATTTATTTTGTTTGCTCCGTAAGGTAGCCAGAGCCAGCCAGTTTTTCACAAAATAGGCATGATAGTATTAAACTGCAGAAAAGTAGTGCAGAGAACCAGTCATAATCTAATTACGTATACTCATCTGATTGGTGGATATGAATGAGACGTGAAAGTTCATATGATTTTTATCCTGATGCATATAGGTTAGATTAGTCGATTTGAGGTCGTTAAATAATCTAACTCAACTATTATCGAGTTAGGTTAGCTTGGCTTGGTTGAGTTAAGTACATTTTAAAAAACCGTTTGAATCAACACTTAAAAAATAAAACCAAGTTTTACAGGTTAGTACTTAACCACCGGCAATATCACTATCATTCAACTATCGAGAGGAAAAACATTAAACATAATAAAAAGAGAACCTCATATATAATGATCATAATGTACTAATTTTGGTCGACCTCATCGGGTTGGTTTGAACCTAAACCTTTTGCAACCCTACCATGTGATATGTCAGCATGTAACATTTAGAACACAACTGAGTTTTGATTTAGTTTTGTTTTATCAGTTCAATTTCGGGTTGGGCTAGGTTGGGTAGTCGACCAATTGAATTTTGTTGTTGCGCTAAATAGATCTTCAAAGTTCAATAAACCAGGTATTCAAAATGTTCACGACAATACTCACATGTTATATCGTTCTTCATGAATGCAATATGGAATAATTATAAATACATAAAGCTACTTAGCCACATAAAGAAATCGTGGGATTTGGTTACAGAGAATAGGTCGAGGCGTAAAATGGAGGTGACATAGACCGTCCTTATAGGGAGAACGACCATAGAGGCATTCTGTTTGCTCAAGCGACTCATGAAAAAGTATAAGGAGCATAATATGGATTTCCACATGGAATTCATAATTAGGGGTGTTCATCGGTTGACATCCATTGGATGTGAGGGAAACCGAACCGATCCAATTATCCATTGGATGTTGGATTTTGCCAACAAAATCATTCCAATTAACATCGGACAACCGAACCGATCTGATCCAGTGGATGATTGGATCGGTTCGGTTCCATCCAGTGGATATTTTTATTGGATATCCATCGGATATCCAATGTGATTGGATCCATCCAATGTGTTAATTCAATCCAATTTTTAACAATGAACGAAATTAATTAATCACTTTTAATATGTGTTAAAACCAACACAAGTGAAGCTAAAAATGCAAAAAACCAACACAAAAATCAACACAAAACAAATTTTGATTTAAGCAAATTGAAGACAAACTAACTGGATGATAGTTGAATGGATAACTGGATGGTCATCTTTTGGTTAATTGGATGTTGGTCGGTTAGGTTCGGTCGGTTTTGGTCGGTTCTGGACTGCCATCCAAGAACCGACCGATCCAAATTGTATGTTGAAATTTTCAATCCGATCTGATCCAGTTACAATTAGATGTCCAATTATAGTCGATCAGTTCTAATTGAACCGATCGTTTCCAATTGAATCGACTGATTTTTGCAGACCCCTACCTATATTAGCGTACCACGAGACATGATATGGAATTCTGGATGAGCATAGAGAGGAGGGGACACCTTCGTGGTATATTAGTATAGGAGAATGGGAGATACATGACTTGTACAGGAGAATGACAACTTGTGGTACGACAACGGTGGGTGAGACATTTGGTTTATTGGGGCCATTTGGTTTGTTTTCTATTCACATTTAGAAATAGAAGTTCATTCACGTATTGTATCATTCTTCGTTCATAAACAAGCAATGTTAATAAAATAATCATCATGTGTTAAATTAAAAAGAATAAAATATTCAGTATCTTTACGATTGATTTAATTCATTTTTATTACATTTAGATTTACAAATAAAGCGATAGTTTATTTTAAACTTGTAATTTGAAAAAGAATGGTGGACTTTTTTGTTGAGTTTTTACCCTTAAAAGCAATAATCAAATTGTATAACAATTAATAAAGTCATTGGTAATCTCAACCATTGATTAAAGACAAATTGCCCTAAATGATTAATCATCAACTTTGGTTGACATAGATGATCATCTTTCTCCTATTTTTTCAAAAATGTTAATAAGTCCGTAATATAACTCCCCCATACTTACGGACCTACCAAAACGACTAAGTTGTGGGGGGGGGGGGGGGGTTTGGGCAAGTCCGCAAGTATTACGGATATAGCCCAAAACGACGTCGTTTTGGAGGGGTTTTGAGTTTCCAGTCGAGATAGACCTAAACGGGCAAACCACCAAACAACGTCGTTTTGGGCCATATCCGCAATACTTGCCGACTTGACTTGCGCATTTGCCCAAAACGACGTCGTTTTGGTAAGTCCGTAAGTATGGAGGAGCATATATTGCGGACTTGCAAAAAATAGGAGAGAGATGATCATCTATGTCAACAAACATTGCAGATTAGTCATTTAGAACAATTTCCTTGATTAAATTGAATTGAGTACCATAATGTGTTATTCGCTTCCTTAACTTTTTTGGTATTCTCGTTTGAATTTACATATACAAACATAAGTAGTTTGCAATGCTCCATAATCCCACATGGTTGCATTTGGTATTTTAATCGAAAATACATGAACTAGATTGGATTAGACGTAACTGGTTGTCTATATAGCATTTGATAAAAAGGTAGGCTAAATAAACTTTTGTATATTGCTAAATGCACTAATATGTATTGATTTTCTCTTTACAAACATCAGTGTCGGAACTTACTTTTTTATGTATAATTTGACTTGATTCTAATATAAAATGAGTGCATTTGAAAATAAATAAGTATTTTCTTAATTTTATTAAATAATATATAAGTATAAACGAAACATTTCAAGTAAATATTTAAAAAAATTTGTTAATTTTTTAAATATGTATATTTTTATTTTTAACATATCTTCAAACAACATAAAAAAATACAAGTTATATTTTTGTTAAATTTCGTGGTTCTAGGGCGATGCCGAGTTAAACATAGGACACAACTTTTTTGTCATGTTTATTCCTTTTTCGTCTCATTTATTAAATATAATGTGTTAGAAAATATTATCAATATTGATATAAATTTATATTTGTTTAATAAACATGTAATGTTTATTTTGATAATGTAGTAAAATTTGCTTATAATTAAATCACTAAGAGCATCTCCAACAGTTATTGTAAAATAAAAAAATGGAGAAATTTAGCAATTTAAGTGCTCCAACAGCTATAGTATATTAATTGCTAAAATAGAAAAATGGAAAAAAAGAGAAGAAAAATCTCTAAATTTAGAGAATCTCTAAAAATATATAGAAAAGAGAGAAACAATATTTTAATTATATTCAACCAATCAAAATAATTGAAGTTAAGTGTGTAGGAGAGATAAATAATATTTTATTAAATGATGGAATATTTTATTAATATTGTTAATGATAAAGTTGCTAAAATAGAGTAGCTGTTGGAGTTGGATGCAAATTATTATAGAGATTTTAACTTTTAATATGCTAGTTTAGAAAAAATTTACAATAGCTGTTGGAGATGCTCTAAAGAAGACCCTAAGCTAAACGGGAGAATTAAAGAAGTATTGAAAAAAATGTTAAATTGTTAAAATAAACTAAACTTTAAAAGGTATTAATTTATACTTTTGGAAACAAAAATAATGAATAAATTACTCTATAATTTAAAAAATATATAATTACTGTATTAATATGTAATTATTATATTCTTTAGTTAAGTAAAAAACAATTTATCCTTATGATATGATAATGAATATCATTGTCACTTATCTTTTCAAATAAAATATCGGGTAAAATTCGATTATCAACAATACATTTTCATAGTGTAAATATTTGTAAGCGCCTGAAATGTAATCCAAAGTGGACATTTATTTTAAGAGCATCTACAATGGAGGTTCCTGTTGAGGTTTTTTTCGAGGTTTTTACAAGAACCTCCATTGTGGGACAAAGATTGTTGTCCAGCCATAAGTTTTTATTAGAACCCAGATGCTCGAACAGTTGAACAAGAACCCGAGTTCTTGTATACATTTCTTTTCTATTACTATTTTACGATTTCTTAAATATTTTTTTTCTTTTGATAAAACATATAAGTTAAAACTAATACAAAAATATACATTAGTTATTATGATTTTTTTGTTTCTTTTAAATTTTTATAGAAAGGTTAAAAGAATATGCCAGATTGTTATATATAGATGGACGGTATGCATTTGTGTATACAAACGGTTGAAGCTGTGTTTTTTCAATGCACGAATGCATATTATGCATTAGTGCATATGCACACATGCATATTACCAATTAGCAGCATGCATTTGTGCATACCGTCCAAATAAAAGGCTTTCAGGATGTTTTTTCAGTTTTTTTTAGGTTTTCTCCTAAACTTGACCATATGAATCATTTCTCACACCTCATCTTCAAAAAAACTTGAAAATATATTGAGAATCAAAAAGACTCTCAAATATTTCAAAGTTCTACTAACGAATTCTAATAATACCTTCAACGAAATTCTAAGATATACTTAAATGAAGTTCGTCATCAACTTCGCTGCGACTTGCTTGAACATATTTGGTCGAATTGAAATTATAGATGCTCTATTTAACTATTTATTATTTAGTATTATTTTTTATGAAGATTAATATTTGTGTACTTTTATACTTTTTTTAATTTTGAAAAATTATATTTATGTTTTAGAAGTTTTCCAAATATATTAACTAAATATATAAAAATAAAAATAAATTATATTTGAATTTTTTATAATTTTATAATGTATATTAGATTTGTATAGTTATCTATAAATAAAATTATATTTTATAAAAAGTAGAAAAATGAGTTTTTTTTGGGAGAATTTCATACACGTCCTTAAAAACTTGTAATATTACGTATATATCCTTGTAAAATTTCAAATTACGTGTATATCCTTCTAAACTTGAAGAACTCACGTATATATCATTTCTCTTAATTTAATTATTATGAAACATTTTAAAAATACAAATAGTTAAAACCAAATTAAATATATTTTACAAATTATTAATATACCCTTTAAGTTATCTTTTCCGAATTACAAATAAATCTCTTCTAAAATTAAAACCCATCTTCAACCTCTCAAAATCAAAAAAACCACTGTTCGACCTCCTTCCCAAAATCGTCGACCCCAATTCTCCATGCGTAAAGCTATTGCGATTTGCGACAGCAACAACCCACCTTCAAACACTGACCCTCATGCCACGTGTAGTATACCCACCTCGATGATCCGCCTGTCATCTAATCCATGCGTCACTCTTATCTAATTTAGAGGATAGGTTGACGATTTTAGGAAGGAGGTCGAACAGTCGTTGATCGTTCTTTTGATTTTAAGAGATTGAAGATGGGTTTTGATTTGGAGCAGATTTATTTGTATTTTGAGAAAGATATCTTAAAGGGTATATTAGTAATTTGTAAAATATATTTAATTTGGTTTTAATTATTTGTATTTTTAAAATGTGTAATAATAATTAAATTAAGGGAAATGATATATACGTGAGTTTTTCGAGTTTAGAAGGATATATACGTAATTTAAAATTTTTATAAGGATATATACATAATATTACAAGTTCTTAAGGACGTGTATGGAATTCTCCCTTTTTTTAAGAACCTTTTTATGATGTTTTATTAAAATTCTTACTTTATTGATATTGTATTCGTCATGACGGGGTTGGGGATTCCCACAAAACCGGGGACTTCAATTCCCGTCCCTCTCCGTCCCTAAATATTAAATATATCAATTTTTATTATTAAATATATTAATTTTTTTATTAAATATATTATTTATAAATAACTAGGTTTAATATATTTTTGGTTTATAAATAATATTTTAACATTTTTTTATATAATTTTTTTGTGTTGTCTTACTTTTTTCGGATAAAAAACGTTGAAATCTGAAAGCATTTGGTCAAACAATTGCGTTTGATGTTGTGATTTTTTCTCACATATGAATACTTGATACTTTATAAAATTAAAATTTGAAAATATATGTGATTTTAAACATGAACCATTATCGATCGAGTTTGATATTTAACATATTTGATTTAAAAAAAATTATATTAAAGGGAAAAAAATCCCCGTTCCCCATTAGTACGGGAACGAGGATATGATCATATTCACTCATAGGGATGATGATGTGATCATATTCCTCACTGGGGATAAGAATGGACGATTGAGGTCCCCACTTCATTTCCATTCTTATTTAGAGGTGATAAAAATATGTTAAATTAGTTTTCTAAAGGTTCCATTGCTATAATGATATAAATGTTATTTTATGAACATTTTGTTTTTATTAATAATGATTATGATATGAGTTGGGTTCAAATGAGATTAGCCTGTTTTTATGATATGTACGAGATCAAATTTTTATACTTGAAATTTCAAAGAAAAACATTGTAAAGGTAAAAAAAAATCCAAATATTCCCAATAAAAACATTGTAAATGTTACTTTTAAAATATTTTTCTGTAAAATTTTAAAAACAAAAAAATGATCTAACAGATCTCACAAAAACAGACCGATCTCATTTCATCTCAAATTCGTTACAAATAATTAACTATTTTGATTTAAAAATATATAAAATTAAATGATGTACAAACGAGAAGAGAACCACGCGCGATCTTACCGCGCGTGGGCACACCATTTTCACTTTTCTTGAAGTAAACATGTCTTAAAGCAGATATGTATGACTTCCACACACACACACACACACACAAATCACCGAGCATCCATTCATCTTCTTTCCTTTTTAGAGAGAGAAAGTAGTGAGAGAATTTATCTTTTTTTCTTCTACTCTTTCTGTCATCTCTCTGCAACTTTCCAACATTTCTCTTTCCTTTTTCTCCCCTATTCTTTCGGTTCTTCAAGGTGATCAAATCTTTTATTTATTTATTTATTCCATCTGGGTTTCATAAGCTTAAATTCTCAGTAACTTCTGCTAGGTGTTTGATTAAATGCGCCAGAGAGAATCTTAAACTGTTTTCAGTGTTTTATTTACACCCAACACTTAAATCTAGGTAGCAACCCACATGAGCATGTCTTTTTGTTATTATTATTTCGTTATCCAATGCCATTATTTCTTCAGATTCTGCTTAGCATTTGGGTTCGAATCACCCTATTTTTTTCTTTTTTTTTACCTTCTAAGATTTGCTTTTAAGTTTTTAAAATCAATTTGATTCTTGATTGATGGGGGTTAAATCTTTTGTTTGCAGGTTGAATTTGGGTATTCAGTCTGATTGATATGCAGAGGTTATATTATCTGAAGAAATAGCAGTTTAATTTTTGGATCAATGGGTGTTAAGAGATCTGTAATTTACTTGTTGGTGCTCTTAGGGTTTGTATTGATATATGTGGGTCCAATTTCTCTTGCTACCAATCCTGCAGATGGTAAGTCTTCAAACTAAATTTCGGTTTTCTTTTTTTATTATTTGTTTATTTATTAGAAAAAGACATTGAAAGAGATTGAACTAGATCTGTTTGATAAACACCATTGTTGATGAACAGAAGTGCTCTTAATCACCAACTCTTTTGATTAATTATGGAATGGAATTTGTTTTGATAGAAATTGATGAAAACTTCATGTTTAGATTCTGATACAAACAAACTTTAAGATTGGATAACTTACAAGGGTAGTTAATAAGATTTCTTACCATTAACTCATTAAGCTGTTAATAAGATTTCTTACCATTAACTCATTAAGCTGTTAATAAGATTTCTTACCATTAACTTATTAAGCAGTTAATAAGATTTCTTACCATTATAGAACTCATTAAGCTGTTAATAAGATTTCTTACCATTAACTTATTAAGCTGTTAATAAGATTTCTTACCATTATAGAACTCATTAAGCTGTTAATTATAATTTGAAATTAAGGTGTGAAACCTTCTGAAACTAACCATTTTGGAACAGAGGGACTTATGGACTATTTCATAGTCATTGACCCCATTGTCTTTTTTGTTTATGAAAGTAACACTTTCCAGTGGTTGTAATCTCTCCATCCCAATCTCAAAATCTTGAAAATATTTATAACTTTTTGTTTCTTTTTTTTTCTTTGTAAAAGAATATAAAGCTATGAAAGATGCATTTGATGCTTTTATCTTTCTTTACTTTTATCTTAAGTTGGTATTTATAAATTAATGTTATCTTTGGTTGTATAAATAGTTACTTCAATGAATAAACTATATACTGCACTGGGATATCCTGCTCTTCCGGGATGGACGGCTAGTGGTGGAGACCCGTGTATTGAATCTTGGCAAGGTGTTTCATGTGATATTACTAATACAAATATCTTATCGATGTATGTAAATCTTTATCTCTCTATTTTATGGAAGTTTTTATTTTCATCAATTATTAGATGGGGGCGGGTTCAAATGAGAACTCAAATTTCGTTGTGAACGTGAGGATAAATGAAAGCGCGACACGTGTCATATTCAGACTGAATAATGAAGAAAATATTCAGACTGAATAATAGTATTATTCAGACATTCAGACTGAATAATAGTATTATTCAGAGTGAATAATACTACATTAAGTCTGAATGTACTATTATTCAGACTGAATATTTCCTTTATTATTCGGTCTGAATAATACAAATTCAGACACGTGTCACACTCTCATTTGTTCTCACGTTCACAACCAAATTTGAGTTCGCATTTGAACTTCTCTTATTAGATGATGTTATTTAATTTTTACAGAACTGTTATTGGTGCCAATTTGGGAGGAGAATTGGGTGATACCCTAGGAACATTAACTTCAATCCAAAGCATGTAAGTGTCATTCTCTTTTGTGTTTTTTAAGAGGTGTTGGATTCTGAAGCCTTGTTTATGTTCTTATTGATAAGGGTTGGTGCTGAAATTTGAAAGCCGAATCAATAAGACTGTTTGTTTTTGTAAATTCATAAATGTCTGAATGTGTGTAATTGTCTATGATATATGAAACCACCACCAAAACTTCATTGTCAGCAGCTTAATGAGCTTAATGGGGACTCGTAGCTTATTCGGTCAGCTATAAATAACTGTTTGGTAATGGCTTAAAGATACAGAAAATGGCTTATTCAGTAAGCCTCTAGGGGAGAGCTTTATGCAGAAAGTCAAGTTTCTTTTTCAAACCGCCCTCCCGATTAAAAAAAACAGCCTCCTTTCATCTATGAAAAAAACCCTCCCAGACAAAAACATTCTCAATCTATAAAGATAGATTAATCCACACAGACAGCTTTATCCATGCATGACTTAATGGAAAACTAACCAAACAGCCCCTTAATAATAAAATAACTTACTTTTTTGGATAATTCTGTTGGTCATGCCTCTATCATATTTTTGCGTATTCAGGATTTCCAAATGTTTGACTAATAGTTCCACTTATTTGGTTATAGAGATTTGAGCAATAACTTAATCGGGGGTAGCATTCCAACCACTCTTCCTGTTACGATTACGAATCTGTAAGTTTTCTTATTATTCTTCAGGAGCAAGATTTAGGCTATGTTTGGTAAACTAGCTGATAAGCTAGCGGGTAGCTGATAAGTTAGCTGATAGCTTATTAGCTAGCTGGTAGCTGATGAAAAAATCATGTTTGGCAAAACTAGCGTATAAAAATGTAAAATGACCAAAAAGGGCATATTGAAAAATTAAAAAAATAATTAATAATTAATATTATGAGGGTTATAATTGGAAAAAATGACAATAAGCTCTCAAAACGCTACTCCAAGTAGCGTTTCAATAAGCTAGCTTATGGTTTGCCAAACGTGTACACTGAAAATAAGCTGGCTTATAAGCTAGCTTATTTTTGCCAAACATAGCCTTAATATGATTAAACAATTTGAATATGCTTTGATTGTCTTTCTTACCAACTCGTCATCATAAGTTGCTCCAAAATGTTCATTGATAGAAAATAATGACAATCTTTCTTCAAATGTTATAAAGATTATAATAACTTATGTTGTCAAATAGTTTGGTTTTTTTAACCTTTTTTTTCTGATGGATATGTACACTAAACATATGATGGTCTTTACCTTTACCTTTGGCAGTTTTCTTGCAGATAACAATTTTACTGGAAGCATACCAGATACACTATCCTCTTTAACACAATTAACGGCCTTGTAAGTTTTATATACTCCCTTTGTCCCAAAATAATTGCCTACTTTCCAATTCTACCCTTGATTATGAGATGGAGAAATTCATTACTCCCTCTGTTGTTAAGGGTAAAATTGTTCGATAATAAAATAAGTGCCTACTTTCCAATTCTACCCTTGATTATGATATAGAGAATTTTCCATCTGTTATTGAGGATAAAATTGTTTGAATAATACTCCCTGTGTCCCAAAATAAGTGCCTACTTTCCAATTCTACCCTTGATTATGAGATGGAGAATTTTCCATCTGTTATTAAGGATAAAATTGTTCGATAAGACTCCCAGTGTCCCAAAATAAGCGTTCACATTTCTATATTAGTTAGTCTTATAATAAGTGTCCACTTTTAAAATTAAGTGCCTACTTTCCAATTCTACCCTTAATTAGGAGATGGAGAAATTCATTACTCCCAGTATTATTAAGGGTAAAATTGTCATTTAGTTGATTAAATCATTAAAAAGTGTAATAATTACACATTTCTAAAACTGGGTGTCTTTTTCATTGTGGACATTTATTTTGGGACAGAGGGGGTATTATTTGTTTATTCGGATGGTTGTTAGAGGTGTTAAATGTTAATATGTTATGTTTATTTTGCAATTCAGGTCTCTAAATGATAACAAGTTATCTGGAGAAATACCCGATTCCTTTGCAGGCCTTACTGCTTTGGTCAATCTGTAGGATCCGTTATCTTGAGAATCTTTCCGTTAATTTTTTCTCTTATTTTAGTTGATAATTTGGCTCATCATTTTTACTTTTACTTTTCCTTTTACAGAGATTTATCCAGTAACAATTTGAGTGGAGAACTACCTTCCTCCTTAGGAAGTGTGTCTTCTCTAACTACCTTGTAAGTAACCATAAGCTGATATATATATATATATATATATAGAGAGAGAGAGAGAGAGAGGTTGGTTCAAATACAAACCAGTTGAAGGGTACAAACTATATAAACTGGTTTAAATCGATATAAAAATATTTTTTTTCATGATTTTTTTTTTCATCAAATGCTATGATTTAAGATATTATTGCGCACATATTTGTTTCACCTTGTGAAAAAATTACATGTGAAACTTTTTCATTATGAAACAAATACATGTGAAACTTTTTCATAAAAAAATATATGAGAAACTTTCAACTTATGAAAACAAATACATGTGAAACTTTTACATTATGAAACAAACATATGTGTAATAATATCTTAAATCATAGCATCTGATGAAAAAAAATCATGAAAACAATTATTTTTATATTGATTTGAACCGGTTTGTATTGTTTGTACCCTTCAACTGGTTTGTATTTGAACTTCCCTCTCTCTCTCTCTATATATATATATATAATATATATTATATTATATATATATATATATATATATTGGGGGGGGGGAGAACCCCACCTGTGGGTGGGATATACTGGGTTTGTTTGGTTTGGTTGTTAGTGAAGAGCTGACATGTCCATTGGCAGTCATTTGCAGAACAATCAACTCTCCGGGACTCTGGATGTTCTACAAGATCTTCCATTGTTGGATTTGTAAGCTTCTTAATCACATTGCATATGAAATTTCAGATGTTTTTTTTACTCCCCTGTCCAAAAAAGTTAATAATTTTTATTTTTTTTATGCTACATGATAACCCCATGTTTCATTTTTGGCAAACTTTCATGAAAAGATTACCCATTGTAGTCATTATAAATATCGATGATATTAATTTCTATCCACAAGAGTTCCCCTCACTCCCAAAATGAATGTTCACAATGAAATAGGCACACAGATTTAGAAATGTGTAATTATTACACTTTTTTAATCAACTAAATGACAATTTTACCCTTAATAATACTGGGAGTAATGAATTTCTCCATCTCCTAATTAAGGGTAGAATCGGAAAGTAGGCACTTAATTTTAAAAGTGGACACTTATTTTGGGACACGTGGAGTATTACCGAAGGATATTTAGCGCATGTAACCATAGTTAAACACCACTTATTCTGGTGGGAATACTTTCACATTTTAACTTTGAATTTGTTTGATATTCTTATGATCTGTTCCAGGATTGGTAATGGGGTTATTTTTACTATTTACTTTGTATCTATCTTTTACTGACTTGTTCTTTTTTCTTCCTTACAGGAATGTAGAGAATAACATGTTCACTGGAACTATACCTGACAAGTTATCTCTCGTTCCCAAATTCAGGTGCATGGTTCTTGCATTCATAATAATTCGGTCCCACCTAAATATACTAGTTTTGAACATCGACTTCTTTAATATATATATATATATAGAGGAAAGTTCAAATGCGAACTCAAATTTGGTTGTGAATATGATGACAAATGAGAACGTGACACGTGTCATGTTCAGTCTGAATAATATTATATTCAGTCTGAATATTTCTTTGATTATTCGGTCTAAATAATCTACAATCAGACACGTGTCAAGCTCTCATTTGTCCTCACGTTCACAACCAAATTTGAATTCGCATTTGAACTTTCATATATATATATATATATATATATATATTTGGGAGGGGGGGGGATGTACGCAGACCTTGCCCCTACCACAAGGGGTAGAGAGATTGTTTCCTTAAAGGGTCCGCTACTTAGAGGCTGTTTGGTCGGGTTTTTCATTAAGTCCTATATGGATAAAATCGTCTGTGTGGGTTAATCTGTCTGTGTAGATAGGGAAGGTTTTTGTTTCTGAGGGTTTTTTCATAGATGGAAGAAACATATTCTTTAATTAGTAGAGACAAGTTTGAAAGAAAAACTTGGCTTTCTGCATAAAGCTCCCCCTAGAAGCTTACTGTATAAGTCACTTCCTATATCATTAAGCCACTACCAAACATTCATGTATAGCTTACTGAATAAGTTGTGAGTCCCATTAAGCTCATTAAGCTGGTAACCAATAGAAATAACTTTTTGCTAACTTGATCTTTTTGGATTTCAGTAACGGTGGGAATCTATTCACTAATAGTACAGCTCCATTAGCGCCACCTGGATCTCCAACTCCTACAACACCCACAGGTTCCGGAACCCCTTTTTTTCCGTCACCAAGACAAACACCCGGAAAACAACCACCCGGTAAACAAGGACCACAACAAGCCGATGGACCGTCAACACAGGATCCTAGCTCTAAAACCACAAATAAGTTTTGGACTCCAAAAAAGAAAGTTTGGGTGTCAATTGGATCGATATTTGGTTTTATAGTTTTGGCATTAATTTGTCTACTATTTATGCCAAAATGTTTCCAAAGAAAACGACTTCCGGGTTTAATACCCAAAACCAAAAGGCACGAGATAGCTCCGTATACAAATATTAACAGAGATAATCATTTAGAGAATGGAGCCTTTTCTCAACCAACCAATCAAACTGATAAAGGTATTCCGATTATAAATAAGGGGCTTAATCAAATAAGAACTGATAAGTTTGTGGAAACTGTAAGAACTGATGTGGACCAATCATTTTAAGGGTTGGGTTCCGGTGAGAAGGAGAGTTATGGTGAGAAGCATAAGAAGGGATCTCCTCCCTTGAATGCTTATTAGGATGAGATGCACCGAGATGCACCAGATCAACTCCCTTCTAAGGCGCAATTCATGGGTGGGTATGAGATTGAAAGTGATCAATGGCTCAGATCTCTTCTTATGCCTCTCACCTTAACTCTACTTTTCACACGATCCTATGCCTATTTTACTAAATAGCATAAAGGGTAAATTGGTAAAATTGGGTATCACAGTGGGTAACAGAATGGGTATCACAATGCATATTTATATGTATTTGTGTATCACACTGAGGCTATCATAATGGTATCACAGTGTGTATCATATAATTGTATCACTGTGGACGGAGAGAGAAGAGATGAGAGTTTAAAATACCTAAAATGCTCTTTCATTAAAAATTTAATCAAAATTACCAAATTATAAGTTTCCTAATTTAACCATTGATTTGTAGTTAAGATTGGTTCTTATAGTTTTCACAAACTAATCAGTTCTTCCTCTAATTGCCCCTTTATAAATAATTTGTACACTTTTTTTGAGAGTTTCAAACTTCCAATTCATATGGACTCAAGATTTAGGCTTCTTTTTAACTGAATTCCTTATAATTTGAGCAGTTCCAAAGGTGGCGGCTGTGATGCCAAAGGAGGAGCAGCGGCAAACGTTTTCACCGCCGCCACAACTGCCGCCAAGAAGAACCGGTCTAAGTCTGAAACCGCAAAACGATCAGGATATGAATGTGCAAAGACTGGCGGCCATTCCGAAACAGGAGAGTCAGGAGATAGATTTTACTAGATTTGATATAGATTCAATGCGGCCACCGCCACCACCACCACTGCCGCCGCAATCACCACCGCAACTTCCGTCATCAGAACCATTTGATCTACCTTTTGATAAGGTTATTGTAGAACCCATTTTACCTGAAGTGGCAAGACCTTCGACTAAACCTCTTGTGGCTCGTACATCTGTGAGATCGTACACAATTGCATCTCTTCAGCAGTATACGAATAGTTTTTCACAGGATAATCTTATTGGTGGAGGAATGTTGGGGAGTGTTTATAGGGCACAACTTCCAGATGGAAAGGTAAGAATTATATATATGTATATATATATATAAACTTATGCTATCTCATGTAAATTGCAATGCTTTTCGTATTTGGATTTCCCGTTAAATCTGCAACACTACCTTTTAAAAAAAAAAGTTCAAGTTGTAGTACATATTTGTTATTACATAATAAATTTAAGGGGTACCTAATATTACCTTATTTTGTCAAGTATTGAAGGGCATTTTTGTTAGGATATGTGGAACCCCTTTGAATCTTTCTTTAAAAGAGCCCTTATAGGGAGAGAGAGAGGAAGTTCCTCCATAAACATATATATATATATATATATATATAGAGAGAGAGAGAGAGAGAGTCAGCTTCAGGGGAAAACCTCAATAAAAAGAAAACTAAAGAACACCTTAGGAACCCTTCATTTGGGCGGTATGCACAAATGCATACTCGTAATTTGTAACATACATTTATATGCACTAATGCATACTGGTAATTTGTAACATGCATTTGTTCATATGCACAAATGCATGCAATCCAGATGGAGGTCCAGATGAAGGACTCCCGGGAAGTTCTTCAGTTTTCTTTTTTTAAGGTTTCCCCTAAACCTTCCTCTCTCTCTCTCTATATATATATATATATAGAGAGAGAGAGAGAGAGAGGTCTGATGGTCCGTGTCTAGCCGATGTGTGACTCCAACACGCCTCCTAAGACATGGGCTAGACAGTGCCCCCTAAGAAATAGTAAATGACGACACTAGTTCCTATACTATGGAACTAATATAAAACATGCACAAACAACTATAAAGTCAAACATTTTAGATCTTTGACATAATTAGTTGGGAATCCTTTCAGATGCTGCACCTTTTCATGGAATAAAGGGGGAATATGTATATATATATATAGGGACGGGTTCAAATGAGAACTCAAATTTGGTTGTGACCGTGAGGACAAATGAGAGCGCGGCAGGTGTCATATTCAGACCGAATAATACTACATTCAGTCCGAATTTTCCTTCATTATTCAGTCTGAATATGACATGTGTTGCGCTCTCATCTGTCCTCACGTTCACAACCAAATTTGAGTTCACAATTGAACCTGCCTCTCTCTCTCTCTCTACATATATATATATATATATAGTTCACATTATGACTTATTGTGCATATTTTCTAATATCTTACCTATAACTATCTTCAAATAATTCTTTAGTTGCTTGCTGTCAAGAAGTTGGAAAAAAGGGTTATCAGTCAACAAAAGGAAGAAGATTTCATTGAGCTTGTTAATAATCTCGATAGAATTCGACATGCTAATGTTGTTGAACTTATGGGTTACTGCTCAGAGCATGGTCAAAGGCTATTAATTTATGAATATTGTAGTAGTGGGACCCTTCACGATGCACTACATTCCGATGATGATGATAAAAAGAAACTTCCATGGAAAACACGTATTCGAATGGCACTTGGAGCTGCAAGAGCCTTAGAGTAAGTCAAATAACTCAAATATAAACTCTTTTATTGAAGTTGGTAGCATTCTTTGTTGGTTTTAAGAATTTCCTTTTTGGTGTATTAATGTTTCTCTTCTTGTTTTATTTATTCATTTGTGGTTTAGATATCTACACGAGCTGTGTGAGCCGCCTGTTATTCATAGAAACTTCAAGTCTGCTAACGTCCTTCTAGATGAAGATCTTTCTGTGCGTGTTTCCGATTGTGGTTTGGCTCCTTTATTAGCAAGAGGCTCAGTAACTCAGGTAAGCTGGTGCAAAAACTCCCCCCCCCCTCAAATGTGTATATATATATATTTATATATATATATATAGAGAGAGAGAGAGAGAGAGAGAGAGGAAAGTTCAAATGCGAACGCGACACGTGTCATATTCAGACAGAATAATCAAAGAAATATTCAGACTGAATATTACTATATTCAGTCTGAATATTTCTTTGATTATTCGGTATGAATATGACATGTATCGCACTCTCATTTGTCCTCGCGTTCACAACCAAATTTGGGTTCTCAATTGAACCCGCCCCTATATATATATATATATATAGGTCAGGTTCAAGGGAAAACGCCAAAAAAAATAAAACTGAAGATCACCCTGAGATCCCTCCATCCGGACGGTATGCACAAATGCATACCGGTAATTTGTAACATGCATTTGTGCATATGCACTAATGGATATGTAATTATAGAAGCATTGGTGCATAGAAAAAAAGCAACTTCAATCGCTTGTATGCATTTCTGCATACCGTCCGGATGGAGGGCTTCCAGGGTGTTCTTCAATTTCTCTTTTTTAGTATTTTTCCTTGAACCTTCCTCTCTCTCTCTATATATATATATATATATATATTGTTTAAACCAAAGGGTCATTGGCCCAACAGTACTCGGGTTATTGGCAGAGCCTCTAAAGATGAGGAGTGTGTGTGTGAGTATTTGCCGTATATAATGTTATATATACATAAAAACATATTTTTATTCTCATGCAGTTATCAGGACACCTTTTATCGACCTTCGTTTACGGGGCCCCGGAATTTGAGTCAGGAATCTATACCTCTATGAGTGACGTATACAGTTTTGGTGTGGTGATGTTAGAACTCTTAACAGGCCGAAAGGCTTATGACAAGTAAGCAACATTTATATATATATATATATATATGTGTAATCATATTGGCTATACTATTCTCTCCATCCCAAAATAAATGTCCACAATGAAAAACATATGTAATTATTACACCTTTTAATAAGTAAATGACAATTTTACCCTTAATAACAGAGGACTTTATGTTATAATTAAGGGTAGAATCAGAAAGTAGACACTTACTTTTGAAATTGGATACTTATTTTGGAACAAATTTAAATATAAATGTGGACAGTTATTTTGGGACACGGTGAGTATTATTATGAAATATCTATTTTGTTTCCTACCATTTTTATTTATTATTTAAAATTGTTTATAGTACACGGCACCGTGGGGAGCAATCATTGGTGAGATGGGCGGTACATCAACTACACGATATTGATGCATTATCGAGAATGGTTGATCCTTCTCTTAATGGAGAATATCCCGTTAAGTCGTTATCACATTTTGCAGATATTATATCACGTTGTGTTCAGGTTTGTTTACTAAAAACTTCACAATTAAATGGTTATATATGTTCAAATACTAAGATAACGTGTTAGTATATAGAAGGCCCGATCTTTAATCAAATGAGTTGCCCTTTTTGACTTAAAAATTTGCAAGATTTTTTTTTCTGCATTGAAAGATCGATAAATTTATTACATCTTGGAGATGTGAAAAGGGGGCCCTTCTTTTTGAGAACTTGTGCATCATGTGGTATTTCATATAATTTTTTAATTTAAGACTAGAATTTGGAATATTGAATAATTTTTTTTTTCACAATGTGTTTGTTTTACATGTACTCGTTTCACAATGTGAAACTTTTTGGAGTGTTTGTGAAACAAAAGATGCACATAAAAAAGTTTCATATTGTGAAATGAGTACATGTGAGTGAAACAAAGACGTTGTCAGGCAGATATATGTTAATCAATACATTAAATACTATTCTTAGATATATAAAAAAATCATATGAAATAACATATGATGCACAAGTTCTCAAGGTTATCATAATTTCATGGGTTCTTAAATGATTAAGCCCCGTGAACTCGATAAATTTATTACATCTTGGAGATATGAAAAAACTTAAAAAAAAGACTAGTTTTTGGAGGGAGTCTTTAGTTTTTAAATGTGGTTATGGTTATAACTTATAAGGGTGACCTTTGACCTTTAAACGAAAGGTCAAGGGTTCGAGTCTTGGAAACAAGCCTTTGACTTTCTTAAATCTTGATAAAACCAAAGCCTGTATGTTAGCAGCTTAATGATCTTAATGAGACCCGCAACTTATTTGGTCTGCTATATATGACTGTTTGGTAGTGGCTTAATGATAGAAAGTGACTTGTTTGACTTATACAGAAAGCCAAGTTTTTTCCAAACCTGCCCTCCCTCTATGAAAAAATGCAGTCCTTCCCTCTATGAAAAAACCCTTTAGAACAAAAACCTTCCCGCTAATCTATACAGACAAATTAATCCACACAGACAGATTTATACATACAGGACTGAATGGAAAACCAACCAAACAGAAGCTGAATGACCATGGGTAGGCTGTGTTGGCAATTGCCGAATGGTTTGGTGCAGAATGGTTAAGTGGTCAGAATGATTAAGAGGCTTTTATAATATAGTGCAAAATGAAATATAATTGTTTGGTAATTATTCAGGATGTAATTAGGGCTCTTAATGGTTAAGGGAAGTCCTGGGTACAACATGATTCAGCGGGTTTTGGAACCATTAAGAGGCAGACTTACTTTTTTTGCCAAACATGATTCACTTCTTAACGATTCAGAGGCTGCCTCTGAATGGAACCGTTAAGAGGTAAACAAACAGCCCTAACATGGTTTAAAATGTTGCAGGCGGAGCCAGAGTTTAGGCCACCGATGTCTGAAGTGGTGCAGGATCTGATACAGATGATAAGAAGAGAGTCTTCTAATAATAGATCAGATTGATTGTTATATTAGGGATAGTGATGGTCAAAGAAAGTCAAAGGTGCTAAATGAAGGTGAAAATGCACTTTTTACTCTTGTACAAAAGGGGAATGTTCCAAGTTTCATTTTGGTCCTTCCCTCCCAATTCTTATGGTCAAAATGGTAATTTTTATGGTCAAAATGGTAAATTTCTAACATCATCTCATTATTCATGTGTAATTTTCATATGTTGACAATCTATTGCTTGTGATTATTCAATTACATTTTTCCTGAATTGCCCTTTCTTTCTTTGGCTTGGCCATTTTTCATTTTTGGACTCAAATTCACAAATCTTGTGGATGTAGGTAGATAGATACATAGGTTATTGTAACATTTGTGATTCTATGTTTTGCACCATGTTGTATGTTGATTTTTTGAGGTCACCAAGGAAGCTTTATGGTATGTTTCGAAATGAGAACCGGAAAAAAGTGTATTTTTTTGAATATTTTGCACTCTTACCCGGTTAGGATTTACCCTGTTTTTGTTGGTAAACTGCCTCTTAAGTATCAACAAGTCTATTATATATGTGTATGCATGTATATACTTGTGTTATATATATATATATATATAGAGAGAGAGAGGGAGAGAGGAAAGTTCAAATGTGAACTCGAATTTGGTTGTGAACGTGAGGACAAATGAGAGCGTGACACGTGTCTGAATATAGATTATTCAGACTGAATAAGCATTATTCAGACCGAATAAACCTACCTGTGTGTATTTGCGTATTGTATATGTATTATGTCTTGGATGGGGTCTTCATGTCATATTAAGTGTAAAATGCCACAATATGAAAATTGAGGGATTTTCAATTTCATATCTTTATAAAAAATTTGTCATCATGTTTTCACTACAACAAAAGTGATTTTATAGGACGCTTTTTCACTAAAAGATTACTTTATAGGACACTAATTTATATGACCAAACCAAAAAGTGTCCTAACTAAAAGCGTTACAATAAGTTTATATAACGGTTTTAGGCGTCTTAACAAGTTTTTACGACGCTTTTAAAATAAAGTGTCCTATAAAATATGACACTTAATTTTAAAGCGTCGTAAAAAAACTTGTTAAAGCGCCTAAAACCGTCATATAAACTTATTGTAACGCTTTTAGATAAGACACTTTTTGGTTTGGTCCTATAAATTAGTGTCCTATAAAGTAATCTTTTAGGACGCTTTTTCATTTTAAGCGTCCTATAAAATCAATATTGTTATAGTGTTTGTATAAAAGCTTCCCATTAATTCAATTTAGAGGTACATTTAAACCCGACAACCTAACTTAACCTAATAGATCGAATAATGTAACCTGAACCAATTGAAAGCCTTGTCAATGTCTAAATTCTACGAATCAAAATAGTTGGTTATGGTTAAGGCTAGGTCAAAATCGGCCAACCTGAACCCGTTCAACCAAATGGACTAAGTTCAAAATCTTAGTCATCCATCACTCCCTAGTATCTTGTTAGAAATCTAGGTTTTGTTAATAGATATTGATGTAGTAACTTGGATCGTAATATGGATCATCAATGGAATCATTTCTTGTAAGTAATACTTCGATTTAAAAGATAATCCATGTATACAATCTCGATTTAAAGCAAAATCGAGAAGACCGCATTGATACGTGTTTAAGTAGGTAGTTATTCGCAGGTTAATTTGTGGTGGTTAGGTAGTTACTTGAAGATAAGAACAATTAAATAACTATAACCAGATAATATCAATAACGATTACTGTATCAAAGTCCAAAAAGCTACTTATCTTTTGAATCCAAGTCCCGCCTTTTGAATGAAAGTTCATAATTCATTATACTTGGTCTTCATGAGTTCAACAATCTTTTTAACTTTACTTGGTGTATATCGTTTTTGTTCTGGGGCAGACCCCACTAGGGCACTTGACCCTTTTTGAGCGTACACTTTCAGGAGCGGAGCTAGAAACTTTCATGAGGGGGAGCACAAGGTAAAATATAAGTAGCAAAATAATGATATTATATTCACAATATTCATACCTTTACAAAATCAACAATGATCTCATCGAGTTTTTATTTTCTGAAACCTATCTATGATATCTTTAGAAGTATCAATGTATCCAATGCTCTGTTTTCAACAATAGCCAAAAATTGATTCAAGAAAGTCTAAAAGTGATCAAAAAAATGCAAAAAAATGCACTAATATAGTATTTTACTAATACAAATAAGAACGAACAACAAGCTTGGAATAATGGAATGGAAAATAACAACTTTTATTATTTGGAAATTACCCTATTAATTTGTCTTAGCCAATAAGCACTCCCCTTAATTTGTCTTAGCCAATAAGCACTCCCCTTGTTAATTTGTCTTAACAAATAACATCAACAAATCAACAATGTAAAATTTGAGAATTATATAAACAAAACCAAGAAATTTCAAATTTGATTCAAGTATCTAATATCTTGATGGAAAAACAAAAAGCAAAAGATTTAAACAAAAAATCAGAACCCTAAGTCCTAACCTAGTAACCTCACCTGTGAGAATCAAGAAGTGAGCCGAGAAGGAGAAGAGCGTGCCAAAGAGGAGGAGTTGCGGTGGTCCAGCCGCCCAGGGAGCTCCGATCAGTCGACCACGGTGGTTTAGGGTGTGTGGCTTGCGTCAAGAATTCAAAGCCAAAATTCAATTTAGGGAGGTAAATATGATTGGATTCTAATTTTGACGACGTGTGGCTAGGGTAAAAATCAGATTTTGGGAGGTAAATATGATATTACTATTAATTGGTTAGTGACTTAGTGGGTTTTAGACTTTTAGGAGGCTCAATTAAAAAATAAGATTTGGATGGGTTCAAAGTAAGAAGGTTCAATTATAAATTAAATTAAAAAATATTTTATATTAAAATGCATTGGAGGGGATTAGAACCTATAACCACCTCCCTACATATAAAGCACGCTAGTCAATTGATCAAAGGGACTGTTTATATATTAAATTAAATTAAATGATATTATAGGATAATTTATTAAATTATATCTATATCAATTTAAAAAATTTTAAAATTTCAGGGGTGCTCAGGCCCCCTCTGGCTCTATATTGGCTCCGCCCCTGTGCACTTTGCACCTCTTTTTATGAATCATGAATATTTTCTTTAATTCAAGTTTAGTGATAGCAGTAACAAGTGACGTTATTATGATTGACATCCTTCAAGCCTTAAGATTAAAAGAAAATATTCATGATTCATTGAGTATGTGATTGTAGTAACAAGTGACTTTATTTTGACATTCTTTGAGTATGTGATTGTAGTCTTAGGGGTTGTTTACTAAAAAGTTTAAATAAGCGCTGATAGCAAATGTGAGTTTCAAGTGTTTATGGTAGCATTTTTAATTGTATCTAAATATTATTTGAAATTCAACTTTATCAATCTCATGTAAATCACAACTACGTTTGATTACACGAAATGTGGTGTCATTTTGGTTGATATATTTAGTCCAATTTAAACTTCCTTTTGTAACATTAATATTAACATCTTATATTTGAGTGATTGCAATGTTTTAGATGGATAACTATGAATTACTAACAATTTGCTTTTCTAAACTTTTAGGTTTCGAATTACTTTTTTAGAATTATGTTCAGCCTGAATTGGGATAGACGAAGGATTGTGTGAGAATATAAGTTAAAGTGGAATTAAAGTGAGAAGTGTAAGAAGTGATCTGCATCCTTGATCACTTTTAATCTCACGCTCACCATTTGAATTGCACTTCTTACGAGAATTGATCTTACGCATCTCATTACTGTTGATCTTCAACTAGGATTGATCCAAGGGTAGGTGAAAATCCCTTCTTACCTTTTTTACCATGACTTCCATTCTCACAAGAACCTAACCAATTGGAACATACATTATATTTTCCTTTTTGAATGTGTTAGAATTTTCTAAAAAGAATAGTTGAATTCTATGACTACGACGATAGTGACATGATGGTGAGTAGGGGTGGGGGTGGGGTTCGGTGGTGATGGTAGCTGTGAAGACAGTAATAGTGCCATGGCGGGGCCCTCAGGGGGTGGTTGTTGTACGAGGACAATATTGGCATGGTGGTTAGTGATGGGTTGGACCGTTGGAGTAGGGTAGGGGTGGTTAGTGGTTGTTACGAATACGGTAATGGTGGGGTGTTGGGGTGGGGGGGGGGGTAGGGGTGGAAGCGTGATAGTTAGAGTAGTAGCATTGTTTATGGTTGGGATAGAGGAGTAGGTGATGTTGGTCAAATTGGATGTAAAAAGATGAAATTCAGTTTCTATACTTATACCAATGATGAACCCTTTTATTTGTGAAATTCAAAAGATTCCTACATTTTCATTGTGTGAACAAAACATAAGATTTAAATCTGGTCAAAAGAATTATCCATTCTAATTCTTTCCAACTACATCAAAATTCATAAACCAAACACCCTCTAAAGGTTTACAAAAGGGTTATAATATTCTCAATAAGTTAAAATTTTGTTAATACTTGATATTGATGCAATTTAATCATTTTGATGAGAGTTTTTAATGCTATATTTTATTACAAAAACGTTTATGTTATTTAAATATTTTAATAAATTAGATTAACTAAGCGGGTGTTTAGGATTGCTTATTTCAATGTTGCACTGATAATAAACATTTTTTGGTATTTGGATAAACAATTTATATCGATGTCAAACCAATAATAAAAAGATTTTAAAGAAGTAAAACCATTATAACTTATAAAAGTTAATAAACATTTTTATAAAAAAAACATTGTTTCAAATAAGACACCCCCTAAATAAACTATTCATCTAAGATAACCAAAAAGTCTTGTAGAAAAAGACAAAAGTAATCTATTGTAAATATCAAATTAGTTTAAAAGGACGAGTTAAATGGATAATTTTATTTTACCATTCGATAAAGATGTATTATTCAAAATTATTTATTCTAACACTTAAATAATCGGAAACAAAGTGATTTAATAAGAAAGACAAAAATATTATAAATAACCTATATATTAAATATTAATAAACCCAAAAAATATATATATATATATATATAGGCGGGTTTAAATGATAACTCAAATTTGGTTGTGAACGTGAAGACAAATGAGAATGCGACACGTGTCTCATTCAAAGAAATATTATAGTATATATTCAGTCTGAATATACAAAGAAATATTGAGTCTGAATATTCATTTGTATATTCAGACTGAATATTCCTTTGTATATTCAGTCTGAATATTGTTTATTTTGACACGCGTCATGCTCTCATTTGTTCTCACGTTCACAACCAAATTTGAGTTCGCATTTGAACTTTCCTCTCTCTATATATATGTATATGAATAGGTAAGCCAATGGCGTGTAGCTCAGTTGGTTAAGGGACGAGGAGATGTTTGCTTCAATAGGCTGTTGGTATTGGGTTCGATCCTAGGCCCCCTCGTAATCGCCTTGCCGCTGAGTGAGTCAGGTATGCCCCTCACACTGGGAATTGGCAGCCTGTGTGGGCCGGTTTGCGTGTCCGGAAAATACACGTTTTGCTCCAATATATGAATATGTAGGATGTGTTTGGTATATGGGACATGACAAGACAAGACAAGACAAGACAGGACGGGACATAACTTACTGTCTCACGTTTGGTGCAATATGGGACAGGACAGGAATTCACCGTCCCATGTTTGACGCAACATGGGACATGACAGGAACTGGGACAATGTGGACAGAATAGGGACAAAAAGGTAACGTTTGGTATGCAGATATGATTGGACAGGACGGAACATAACTGGACAAGACAAGACAAAACCAGTATATATCTGTATATATTTAATACAAAAACTCACGTTTCTTTTACCAATAATTAACATATTAAATTATTTATCTCTATATTTTCGGCATTTTTATCTATTTAATTGAATCTCATATATTCATATTCAATCAAGTTTCAAAACATCCCCTTAAATCTCAAAGGATTATCTCTGTAAACCCTTTTTAGTCACCACCCGCCAAAACCTTTTTGCAATTTTCATCCTTGATTCTATACGCAACCCAAACAGATAGACAGATCGATAATTTCCTTATTGTATACATATTACAGATTCACCATCTTCATCTTCTTCAACTACAAACCCCCCTTTTCCTTCTTTCTCTTAAAATCCCAGATCTGTTGTTTACACATTCCTCCATTTTCAATCCATGGCTAGTCGTTACGATCCTAATCCATTCGAGGAAGAGGAACTTAATCCATTTGCGGTAATGCCAATTTACTTTTATATCAATAATTCGGTGTTTATCTGTTTGCTTTTCTGTTGAAATTATGTTAAATTTAGAGTGCAATGTGCGTAATTGGGGTCAGATCTGTGTGATTTTAGTGTGTGGATCTTGTTTTTAAGGGTTTTTGACTTGAGATTTACGGTATATGATTGTCGGTGTTCTTGGTCTGATTCAATAACTTCAATTTTCAATCGCAATTGTCTCTTTGAATCTGCTTTTCTATAAAAATGCAGTATCCGAAATGTAGAGATAAAATTTGCATACTTCCTGATGTCCATCTGATTTGGATCATTAAAGGTAGAATTGGGGAACCAAATAACCACTTGCCAATGCAAACACTTGAACTTTGTTTGTAGTGATCAATACTAATTGGATAGTTTTTAGTTCATTAGGAATTAATTAATTGTGGTTGATGATAGTATTTATAATAATAGGTGCACCTATTGTGATTTATTGATTTATGTTAATGTCAACTTTAAGAAAAGAAGAGGTACCTATATATATTTGCTTACTATATCTGGTTAGAAAGGGGTCAGCATTGGCTCTTGGAGCAATTGGTTTGAGTCAAATAAATAATATCTGTGAAATGCAAAGAAATGTTATGTTCGATAAATCTTGTCAAATGGGGATTTTGAAAGATGGTTTTCCAAAATAGGAAGCACACCAAAGTAGTTCCCTTTTTCAATTATATTTTCAATTCAAAAACCCATTAAAGACATTAATTTGGTTTAAGATCTCTATTAACATTCTTCCACAATGAGATCACTTGAACTTAAGATAAAAAAAAGATAAGTTCATCATGCAATCTTCAACCTGCTTTATTTGGAAGTCATGATTTTTGTTGAATTGTTGTTGCAAAGCTTAAAATAATCGAACTTTGATGTACATTTGGAAATGTTCTTTTTGATCTTTTATGTTTAATCGTGTCATATTGAAAAATATTGATCTTTTATGTTTAATAGTGTCATATTGAAAAATATTGTTCTTTTATACGTTCTTTGTGGACATCTCACAACTATGGGTGGTATATTAACATAACAAAAAAGAGAGTGCATTGTGAACACATGCTTTCTAGTTTAGATAAATGATAATCACTTATAGTTTTATTCGTATGCAAGTTTTTGTTTGGTTAATTATCTACCATTATCCAAAATAACCTTATATGAATTGTAAGTTCGGATTTACTACATTGTTGGATTTGCTTTATTAATTTCCTGCCTATGATTATGACATGTATGCATCTATCTGTTTTATATAATTTTGCCAGAATCAAGGCACTCAAGGGAATGGGGTTGGTCAATCAAATTATGGTGGAGGTGGAGGTGCATTTTATATGCCAGTAAGATTTTCATTAACTTTTAATTTGGTGTTGGTTGAAAAAAAATCTTCCGGCATTGCAGTTGATGTCGGATACTCCTTGGTCACTTCTTTCTTTGTTAGGTTACATTTATGGTTTTCGGTTTTTATCTCTTCTCTCTCTCTCTATATATACATATATATATAGGCATAGGATCGTGTGAGAAGAAGAGTTAAGGTGAGAAGCGTAAGAAGAAATCTGAGCCTTTGATTACTTTTAATCTCATACCCACCCATGAATTGCGCCTTAGAAAGGAGTTGATCCAGTGCATCTCGGTGCACCTCATCTCCGTGCATCTCATCCTAATGTGCATCCAAGGGTGGAGAATCCTTCTTACGCTTCTCACCATAACTCTCCTTCTCACCGGAACCCAACCCTATATATATATATTCTGAGAACATCACAGCCATATTTAATTCAGCTGACCACTTTAACCATATAATCATTTCTAATTGTTGAGGGAGAGGGTGGTTCCTTTCAAAGAAATTATGAAATTATATCTTTAAGTATAATGGGGGTATTGCTCAAATCTTTCTGATGGGTGATCTTATGATCGCCCTCTCAATAATATAATTACATCATATTAGCTAGGCTTCTATTTCCACTAATTTGACATTAAAGGAAGTGGTTGTTCTGAAGTAATATTAATATATAATTGAAAACTGTTATGATGGTTTACTTATTTTCATTAGTTTTTTGTTGTTCTTGTTGTTGTTATGGAATATGAAGTTGTGGGTAAGTTTTTGGATGTGCCCTTTATGTTTGTATTAGTTAGATAAGTTGTTTGTATTAATAAAGGTATCTAGATACTATTTGTCAGTGTCCGTTTACATTTATATATAATATATATATATATATATTTCAGGCTCCTGGAAGTGTTCCTCCTGCAACCTCAAGATTGTCACCACTTCCACCGGAACCTGCTGGCTATGGTCGTGGTGCGACCATTGATATCCCTCTTGATGGTGGTCAAGTAAGATTATGTTATTGATTATTAATAAGATAATGTTTATTTACTAGCTTCTTTAGGTAGTATTTGATTTTACTTCTTTTGGATCTAGGATTTTAGAACCAAGCAGAAGGAACTCCAAGCTAAAGAGGCTGAACTTAAAAGGAGGGAACAGGTGCTTGTTCTTTTATCTTGTATGTTAGGAAATTGGAATTAAGAATGAATATATATATATATATATATATAATATGGGCAGGTTCATACGAGAATGGTACCTATTTAAGAAAATAAGAGAATAGCCCAAAATCATATGTTGATTTTGCACTAACCAGAGCGGACGACTTAAGTTGCATGGAAAAAGTCGCCCGGATCATGTATGATTTAGTACAAAATCATGTATGATTTAGTACATGACGAACCATTCTTGTATTCTCGTAAATAGTTTCATTCTCGTTTGAACTTTTCTCTCTCTCTCTCTCTCTATATATATATATATAGAGAGAGAGAGAGGGAGGTTTAGGGGAAAACCTCAAAAAAAAACCCTGAAGAACACTCTAGGAGCCCTTCATTTGCACGGTATGCACAAAGGCATACAAGCGATTGAAACTGTTTTTTTCAATGCACAAGTGCATATGCGCTTGTGAACGTTACAAGTTACCAGTATGCATTTGTGCATTCCGTCAAGATGGAGGGCTACCAGGGTGTTCTTTAGTTTTTCATTTTTTTGAGGTTTACCCCTGAACCCGACCCTATATATATATATGTATATGTATAGGGGCAGGTTCTATTATAAACCTAAAATTGATTAGGAACCCGGGAACCGTCCACAATGCGACACGTGGCATATTCATCATGAATATCTTATTCATGATGAGTATTCATTCTAAAGAAGGACACCTGGCATGCTGTGGGCGGTTCCCGGGTTCCTAACGAAACTTCCCTTCATATGTATATATACATATATGTGTGTATGTATATAGGTACGTGTGTGTGGGGGTGTGCACGCTTGTGCTACAATGTTTTAGTTGTAATATCTTACTAATTTTTAGCTTCCATTTAATTATACCATTTCCTCTGTTCTCCATATTTTTGGGTCCACCTTCATTTGTTCTCCCATCATTCATACAGTAACCATTTAAATTTTCATTTCTTCTCACACTGTATAAAATGAATAAACGATCTAATTCTATTCCCATCTTGACTTCATACAGAATGCCTAAACCCACAAAATGAATATTCTAAAAAGAAAAGAAATATTTACGTTATTGTGTTCTTCGTCTTCTATTATTGTGCATACGGGCGTTTGGTTCGCCGGAATGGAATGGAATCTGGTGGAATTGGAATCTGAATTCCATTGACCAGATTCCAATTCCCTTGTTTGGTTCATTGTTTTCAAGAATTGGAATTTGACAAATTCCAAAGAATTCCAAAAGAGGGCAATTTGAGATTCCTTGGGTTACCCTTGGGATTTCATAGGAATTGAATTTGCTTCTTTTTTAATTTCTCAAATACCCTTACCACATTACCCAACAATACCAAAACCGAACCGTTTGGATTTTCGATTCGGTTTTTTCGGGGTTTTCTTTTTAGTTTTCGGTTTTTCGATTTCTGTTCGGTTTTTTCGGTTTCGGTTTCTCGGCTTTTTTCGGTTTTGTTTCTGTTTTTGCTCACCCCTAGCAATTAGGTTCTCCATCGTCTATTGCAACAACTAAACTATGTCTTGCCCTAACAGATGTTGTTTTGCAGTTTTTTGTTGTTTTCTGCTGTTTGTAGCCGTTTTTGCTGTAAAAAAATTATGATTTTTGCTGTTTTATGCAGTTTTTAGTTGTAAAAAAACTCATTATTTTTAGTGTTAAAAAAACTGAAGTAATTAATAATTATTTTATTTTATTAATTTTAGTTTTAAAAAATTAAATTTAATAAAAAGGGTATTTTAGTCATTTACTGGAATTTCATTCCAATTCCAAAGCTCTATTCTGTGAACCAAACAAACAGAATTTCAATTCTTTCGACAGATTCCATTCCAATTCTGTCAACCAAACAGCTGGTCAAACCTGACAACATTCAATTCCAATTCCTTCAAAGTCAAATTCCTTTGACAGATTCCATTTCATTCAATTCCATTCTGCGAACCAAACGCCCTTTACTCTATCTACTGTTGCTAATCATGATGTATTTGTGCTTCTCACACTAATAAGTATGTCATCATTATTCACATAATCCTTTGTATACATGCAGGACCTAAAGAGGAAGGAGGATGCTATCGCACGATGTAATTAATTTATATATATATAATTCTTTATATCTATATATTGTAGTAGACACAATAAAAAATTTTAATTGATGTTTTTGCAGCTGGAATTGTTCTGGAGGAAAAAAATTGGCCACCGTTTTTCCCTATTATCCATCACGACATCACAAACGAAATCCCTATCCATCTACAGAAAGTACAATATGTTGCATTTACAACTTTTTTAGGTATGTAAACGTGATCTTATACTTCACTTGTTCTTAATAGACCCTCCCAATATATGACTTGGCACATAGTTAATCAAAAAAGTACATTAATGATGTTGAAATATTATCATTATATTCTGGTATTCAATTGTTTTCCGTTTAATACTTAATCAAACAAAAGGGTAAAATGGTAATTTATGTCATTCAGACTGTTTATTCAGCACAAATAACAAGCAACAATTTAGCTTAGTCCCACATAGACAGCTTAATGATATGAGGCTTAGGGGCTGTTTGGTTGTTTTTTCATCAAGTCCTGTATGGACAAAGCTGTCTGTGTGGGTTACTCTGTCTGTATAGATTAGAAATGTTTTTGTTTGGAAGAGCTTTTTCATATATTGAAAGAGTGTTCTTTAATTGGTTAGGGGCAGATTTGGCAAAAACTTGGCTTTCTGCATAAAGCTCCCCCCTAGAAGCTTACTGAATAAACCACTTTCTATATCATTAAGCCACTATCAAACAGTCATGTATAGCTAACCAAATAAGCTGTGAGTCCCATTAAGCTCATTAAGCTACTAACAAACATACCCTTAATGCAAAAACAACCAAACAACACCTTAATGTAAATAGTTGCAATATATTATAATTTGTTGTTATGAAAAACATTCTTTTGAATTAGATTCAAATTAAAGGAGAATTGATGCTTTGCAGGTATTGTACTGTGTCTTACATGGAATCTTGTAGCAGTAACTATTGCCTGGATAAAAGGGGAAGGTTAGTTTAGTAATTTCACACCTTGGTTGTTGCTTTTTATATAATGTGTCAGTTTGTTACAATTATATAATTATAAATTTATATACCCTTTATTTTCAGGTCCAACAATTTGGTTTCTTGCTGTCATTTATCTGATATCAGGAGTCCCCGGGGCTTATGTCTTGTGGTATCGTCCTTTATACCGTGCTACAAGGTATAAACCTTTTAATCTCTTAAAAATCTCCTATTGGTCCAAATTAAATGCGACTTTTAACAGGTTTTTAGTGTTATGAATGTATTTTATTATTAATAAAATTAAAAACAAAACTTTAATAATCCCATGGGCCCCACGTGTGACCACTGGGGAGCAAATCCAAGATTTTACTAGTTGAGCTACCCGTCAGAGTTAGGGGTTGTTTGGCAGTTGCTGAAAGGTTTGGTGCAGAATGATTAAGAGACTTTTATGATATAGTGAAAAATAAAATATAATTGGTTGGTAATTGTTCAGGATGTAATTAGGGCTCTTAATGGTTAAGGGGGTCCAAGATACAAAATGATTAAGAGGGTTTTGGAACCATTAAGAGGCAGGCTTATTTTTTGCGAAACAGGATTCACCTCTTAGCGATTCAGATGTTGCCTCTTAATGGAACTGTTAAGAGGTAAACAAACAACCCCTCAGAGGGTTTTGGAAGCGTTAAGAGGCTACTTATTCTTTTCCAAACAGGATTCACCTCTTAGCGATTCAGAAACTGTCTCTTAATGAAAATGTTAAGAGGTAAACAAAAAACCCCTTAATGACAGTTTTTGAGCAAAATAGTAAACATAGCATTTCATCAAACCAAAACCCAATATTTTTCCACCCGAAAATAGGGTCTTGGAGGTAAGATGTACGCAGACTTTTCCTCTGTTTCCGAAAATACCCCCACCTTGCGATAATCATATTGCTTCACCAAAACAGGCGAAAGTTGAATTTATTTTTTTGGATGAAGGGAGTAATTTCTAATTTTGTTTTTTTTTTCTTGATAGAACTGATAGCGCGCTAAAGTTCGGATGGTTTTTCTTGTCTTATATGGTAAGCTCCTTCTATGAAACGAAACCATATTTGCATCTCTGAAAATAGTTTTTATTAGCATAAGATTAAGATGTCAAATCTTTTCTTGTTGCAGTTTCATATCGCATTTTGTGTATTTGCTGCGGTTGCTCCTCCTATTATCTTTAAAGGGAAATCTCTCACGTAAGTTTCTTGTTCTCTTTTACTAAAAGGTTCAACCGTCACTTAAAAAATCGACATTCCTTCATGTTTTTTTTAACTTAAAATTAGTGGGACAACTTTAGCCGACTTGACAAATACTCCGGTTTTCAATTAATGTTTTTGGTAAAAGCTTTGGCCGAAAATGTTTTATGTCCGTTAAGAGCTTTCCGGGATAGTAAGCTTTTTGGTAATTAATTTTAATTGAATGAGATAAAAGTTTGGTAACCATGGGTATATGGGACCTTGAAGTTAACAGTCAGACAAACCCTTCCTCTGGTGGCCCTGTTCCCAAACTCCATGCCCCTTTCTGTCCATCGATCAGACTCTGACACATCATTACTTTATTGAACAGTGAGAATAAAAAGATGAAAGAGTAAATTACAAATTTCGTTCCTATGGTTTGTTAATAATTTTGATTTTTGTCCATATGATTTAAGAAATTGTGATTTTCATCCACGTGGCTTGTAGTTTATTGCTATTTTCGTTTCTGGACTAATTCCTAAGGTAAGTACAAGAGACCAAAACAATAAAGAATTGTAAACCACAGGGAGGGACTGAAACAACAATAAATTATAAGGACAAAAATAGCAATGAATTAGTACAAACCATAGGGACTAAAACCACAATTTCTAAACCACAGGGATAAAAATCACAAGTTTTAATAAACCACAGGGACGCAAAATGTAATTTACTCAAAGATGAATTAAATAAATCTATACTATATTAAAAGCATTTGACAAAAACTATTAAAAACGATTTTTTATGCATGAAATATTGTTTATTGATGTATATTACTTATGCATAGATACAACTTATTAAAGCTTCATTTTTAAATTCGTGTAACTAATTACAAGGTAGAGATAAACATCTCATTTTAAATATAAAAAATCTAAAATATAATTAAGATAATCATTGAGTTCTAACCGAATACTTAATTATTATCTCTATGAAAAATTACATTATTAAACAAAAAATAAATTACTTTGTTGTTAATCTAAATTAAATTATAATAAAAAAATGAATTAAAGAAATTACAGAAAAAACAAGAAGTTTTAAATTGTTAATTTGATACTAATATGAGAATATCGATGTATCTTATTCATTTTTTTATTATATTTTCAAATTTATATTTTATTCAAATTTAAAAACATTATCGCTTTCTCAAAACCAAATAAAAACCATATTGTAACATCGACAGAGACAAAATAAAACGGAACATTGAAATATCGCTGCATTCTGCAAGTATTCTCCTAGTATATTAAATAAGATAACGATGTGTCACGAGTTGATTGGTGGGACAGGGAGGGACATATGGTATGTATATTCATTTAAGTCGAATTACAATCATGAAGCTAATATTCGTCTTGTGTTTATAACTTATAGCGGAATTTTACCGGCGCTCGATGTGGTTTCTTCTAATGCTTTCGTTGGGGTAAGTTTTTCAGAATATCGTGATATAGTTAACACTAGATTTTTTAAGTTACTATTATTGAGGGGGTGTTTGGCTGGAGGTATTAATCAGTAATTAATGAGAATGATAATAAAAGAAACTATTTGGTTTTATATAATATAATGGGCTCATCCCCCCAGAAGCCCAAATTTCCGTTCCTGGTTAAACCAGTGGGAATAAAAAGTCATTCCCATTTTCATCCCTGTTATTTTCATTTTGTAAAGGGTATTCTGTGCCTGAACTAATCCCGGAAAATTATGACTGCAATACATCAGCCCTGATAAACTCAGTGACCACAACTGTTGTGTATGCCTGGATTCGAACTCTGGACAGATGGGATATTCCACGACATCCCCTTAGGACCTCAACCAGTACGCCACAAGGCCTACTACCCTTGTGGTTATGTTATTTTCATTTTCTTTCCCTGTCATTTTCATTTTTATTTTCATTTTCATTCTCATTCCTAAACCTGAACCAAACAGACCCTAAGTTTTAAGGCTATGTTTGGCAAAAATAAGCCGGCTTATAAGCTAGCTTATTTTCAGTGTACACATTTGGCAAACCATATGCTAGCTTATTGAAACGCTACTTGGAGTAGCGTTTTGGGAGCTTATTGTCATTATTTCCAATTATAACTTTCATTAATATTAATTATTAATTATTTTTTTATTTTTCATTATGCCCTTTTTGGTCATTTTACATTCTTATACGCTAGTTTTGCCAAACATGATTTTTTTCATCAGCTAGCTTATCAGCTACCTGCTAGCTTATCAGCTACCTGCTAGCTTATCAGCTAGTTTGCAAAACATAACCTAAGACCATTTATCTGTGCTCATCTTGCAGATCTTTTACTTCATTGGATTTGCATTCTTTGCTATTGAATCAATGATGAGCATTTGGGTCATTCAGGTACTTTCTACAAATTTTATATATTTGGTTTTCGTATTCTTTTAATGCGTTTCTTGCTTCCATTTTTCGCGATTATTTATTTCTTCATTTTTTTCACATGATTTTGCAGCAAGTTTACATGTATTTCCGGGGTAGCGGGAAAGCTGCAGAGATGAAACGTGAGGCTGCAAAATCGACGATGATGTCAGCATTCTAAAAACGGATAATGGAAGACTGAAAAACGACACTTGTTATAGAGGATTTTTAAACCGGCAAACAAAGTTTATTCATTATGAATCAGGCACACACAACTAGCTGCTAGTTCTTTTATTCATACTATTTTTTGCAGAAAACTGTCCAATGAATGCTTATGTGATTACTGATTACCAGATCAAACAGACCCGGTATATCTCATTTGAATGTAAGATCTGAGAGGGTAAAATGTATGCAAATCTTACCTCTGACTGAAATAGGCAGAAAGACCCCTGAGTTGCATAGTGAATGCTTATGTGATTATCAAACCAAATAGACCTAATATATCTCATCTGAATGTAAGACCTGAGAGGGTAAATGTATGCAAATCTTACATCTGTCTAAAAAAGACAGAAAGACTATTTTTGAGAATACCCCTGAGTTGCATAATGAATGCTTATGTGATTGTAACTTTCAATATCATGGAACTCATTGGGAATGATCTTGGATTTTATTTGGACTTTGATTATGGCTTGAGTTTGAGTCCGAGTCCTTATGTTATGATGAACTTATAAAAGGAGGCCCGGAAAATTACATCGAATGAATTTTTTGGTGTTCAGATACCAATATTTGGTCAGCGGAAAACACAGAGTAGAAAAAACCAAAACTAAATAGCCAATTTCACAATCGTACTCAAAACTGAAAACAAGTAATGACAATAACCAAACAATTAAAGTCGATAAAGAGTAGAGACAAATGTAAGAGAGATTTACTTGGTTCGGCAATCTTGCCTACATCCATGCCAGAAGAGTGAGCTCTTTTGTATTAGGTTAAGAATCAACCTCCTTTCCCTTTTACAAGATATAAGTGTTTTTCTATTTCCTCACTTCTCTCATCTCTCTCTACAAAACGTTCAGCTTACATATACAAGGGTTGAGTCTGTTTGACCATGATCCAAGTCTTGGGCTTTTAAGCTAATAATATTCATTAAGCTGATCATAATATTTTTTATAGCAAGTGGCAAAACTTCTTCTGCCCAACACACTTACAATTTTTTCTAGAGAGATTCCGATAAAGGATGTAGACGATACGTTATTAAGGTAGCATTGATTGTACTTCGTTTATTAAAGGTTTTGACTGCTTAAAATAAATAATTAATACATCATGAAAAGTTCATTTGCATGAAATTGAAAACCAATTGTTTATAATTTATTCATGATGAATATATTTTAATATTATGTATTATGTGTTCTTTATTTATCGATATTCATTATGAATAATTAGAGTTTTCAAAGTAGCTATGGTTCTCAAATAGACATTCTCCTTATTCAATATTAGTAACTTTAATTTTGGTCAATAATTATTAACATTTTTTTTTGTTAAATCATATATTAGATCATTATTAGTAATTAAAAAATGAATATATTTTTTATATATTTAAAAAAATGGCACCTCCATACGGATGGGATACTGGCACCTCCATACTTCCACTTAAACGATGTTTGACTTGGCTTTCCACGAGTAAATACAGAACAATCATGTGCCACGTGTACGTTCACGATCAGTTGACTTCTCTTCTTCAAAACAGTTGGAAATTCCCACCGTATGTCGGTCGTATTTATGAGTATTTGTTTAAAAAAGTCAACGTCTATGAGTTATTGTTGAAAGAATTTCCCATTATTTTCTTTTCCAAAAATTACAAATTAATTTATAATTTTTTAAATTTTTGGATAAATTATTATTAATATTATAGAATATGATTAATATAAAAACATCTATATCACATGTGAATATATGATTTGGCTCTAACCTAGATTGTATGTCAAATCACGCATACACCCTTGGTTTCTTTCTACATAGTATCACATGTTTTCGTCTTTTCAGGGAAAAAAGTGGTGGTCTTGTGTAAACATCTACCATATATCATATATGTATTTATCTGTTAGCCAAGTGTAATTGTAACTATATGTAAAATTCTATTATAAATCGCAAATACAAATTAATACAAGTTTGTTTATTAAAATACTTACTTTGGTAAACGCTTACCGATTCTGTTTGTTCAACTACCTTATCAAATGAACATAACAAGTACCAAAAATCTTACTCGGTAATAGGGAACACAAAAACCAAGAATATTACCCGATAAACCAACCATCAATCCATCAACCATAAATAAAGGTATTTTTAGGTATAAATTCTTAAACGAGATTTTAATTAAATCTATGACCTTCTAATGAATATGAAACCATATTTTAATAGGCTAAAAGATCATAAACTTAATTAAAAACTCATTTAAGATTACCACTAAATATTTACCAGTAAGTAATAGGTTCAACGTTTATCCTATATTTGAATATAATTTTCCATTGGTTCGTAAATTTTATTGTAAAGTTTTAAATTTTTATAGTAGACAATAATAGCCAATAAAAAACCACAAGGGTTGTGACGTACTGGTTGAGACCCTAGGAGATATGATGGAATATTCAGGATTCGAATTCAAACATACACAACAATCATGACCACTGAATTTATCAGAACTGATATATTACAGTCGTAAATTATCAGGATTTGTCCAAACTTTTTCTAGGACACCCTTAAAAAATAGCCAGTAAACTTGAATTCTAAAATATCTTATGATTTCCTATTAAATATTTTTTATGATATTAGTATTAAATAAAAGAAATAAAATCCAAAAAGAGAAAGTAACGATGTTTATGGAGTTGGACATTATGCTATAAATATTGTACCAACAGAATAACGATTGGCGCCCATATATTCGTGGAGAGGCCTATATATACCCCAACTGCTGTAGCCTACTTCTTCACGAAATCTTCAATTCCCAACTACTTCAAAAAACTTTTTCAATCTCTACTGTTCACCGCCATCGCCACCGCCAATCCGCCATCGCCGCCGCACCGGAGATCCAATTCAGTTAACAGGATATTTCAAAATCAACGAGAAGAAATGGTTTGCTTTTGCTTTTTGGTAGATCAAACTCGTCAAGTGAGGCGGAGCAAACCGGCGGCCGGACTTTGTTCTAGATGTGGAGGCGGAGCTAGCGTCGCCGATATGAAAACCGCCACCAGGTTCTGTCATGTTCCGTTCTACTGGAAATCGTGGAGAGCTGTTATGTGTACTTTTTGTGGCGCCATTCTTAAATCTTACCACTGATTAGGAGAGATTTTACTGAATTCGATTAAAAAACATTTGAAATCGAAGCTTCGCAATCGCATCGCGTCAAAAATTCCTGATCTGATTTTCGGAATTTCTATGAAATTTTATTTGTTGATTTATTCTTTTCTTCACTGATTTCTCTTAGATGTAGTGTTGAAATCGGCGTTAATTCTAAATATGATTTCTGATTTGGTTGAAAAAACTGTGGAGATCTGTTTCGTGTTGATTCTGTTATATCCTTAATTATTTGATCTATTTCATCTCTGGTTTGATTTCAAAATTCATAGCTATCATCATTGAAGCTCATCGTCACTTTTACGCTTACAGAAACAGAAGTGATGATCACATCATTTGGTAGCCATAGATTTACAGTTTTGCTTGTATTCGTTGAATCATTTGGTTGAATAGTTGTGTCATTTGGAGTTCGAATTTTTGATAGAATCAGTTAATTTTGAAGTCATTTTCTATTAGATAAAAAAAAGCTACAATTTACAAGGAATTTAAGAAGAAATATTTTAAGATCCCATATAACTTTGTTGTTTGTAATCAATATTCACAAACGTTATTTGATTGTAGAGTAAATTACAGATTTGGTCCTTATATTTTGGTGGAAACTACAATTACAGTCCCTAAACTCTGTTTTATTACAGTTTTGGTCCTGGTGGAATTCATTCGGTTACTGCTTGCTTGCTCCCGGTAGTTTGCACTCTGATATTGCCTAAGTGCATCTTACTAAGGTGGCGTTTGTTTTTTAAAAGATGTTGAAGTCTTAAGTCTGATTTCAGTTCTGGAATGGTTATAAAACGTCTAAACGAGTCAGACATAAGTGGTGATTAAGAGCTTAAATAAAAAACAAATAAGGTCTAACTCTGTTAAAAATACATCTTAAATGCGTAATTCCTTCTATAATATAGTTAAAACAGATAAGATCATTAAAACTTACAACGTTTTTGTCATGAACCATAAAGTAATATATGATTTAAGATGTATTTTAAATATCTTTATTAAATTAATTGTTTTGAAGTATTGTTTTGACAAACATTAATATAAGAGTGAAATATATGTTTAGTCCGTCTGGTTTACAAGTTTTAACACTGAGACTCTAATACGAAATAGTTATGGAAAAAGAGCAACGTGACGTACATTTTTTAACACTCTAGGTCCATGCTACTAACTCCAGTTAAAAAAATTGTTAACACGTTAAACTAAGGGTGTTTTTGTCCATTTACTCATTTTCCTACTTTCTATTCAAAAAGTAAGTCATATTCATATTATATATTATTATATTATATTACATAACACACGAGATGTCGTCTTCCCTAGAGACTTGGTCCCTAATATCACCGTCCCTCTCATAGCCTGGAACCTCTGCCTAGGCAGCCACCCCATATCCTTCTTTTTTTATTTTAACCTCAACTTCATAGGGTCTATGAGACACGGATCATAATTATCAATCAACCTTAAGAAAACCCGATAAATCATTCAGGAAGGTTTTAACAGATCTTCGAAACCCAGACCCCACTATGACCTCTTCCTTTTCTTGTGAACAATGTAGTTGACATAAAGACAATCAAAGTCGTGGACTAGCTGTTGGAGTTCACTGGAGTTGGGACACAGTGGGGGTGCGGTTGACAAAGGAAGACAGTTGGGGCGAAGATCAGATGAGGATAACGTTGGAGGTCATTGTGAGAGCTGGTCATATGAGGAAAGAGGACGGGCTTCTGTTTGATTCATCAAAAATTTATTTTTTTATTCTTTAACAGATAAAATGATTAAAATGCACTCTTATCAAATAAATTAACGTGATCTTTCTTTAACGAAGTAAAAGGAGGAATCCAGGGTGTTAAAAAACTTAAAACATATAACATTTTTTTTGAGGATTATTTTGTTTTAGAAATTTACAACCTTAAAACATGTAAACCACAAGCATCAAACATGTAATTCACCCTTTATATAAAATCTAGTGGTTGATGTATGAAAAATGCTAGCTATAGGTTTTCAAATCCAAACTCGACAATTTATATAAACTTTGCAAACCAATTTTAGCTGTTCGTTTAGTTTAATAAATATTTGATTTTATTTTGTTTCCTACCTCAAAGTCATGATCATAATTAATGAACATATCATCATCCATATATATTTCAACCATAATTAATGAATTATGATAACTGTTCATAAATATCTCAATTGTTTTCTAATATAATGATTTGTAAAGTTTGTATAAATTGTCGAGTTTGCAATTAAAACCTTCCCTGTGTAATAGTTTTTACATCTATGTTGACTTATAATGTTTTATTATTATTATTAGAACTTATAAATATTTTTTAAAATAACCACACATCTTCCTTGGACTTTTGCTTGAAAATTCAGAAAATTAATAAAATAAATAAAATATAGTTGAACTTGTATGACTTTTAAAGTGTAATAATTTAATAAAAACATTTGTTCATTGTATATGTATACTTTAATAATCATATTCAACGACCTATAACATTTAAAGCTTTACACCCACTTTATCAAATTGGTTTTTCCATCATTTTATATGTTTCAAAATATTATATTAATTTATCTAACTAAAATTGAACAAAAATTATGTAATAGATATAGTACAAGTGTGTGATTGATAATTTTTATTTATTTAATAAACTGAGATATTATAAACGTGTAATAATCTATCAAAATATAATATTTCAATCTAATCAAACATATAATTAACATCAAACTTTTAATCCTCTTTTCTTTCAAAAATAAAAATATAGCACATTCTTCGTTCTTCAAAAATAGAGTTTTTTTTTTGTAAAAATAAGGTTGTTTTAAAAAAACTTTGTAAAAATAGGGTTGTTTTAATTTATTTTGTAGAAATAAGGGTGTTTTCAAGTTAAACATCTTTACAACTTCAACCCCTTAATTTTTTAAACAAATTTCAATCTAAAAGGTTAAACACCTTTACAACTTAAAAAATACAATGTTGAGGTCCATCATATTTATAACCATGCTAGTTTGTTCACAATTAATTAAATTTAAATGATTAAAATATTAAAAGGGTAATTACCAAATTGGATAGAAAAGGGAGAATGACATTAAGTTTGAACCAAAACCATTAAATGCTACAACCATGATGATAGAGGAAGACACCATGAAAATGGTACAATTCAAGTTGGACACTTGAGGTCATCATCACATGCATTGTGCCAAGACATAAATTCAATACCTAAACATATTTAATTCACACCATGTGGGAATTCACAACTTGCCCATTTCAATTTTTGTTTATGGTATTTTATTAATGACAAAAACATTGTAAGTTTTAACTGTCTTGTCTATATGTATGACATCTGTCTAGAAATATAATTGAACTTGCAAAAGAAAAGGCTGGATACAGAAGTGTAATTTTATGAGGATGTGAAGTGTAGAAAACATACTAATGGCCAGCCCACCAATACTCGGTAACCTCACTTTCCTGTAGGCCAGGAGTTTAAGTTTGGTCAACAAATGTAAGAAGTGTACATCATTTACCATATGTAAATATCATATACTTCAAAAAATATCAAGAAAACATATATTTGCAAACTATACATAACCTGCATGGAACCTCAACTAAAGACTTACTATAGCAAAAATGAGAGAAATCACTATGAGACCAACCTGTTTTCGACTTTTCGTAGACTTGTGAGACCACATTTTTACACTTGAAACTTCACAGCAAAACACTGTGAAGGTAATTTATTTTTGAACATTACAGTGTTTTGCTGTGAAGTTTCAAGTGTAAAATAGTGGTCTCGCGGGTCTCATCAAAACAAGCTGGTCTCACATGATTCAAAGTCTAATTAAATAGTAAACTATTCAAGAAAATAGATAAACTTATTTTAGATCAATAAACTATATTTCTCTTGGTTTACAATCAATTGTTATTTTAGTTCCTCATACTTAATGGTAAACCACTAACAAATAAACCTGAAGAACAAAAATCGCAAGGAAAGCAAGTCTTAGGGATGAGACGTCAGCGCAAGGACCTCAATTCTCATTAGGAGGTCGAACCAAGGACCTACGGAAATCGGTTTGCAAATCATAAGGATGACAATCGTCATTTTAAAGGGCACAAGAACAAAACTGACAATTGTTAACAAACCACATGGACCAAAAATACAATTTAGTCTATATTCAGGGGGCTTACCAAACACTTACCCGAGTAAGCGTTTACCATGTTATATTACCTTACCGGATGAATATGGCAAATACCAAAAGTCTTATCCGGTAAGAGCGAAAGCAAGGAAGGCAAGAACCAAGAGTCTTACCCGGTAAGTGAGGGCGACGACTCTTACCACAGTTAGCGCTTACCGGTTAAATTGTTTCATACGAAGTCGTTTTGGTGGAATAAAATCTTACTCGGTAAGTAGGTGATAGTGTTGCATTTTATCGGTAAGCAGCTTACCGTGTAAGTGTTTAGGTAAACTGCTCCTTAATCATCTTAGGGACCGTTTACCAAATGCTTATCGGGTAAGCGTTTACCAAGTCATTACCTTACTTGATGAATATGACAACGAATAAGAATCTTACCCTGTAAGAACAAATACAATGACCAAGATTCTTACTCGATAATTGGGGACGACGACTCTTACCATGGTTACCGCTTACCAGATAAATTGTTGCATAAGATACCGTTTTGGTGGACTAAAATCTTACCCAGTAAGTAAGTGATAATATTGAATTTTACCGGTAAACATTTATCTGGGTAAACGTTTGGTAAATGACCTCTTACTAAAGTATACTTTCACATATTTGTTAGAGATACTAAAGTCTAAAAAAGATTCTAGAAACTTAAATAAACTACAAATTTGGTTTACATGGTTTTTTTAGAAGTAACTCTTTTCGTCATTTCAGTTTTAAAATTATAAGAAAACAATCATGGGTTGCAAAAAACTCCGTTAAATGATGGACATTTTTTATTACTTTATCGACTTCTTTTGTCATTTGTCCAATCAAAAACCACATAAACCAAATTATAAAATCAATTTTGATTGAGTAAATGACAATTTTTTTTTAATAAAAACACTAAAATGCCCCTCATTAAGGGGGTATTTAACGATGAAAGGACCAAATCTTAAACGTTTTTGTAAATTTGATGACCATCTTATAATTAAAAATTTTATTTTCAACAAAAACATAAGGACCAAATTTGTAGTTTAATTTACATCAAAAGTTCACAACCAAAGTTTCACGTCCGTAAATTTTATGAGTAAAACTGTGAATTTAATAAATTGAAATTGCTAAACTAGGGCCAAATAAAAGTTTAAATACTTGTGTATAGTTATATCAAATGTAGTTGTTAGAAAATAATAAAACATATGGATCGGGTCGACATCATGATCTGACTGACCTTGACCCATATTCGAATCTATAAACTTAGCCCAACACACTATGGCCCAATACAGGCAACAATCCAACTAGTATCAGCCCAATATGTACCACTGAAATTTGAAAAATACACTATAGCAAACCTGGTTAATTGGGACTAGAGATGGCCAAAAATCGATCCCTGTATTAAACACTATTTTTGTAATCGGTCCAGGCATAACCGGTCCCGATAAAAAACCCAAGGTCCGGTAAAGATACTTTGTAACTGGTTATGAGAACTGGTTTTGATCCCGAACTTATTATAATACACTTGAAAAATATATAATTGGATCAATCAAACACATTTTAAAAATACGTTTTCTTTTTGCAAGAATTCGAAGATTAAAGATTGAACTCTCCTAGGCATTTTATGATTAAACAAGCAAGACCGTATTTAATAACCTTCTTCTTTCTTGTTCTTTGTTTCTCTTTTTCTTGTTTGATGCACAACCTCATTTGCAGTTTTGTTGACTTTGTTCATCATGATATCGACCGTCGTCGTTCAGAACCCCATATCCTTTTGATAACCTGCAAAAAAGTTGAGAATTGAGAGAGAATTTCACTTTAGAATCGAGCTAGAGTTTCTTAAGAACTTGAAGTAAACAAAGGTCAGTAAACTTTTATTTATTAGTCTTTCAATTTAACGACTTATTGAATAAATTTGATCGTGAAAAACTAATTGAAGATTTTGTTTTGAACCATGTTAAAAGAATAGTTCTGTTTGAATGAATTTTGTATATTAAATTTTCATTTTCAGATACTTTTGATGTTTTAATTCACAAGACGTGTAAAATATTTTGTTTTGATACAACTGTAATAGAGCCTCCAAAAAGATCAGAATGGCCCCGATGACAAGCTAAATCGTTGATCCCAAAACCCTTAATGGCTTACGATTACTCATCAAACTACCATGCACTTCAAAATCGACCATAATACATGTATTTGATTCCAAAATCGCTATAGAAATGTCTCTCAAGACTCAAGTCATTGGCCAACCACAAATATGAGTCCATGATGACTTATTTGTGGATTTGTCAATCATCATGTGGTTTTTTTTGTAAGATTTTGAGGGTTTTCATGGATTTGATGAATCAACATGATCGTGGCTTCGGTTGAAGCTAGTGGGTTTAGTTGAAGCCACACAACGCTACCACCGACCTACTATCTCAATTATCGTAAGTTTTATAAAACACAACTATACCTATTGAGAGAAATAAACTCGACTCTTGCCTTTTAAGCTCAAGGTTTCTTGTTTGGAGAAATGTCTTAAAAAGGTCTATTAATTTTAACTGATTTTTATAGAAAATGTATTTTAATACATCCGATATGATGCAATTTAGGGCCAAAATCACAAACTAAACTGCATATGCGGTTGATCATTTTTCCAAACCGCAAACCAAACTGCAAAATATCGTATCACATAATTGGTGAGAATATGATGTGGTTTATATTTGAGCTTAATTATATCTGTTTTCACTTTTAATCCGACCTATTTGACTTGATTATATCCGTTTTTACTTTAATCCGGCCTAGTTGACTTGATAATATATGTTTTTAGTTCATCCATGATACTCACCTAATAAGTTTTTTATTTTTGTTTTATGCAATGTTATAAGATCGAAATGTTACACGATGATTTAAAAACGACCATGTAATGTTCATGGAATCGAATGTGAATATACATGGTATTGAAATGACGGAATACAATTTAAGTAAGATTTATTACTGCATGACATTGTTACGATGATTGAGTTTCATTTGTTGAGATGGGTTCTTTAAAAACAATGGTAGCTATTTAGGTTAAGTTAAAATATGTTTTTGGTACTGAAACAATAACATACGACTCTGTATAGCATGATTGTTTGATAATCATAAAACTATAATTTTGGTTTGGCCAGGGGCGGACCTACCCTTAGGGGAGGGGTGTCCCGTGTTACTGCTCAACTCTGTTTCGTAAGGGTAAAAAAATTTCGGGTACGTAAAGTGCACCCGCTAAATCCTGATGAGTGCTCTGTAATATTTCAGTTTTCTAAGGGTTAAAGGAACACACTTTTTAGTTATAATTTTTTTAAGGAACACACAGTACCCCAACCCCTATTAGATCAACCGAAAAAACCAAAAAAATCCCTTGATATTAACCAAAAAGCTTAAAAAATCCCTCGAAATCAACCAAAAACCTTAAAAAAAATCCCTCGAAATCAACCAAAAACCATAAAAATCTCTCGAAATCAACCAAAAAACTTACAAAGTCCCTAAACGGGAATTCGGATAAAAAAATCCCTTGAAATCAACCAAAAAATACACCAAACGGCTTTGCGGGTATTTGATCCAATTTAAGGGTGTACTTGCTCGAGAAAAATCTTGGGTCCGCCACTGGGTCTGGCAAGTATAGAAATGTGCATTATTAACAAGCAAAAGGTCTAGAATTTAACTTTAAGATATCATCCATCTTTTTTTCTTACATATACGTTTTATCTTTTTTATGATGAATATAAGAATGATACGGATTAAATTGTGTAATTAAAAGTGTTAGGATAAGATTTGTGGTTGGAGTATTCATTAATATTCCGGTTATTACTTACTAGACTTTTAAATTGTGAATATTGGTTGTTGGTGTTTGTTTTTAGGTATGATTACTTTTGGCCAATGATGTGATTGAAGATGGAATCTTAATAATTCTTTCTTTGCGCGTTTATTTTTTTTCTATTTAATGAGTTTAATAACTTGTTTATCTAATTATGAAATAATATTTGTTTTTAAGTTTAATACTTAAGGAATGGTAGGGATGGTTGAATTTAGAGTTAAGTTTAATTTTGGTCTCTAACGTTTATTACTTTGATAAAATCGATCCCGAAAAAGGGATGTATTTTTATTTAGTGAGCGAAACTGGGGAGATTGCCAATACGTTCGGTCTTGGATAAAATGGGGGTTGATCTGGACTCCACTTTTTGTTCGAGATGCGGAAAAGAAGTAGTAACTATTGAGCATGCGTTGTTTAATTGTGAAATAGTGAAGAGCTTATGGAGACTCGTTAGAAGGTGGTGGAGGATAGACTTTTTTTTGAATAGCGGAAATTTTATTTAAGACTAGCAAGATGCTAGAGAAACAATTACAAGGTAGAAATAGCCATTAAGGGATTTTGCAACCACCTTACCCAATTAATATTGATGGAGGATAGACTTGGAAGCGACAAATTCGTTGATCGAAATAATTGAAGCTAGATATCAAAGGAGTAATAGCGATAAGGGGTTGAGGAGATGGATAGCGGTGGTTTGGAGTACATTATGTCTTATTTGGGCGAATAGAAACAAGTGTATCTTTGAAAAAGCTAATGGGTTGATTGCGGAACTATTTTTTGACTTCCAACTCAAAACTTTTGATTGGGTAACCGGTAGAGATAAGGAACTAACGGTGGATTGGACAACGTGGCACGTGGATCCGTATGGTACGTAAAGTGTGGCTACAATCAAAGTAGGAGGTCGAAGGAGTTGGAATGTTTCTGGTTCGGGAAGTGGAACAATACAGTAGCCGAATTAGTCGATTGTTGTTCACGGGTCGGACTGTGGAATAGCATAGTTGGCGGTTTTGCCGACTGTTGTTCGAGTGCGGGCTGCAGAACCGCAACTAGCAAGTGGTGAGTGAAAAATGCGTGGGAACAGGTCCCTCTGATCTTCCCGTCCAGGGCTATTTTAAAAGGTTTGAATGCTTTACTATTAATCTTCTGTGCGTTCGGAGTTAGCGTAATTTTCTATCGCTCGGGGATGTTCTGGCACTCTGTTGCACTTTTTCCGTATCGTTCTCGATGTGTTCGAACTCTGGTGTATTGAGTTTTGGTTTAAAAGTTTGGTTGTTGCTGTTCAAATTTTTTTTACAATGTTTATTGGAACAAATTGGTTATTATATTTTTGAACTTATGTTTAACAATATTATTGTAGATTGAACTAATTGTTTTTATCATTTATCTATTACGGGTTTCGTTACCCGCTATGTTAGTGGGTAGGGTATGTATATTGATAATTACTCATTTTGTTACCTGCCAATGTTCTAAAAAACCTGTCGCGATAGCCGCCGTGGCTCAAGACTTGTGTTTGACGTCATGTTATGCTTGTGGCACGTCATGACCCAATACGTGATTTTTGTAACACTATATTTGATTTTTCTTACCCTTTTAGCGTCTTATTTTTTTGTCTTTAATATATAACATAATTTAAAATGCTCAATATCATTAACTCATTGTATAATAGTAGAAAACAAAAGTTTATATATGTGTAATGTTATATATGATATATAGAACGCCATGCTCGATGTGACTTCTAAGGCCACGCCACACCTCACGCTATTTAGAACCTTATTACCCGTTATTTTAAATGGATTAACCTTTACCCTACCTATTGTCAGCCCTAATTCTTGTATAATTCACCATTAGTATAAAGGGCTGTTTGGGATTGCTTATTTAAACTGCTTATTGACTTATTCTTGTGTGGTATCAGTAATAAGCAGTTTTTAGTGTTTGAATGGAGAAAACAAATAAAATGCTTATATCGGTGCCAAACCGGTAATAAAGAGTTTTTTGATAAATTAGAACATTCTCACTTATTAATTTATTTAAAACAACTTATCAGTTTTTTGGTTGTTTTATTATATGTATGAGCAATCCCAAACACCCCTAAAAAACAACTTATTAACTTATTACGCTTTGATACCACTATAAGTTAATTGAAACACTTTTTATAAAACTTCGATTTGAAACCCCGTAAGTTAATAAACATTTTTACATAAAAACATAAGTTATTTTAAATAACAATCCTAAAAATCCCCTAAAATAGATTCTTTTTAATTTAGTAACACTAGGGTGCTCATGGGTTGGGTTGGCCGGGTTGAAAGCATTTAAATAACCCAACCCAATGTTTCCGGTTTGAAAAATCTCAACCCAACCCAATCCAAGCAAAACTACAACCCAACCCAACCCAAACCGTGCGGGTTGGTCGGGTTGATCGGTTTGAAACTTTGGTACATCATTTTACGATCTCACTAAACGTTTTGTTTAAAGAAAGTAAATTAAAATGAGAATATATAAAAAGACCCTAACAAACTCTAAAAAAGTTGAAAATTCATGAAAATAAGTAAAATTACGGTTGAAATTATAATATAATTTTGATTATACCTAATTAGGATTGGTTTAATGTACATATATTAATCAAAAACTTAACAATCGTAATAAATTCATAGTATATAAACACATTGGGTTCATCGGGTTGGGTTCAAAATATCCCAACCTGATTACAACCCAATAGATACGGTTTGACCTATTTTTGTATCAACTATATGTCAGGTTACCTCGGGTTAAGATTTTTTGGGTTTTCGGGTTGGTCAGTATTTCGAGGACCCGTAAGTAACACGCCATCGGTTATATAAGAAATATATCTAAATCAAACCCTAAAACAAGTCCAAAATTCTAGTCAAGTTCATCATTGGATTTGAAATCTCGATTTCCAAATTCCAACAATTTTAGTCCTCCAATTAATGATTAAACACAAAACACAATCTAGGGGTCATTAGTCAATTTCAACATCTTAATCTACAAGTTAAGTCTTATTTTTTATTCCAACTTATTCCTCACTCCAAACATATGTTCAACTCAAAATAGTTTTTATAAAAAGATGAATACTTCTTGATGTTGTTCTCCACTCTCCCTTCCACCTCAATCGAAGCAATCATCTACTTCTACCCCATTTATTAACTATATATATATATATATATATATATATATAATATTAACCCCCCACCCACTATTCCCCCTTTTCTTTTCGCCCATTGAAACCAATCTTTCAAACTCTGTTTATTTCTCAATCGATTGAGAGAAAAACCCTTTGTACGAAGGTCAAAAAAGATTTCTTGAGTCAACTCGAATTCAACTCATTTCTTCACAAACAGGTTCATCTTTTTTTTTTGATAAAAGTTTTGATCTTTCTTGTTTTCTTCAACTTGGGTTTGTGTTTGATTTTGTGGGTATTCAAGGGTTTTGATCTTTTGATGTGTTTTCGATTCAAAAAGATCGAATCTTTTGTTAATTTTGAAACCCTAGAATGTCAATATTTGGTAAGAATTTCAAGAAACATGCTAATATTTATTCAGGAAGGATATATAATAGTGATAGAAAGTGGTTAATCCCCTTTTTTGTTAGTTTGCTTGTTTGGATTACTCTAATTTCAGCTGCCCTTTTTGGGTTTTATTCATCATCATCTTATTATAATCAAGATTCATCCCATTTAGATGTAGTTTCTTTTGCAAAATCAGATGATTTTTCTGGTGGGTATTTTGTTGAAATGAATATAAAGAAACCTACTAATGAATTCCCTAAAGAAAAAGCTCCAAGATTGGCTTATCTTATTTCGGGTACAAAGGGTGATAGCAAAAGAATGATGAGAACTTTACAAGCTGTTTATCATCCAAGAAATCAATACATTTTGCATATGGATCTTGAAGCTCCACCTCGAGAAAGAATGGAGTTAACAATGGCGGTTAAGAATGATCCAACGTTTTCTGAAGTTGAAAATGTTAGGGTTATGGCTCAATCTAATTTGGTGACTTATAAAGGTCCAACTATGATTGCAACAACCCTTCAAGCAATCGCGATTTTGTTGAAGGAAAGCTCGAATTGGGATTGGTTTATTAATCTTAGTGCTTCGGATTATCCACTTGTGACACAAGATGGTGAGTTCGAAAAACTTTCTTGTTGTTAGTTGTTTGGTTGTTTTATTGTCATTCAACTCATATACTTGCTTTCTTGTTGACATTGGATGCAATTTGTTTAGGTTATTTGATATTCGAGGGTTTTAATTTTGTTGGTACGAATAGAAACGTAGATAAGATTGCATGTGTTAATTACTTGATGTGGGAAAACAACGAAATGAACCCACAAAATGGATAATGGAGGTAGTGATAAGCTAAATCTTTAGGCTATGCCTGGCTGATAAACTAGTTGGTGGCTAAAAAGCTAGCTGATAAACTAGTTGTTGGTTGAAAAACTAGCTGATAAACTAGTTGGTGGCTGACAGGCTAGCTGATAAACTAGCTAGTGGCTGAAAAGCTAGCTGATAAACTAGCCAGGTGGCTGACAGGCTAGCTGATAAACTAGCTGGTGGCTGACAAGCTAGCTGATAAACTAGCCAGGTGGCTGACAGGCTAGCTGATAAACTAGCTGGTGGCTGACAAGCTAGCTGATAAACTAGCTAGGTGGCTGACAGGCTAGCTGGTGGCTAGCAGATAAACTAGCTGGTGGCTGACACGCTAGCTGGTGGCTGAAAAGCTAGCTGATAAACTAGCTGGTGGCTGAAAAGCTAGCTAGTTTAGGCTGAAAAACTAGCTGAAAAACTAGTCCTGTTTGGTAAATCTATCTGATAAACTAGTCATGTTTGGTAAAGCTATTTGATAAACTAGATGACACTGCAAATGACATGTTAAAAAGTTAATTGGAAAAGTATAAGGAGCATAATTAGAAAAAGTGGATAAATGTCCCTAACTTGAAGTAGCTTCTCAATAAGCTAGCTTATAAGCTAACTTAATGGCTAACCAAACAAGACTTTTTCAATAAGCTCAAAGAATAGGCTAGCTTATAGTTGCCAAACATGGGACTGATTTCCGTAAGGCCTGTTTGTTAGCAGCTTAATGAGCTTAATGGGACTCACAGCTTATCCGGTCAGCTATACATGACTGTTTGCTAGTGGCTTAAGGATATAGAAAGTGGCTTATTCAGTAAGCTTTCAAAGGGGAGCTTTATGAAGAAAGCCAAGTTTTTTCAAACCTGCTCATTGCAATTGAAAAACATATTCCTTTCATCTGTGTAAAAAAACCTCCTAAACAAAAACGTTCCCAATCTATTCAGACAGATTAATCCACACAGACAACTTTATTCATACATGACTTAATGGAAAACCAACCAAAGACTCGCCCTGAACAGTGGTATCCTGTTCGTATCGGCTTTCTTTTATGCTTATTTTTCTCCATATGAAATTACTCATAAGAATCACAATTCCATTTCTTTTTCGTGAAAAAAATTCATGATAAACTTACCTCACCTGTTTGCCTATATATTATTATCATTATTAAAAAACAATTTACTGAATTTTGAACAATTCGTGTACTTATTTCATGTTTTTTGTTCATGCAGATTTACTTCATGTTTTCTCTAATTTGTCAAGAACTCTCAACTTCATCGAACATACAAAGCTTACAGGATGGAAATTGTAAGTAGATACCTAATATGCTTTTGCTTTGGTATAATCTCTTTTCTTGTGGGCCCCATATATATATATATATATATATATATATCCCGCCTGGAGGTGGGGTAAGGGTAGTGGGATGTACGCAGACCTGTTCTGTCTGTACCTCAAAGAGTAGAGCAATTGTTTTCATAAATACCCCAGTGATAGTTGATAAATGTATATATGTTTGTTTTTGCAGAAACCAGAGGGCGAAGCCCATTATTGTTGATCCGGGTCTTTATTTGTCCAAGAAATCGGATCTTGCAATCACTTCACAGCGTAGATCTCTTCCTACGTCCTTCAAATTGTTTACCGGTAAGATATCTAATTCTGGGTATAAATAAGTTTAGGTTGCTAAGTTCATTTTGACTTGTTAGGTCAAACTATCTATGCGGTGACCACTTAATTAGTTGTATATCTACGGTAACAACTGCTCTACTCTTTGGGGTAGTGGTCAGGTATGCATAGATCCAACCACCAACCCCAACTCCAATATATATATATATATTGGAGTTGGGGTTGGTGGTTGGATCTATGCATACTATATATATATATATATATATATGCTCTTTGGGGTAGAGATCATGTCTGCATACATCCACCCCTAGACCCCACCTCCAGGTGAGATATATCGGGTTCATTTGGTTTAGTTTAGATATATATATATATACATACATACATATATATAGAGGAAAGTTCAAATGCGAACTCAAATTTGGTTGCGAACATGAGGACAAAGGAGAGCGTGACACGTGTCCATTCAGTCTTAATAATGAAGGGCATTCAGTATGAATAACGAAGGTGAAGTTCATACATTATTCAATATGAATAACATGCATTCAGAGTGAATAATATAATATTCAGTCCGAATATATTCAGACTGACTGGGACACGTGTCGCGCTTTCCTTTGTCCTCACGTTCACAACCAAATTTGAGTTTGCATTTGGACCCGCCCCTATATATATATATATACATAGGGAGGTTCAGAGGAAAACCCCCAAAAAATGAAAAACTAAGGAACACCCTGGTAACCATTCATCCGGATGAATCCGGACGGTATGCACATGTGCGTACAAGTAATTGAAGTTGTTTATTGGTTTTTATGTACATGTGCATGTTATTCACATGTGCATACAAGTAATTGAAATTGTTTCTTGGTTTTTATGTACTCGTGCATGTTATTCACATGTGCAAACCGGACAAATTGTTTACAAATTACTTGTATGCAAAAGTGCATACCGTCCGGAAGAACGGTTACCAGGGTGTTCCTTACTTTCTCATTTATTTGCAGTTTCCTCCTAAACCTGACCCTATATATCTATATATACACACGAAAACAACCGACCTACTCTTTGTGGTAAAGGAAAGGTATGCATACATTCAAGTGGAATACACTCTAATTCTTTGGTTTAATAAGTTGTATATACGTTTACAGGCTCGGCATGGGTAATTCTAACACGATCTTTCGTGGAATATTGTATATGGGGATGGGATAATCTTCCAAGAACCATTTTAATGTACTACACAAACTTTGTATCCTCTCCGGAAGGCTACTTTCACACCGTTATTTGCAACACCGATGAGTTCACTAAAACCGCAATAAGCCACGATCTTCATTATATTGCATGGGACTATCCTCCAAAGCAACACCCACGTTATTTGACCATCAAAGACTTTGAAAAAATGGTCAATAGTAGCGCACCGTTTGCTAGAAAGTTTGCAAAAGATGATGTGGTTTTGGATAAGATTGATCAAGAACTTTTGGGCCGGACCCATCGGTTCGCTCGTGGTGCGTGGTGCGTTGGCGGCTCGGACCGTGGTTCGGACCCGTGTTCGGTTCGTGGTGATGATTCGGTTTTTATATCGGGCCCGGGTGCGATTAGGTTGAATGGACTTTTTGAGGAGCTTTTATCGGAAGATTTTCAAAGTAAAAGGTGTCCATCGTGAAGGTAGGGTGGTTGTGAGAACCGGAAGATTTGAGTTAGATTTTACACAAATGTACATTGGTTTTTCTATAGATCAAAAGTTGATGTTTTTCGTTTTTTTTTGGTTAAAATGAAAGAAAAATTTCGAAAATGTATAAAGTTAGTAGAAATCAATGCAAGTTGGAATATTCTTACGTAGATGTAGTGGCGGATCGAGGATTTTTTTTTTTTGAGAAAAGAAAGAAAATAGAAAGAAAAGAAAAGAAAAGAAAAGAAAGAAATATAATAATTTTAATGTGTTCTTGAGAGTGAGAAGGGAAGGAAAAGAAAGGAAATTAAAATTAAAATAAATTTCATGTTCTTACACAAGATAGAAAAAGAAGGAAATAAAAAGAAAAAGATATTTTTATAAATGTATCTTTTAAAATAAAAGGATGGTTTTGTAATTTTAATAAATACTTTTAAAGGGTTTTAATTTTCCTTTACTCCCATGTTTTAGATATCCTTATTTTCCTTTTCTCTAGCTTTTTTCACTATCCATAAAGTTAATAAGGTGGATCAATCTACAAAAGTAGTATTTTAGTTAATATACGGTTTATGTATGATAATGTAATAAAAATATAAATGAAAAATAAAAAAACTAAGAATATAATTTTGCTATGTTTTGCAAACTAGCGAATAAGCTAGCAGATGACTGATAAGTTAGTCGATGAAAAAATCACGATTCGCAAAAACTAACTTATAAGAATGTAAAATGACCAAAAAGGCATAATGATAATTAATCAATTATAATATTTTAAAATATAATTAAAAACAAATCTTTAATAATATAATATATTAATTAATACAAACATTTTTATAATTGTTCTATTTATTTTTTTATAACTAAATAATATTAAATAATTATAATTAAAGAAAATAATAATATAAAAATAATTGGTACAAGTATTGTAAATACTTAATAAATAATATTAGCGTGTAATTAATAATTAATAATTAATTTATATTAATTAATATTAGTAATATTTAATATTTATTTATAACTAATAGTAATAAATAATAACTAACATTAATGAAGGTTATAATTGGAAAAAAAAATGACAACAAGCTCCCAAAACGCTACTCTAAGTAGCGTTTCAATACCTTAGTTTATAAGCTGGCCTATGGTTTGCCAAACGTGTACCCTAAAAATACGCTACCTCATTTTTGCCAAACATAGCCAAGGTAAATTAAATAACTAATTACAAGATGTAAAATGTAATTAAAATTCAATCTTTACACATAATTTTTTTTATAACAGGAAAACCCTTCACGGATTTCACAAGTTTAAATTATAAATTATTTAATAGATTCATTGTTACAAATATTTAAACAGTTATATCCCAACCAAAAGTGAGATCTGAAAGAATATAGCTGTTTCAATAAGATTGATCCATATAATTAACAACAAATTATCAAGAACAACTTAAGTTCTTCAAGTAAGTCTGAATTATCTCTTCTTGAGAAAAATCAGTGAAATAACCTTTCCCAACCGTCACACCCTCCTCCGAGCCCAGCAACTCGACCGCACCCTGAACCTGATCACCACCAACCGCACTCGGGTCCAGCAGGTTACAAGCCACCTCAATAACATCACCATGAACCAGAGCCATAGACTGAACCGATGTGAGTCCACCGCCTCTTCCACTAACCCTTTTTGCAATTCTACGAACCGTAGCAATATCAGAGCTAAAAATAGGTATATTGTAGTTATTGACCCATTTGGTTGCTCCTATGATAATGACCCCTTTGGTTTGAACCGATTGGGCTGGACCCACGTCTGGTTCAAGTGGTAGAACCTCTGACTGTGACCCACCTGACCATTGGTTTCCGGTTGCATTTGGTTTGAAGTAGCCGAGTTGCCTTCTGATGGAATCGAGTGATCTTTGTTCATTATGAGCAGCTCCATATGTGTAGGTAGGGACTGCAGGCTATTTTAACAAGCATTAGCAAGAAGTTTACGAAAGGTAAAACCGTAAAAGTACTTTATTTTACGGTTTTGAAGTTGGTTTAAATGTAAAATAGAGTGATTGACTTTTTAAACCAATATACTTTGTTTTCTCATTGCAAAGCAACCATTTTTCTTGCCAAAATGCTAAAATAATAATGTAATTTTGTTAGAGTCCCACATCGGCTAGACTTGGAGCATTTCTCCTCTATATATGTTGGAACCTCCCATTTCTCCTCAAGAGCTCTTTTGGAGATTCATCTAGGGGTTCCACATATCCTAATATGGTATCAGAGCCAAGGTCTACCACTCAAGGGACTTGACACTTCTGGATAACCCCCTCCGGACAATTTAGTGTCCATCTAGACTCATTGGAGGGAGCGTGTTAGAGTCCCACATCGGCTAGACTTGGAAGGACCATTTTTCCTCTATATATGTTGGAACCTCCCCTTTCTCCTCAAGGGCTCTTTTGGAGATTCATCTAGGGGTTCCACATATCCTAATACACAGGAAAGAGTAATTTTGGACATATTGTGAATATGTAGATGCAAAAAATACACATTGTACTTTGATATGTATTGTTGAAAGTTGCTTATTATTGCAAAACTATACTGTTTTTGCAACAACAACGATGGTTTTCATGGGTGGGTTTGAGATTGTGATCAAGGGTCAAAGATCCCTTTTTACGCTTCTCATGTTAATTTCACTTCTCACATGATTCCATGCTTATAGATATGTGTGTGTGTATATATATATAGGCATAGGATCGTGTGAGAAGATGAGTTAAGGTGAGAAGCATAAGAAGAAATCTGGACCCTTGTTTACTTTTAATCTCATACCCACCCATGAATTGCACTTTAGAAGGGAATTGATCTGGTGCATCTCGGTGAATCTCATCCTAATGTGCATCCAAGGGTGGAGATCCCCTTCTTATGCTTCTCACCGGAACCCAACCCTATATATATGTACATATATAGAGGGGTAGGTTCAAATGCGAACTCAAATTTGGTTGCGAACATGAGGACAAAGGAGAGCGCGATACGTGTCCCATTTGAATAATGAAGGGCATTCAAAGTGAATAATGAAGGTGAAGTTCATACATTATCCGGTGTGAATAACACGCATTCAGATTGAATAACACAACATTCAGTCTGAATATTTCCCTTTGTTATTCAGACTGGATGGGACACGTGTCACGCTCTCCTTTTGTCCTCATGTTCGCAACCAAATTTGAGTTCGCATTTGAACCTGCCCCTATATATATATATGTAGAAGAGCTCTTCAAGAGACAGAATTCAAAGGGGTTCCACATATACTTACACCAATAACAATTTTACTATCAATAATCATTAAACATTCCATATTAAGCAAGTAAACGAACCTTTAAGCATGGATCCAATATCCGTAGCAAGAGCTTTAGCAGTCCCAGCAACTTGTTCAAGAGATGCCGAAGCTAACGGATGGAAACAAATATGATCAACGACCCCAAGGCGTGGGTGACTTCCGGTATGCAACTCAAAATCAATGGCTTCAAAAGCTGCTTTCACCATTGCAAAAACAGCATGCTTCAATGGACACGAAGAATTCGATGATGAATTTGGAGTCAGTTTTGAGACAAGAGTGTATCCTACTCTGTTATAAGTCTCGTCTTCAAATTTATTAATAAGAGTCGCTTCTGGAAATAGTTTGGCAGCTCGTTCGATTGAATCCAGAGCAGATTTGTTTCGTGTCTCTGATATGTAAACTTTACAACACGAAAACATGGATTTAAGCATTTTCTGTTTCTTTCTCGGCAGAGTTCCAAAAGCTGCGGTATCCAAGAGAGAATTCCGAATAAGTAAGACTCTGAATCGTTAAGAGGTGAATCATGTTTGGCAAAAAAAATAAGTATGCCTCTGAACCGTTAAGAGGTGAATCATGTTTGGCAAAAAAAATAAGTATGCCTCTGAATCGTTAAGAGGTGAATCATGTTTGGCAAAAATAATAGGTATGCCTCTGAACCGTTAAGAGGTGAATCATGTTTGGCAAAAAACTAAGTATGCCTCTGAACCGTTAAGAGGTGAATCATGTTTGGCAAAAAAATAGGTATGCCTCTGAACCGTTAAGAGGTGAATCATGTTTGGCAAAAAAATAGGTATGCCTCTGAACCGTTAAGAGGTGAATCATGTTTGGCAAAAAAATAGGTAAGCCTCTGAACCGTTAAGAGGTGAATCATGTTTGGCAAAAAATAGGTAAGCCTCTAAATCGTTAAGAGGTGAATCATGTTTGGCAAAAAATAGGTAAGCCTCTGAATCGTTAAGAGGTGAATCATGTTTGGCAAAAAAATAAGTATGTCTCTTAATGGTTTCAAAACCCTCTGAATCCATTTTGTATCGTGGACCTCTCTTAACCATTAAGAGCACCGATTTCATTTTGAACAATTACCAAACAATTTTATTTCATTTTGCACTATATCATAAAAGCCTCTTAACCATTCTGCAACAAACCATTCAGCAACCGACGAACAGCCACAACTCAATAAATCAAGAACCTATATAAAACTCCACTATGGTAGTGAATTACAACAACCCTACTTTTTGCTTAATTTAGTGCGGATATACAAGTCAAAAATATACAAAAAACTTAAAAAATAACATTTGACAGAATAATCATATTTGTAAAAGAACTCAAAATATATTGGTGACTTATAAGAACCCTCCACCATGGTACTGACTTGTAAGAGCATCTCCAACAGATTCCTCAAAAAATTTCCAAAATGGAGAACCAAAAGGTAAAATCTCATAAAAAAATTACATTCATCTCCAACGGATTCCCCATTTTGGAAAGATCAACATTAGTTATAATATTAAAATATTAGTTCCATCTATTAGAATATTATTTCTCTCTCCAAATATTTATTTTTAAATTTTCCTATTGGTTGTCTCATCATGTAATCATTTTTGGGGTGTTTTCCAAATTTGGAGAAAAAAACCTTCTCTCTCCTACTTTCTCCATTTTGGAGATTGTTTTGGGGAATCTGTTGGAGCTAAAAAAATGCCTTAAAATCCTCATTTTCTGCATTTTCCCGTTTTGGGGAAGTTGCCGGAGATGTTCTAATAACTCCACTTTTTGCTTATAAGAACCTACCATTATGGATACTCTAAATGCTCTACTGAATCAATAATTGAACATTAGATGGCATTAATTAACATGAATTGGCACAAATAGCTTAAATTCAAGCATTATAGAGAACTGCATTTTGCGGGACATGGGAGAGAAATGGCAGTCTTAGGACTTAGGGTTGGAGTTGCTCAAAGAACTCCACTTTTTGCTTATAGTGACCTACCATTGTGGATGCTCTTAAATGCTCAAATGAATCAATAACTGAATTAAGGAAAACATTAATGGTAAGAATTGGCACCAGTAGCTTAATTCGAGAATACTGCAATCATGGATCCTTGATTTGATGAAGAACAGTAAGTAATTAGTGAATCAATATTTGAACATTAGCAAACATTCACAATCAAATTGGTATGTGTAACTTTAAGTTGATGATACTGTAATCAGGCATCATTAATTTGATAAACAAACAACTGTAAATGTAACTATCGAATCAATAGACGAACATTAGCAAGCATTACCGATACAATTGGCACAAAAAACTGAAGTTACGAACTAAAATCACAGAAAGATGAAGAAATTCTTACCTAATTCGCCCAAATCTTTCTGATTCTTTGAATGATGAAGTTCAATTTGCACAGTTTTTCGAATCCCTAAAAGTTTATCAGAGTTGTATTAACAGCTGCCATCATCAATCGTAGTTGATAATGAATTGAAACACGAAGATTGTCTTTGGTGAATTTGTGGGTGGGAATCATGACACCTATATATCTATTCCTCATCCTCAGAGAATCGATTTGATTGATAGAGAAAAGTTTTTGGATAAACTACAAAAAGGTCCCTAAACTATCATTCAAATTACACAAATGTTGACAATTCCAGTTCCTTCTATCTAATTGGTCATATTCTTGCATTTACACTTTATAGTTAGTGGCGGACTCAAATTTTTTTCTAAACGCACCAATGCTTTTATAATTATATATGTATTAGTGCATATGCATAAATGTATGCTACAAATAACTGGTATGTATTAGTATATATCATCTAGATGGAGGGCTCCCAAGGCGTTCTTCAGTTTTTTTGGCGTTTTCCTTTGAACCTGACCCTATATATATATATATATATATATATAGAGAGAGAGAGAGAGAGAGAGAGAGAGAGAGAAGTTCAAGGGAAAACGCTAAAAAAAAGAGAAAACCGAAAACAATCTGGGTGGCTTCCATGTGGACGGTATGCATCAATGCATATCGGTAACTTGTAACATGCATTAATGAATATTCATCAATGCATCTGTAATGATAGATGCATTGATGCATAGGAACAAAAATTATCGGTATGCATTAATGCATACCGTCCACATGGAAGCCTCCCAGGGTGTTCTTCAGTTTTCTTTTTTTAGCGTTTTCCCTTGAACCTCTCTCTCTCTCTATATATATATATATAATGATTTAATATTATGTGGGACCCACATCATATGTGGTCCACAATTTGTTCCTTTAAAGAGGGTGGTTCTAATTTGATCCCCCCCCCCTCTCTCTCTCTCTATATATATATATATATATAGGAGGGATCAAATGAGAATCACCCCTTCTTAAAGGAACAAAGGAACAAATTGTGGACCACATATGATGTGGGTCCCACATAATATTAAATCATAAATGATTTAATATTATGTGGGACCCACATCATATGTGATCCACAAGTGTCCCTTTGTTCATTTAAAAATATAAAGTTCTCATTTAAACCTTCCTCTCTCTATATATATATATATATAGGCTGGTTCAAATACAAACCAGTTGAAGGGTACAAACTATACAAACCGTTTCAAATCAACATAAAAATAATTTTTTCATGGTTTTTTTTCCATCAAATGCTATGATTTAAGATATAATTGTATATATGTTTGTTTCACCTTGTGAAAAAATTACATGTGAATTTTTACATATATATAAGATCAAGATAAATAAAATCTTTTTAAATAAATATAAGATAAAGATAAATATAAGAAACCAAACTCAGTATCATATATAATTTTAGAAAATTGAAATATAAAATATCTTTAAAAAAAGTTTATTATTTTTAAAACTTTAAAAATTGATTTTTTTTTTAAAAATATTTTTAAAAATTGAAGTTGAGATTTTTTAAACGAAAAGTGTTGATTATTATGAATGTTTACTTTCCTAAATCGTGTAAGAACTACACATGATTACAATGTCAATTATGTCATCAAAATCATATATGATTTCAGTATCATATATGATTTTGTACAAATCTTAATCTAAAATCATATTTGATTTTGTAAAATGTAAATATAAAATCATATATGATTTTGTACAAATGATATTCACAAATGATTAGAATGCCAATTATATAAACAAAATCACATATGATTTTATACAAAAGTTAATGTAAATTCATATGTGATTTTCTACAAAGGTAAATGTAAAATCATAGATGATGTAATATAATATTATAATATAATATAATATAATATAACATTCTAATATATTATCAATTGTTTTTACAAAATTTGTATTCATAATATATTATAAAATAATAATATATTATAAAGTAATAATATATTAGAATAGTATATTATTACTATTGAGTCATACCAATTTTACCCCTAAAAAAATTTACCATTGGTGGAAATGTATTTCAGCATTCATTAATTACTTCAATGCCATCCAATATAATATCAATTGATTTTACAAAATTTGTGGCTTAGAAATCATTCATTTGTTTCTTTAAACAAGGAGTGTTCTCGTATGAACCCGACCATATATGATTTTATTTATGTTAGTGTAAAATCACATGTGATTTGGTCATTCTCTTATTTTTCTTAAATATGTATCATTGTCGTATGAACCTGCCTGAAGCAGAATCAAACGAGAACGGTATCTATTTAAAAAATATGAGAATCATATATGATTTTACACTAAAATCACGTACAAAATCACTGGTGATTCAACCGGCCTTTGCCCCGCTACCTGAAGACGCAACTAAAAGTTACTCGCACACTTTTTTTGACGATTAATGGAAAATCATATATGATTTTGCACGTGATTTGTCCGTTCTCTTGTTCTTATATAATATATATATAGTGAGAGAGAAAGAGACATATTCTTTTTGTTAACCAAATCATCAATATTAACTTTATTAACCGATCTAAACTTATCATTTTTTAATCAATGGTTGTGATTAAACGGATATTATAATCTGATAAAAAAGGAAACGAGTTAGATGTTATTAAACGAAGGACAAGTTTGGTTATATTTTATTTTTGGAAGATAATCAATAATAATACTTTTTATTTTTGGAAAATATCATATTTTATTTTTGGAAAATAATGAATATTTTAATAATTTTTGTTTAAAAATAAAATTAAAAACTTCGTGAACCTGAAAGTGAAACAAATTTTTTTGTTTGAAATTCATAGGTGAAACTAGAAAATGAAATGATGATTTTTATTATATGTAAACTATATAATCAAAGTTCATAGGTGAAACCATAAATTGAAACAATTATTTTTATTTAAAGTTTATAAGTGAAACCAGATAATCAAAGTTCATCGGTGAAATCAGAAAGTGAAACAATGATTTTTCTAAAAGTTAACATGTGAAACCCGAAATTGAATGATACTTTATATATATGTATGTAGAGGCTCTTTCAAATGCAAACTCCCTCAAGATTAAACTTATAAACCAAGAGTATTTGGATCTTTTTCCTAAATTCGTATTTTTAATAATAATTTTATTTAAAAAAAATATTAATTCCATAAATAACTTACTCGGTTACCGTATGAAACCGATTCCATATTTTTGGTAATAATTCATATTCATAATCACTAATTTTTTTTTTCATAAGAATCCAAAAGATTTCATAAAAATTTAAAAATTCGGAACCATGAAAAAAAATCGTAATACAAGAACAATTTATACCCATTAACCATTTATAAAATTTCATAATCATTCATAAAAAATTTCGTAACTGTAATATAAGAACAATTCATACACATTCATCACTATTCATAAATATTTCATAATCATTCATTTAAAAAGTTCATAACTGTACTACAAGAACAATTATTAGCTATTCATAAGAAATTCATACTTATTCATAAGAATTTCATAACCATTCATAACAAATTCATAACCATTTTTGAAATCAAACCATCCTTTATCAAATATGGAAACTTTTCTCCGTCATACATGCTTACCATACGCGCTCCGATATCCATTGATTCTATGACCTTTTACAAAAAAGGCACAAGGTACCCTAAAAATACGATATGGCAGATGTAGGAATCGATGAAAACAAGCTTCGTTTCGATTCATATCCGAAATCAAAATCCCTAACAGTATGTTCATGGAGTTGTGATTACAGACTCGACGAAATTCCATGGCTGACCAATCGGAATATTCCCCAATCCGTAGAGGATTCATTCAATTTCGGAAGATTAATAGGATCGAGATCCATCCTTGGAAGTGGAGCTTCCGGATCGTGGTTGATTCTGCAACATGGTTATTGTCGATTTGATTTTGAAATGGGAGATGGTTTTGACGAAAAATGGAGGGTATGTTTATGGAGAAGGAGGCTGTTGCATTGAATTTGGGGTTTAGGGTTATACGGGGTAAGGATGAGACTCGGATACCGATTTCCGAAACCGAACCGGTACCGGTACCGCCTTACATCACCGGTTTGGTATTCGGTTCGACACTTTGGGAACTTTGGTTGAATTCGGTTTTCGGAACTTAGGTATCGGTACTGCTATTTTCCCGATTAAACCTGTAACCGCACATAAAATCCAAATGGTCAAATGTCCTTTCTTATTCCAACCTCTATTCTTCCTATGTTCAAACCATACATTCTCCCTTAAACTAATCTTCTCTTAAAACCTTAATCTTCACCTTAAACCTTAGACTAAATGAATTGGCTCCTACTATTTTTCTTTCTTTGATAAAAAATCGTCTCCTCCAAAAACCGGTTTCTTGAAATTGGTTCCTCTAACCCAACCTACACCATTCGGTTCCTCCAACGGAACTTACTTTTGATGGTTGAACTTTAGATTGGTGTTGAATTGATTTTGTATTTTCGGTCTAAGTGGTGTCACTCCCGAATTTCCTGAATCGAAACCGAAACCAAAACCTAATCGGTACTGAATTCGGGAATATAGTTCGGTTTTCGGTTCTCAATTTTAGTCCCAAAATAATTCGGTACTACTCGGTTCGGTACCAGTTAGATACCGAACCATCCCTAATGTAAGGAGACGAAAAAGAAAAGAAAGAAAGAAATTGGTGAAAAAATCTTGTTTGGTTTTTAGGTTTTTGGTTTGGCCGCCGTGGAAGTGAGAGAGATAGAGAGAAAGAAATCATGATAGAGGGATAGGGATCATGAATGAGAAAAATCGAGGAAGAAATTTGGAGGTTGATGTTTTCTAAATTTTAAATAATTAAATTAAATTGCAAAACTACCGTTTTCCTAATTTTTTAAATGAAATTGAAAAATCAAAAAATTTCAACCATTGATCAAAAGATTGGAGAGGTAGAATTGGTTTGCATAGTTTACAACCTTTAGGAAGTTTGTATTTGATTGTCCTCCTATGTATGCATGTGTGTGTATATATATATGTATATATATATATGGAGGTTCAAATACAAACCAGTTAAATGTTACAAACTATACAAACTCGTACAAATTAATATAAAAATGATTTTTTTTCATCAAATGCTATGATTTAAGATATTATTACACATATTTTGTTTCATATTATAAAAATTTCACATATATCTTATACATGATATCGTTGTGATAACGATGAACCGACCATTTTGTGGAAAGATATTTATCAAGAGACTAAAATCCCAATAAAGATATTTGATGGACCAAAACTACACTTTGAATTTAGTATATGGTGCATTTTGGTAACTTACACTAAATTCTTGCCTTTAAATAGAGAAGTGAATCCCATCCACCAACCATTGTCAATACTATTTTCTCTTTTTCTCTGTTTATTGTGTTTCTCTTTTTTCTTCTCTTTAGGGGCGGATTTAGGTCAAGGTTAGGGGTGTCGGCCTACCTGCTTTATCGTCCCGACACAATGGAAATATCTTATGGATCTGCTCTCAATTTTTCCTATGCTTTATTTTGTGCACCTGTTCGAAATCTACCTTGAACCGTCCCTGCTTCTGTCCTGTTCAGAATATTTTCTTACGCAATTTATTTAAAAAAAATACACATATCAATTTGGTTTTTCGCATCCGAGTTGTTTTGTTTAAAGTTAGATTTGATTTTCTTTTTAAATTCTTATTTGAGCTAGGGTGTTTTGGTCCACCCGTTCTATCTTTCCGTGAAAAGTTAGATTTGATTTTCTTGTTTCTTTTGGGGATGGGGTCAAAGAATATTTGATCGGATGTCTCTGTTATTCATTTGGTCAAAAACATCTTAATTCGAAACACTATTGATGGTTTTCAACGATTAGATGAAACAAAAGCGAGATCTGATGTCCTTAACTCATATTTCTAAGAATTTTGGTTTAGATCTGGACATAGATGTTGATCGTCTGGTTGTAGTTCATAAATACGACGTGTTCTTGAGTTTCAGAAATATTGTGAAAAAAGGTATACATTATACCCATTCACTTCACGATCTTAGCATAGTCGGCACAAGGAAATGCCGACTACGTTATTTAAAGGTAATTTTCTTTATTAGATTTATCAGTTTATTATGTTTAAATGAATTTCTTCATATTTATATGCAATTTGGGGATTATTTTATATCTCTCAATAAATTAAGTACACAAACAATATTTCTCTCTTCTCCAATTGTCATTGTTTTGCCTATTTTTTCTTTGTGATCATACAGTATTGTAAGTTGGGATTTAGCTATTTGAACTTATGGCTTTCTTATTTTGTTTGTTTTTATGTTATTTTGTAAGGTGAAGGAGATATCTGAAATCTCAGGTTATACATGTGTTGTGAGAAAGCCATTTTTTAGCCTTGATGGAAGGTTAACGATTATGATTCCATTTTTCCAAGAGATACTTGACGTCACTTATATGAGGACATGACTTCACTGTTAATTCACTTGGAAACCACAAGGAAGTTGCTTCAACAGGGAAGTAAAGGCAACAAGATCTATTGGTATATATATATACGGATATCTATATATATATATATATATATTTACATCAATCAAATCTATAAGCAATTTGATGATCATGGTATATCTTTCACTAAATAGAAACAATGAAACAATATTGATCACAGTGTTTCTCGTCTCCAATTGTCATTGTTTAAACTACTTTTTTGTGATCATATGATATTGTATCAATCCTGTCTTGAGGCTATATCTGATTGTATTGATATCACTTTCTGTTAAGGTAAGTTGAATTTTATTTGAAAATTAACTCTATGTTCATCCTATTTGTTTCATTTTCAAATACGGATGCATGCTATGAAAAAATTTAAATTAAAAAAGGTCTGTAAGGATTGAATTTGGTTGCTTTTAGGTTTATGTGTAAGTTTATTCATTTGGAGATGCCTTTGGTTTTTTATGTATTATTTCTTTTGTGTTCGGATGAGGACAAAATGAAATTATTTGTCCACATGAAGTAAGATTAATATCGTTATAGATTTTCCTTGTCTCACTTATGTTGTCCATAAATGGGGGTTACTTGAGATCTTGTTCCCTGTGTTTGATAGGGATCAAACCACAATATTAAGTAAAATAGTGAAATTAATATTAATTAACAATTAACAATTAACAATTAGCATTATTAATAACTAATATTAGTCACACTTATATTTGGAAAAAATGACAAAATCTCCTAAAACGCTACTCCAACTAGCATTTTAATATAAGTTAGTTTATGTTCATCTAAATATGTACTAAAAATATGTCAAATAATGCCTTATTTTTAAACAAAAGCAATAGTTTTTTATTGTGACAAAAAAATGTTAATTAAGATCATAATTATAAGTGTGTCTAGAAATCTAAGAAAATAAAAAAATATCACCTTTGAATTATCTATATACATATACATATAAAGTGGAGTTTATACGAGCATAAATGCATAATACGTATTTTAAAAAATAAAAAAATAAATATGAACGACACATATAATTAAATAATTGCTTAAATAATCAATTACAAAAATAAATAAATAAAACATAAAAGTGATTTAATTATATAAAAATTATTTAAGAAATTTATTTAAGATTTTATATTCGCTATATTTATGATTTTAATATGATATAGTATTTTATATTAAATGTATTTAAAATTGGCGTATCTAATTTTCATTTAAAGAATCCATTTTTTATTTAAAGCAATATTTAAAAAAATTACAGATTTTGTCAAGGTCACATGTGGGTGTAGGTCTTGCAGTCAAGCTTCCTTCTGTCTTTGCACTCGAGGGCCAATCTTCGTCCGGCCCGAGGAAACCTTTGCACGCCTCCGTTACCTTTTGGGAGGCCTACGCCCCATAGAAACTGTCTACCTGAGACTGTCCCTTGGCTCGTACGTCCTGACACAAGGTAGACAATTAATCAATTTTTTTCTCAAAATGTTTTCCTAATCATATGTGATTTAAAGTTTGAAAAAAATAATAATGAAAACAGAATCATATATGATATATAGCAAAAAACATTTAGAATGTATAAAATCACATGTATTTCAAACGTAATTCGTAATTTACACATATCACGTGTAATATGGTAAATAACATCATTTTTTTTTCACTATAATCAATATCACATATTAACGATTCATTTTTGGGTGAAAAAGGTCAATTAAGAGCATACACAATGGAGGTTCTTTTACCGCTTTTTGTTGAGGTTCTTACAAAAACCTCTACTGTGGGACACATGTTCTTGTGCAGTCACAGATTTCTATAGGCACCCAGGTGTTTGAACAAGAACTCGGGTTCTTGCAAAACATTCCTTTATGGTTATTTATTATTTTATTATTTTTATTGTTTTATTAATCATTTTATTTTATTTTAATAAATTTATAAAAACATATAAATAAATATTGATTAAAAAATATATAAACTAAATATTATAAAATATATTTTTTATTTTATTTTATTTTCTTTCTTTAAATTTTATACAAATTTTTTGGTTATGTCATTGTATTATTATATTTAGATTATATATAATTAATTTATAAATGTAAATTAATAATTATAAATATCTTTTCTATTTTTTAAAAAATACATCAAATTGTTATATATATAGACGTCACCATATGATCACTACTAGAAAATTGAATATTTTCAACGGAAATTAATTTTCAACGGAAAATGTCGTTGAAAATTTTCTACGAATTTTAGAGGATTATTGACAGAACATAAATTTTTTACGAATTTTCAACGAATTTCCGTTGAAAATCTCTCACAAACATATATGCATTTTCATCCAAAAAAATTTCAACGGAATGTCTCGTCAAAATTTTTTTGGTTGAAAATGCACTTTGTGAGAGATTTTCAACGGAAATTCGTTGAAAATTCGCAGAAGATTTATGTTTTGTCAATAATCCTTTTAAAATTCATAGAAAATTTTCAACGACATTTTCCATTGAAAATACTCAATTTTCTAGTAGTGGATAAATCCTTCACACCTCTCATTGAAGAAAATGGAAAAAGATAATGAAAATCAAGAAGGCTCTTAAATGCTCCCAAACTCTCCATATCCCTGACATTCTCCAAGGCCTATGAACTTTCCAAGATTTTCCTACAACCCACCATATCCTCAAAAAATGTCAAATGTTGCTCAATCTTCAGTTTTTAATCCTCGTCCTCGATATTGGTCGGATGTACCAAACCAATTTGGTACGACAAACAATTATTTTCCAAATCAATTTCAACAACCACTTTTTATGTCTTCCAACGAGGCACGAGATACTAATGTTGATATCTCAAGAAATAATGAAGAGTTTATATCACCGTCACCAATCGAAGGCTACCAATTCCCTCCACATTCGGCACAAATAGAATTGGATTCACTTGATCAAAATAGAAGCGTAGGAATGGGTGATGACAAATCAAAAAAAGGGGATCGATTACCTTGGTCAATTGAAGAAGACAAGATGCTTGCAATGATGTGGGTTACGGTCAGTAGCGATCCTATAGTCGATAACGATCAAAAGAATTTAGCTCTCCGGCAACGCAATACATCATACTACAACGATCATCGATAAGAAAAAACTTCTGAGCGAATACTATCAAGTGTGAAGACACATTTTTGTAAGAACCCCCAATTGGAGGGTTTTATGGAGGTAGATAATTCAACACAAATATTTCAATGTTCCATCCATCAACTCCGCTTCGACTTGGTTGAACATATTTGGTCGAATCGAGATTACAAGTGATCTATATTACTATTTATTATTTCGTGTTATTTTTTATAATTTCGCGCTTTTTTAATTATAATATAAAATTATGTTTATGTTCTAATTATCTTTTCAAATATGTTAACAAAATATATAAGTTAACAAATTAAAAATAATATAGAAAAGTGAAAATTAATAAATTAAAAATAAGGAAAATGAGGTTTTTGTAAGAGCCTTCTTTGAAGGGTTTTATGGAGGTTTTTGGTTTGTTAAGATGACAGTGATGTGGCCGGAAAAAATATGGCAAGTGAGGTTCTTAGAGATTCCACCACTATGGATGCTTTAATTATGGATATCACTTATGATTTTTGACGAAAATTATAAAAAAATCTTAAATAAATTATTTCAACAAAAATAAATATTTTAAATGAAAAACTAAATCATACTTATTTTAAATGTTGTAAAAAATCAAATAAGTGAAAACTTAAAAATATTAAATACGTATAGTTCTCGTATGAACATTCCTCTATATACATACATACCAAAAAAGGTTGAAAACCGGAGGACCGATCTAAGCCTTAATTTGGTTTTGATCATATGGTTTTAATTGAAATCTATTTTTAGATAAAATGACATAATTGTTATTTTGGTAACAAGATTCAATAGATGAAACATACAGATTCACCAATCTTATGAAACACACAGATTCACCATATGAAACACATACTAATTCACCACATGAAATCCAAATATAGTTGATCGTTCTTCATAGAATACCTATTAATTCACTGTATGAATCCAAAACACATATTAATTCACCAGATTCACCATATGAATCCAGATGTAGCCAACGATGAATTGGAAAAGTCAAATACGACGGCTATAACAAAATCACTATTACGCCACTTCTCAATTTATTAATATTACAAAAATGCTACAATGATTGGTAACCGTTGATTAAACTTTTTAATGGTTGAGATTAGTCCTCAACCTTTTTATAGTTTTTATTTTATTATCGTCCTATATATGAACTAACCATTTTGTCGAAAGATATTTACCAAGAGACTAAAATCACAATAAAAATATTTGATGGACCAAAACTGTAAGTTTGAAATTAGTGTATGGAGCATTTTTGTTAACTTACACTAAGGGGGTGTTTGGATAATGGATTAGCTTATTAACTTATAACTTATTGACTTCCTAGAAAAGTCTGTATCAAAAATTGATAAGTTAAAAATTTTAACTTTCTAAAAAATGATTTATCACCGGTTTGGCACCGGATTAGTTGTTTTTCCCAAACACTCAAAATGACTTATTACCGGTGCCACACCAAAATAAGTCAATAAGTTGTTTTTCTAAGCTAATCTAGACACCCCTAACTCCTTGCCGTTAAATGGAGTAGAGAAATCCTTTCCGGTTTCCACCAACCTTTGCCAATACAATTTTTCTCTATTTCTTTGAATTTTTTGTTTCTCCTTTTTCTTCTGTCTGGCAGATATATGTTTCGGTTACGAGGTGTCGGCCTATATTACTATTTATTATTTCGGATGTCTTTTTAATCGGTTTGTCAAAAACATCTTATTTCGAAATACTATTGATTATTTTCAACGATTAGAAGAAGCAAAAGTGAGATCTGATTTGCTTGACTCATTTTGCTAAGAACCTTGATTTAGATCTACACATCGATGTTGATCGTCTTGTTGTTGTTGTTGTTCGTAAATAGAACATGTTCTTGAGTTATAGAATTATTGTGTAAAAAGGTATAAATTATACTGATTCACATAAAGATCTTAACATAGTCGGCAAGAGGAGATCCCATATTCAGTTTTATTCTGTCTGAATATTTCTTTGATTATTCTGTCTGAATAATTTAAATTCAAACATGTGTCGCGTTCTCATTTGTCCTCACGTTCACAACCAAATTTGAGTTCTCATTTGAACTTTTCTCTCTTTCTTTCTCTCTCTCTCTCTCTCTCTCTATATATATATATATATATATATACATACATATATATTTAGGGTTGGGTTTCGGTGAGAAGTAGAGTTATGGTGAGAAGCCTAAAAAGGGATCTCCACCATTGGATACGCATTAGGATGAGATGCATCAAGATAAGGTGCACCGTAATGTAGGGATGAGCTCGGTACCAGACCGGTACCGAAACCGGGTAGTACCGAAACCAAGAGTGGAAAAAATCAATACCGAATACCGAACCGATAAGAGAAATTCGGTACTGGTACCGGTTCAGTACCGGGATTTTCGGGACTAGAACCGTTTGGTACCATTTTTTGGGACGACAACCGTTTTTCACCGTTGACCATTAAACAAAATAACAAAAACCAAAATCACTTAAGCGGAAACCGGATTGGAGGAGCCGATTGTGCAAGCACCGGGTTTTGGATAAATTACGGAACCGATTTTGGAGGATTGCAATAACCGAAATATGAAGAATTGCAAGAAAAAATCGGTATTTGAGTGGAATATACAATAACCGAAAATTGTAATATATTTAGGAGGATTTTCTATAAGAAAAGAAAAGAGTTTGTTACCAATTCAAATAAAAAATGACTTTTTAAATTCCCCGGTTCGGTTCGGGATTTACGGGGACTAGTACAGGTACCGATACCGAAAGTACCGAATCCCGAATATGGAAAATCTTGGTACCGAACACCGAACCGGTAATGATATTAGGTACCGGTACCGGTTCGGTACGGGACCGGTTCGGCTTCGGGATTTCGGTCCGTATGCTCATCCCTACCGTGATGCACCTGATCAACTCCCTTCTAAGGCACAATTTATGGGTGAGCATGAGATTAAAAGTGATCAATGAGTCAGCTCTCTTCTTACGCTTCTCACCTTAACTCTTCTTCTTACACGATCCTATGCCTATATATATATATATATATATATATATATATATATATATAGGAGAGGGTTCAAATGAGAACACCCTCAATTTAAAGGAACAAAGGGACTCATTTGGGACCACATATGATGTGGGCCCCACTAATAAAAAATCATATCTAATTTAATGGGGCCCACCATTAAAAATCAGACATGATTTTTTATTCCTTTTTTATGAGTCATTTTGTTTCTTTAAATTTACAAAGTTCTCATTTGAACCTCTTCCTATATATACATATATATATATATAGGGGAGGGATCATGCAAGAACATGATATGTTTAAAGAAACAAATGAATAGTTTCTAGCCACATATTTTGGTAAATCAATTAATATTATATTGAATGACATTAAAATAATTAATGGTGGCTGAAATCTAATTTCTACCGAGGATAAAGTCTTTTAGGGGTAAAATTGGTAGAAATAAAAATTATAATATAACATATCAAAAATTATATTATATATTATATTATGTCACATAAATATATAAAAAATTATATTATATTATATTATAATATAATATATTATATTATGTCACATAAATATATCAAAATTTATATTATATTATATTATATTATATTATATTGTATTATATTATATTATATTATATTATAATATACTATATCAACAATAACATGTGTGAATATCATTTGTACAAAATCATATATGATTTTACATTTATATTTGTACAAAATCACATATAATTTTACAATAATATTTGTACAAAATCATATATGATACTGAAATTATATGTGATTTTGGTAATATAATTGGTATTGTAATAAACTTTTAAAGATATTATCTTCAATATTTAAAGATATTTTAAAAATGATAAACTTTTTCAATTTTTAAAGTTTTAAAAATAATAAATTTTTCTTTAAAGTTATTTCATATTACAATTTTTTAAAATAATAAACTTTTAATTTTCTAAAATCATATATGATACCGAATTTGGTTTCTTATATTTCTTTTGATCTTATATTTGTTTAAAGATATTTGATATTTATATTGACCTTATGTTTATTCAAAATATATTTAGTATTTAAATTATTTAGAATTAATCAAGATTGTACATTTTAAATAATTTATAAAGTAATAGTACAAATCTGATGGAAATCATAAATAATAACATTCATAAATTAATATTTTGACCATAATACTCTTAAAATAAGTAGATTGTTGTTAATTAATTTTTAATTATTAAAATATATATATATATATATATGTGGCTAGGAATAGTTCATTTGTTTCCTTAAACACAAAAAGTTCTCATTTGAACCCCCCTCTCTCTCTCTCTCTCTCTATATATATATATATATATATATAGGGGCGGGTTCATACGAGGATGATAACAGTTTACGAGAATGCGAGGAGCTTTTTTCATGTACAAGATCAAATGTGATTTTTTACTAATTGTATAGGGTGACTTTTCGGGCCACTTAAGTCGCATGGAAAGTCGCCCACATCATTTATGATTTTGTACAAAATCACATATGATTTTGTACATGAATCATATGTGATTTTGTACATTAAAATTTTCATGTACAAAAATGATTGGCAGAGGATTGTCCTCACATTCTCGTAAATTGTTACCGTCTTCGTATGAACCTCCCTATATATGATAAAATGCCAAAAAAGAGAAAACTGAAGAACACTGTTAGGTCCGATTCAACAAGATCAATAGAGGAATCATATGGAAATTATCGAGTCGAATGTTTTATTGATGAAATCATTAAAGAACTACAAACGCGAATGTAACTAAACAACTCTCATTAACGAATCCTTTACCCTAGACTCTTTTATATACTAGGTGTCTATTACATGATAAGTCCAAGCCCATAAGGATTTAAACACAATTTAGAATATTAAATTAAATCATTTCCTTCTTTATAAAACTTTCCTAATTTAGGATATTTGATCCTATCAATCCCCCTAAAGTTTTATAAAGGAAGCATCTCCAAATCTTCTCACCCTTGCTTTCTTTGGAAAAGCTTTAGTGTCGTCGGTCTTCCAAGCGCCCCCTTGAAATAAGCTCTTAGTCTTCGGTTTCAACTTAAAATATCAGATCCAATGTACTATAACCACCACCACTGATTGCACAAAATTCAGCTTCAATCTGTAGACAACTCGACACAATTGTTAGCCAAATAAATCAAAGATACATGTGCTAGTAGCTTCAATGCTCAATGCATAATCAGCAAGAAAAACATTGAATCTGTCTTTAGCCGCAAGTTGAATAAGAATTATGTGTAAAGAACTTTAATCTGATAAGCTCAAGGAACTTGGATCACCGAGGCAATATATATCATGACGAATTGGGAGATGATATTTCTTGATGAACATTGCTTCTTTGACATATAACTGTTCAGAATATAGCCGATTTCCAAAACATAAAGCAATCAACTCAGATCCAGTCTTCTTAATCAGATGAATGAATATCATCATTCAACATTCTAGATCACAATCAAACCTCCAGACAGAAAATGGTTATGAAGAATTAGCACATAATAACAACATACATTTACTGAAACTGGCATCTAAATAAAAACTCCAGGATGATGAGTGCAGAGAGTCAGACTTCTGATTAATCCAACCAGATACAGAATAATTTGCATGAAATCCATGAACAATTAGGATATTTGAGTGCAGAGAGTCAGACTTCTAATTTAGGATATTTGATCCTATCAAACACCCTACCATCTGGACGGTATACACTAATGCATACCGAAAATTTGTAACATGCATTTGTAAATATTCATCAATGCATACGTAATGATAGAAGCATTGGTGCATAGGAACAAAAAACGCTTGTATGCATTAGTGCATACCGTCCGGATGAAGTGCTTCTAGGGCGTTCTTCAATTTTCTCATTTTTAGTGTTTTCCCTTAAACCTCCCTCCCCCTCTCTCTCTCTCTCTATACATATATATATATATAATGCATGATATCATTATGATAATGATGAACCGACCATTTTGTCGAAAGATATTTACCAAGACACTAAAATCGCAATAAAGATATTTGATGGACCAAAACCACACTTTGAATTTAGTATATGGCGCATTTTGGTAACTTACACTAAATTCTTGCCTTTAAATAGACAAGAGAATCCCTTCCATCAACAATTGTCAATACTATTTTCTCTTTTTCTCTGTTTATTTTGTTTCTCTTTTTCTTCTCTTTAGGGGCTGATTTAGGTCAAAGTTAGGGGTATCGGCCCACCTGCCCTATCGTTCCGACACAATGGAAAGATCTTATGGATCTTCTATCAATTTTTCATATGCTTTATTTTGTGCACCCACTCGAAATCTACCTTGAACCGTCCCTGCTTTTGTTCTGTTCAGAATATTTTTTTACGCAATTCATTTTTAAAAATACACATATCAATTTGGTTTTTCGCATCCGAGTTGTTTTGTTTAAAGTTAGATTTGATTTTCTTTTTAAATTCTTGTTTAGTTCCGTGAAAAAGTTAGATTTGATTTTCTTGTTTCTTTTGGGGTTAGGGTCAAAGAATATTTGATCGGATGTCTTTGTTATTCATTTGGTCAAAACATCTTAATTCGAAACATTATTGATTGTTTTCAACGATTAGATGAAACAAAAGCGAGATCTGGTGTCCTTGACTCATTTTTCTAAGAATTTTGGTTTAGATCTGGACATCCATGTTGATCGTAAATACGACGTGTTCTTGAGTTTCAGAATTATTGTGAAAAAAGGTATAAATTATACCGATTCATTTCAAGATCTTAGCATAGCCGGCATAAGGAAATCCCGAATACACGTTGTTTGCAGGTAATTTTCTTAATAAGATTTATCAGTTTATTATGTTTAAATGGATTTCTTCATGCTTTTATGCAATTTGAGGATTATTTTATATCACTCTATAAATCAACTACACAAACAATATTCATCCCACTATTTATCTCGTCTCTAATTGTCATTGTTTTACCTTTTTTTTGTGGTGATTAAACGCTATGTAACAACCCGGTTTTGGGGCTATATGTTGGGCATATCACCTTCTCTTGATCTAAGTTGACTTTGATTTGAAAATTAACTATACATTCTTCCTGATTTGTTTCGTTTTCAAATATGGATGCTATGAAATTTTTTAAATTCAAAGAGGTCTGTAAGGAATGAATATGGTTGCTTTTAGGTTTATGTGTGAGTTTATTCATTTGGAGATGCATGGTTTTTTATGTGTTATTTCTTTTGTGCTTCCGATGAGGAGAAGATGAAATTTATTGTCCATAATAAGAAAGATTTCCATCAACTGTGTGGGATTTGATATGTAAACAACATTTTTTTGTCCATAAGGTATGTTAGAAGTTACTAATATCGTCTTTGTTGTTTGGTGGTTTGCAAATCCCTATGGATTTTGCCCGTCTCACTTATGAGGTCTATAAATGGGCGTTATGTGAGATCGTGTTCCATGAGTGAAAGTGGTCAAACCAGAACAGGGTCAAAATAAGAGAAACGAGAACGCCTCTTATTACATGTGATTTTGTTCAGGTGCACTCAATGATTTTACATTAAATGTCTAATAAGTTGTTCGAAAAGAGCTTCCTGGATTGTTTAATGGTTATAGCTTATTCGCGCAACTCTAAAAAGTTTTTTTGTTGTGGCTTATTCGTTAAGTCGGGTGTTTAATCACTCAGGTAGAAAACCTTAGTTCTTTACACTCATACATTAGTTTTCCCTATATTACCGTGTGAGAAAAAAACGACACCTTCATTTAAAGATAAATACTCCTCACAATCCTCAAATAGGGGTGTAAATGATACGAGACAGCTCGGGAGCTACTCGAGATCGACGCGGTCAAACTCGGTCAATACTTGACTCGAATATGCTCGGCTCGAACTAATTCGACTCAACATATACGAGTCTAGTTGAGTCGAGCAACCTAATACTCGACTCGAAAAACTCGTGAGCTACTCGATCTTTTTTATATATAATTATATTATTATTAAAATATAATCGGTAAAATATAATATAAATAAAAATGTCTTATATTTTTTTGATACTTAAACAAAATTGTCTCACGACCCCTTCATTTAAAAGTAAAATACACCTCACAACCCTTAAACCAATTTTTGCACTCTTGTTTTCCCCAATCCCACATAATCCATATATATATATACTATCTTATAAAACAAATTCATCAAAGTGTTACAAACATTTTAAGCGGCAAGTACTGAATATTAAAGCATGATTTTCGATAATCTCTTAGTTATAGCTTGTAAAGCATATTGTACAAATTCGTACTGCAAAGCCGTTTCTCAATTTTTTTTCTCAAACATATTGAAAAAACTCATTGGAAACTTCAAAATTTCTAATTGTAATTACTCTGAAAAACTAACTTTGGATGACAGGGAAGAAGAAAGAGTCCCATGTGGCCGAAACTGTTATTAAAAAAACACGGGTAACTTCTTACACGGTTTTTTTTTTAAAACCGTATAAAAATGGGCGTGTAAAAAGGGCATTTATGTAGTAGTGTATATGTGCTTAATCGAACTCTATAGCCATAATTCTTTTCTGTTTTCTACTTTAAATACATTATTATATGGTGCTCTAGCATTTCTATTTTATTGTGGGTATTAATGCCATATTAATGCAAGATTTGGTGCAACACATAATTCTTTACAATGTAGATTATGATATGATCTATAGCTATAGGTTTTGATCATCAGGGTTTAATGCCATCGCCCGTAGGGATCTTGTTTAATTGACCAAAGAATGATGTAATATGTGTTAATTTGTAGATTGCTATCAACTTTACTAAGATTAGTTTCCTAATTATCTTATATCAAGCTAGCAGTTAAACATTAATTTTGCGAGAAGTCGAGAAGTTTAAATATCATATATGCATCATTACACTCCTTTGTGTATGTTTAATCATATATGATTAAGAGTCCATCCATGTGTTTGTCAATGCAATATGTGTTTAATCATGTATGATTAAGCTTGTGTATCATGCGATGTAATCATATGTGATATTAATTTCTCACCTTTTCGCAAAATGTTTACCTTCTCGTTGGACATGCCTTAGTATTTGTAATACTTACCATTTTGTTTGGTATTTGCAGCCGTAGGCCATTTCGACGGAGGCAAGTGGAAAAACTACTCCCACCAAGAAGGCGAAGGAGGTGGAAGGTGAGTCTAATTAGTTATTTTATGTGTTCGTTGATAGTCTGCTATATATGTGTCAGAATATCTGAAATCCTTTTGAATATCCGTCTAAACGGGACTTTATATATATGTATATCAGAGAGAATTGAGGTTCCTATATATACATATCTTAATATCTATATATAATTAATACTAAGTTTGATGGTCTATTTCTACGTAGGATTGTTTAACATAATTACACATATGGTGCTTAATTAAACAATGTGGTTTCATTGTTCTTCATTTCTATTGTGTGTTAGGAATACTACAGATATTGAAATCCTGATTTTGTTGATTGTATATATATATATGTATGTTTAAGATTCATTGACTTGTCGATCAAAGATCTTTCGGTTTTGTTGCTTGTATATATATGTATGTAGAAAGAGGTTCATGCGAGGACGGTAACAATTTACGAGAATGCAATGACAATCCTCAATCAATGATTTTGTACATGAAATTTTTCATGTACAAAATCACATATATATGATTCACGTACAAAATCATATATGTGATTTTGTACATAATCATAAATAATGCGAGCGACTTTCCATGCAACTTAAATGGCCCCAAAAGTCGCCCGCTACCATTAGTGCAAAATCACATGTGATTTTGTACATGAAAAAAACTCATCACATTCTCGTAAAAAGATAGCGTTCTCGTATGAACCCGCCCTATGTATGTATGTATATATGTATATGTATATGTATATGCTGATTTTGGAGTTATATTGTCATGTACACAGCAAACCAAAACCTTAAAGGATTTTATGGAGGAACACATAAGGAAGAAGAGAAACCTTAAAGGCTTTTATGGAGGAACACATAAGGAAGAAGAAGACCCGGTGGGCGAAGAAATATTCTCGTCAGGTTCTATAAAATGAACCGAAAAACAACTCTGAAGTGACGAGAAACCTGAAAACAAGATGCATGTGGTGTCTTGATGAATTCTCTCTGTGCGTGTGTTAATGAAAAACTTCTTGCAAGTTCATCTGGTTTCATCTGTCCGAAATGTTAAGAGGAAATATCGGGGAGATTAGAAACAACTTTGTGCAAGTTTTATCAGCATGCCGACAAGTGATCTATCCGTATTTGACCTAATGCCGCCACCAGTTTTCAAAAATATCACTTCTAAGCTTAACACCAATATGTGCTTCCAAACAATGGTACATTCAACTTAACTGATATATATGTGTTTAAAAATGAGATGAATCTGAAAGAGGCGTACAACAAAGGGACCGATAGGTGTTGTTAGTAGGATTTGAAGGGGGGAATATGCGATGATCGAGTTGGATGGCCCAATTACGATCGACAGTATAACACGACGGTGATGTAGGAAGTATGAGTTAAAGTACAATGATTGTTGGCTAATTTGTTATGATTGGCTTTTATTTAATTTGTGAAGCTCACTGCACAAGTGATAACAATTTTTAGGATGACATTGATGGTTTTTCGTAAATATTTTTTTGGGTAATTGGATGTACAAAATTGTAAAAAGATAGTTCCAAGTTGTCAATGGTCTTTCCTAGACATTTTTAGGATGACATTTTGTGTCTTAGTTATATTTTTGTTTTTGATGTTTTAATTAAAACTTCCCAAAGATATTGTCTCCTTTATCAAAAAAAAAAAGTTGCAATTACAAGTGATGGAACAAGAAGCAAAATTCATTACTCATACCCCCATTTATTGGGTCATTTGCCTTACTTGATGATGAATATATCAATGACCAAAAATCTTACCCGGTAAGAGTGATAAGTATGGAGACACTTACCCACTAAGTGGGACCAACATTTTTACCCGATAAGCACATACCGGGTACATTGTTGCATATAATACAATTTTGATGGACTACAATAATCTTACCGGCTACAATTAATAGGAGTCGGAGATTTAAAATTAACTGGGTGGGATGGCTCCAAACTCCCATACTTGCTATTTCTTTTTTTGTAGTTGTTTTATAGCACCTTGTTAGTTTTGATAAAATTGCGGTTGTTAAAAAGAATGCAGATAACATAAAAAAATATTCGTCCGAAGTTAACCATCTCTATTATACAGAACGTAGGAAACATTAGTTGATCGGAGAAATTAGTACAAATCCATTCAGGTTGGTACGAAAGAAAAAAATATATCAACAAAAATCCGCTACAAGAATCATGTGAGCACTAATAAAAGTACAAGTAAAAGAACATGGTTGTAGCCAACGATCGATAGAGATCAAGAAGTCCATCAACTTTATTATGCGTAACCGATAATTTTTCTTTAGAACGGCAGATGCATTAAAAGCGAAAGGGAACCTAGCAAGACGCTAGCCCGAATATAAGAAAAGGAAACTAGAGGGATTATAGCTCCAATCAATCCAATTACAACTCCTAATCCTCTTACACCTAGCCTTAACCCAACTAAAGGCGCAAGACTGAATGAAGTTAGCCGTTCTAAGAGCATCGGAATTCTTATTGTTAAAGATGGCCTCGTTACGCCCTTTCCACATCGCCCAAATGTACGCCTGCCCAATAATTTCTTTAAAGAACCTTAACGCAGCCGGTTGATCCCCCTTCCCAAGCTTGTTGAAGAAATCTACCACCGTTGTTGTCTGGGACGGTAACATGTCCCACTATCTGTTGACCGCTCGACGTACCACTTTCGCCTTCTGAAAATTTATGAAGATATGATCGAAAGTCTCGACCGTTTCGTCACATAGAATGCACCGATCATTATCAACACCGATACCTCTTTTAATAAGGTCGTCTTTTATGGGAAACCTCCCTAATCTGACTTGCCAAATACGCACTCTGACTTTCATAGGAATAGACTTGTTCCAAATAGTTTCCGGTCCTCCCCTCCTTAACGTCATGTCATCATACGCCTTCCTAAGCGAAGCAATCGAAAACTTCCCTTAGTTGCATAAGCTCCAATTCCAGCCGCCGTCACCATCCAGAATGGCGAGATTATTGCAAAGCGAATCGATCTCAGTGACTTCTGTGGCTTCCCTGTCTTCCCTGATGTTTCGTCTCCGGTTGCCGCAAAACACAAAGCCGCCCATCGTTTGAATCACTCTTTCATGCAAAAGACAATCACCATTGGAATCTAGTGCAGCGAGCCTCGGAACCTGCTGCCAGGGGCGGACGCATGTTCAACTGGTAGGGGTCCTAGGCCCCAACTAGATTTTATAAAATTAGATTTTTTTATACATATATTGTAGTTACAATGCTATTGGGCCCCAAGTAAGAGTTGAAAAGGGCCCCCAAATATGAGATCCTTAGTGAGAGCGAGAAATCAGAATCATCAGACCGTGAATGTTGGAAACCAGAAAGCAACCTCAAAATTGAAATCGAGAAGGCAGCGTGAAGTCACAGCAAACAAAACGAAGCACGATTTGAAATCGATCTCAATGTTCAAAGGCAACAACCAATGATTTTGAGAATGGAGCATCACCCAACGCAGTAAGAGAAGGGATTCGAAATAGATTTTGTGAACGGAGCATCACCAAACGCAATAGGAGAAGCTAAAGATATGACATCAATTTGGATTTTAGAAGTCGATTTGATGTTCAAATGTAGCAAATAGTGATCGATTTCATCTTTATTCTTGGTTTTTAGCCTTTTAGGTAAAACCCTAAAACACAATTTTGATTTCTGATTTGTGATTTCTAAAGCTAGAACACATCTTGATTTTGGTTTCAACTTGTTTTTGCTTTTTGTTTCTGCTTCTTTTTTTAGTTGCTAGAACCTCTATGGAACACTAAACAGTCATACAAATAACAAATGTTTCTGCTTTTTTTTAGCTGTTGCCTGACCAGTTCTAAAATCAGAAATCAGAAATCAAAATTGTGTTTTTGCTTTTTGTTTCTGCTTCTTTTTTCAGTTGTTGGAACCTCTGTGGAACACCAACACCGAACAGTCATACAAATAACAAATGTTTCTGCTTCTTTTTCAGCTGTTGCCTGTAACCTATTGGAATACAAATATACAATTACAAATGTTTATGTTTTGATGTTTCTGCTTGACTGCTTTATTTTTAGCTACTGGAACACACATGTTTCTGCAACTTTTTGATTCTTTTGTTTATGTAAAGAACAACATAAAGTCAGAAACAAATAAACTACTGTTATTTTTTTACTTTTTTTACTGTTTAATTCTTTTAAGAAGTTATTTTAGAATAAAAAATGATATGCTATGTTATTGTCAAATTGATATATTGATTTCTATTCTGTTATTGTCATTGCTAGAAAAAATGAAAAAGTTTTTTAAAAGAAAAGCATCAACGCCCGAATCTAGCTCTTCTCCATCGATGCCCAGTAAAATTGATTTGGATGATCTTCCTTATGATACAGCTGAGAGGAATTTTTTTTCTTCAGATTATCATCCTAATCAAAGAGACGAAATAAGAAGAAAATATTTGATTAAAGGACCTTGCCAACCACGGGGACATAACTTTCCAAGAAAAATTATCGGGAATAAGGGAAGGCGTTTTTTGTCCGTCTTGGTTTGATCAATACTCTAATTGGTTGGAGTATAGTGTAAAAACAGATAAAGCTTTTTGCTTGTGTTGTTATTTGTTTAGAGATCATCACGAGGGAAAATGTGGGAGTGATGCTTTTGTGACGGAAGGATTTAATAATTGGAATAAAACTGAAAGACTTAGTCTTCATGTTGGAGACGTTAATAGTTTTCACAATAGAGCATTTAAGAAAAGTGAGGATTTAATGAGAGAATATCGATCTATTGTCGTTGCCTTTAAAAAGCCAACCAAGATTGAGATGAACGAGCACCGAATTCGATTAAATGCTTCAATTACGGCTTCTAGATTATTGTTGAAGAATACACAACCATTTCGTGGTCACGATGAATCTAAAATGTCTATTTGTAGAGGCATGTTCTTGGAAACATTAAGCTTAATTGGTGATTGTAATGAGGATGTTGGTAAGGTTATTTTAAAAAATGCTCCAAAAAATAATCAAATCGTGTCTCCAAGTATTCAAAAAAATATTGCTAGTTGCTTTGCAAATCAAATACTTAAATCTATTCGTGAAGAAATTGGTGACGATGTGTTTGCATTGCTAGTTGATGAGTCTAGTGATGTTTCTAAAAAAGAACAAATGGCTGTAGTTTTGCGATATGTTGATGCTCGTGATATTGTTAAGGAGAGATTTTTTGGTATTGTTCATGTGACGGAGACATCTTCTTCAGTTCTTAAATATGCCATTGATACTTTATTGCCAAACATGGATTGAGTTTGAAACAGGTAAGAGGGCAAGGTTATGACGGAGCAAGCAATATGCACGGTGCGTTCAATGGATTAAAAGCTTTGATCTTGAATGATAATAACTCTGCATTTTATATCCATTGTTTTGCTCACCAACTTCAACTAGTTGTTGTGGCGGTTGCAAAGAAACATGACGGGGTTGAGAACTTTTTTAATATGTTAAGCATGGTGGTAAATATGGTGAACTCTTCTTGCAAACGTAAAGACATGCTTCGACAAAGTTACAAAGATAGAGTACAAGAATCAAGTAAGTGTGAAATTGAAACTGGAACGGGGATGCACCAAGAGATTTCTCTCATACGAGCTGGTGATACACGATGGGGTTCTCATTACAAAACCATTTTGAGCATGATTGCTTTGTTTCTGAATGTTGTTGAAGTGCTCCAATATGTTGAAGAGGATGGCAATAATGGTTTTTGTCGCACTCAAGCAACTGGTATTCTAGCTTATTTGAAGACATTTGATTTTGTGATTTATTTGCACTTGATATTTCATATTTTAGAGATCACAGATTTGTTGTCACGAGCTCTTCAAAAAAAAAGATCAAGATAATTTGGAAGCGATTTCATTGGTAAGAGAAACCAAACAACTATTGCAACAATTTAGAGAAACCGGTTTTGATCCACTTTTGGAGAAAATGTATTGTTTTTGTGAGACAAATGTTATTAAATCTTTGGATATGGCAGGTCGTTATTCAAAAAATGGAAGACAAAAGACCAACATCACCAATCATCATTATTACGAGTTTGATATTTTCAACACCGTTGTGGACATGCAACTTCAAGAGTTTGGGGATCGATTTAGTGAGGTAAGCACCAAATTGTTTAAAAATATCGCAGCTTTGAGTCCACGTGATTCATTTTGCAGTTCAATGTATCAGATTTATTGAAGTTGAGTGAGTTGTATCCTAATGATTTTAGTCGGATGGAAAGGATCGCTCTTGAGAAACAACTTAACATGTACCATATGATTGTGCGTCAAGATGAAAGATTTGCCGATTTGAGTGGTATTGCTGAGCTTGCTAGATTGATTGTGGAAACAAAAAAACATACAACTTTTCCTCTAGTATATCGATTATTGAAGCAAGCTTTGGTTTTGCCCGTTGCTACCGCAACAGTTGAAAGATGTTTTTCTACTATGAAGATAGTGAAGTCTGATTTGCGCAACAAAATCGTTGATGAATTAATGAATGTTGCGTTGGTATGTACCATAAAAAAAGAAGCATTTCTCAATGTTACAAATGATGCTGTAATTAGCGAATTCCAAACGATGAAAACCCGTAAGGCACAGGCATAAGAGGTAACTTTTTATCTTTTTTAATGAAATCGTGTCCTTTAGTTAACTGTTATTTCATTTTACATAGTGACCCCTACTATATTTTTTTTCTGGATCCGCCCATGCCTGCTGCCCAACGGACTTGCGCCAGACCAGACATCAAGCCAAAACCTGAGAGGGATGTTACTATCGAGGTTCCTTTGAAAAAGAGTTTCTAAATCGATATTTCTTGCTTCCATCAATTTGTTGATCGAGGCTATGGATCCCCACACTCCTTTCTTCGTGATATGCCGCGTGACATCCCCTAAACAACCTTACCTTCCATATAATGAAACGATGACTTTCCGCCATAAAGAATTGTCCTCCGTTTTAAAACCCCACCACCACTTGGCAAGTAAAGTTATAATTTGAGCACAGAGACTACCAATGCCAAGACCGCCTTTATCGCGACCGTTAAGGACCTTGTCCCAACTAACCCAGGCTGTTTTACGATGGTCACAATTCGATCCCCAAAAAAAACCTTCTTCTAATGCCCTCCAGATCTTCCAAGACGCCATATGGACTTTAAACAACGAGAAAAGGTACCCCCCCAGACTTCCTAAAACTGATTTACACAGCGTGAGTCTCCCACCCACGGATAACGCCTTCATTTTTCAATTATTAAGTTTTTTGGCGAACTTGTCCGAAAGCAGATTCCATTTCTCACTTTTGTTCATGTCAGCCCCAATAGGAATTCCCAAATAGCTGAAAAGAATCTTTCCTTCTTTACAACCCATCGACAACGCGAGTCTAGCAAGATCACCATACGGGACCCCGGTACCATTTAAGGTGATTTTTGACCAATTGATTTTGAGACCCGAAGCTTGGTAAAAGCACCGTAAAATTTTCATCAGGTTTTGCACATTTTTGGCATCCCACTTCCCAGTAAATAAGGCATCATCAGCATAGTGAACACCGTTAATCACCAGTCCGCCATTGGGGAGATCGACCGCAAACGATAATTAGTTGAAAGAACTTCTCAATTAAATCCATCAACTTGAGGATTTATGGAAGATTGTATACTTTTGAGACATAACCCAACACATTTTGAGAATAAGAATTTGTATTTTGTAGATATATTTTGTTGGTAGTTTGAAAACAAACAGCACTCTCAACACTGTTTTTGAAGTAAATATCTATGAAGCATAAAAGATGGATGATAATAAATTGAGTTTAGCATATGAACTAGAGTGTACAGTAATTTTGTTTCACTTATAAAACAAAAGGTCGTAAACACTACTAAAATAAGGGGGTTTTCAGCGAAAAAATCGGTTGGAACTCCGCAGGAAAATGGGTTTTCCAGCAGATTTGTCTGCCACGCACGGGTCGCCTAAATCACAATTTCTTTTCGTTTTTTTTAATTTCCTAGACTTAATTAGGGGTGGTTTCAGTTACAAACAATCAATTTGTGCAAACTCAACAAACTAATCTAGACCACTCATTTTGTTGATCAACAACGTTAACCTAAGATGAACGATGGTTGGGTAAATATGTAGACTTATTGGTTTAATTAATATCACTATTGTTGGAAATAGGAAAATAAAAATAAATTTCATTTTCCTATTTATTATTTATGTAATTTTAATTAAATTTTCTTAATAATGCATATGCTATGAAGTACTCAACTGTGACGAAGCCCCCTGCTGCTAAGTTCTAGCTCCCCTCCCCCATTTATTTATGCGATCCGGCGATAATGTTCTCCATCATTTTTTCCGGCAACAAACTAAAAAATCTATCTATCAAGCCACACCTGCGATCCAAGATGTCATCGCTAGATATTCTCATCGATGCTTCATGAAACCCAAAAATCGTCATCTTCATCGTAGTCTTACGGTCTAAAAACTCGTCATCATGATCTTCATGAAACCATAATCATGATCCTCATGAAACCGTAATCATGAACCTAAACCCAGATTAAGAAACCATATACATACATGATCTCTTTATCTTACGGCCTCCGGGAACCACTATGAGACTCGATCTTCATCGATCTTTCTGATAAAGATACACCTACATCAAATCAAAATCAAAGATAACAATCTTTGATTTGATCCTTTACATTAATGTTGTAATATCTTCATTTGTTTATAATTATTTTGTCAATATTTTTTATTAGTTAGTATTAATTAGGTTGATTTATTTCCTTTTCAATGAGATGTAAATGTGTATATAAATAGGCTCCATGGTTGTTAATAAAACTCAACAAGCCTTTTTTGCTTATATGGTATGAGAGCCTCGATCAAAAAAATTTCAACCAATTTCTCATCATGGCAAGCAATGGCAACACGATTCCTAACTCATGTGAACCTTCAAAACCCTTTGTTCTAATTAATTTCTCCAACGTGATCAAACTTTCTCCTACCAACTATATATCTTGGAAATCTCAAATCCAAGCTATTCTATTTGGCCATGACCTACTCAATTTCGTTGATGGCTCCCACCCTTGCCCACCACTCACGATGCTTGCACCACCCTTGCTACCACCTACGCCAACCCCTCTTGTGGTCACCTTCTCCAAATTAAAGACCGGTTGGACACCCTCTCTAAAACCAACCAAACCATCACCGAATACATGCAATCTATCAAAGCATGTACCGATGAACTATCTATCATGGGTAAACCCATGGACAATGAAGACATCATTTCCAAAGTTCTCAAAGGCCTTGACTATGATTCTTACAAACCCATCATTGATGCAACTCGTGTTCGTGACACTCTTATAACCTCTGAAGCCTTTCATGAGAAACTTATAAACCATGAAATTACTCTCAATAATCAACCCCAACCATCTTCATTTCCCTCTTCCGTTCATGTTGCCACCTATCGTCCTAATCAAAATCGTTCCTACTCTCGCAACACCACCAACAACAACCGCACCTCAAAACCTTATCTCGGTAAGTGTCAATGGTGTCGTCATGTAGGTCATGTCGTTTCTCAATGCCCCACCTTCAAACAACTCTTCCCTCACATAGTTTTTCCCACATCTCCCGTCGGTCCGAACCCAACACAATTCTCTCGCCCCACCACTCGCTTCACTCCTCAAGCTAATGTTGCTACCTTTGCCAATCCCTCTTCATCTTCATGGCTCATGGATAGCGGCGCTGCTCATCATGTCACAAATGATTTGGCCAACTTGGCTTTACATGCCCCTTATGACGGTTCCGATGATCTCATCATTGGTGATGGCTCCTCTTTGCCGATTGCTAATATTGGTTCTTTCTCTATATCTACCTCTCATAAATTATTTAAATTCTCTAATGTTTTATTTGTACCATCTATATCTCGAAACATTCTATCTGTTTCTCAATAAATTGTGGGGAGTAGGAGTAGGAAGACGATTGATTAGATATGTCGCAGTGGTAAAAGCATGGGGCCAAAAATTAAGAGGGAGGTTGGCGTGTGATAAAAACGTGAAGCCCGTTTCAACGATGTGACGGTGTCGTCTTTCAGCGTACCCATTATGTTCGGGTGTATGGGGGTGGGGAGGTAAGATGAGAGATGCCATTATTTAAGAGATTAGGAGTAAGTTTAAGATATTCCCCACCATTGTCGGAGAATAATTGAATAATGGGACGATTGAAGAATTTTTCAACTAAAGCGCGGAAGCGTTGAAAGGTGGAAGCGGTGTCCAATTTTTGTTTGAGGGGGTATAACCAAATATATTTTGTAAAGTGATCAACAAAAATGACATAGTATTTAAAATTGTCATAAGAAAGAATGGGAGTCGTCCAAACATCCGTAAATATTAGTTCTAACGGAGCGGTCGAGGTAAGAGTAGACTTGGAGAAGGGTAGTTTGTGACTTTTATTAATTTTGCAAGCATTACAAGTAATGAAGAAAAATTTAATGGTACTTGACTTCCTAGGGTTTTAATAATATCAATAGAGGGGTGGCCTAAACGGTGATACCAATTGGTAGGAGGAATGACCATTCTTGAGTGAACGAGAGGGGGGGGGGGGGGTGAGTGGCTCCATTCATAGATGTCCCCTCTAATTGGCCCTTGGAGGAGAGTGAGTCCCGTTGATTGATCCTTAATACAAAAAGAAGTACGTGAGAATTGGACAAAAGCATTATTTTCGAAGCAAAATTGAGAAACAGAGAGAATGGTTCGAGATATAGATGGTACAAATAAAACATTAGAGAATTTAAATAATTTATGAGAGGTAGAGATAGAGAAAGAACCAATATGATAAATCGGCAAAGAGGAGCCATCACCAATGATGAGATCATCGGAACCGTCATAAGGGGAATGTAAAGCCAAGTTGGCCAAATCATTTGTGACATGGTGAGTAGCGCCGCTATCCATGAGCCATGAAGATGAAGAGGGATTGGAAAAGGTAGCGACATTAGCTTGAGGAGTGAAGCGAGTGGTGCGGCGAGAGAATCGGGTTGGGTTTAGACCGTCGGAAGATGTGGGAAAAACTGTGTGAGGGAAGAGTTGTTTGAAAGTGGGGCATTGAGAAACAACATGACCTACATGACGACACCATTGACACTTACCGAGATAAGGTTTTGAGGTGCGGTTGTTGTTGGTGGTGTTTGGGGTGGAAAGGAGGCCGGGGTTGGTGGTATTGCGAGAGTAGGAACAATTTTGATTAAGACGATAGGTGGCAACATGAACGGAAGAGGGAAATTAAGATGGTTAGGTTTGATTCTTGAGAGTAATTTCATGGTTAATAAGTTTCTCATGAAGGGCTTCAAAGGTTATAAGAGTGTCACGAGCACGGGTTGCATCAATGATGGGTTTATAAGAATCATAGTCAAGGCCTTTGAGAACTTTGGAAATGATGTCTTCATTGTCCATAGGTTTACCCATGATAGATAGTTCATCAGTACATGCTTTGATAGATTGCATGTATTTGGTGATGGTTTGGTTGGTTTTAGAGAGGGTGTCCAACCGGTCTTTAGTTTGGAGAAGATGACCACGGGAGGGGTTGGTGTAGGTGGTAGCAAGGGTGGTCCAAGCATCATGAGTGGTGGTGGCGTGAGCGACGAGAGGCACAATGGTAGGGGAGAGGGTACCGAGAAGGCTCCCGAATATGAGTTTGTCTTGGCGTTTCCAAGTATTGTAAGCCGGGTTGGATTCAATGGTGGTGTCTTTTGTGATGGTTTTGGGTGGGCAAGGGTGGGAGCTATCAACAAAATTGAGTAGGTCATGGCCAAAGAGAATAGCTTGGATTTGAGATTTCCAAGATATATAGTTGGTAGGAGAAAGTTTGATGACGTTGGAAAAGTTAATTAGAACAAAGGGTTTTGAAGGTTCATACATTGCTTGCCATGATGAGAAATTGGTTGAAATTTTTTTTTGATCAAGGCTCTGATACCATATAAACGAAAAAGGCTTGTTGAATTTTATTAACAACCATGAAGCCTATTTATATACGCATTTACATTTCATTGAGAAGGAAATAAAACAACCTAATTAATACTAATTAATAAAAAATATTGACAAAATAATTATAAACAAAGGAAGATATTACAACATTAATATAAAGGATTAAATCAAGGATTATTATCTTTGATTTGATGGTGGTGTATCTTTATCACTTTCATCCTCCATTCATGAAACTGGATTGGGTCATACCTACTAAGGTAAAGATAAATATGAAATATCTTTAAATAAATATAAAATCAAGAGAAATATAATAAACCAAACTCAATATCATATATGATTTTAGAAAATTTAAAGTTCATTATTTTTAAAAATGAAAATGTTTGAAAAAACCCAACAAACTATCCTATTTTGAATGATTAAGTCGATAAACTATTTTTTTGAATGAAAAAAACTATTAAACTTTTTCATTTTGAATGATTAAGTCTCTGAACTATCTTTTCGAATGAAAAAACCATTAAACTTTCTCATTTTGAATAGAATAACCATTAAACTTTCTTATTTTGATTGATTAAGTCCCTAATTTTTTTTCAAGAAGTTAAACCATCGAATTTTTAAAAAATTGTTATTTACAACTTGTAAACATAAATAAACTATCTTTAACCGGTTATCTTTTGATTATCTCTCTTATGATGGATAAAAAATAGATCAAAAAGAGGAAGATCGATGGCAGGGGCCAACAACGTGCTAGGCGAAATGGAAAATGGACAACGTTGGGGTAATGGGGAGTGACGAGGGGGAGCGAGACCATTGTTTGCTAGGAGTTTTAATTGCGTAGCTTTTTGGGATAGTAAAACCGATTTAAGTTTATTTTACTTTAGAATTTTTTTGGTGAGTTAAAAATAACTTGTTTTAAAAAAAATATATAGATAACTAACTTTTAAAAGATCGATTGTTTATTTATTTAAAAAATTGTTTAGGGACTTACTCATTCAAAATGAGAAAGTTTAATAGTTTTTTTCATTCAAATCAATAGTTCAGTGACTTAATCATTCAAAATAAGAAATTTTAAGGGTTTTTCAATCAAAAAAATAGTTGAAGGACTTAACCATTCAAAATGAGATAGTTTGTTGGGTTTTTTTTGAACTTTTTCCTTTTAAAAATTCAAATATGAAATATCTTTAAAGAAAAGTTTATTATTTTTAAAACTTTAAAATTTGATAAAAGTTTATTATTTTTAAAAATATCTTTAAAAATTGAAGGTAACACCCGAAATTTTGTGTATAAGATTTTGAACTTCGCATCCTATTATTTGATGTTTATAGTTAAATGGAGTGTTTCAAGGGTTTAATGTTGGGTTACATTGATCTGAAAGAGAGGAGCGAAAACTGAAACCGAATTGAGTTTCAGTACCAAGTTGCCGATCATGACAGGCTATCTTGCCATGTCATGATCGCGGGGCAAGATCGCAGGAAAGTACCAGATAGCAAAAAAATGATCAAACTCGCGGTAGACGTTGTGCGCTCATGACAGGCGTTCAGCCATTCTTCTCACTTTATCTGATTTTAAACCCTTGTTCCAAACCCTTTCTTTGAGGTGCGATTTCTAGAGCATTTATTGCTCCATCTACCTCTTTCAAACATATTTATTACTCCATTAAAGTTGAAGATTCAAGTCAAGCTTTAGGATTAAAGCTTCAAGTGGTGGTGTTCTTCATCCCTCTCATCAAGCTCCACCCACTTCACCTTCTTCAACTAGTTAGGGAGATTTCTAGGGTTTTCCTAACCCTAGCTTTGTGAGTTCATTTCTAAACCTTTTTCTAACTTAATAGTTGCATTATATATTGTTTTACTTCATTTAAAGTCTAGGATTTCGTTATTTAAGCATTTGGTTAAGTTTGGAGATTTTAGGTCAAAATGAGGATTTTGGGGATTTTGATCTTGGTTATGAAATGAGTAATTTAAATGGTTTTATCTTACTTGGAAATGTCTCTAGATGAGAAAATATTTGATTATGGAACTATAACTATTTGACCTAATTTTTCGGTAAAGTTCATATTTCAAAAGGAAACATTTATATACAGGTTTTTGGGTAAATGGAAAACAATCACTATGTCTTGTTTGATGTAGTTGATTTATAGACTAGTATGTAATGGATCCATACGCATTTAGTCGTTTTTGTCTCGGGATTGCTGTCCCTTTTATATTCGTTCGAGTCATCGGAGGCTTTAGATATTTGTATATTAATTGGTCGTTACCAATTGCCATTGACTCTTGCGAGCGTGCCAAATTAGGATCATCGGAGGCTTTAGATGCTGTTACATTAATTGGTTGTCACCAATTGCCATTGACTCCTAGCACGGGCTTTATTGGAATCATCGGAGGCTTCAGATGTATTTACATTAATTGGTGGTTTCCAATTGCCATTGGTTTCTTTGTTAAGCCAATATCGAGTAGTGACCTATTTTTGTATCCGCCACCAAAGATGGTATGAACAGGTATCTCCCGGCTACTTTTAAAAGAACCTTGCTCAACAAGAGTAAGCTTTCAAGTTGAGTTAATTGGGATAAAGTATTTCACTCGTTTAATTAAGTATTTTACGGCTTTATCCTAACACTTGTTCTTAAATGTCATGTTTAGCAGATGATCGGGCTAAGGGGGCTTCTTAGAGAGGAGCGGTGTGGCGTGCCGGTGGAGGCACTTTTTTTGGGATTACACATTATGGTGTAATTATTGGAGATACTAGAAAGTTTATTTTGAGGAGTATTAGCAACACCTGAGTCTAATCTATGTATTGTACCATGTAGATTATTAGGTTGTTGTTTTAGTATTCCATTCGTACATGTAAACTCTCATACTCATTCTCCATTTATTGGGTGATTTTATATATTTCCTCATTTATTATTCGGTTCAAATTTGCTCTAATATTTAGGGTGTTACATAATATTATAATATAATATAATATAATATAATTTTTGATCTAATTATGTGATATAATATAATAATTAATATATAATATAATATAATATAATAATTTTTGATGTATTATAATATATTATTGTTAAATCATTGATATATTATATCATAATTTTTTCTTCTATCAGTTTTACCCCTAAAAGACTTTACCCTCGGTGGAAAGTATTTTCAGTAACCATTAATTACTTCAAGTCATGCAAAATAATATTAATTGATTTACCAAAATATGTGGTTAGAAACCATTTCTTTCTTTGTTTAAACATACCATGTTCTCGCATGATCTCTCCCTATATATATATATATAAAGAGAGAGAAAGATAGATAGATAGATAGAGAGAGATCTTTTGTTAACCAAATCATTTTTATTAACCGGTCTAAGCCTTTCATTTTTTAATTAACGGTTGTGATTAAACAAAGATTATAATCTGATAAAAAAAGGAAACGAGTTAAATGGTATTAAATGAAAGACAATTTTGGAACAAATTATTATATTTTATTTTTGGAAGATAATCAATAATATTTTTTATATTTGGAGGAAATTATATTTTATTTTAGGAAAAATAATGAATATTTTAATTTTTTTTTGTTAAAAGATAAAATTAAAAAATTCATAGGTGAACCTGAAAATGAAACAATGATTTTTGTTTAAAGTTTATAGCTGAAACCAGAAAATGAAATAATGATTTTTATTTAAAGTACATAGGTGAAACCATATAATCAAAATTCATAAGTGAAACCAGAAATTCAAACAATGATTTTTATTTAAAGTTTATAAGTGAAATCAAATAATCAAAGTTCATCGGTGAAACCAGAAAGTGAAACAATGATTTTTATTTAAAGTTAATAGGGGAAACCATAAATTGAATACGACGATTAAGAAAGTTTAAACTAGTTAATTCATAGGTGAAATCAGAACTTTCATTATGTTTACAATTAAGTGAATGGGATAATTAAGATATGTGATTATTAAAGAATGTAATAATTAAGGGAATAAGATATCCAAGAAATGTGGTATCAATAACTAAAAAGACGAAAATGTCTCAAAAGTTAATACTATTTACTTGGTTAATAAAAGAAGGGGACCTATGTGTGTGTGTGTATATATATATATAGTCAGGTTCATACGAAAATGATATCTATTTAAGAAAATAAGAGAATAACATCACATGTGAATTTACACTAACATAAAATTTCAGAATCATTCATAAAAAATTTCAGAATCAATCATAAAAAAAATTCGTAATCATAATATAATAACAGTTCATACACATTCATCATCATTCATAAAAATTTCATAAAAATTTAAAAATTTCCTAATTGTACTGTTACAACAGTTCATACCTATTCATAAGAAATTCGTAACCATTTATAAAAAAATCATAGTAAGTTCATAAAAAAGTCAACCATTTCTGAAATCAAACCATCGTTTTGTCAAATATGGAACATTTTCTCCATACATGCTTACCATACAAGCTTCTTCGATATCCAATTGATTCCATAACCTATTACAAAAAAGGCATAGGGTACCCTAAAAATAAGAGAATAACATCACATGTGACTTTACACCAAGATAAAATTTCAGAATCATTCATAAAAAATTTCAGAATCAATCATAAAAAATTCGTAATATAATAACAGTTCATACACATTCATCATCATTCATAAAAACTTAAAAAATTCATAATTGTACTGTTACAACAGTTCATACCTATTCATAAGAAATTTGTAACCATTTATAACAAATTCATAGTAAATTCATAACAAAGTCAACCATTTCTGAAATCAAACCATCCTTTTGTCAAATATGGGACCTTTTCTCCGTACATGCTTACCATACAAGCTTCTTCGATATCCAATTGATTCCATGACCTATTACAAAAAAGGCATAGGGTACCCTAGAAATACGATATGGCAGATGTATGAATCGATGAAAACAAGCTTCTTTTTTATTCATATCCAAGATCAAATTTCCTAACAGTGTGTTCATGGAATTCTGATAACAGACTCGACGAAATTCCATGGTTGACCGACCGAAATATCCCCCAATCCGTACAGGCTTATTCAGTTTTCGAAGATTAGTACGGCCGAGATCTGTCATCGGAAGTGGATCTTCCAAATCGTGGTTGATTTCTGCAACGTGGTTATTGTGGATTTGATTTTGAATTAAGAGTTGGTTTTGACGAAAACATGGAGGGTATGTTTATGAAGAAGGGGTATGTTGCATTGAATTTGGGATTTAGGGTTATGTGGGGTAGGGACGAAAACTGTACCGACCCTACACTATCGGTTCGGTATTCGGTTGTACACTTTGTCCGAATTCGGTTTCCAAGTATCGGTATCGGTACCGTATTCTCCCGATTAAACTTGAAACTGAATCGGGAATCTAAATGGTCAGGTGTCCTTTTCTTTTCCAACTTCTATCCTTCCCATTTTTAAACCACACATTCCGTCCTAGACTAATCTTCTCCTAAAACCATAACCATAACCATAACCTTAACCTTCACCTAAAACCTTAATCTACATAAATCTCCTCCTACTATTTTTCTTTCTTTATAAAAACTCGTCTCCCGGTTTCTTGAAATTTGGTTTCTCCAACACACCTTGCTTCTAATTGTTGAACTTTAGATTGGTTTTGAATTGATTTGTATTTTCGGTCCTAAGTGGTGCCACTCCCGAATTTCTCTAACTGAAACCGAAACCGAACCGGTAGGGGCGCTCATGGGTTGGGTTGATCGGGTTCGAGGTATTTTAACTAATCAACCCAATGTTATCGGTTTGAGAATTTTTCAACCCAACCCAACCCAACCCGTTCGGGTTGATCGGGTTGATAGTTTGGTATAACAAAATATTCTGCTAACATTGAATAACTCACAATTTCTTTTTCATCATTTGTCATTTGGTACAACTTATGAATATATACTTCTTAAATTGGAAGTATATTACATCCAATTAATTTTTCTCAATATATACTAATATATACAAATGATTTATGTAAAGATAGATAATAGATTGAAAATATATGTATACGAGGAGAGTGCGTGATAGGTGTAATTGTTTAATTTGCATATTAATAGAGATTCAATAATTATATGAAACCCAAAATATAAAAGGATAATGGGTTGGTCGGGTTGGGTTGGGTTCAAATAAAAGTAACCCGATATCAACCCAATACCTACGGTTGAAGATTTTACAACTCGATTAGGCATCGAGTTGCTTCGGGTTGAGTTATTTTGCATCGGGTTGGGTTGGGTTGATCGGGTTGGTCGGTTTGGTCGGTTTTTTGAGCACCCCTACGAACCGGTATCGAATTCGGGAATATGATTCAGTTTTCAGTTCTCAGTTTTAGTCCCATGCAAAATAATTTGATACTACCATGTTCGGTAACGATCCAGGACCGAAACCATCCCTAATGCCGGGAGACGAAAAAGAATAGAAATAAAGAAATTGGTGAAGAAATCATGTGAGGATTTTAGGTTTTTGGTTTGGCCGCCATGGAAGTGAGAGAGACAGGGATCATGAATGAGAAAAATCAGGGAAGAAATTTGGAGGTTGATTATTTCTTAATTTTAAATTTTAAATTTAAATAATTAAATTAAATTGCAAAACTAGCCTTTTCCTAATTTTTTAAATCAAATTAAAAATCAAAGTCTTTGGACCATTAGTCAAGAGATTGGAGGGCTAGGGTTCGTTTGCATAGTTTACGACCTTTAAAAAGTTTGTATTTGATTGTTCCTCTATGTATGTATGTATGTATGTATGGTGCATGATAGCGTTACGATAAAGATGAACCAACTATTTTGTCGAAAGATATTTACCAAGGGACTAAAATCGCAATAAAGATATATATATTTGATGGACCAAAACTACACTTTGAATCTAGTATATGGTGCATTTTGGTAACTTACACTAAATTCTTGCCTTTAAATAGAGGAGAGAATCCCTTCCACCAACCATCGTCAATACTATTTTCTCTTTTTCACTGTTTAATGTGTTTCTCTTTTTTCTTCTGTTTAGGGTCGGATTTAGGTCTAGGTTAGGGGTATCGGCCCACCTCTCTATCGTCCCGATTCAATGGAAAGATCTTATGGATCTGTTCTTAAATTTTCCTATGCTTTATTTGGTGCACCCGTTCGAAATTTTCCTTGAACCGTCCCTGTTTCTTCTGTTCTGTTTAGAATATTTTTTCCCAATTTATTTTTTAAAACACACATATCAATTTGATTTTTCGCATCGGAGTTCTTTTGTTTAAAGTTAGATTTGATTTTCTTTTTAAATTCTTGTTTAGGCTAGGGTGTTTTGGTCCACCCGTTCTATCTTTTCGTGAAAAAGTTAGATTTGATTTTCTTGTTTCTTTTGGGGGTGGGGTCAAATTAAGAATATTCGATCGGATGTTTTTGTTATTCATTTGGTCAAAACATCTTAATTCGAAACATTATTGATTGTTTTCAACGATTAGATGAAACAAAAGCGAGATCTGGTGTCCTTGACTCATTTTTCTAAGAATTTTGGTTTAGATCTGGACATCGATGTTGATCGTAAATACGACGTGTTCTTGAGTTTCAGAATTATTGTGAAAAAAGGTATAAATTATACCGATTCACTTCAATATCTTAGCATAGTCGGCATAAGGAAATCCCGAATACACGTTATGTGCAGGTAATTTTCTTAATAAGATTTATCAGTTTATTATGTTTAAATGGATTTCTTCATGCTTTTATGCAATTTGAGGATTATTTTATATCACTCTATAAATCAACTACACAAACAATATTCATCCCACTATTTATCTCGTCTCTAATTATCATTGTTTTACCTTTTTTTTGTGGTGATTATACGCTATTGTAACAACCCGGTTTTGGGGCTATATGTTGGGCATATCACCTTCTCTTGATCTAAGTTGACTTTGGTTTGAAAATTAACTATACATTCTTCCTGATTTGTTTCGTTTCAATTATGGATGCTATGAAATTTTTTAAATTCAAAGAGGTTTGGAAGGAATGAATGTGGTTGCTTTTAGGTTTATGTGTGAGTTTATTCATTTAGAGATGCACTGTTTTTTATGTGTTATTTCTTTTGTGCTTTTCCGATGAGGAGAAGATGAAACTTATTGTCCATATGAAGAAAGATTTCCTTCAACTATGTGGGATTTAATATATATGTAAACAACGTTTTTTGTCCATATGGTATATTAGAAGTTACTAATATGGTCTTTGTTGTTTGGTGGTTTGCAAATCCCAATGGATTTTGCGCGTCTCATGTTCCGTGCGTGAAAGTGGTCAAACCAGAACATATAATGCCATATTAGTAGTGTATATGTGCTTAATCGAACTCTATAGCCATAATTCTTTTCTGTTTTCTAATTTAAATACATTTTTATACGGTGCTCTAGCATTTCTATGTAATTGTGGGTATTAATGCCATATTAATGCAAGATTTGGTGCAACACATAATTCCTTAGAATGTAGATTATGATATGATATGATCTATAGCTATAGGTTTTGATGATCAGGGTTTAATGCCATCGCCCGTAGGGATCTTGTTTAATTGACCAAAGAATGATGTAATATGTGTTAATTTGTAGATTGCTATACACTTTACTAAGATTAGTTTCCTAATTATCTTATATTTATCGGCTATGTTTGCTAACTTATATTTGTAGAAGAAGGATCAAGCTACAAGTTAAACATTTTGCGAGAAAGTCGAGAAGTTTAAATATCATATTGTGTATGTGTAATCATATATGATTAATAAGTCCATCCATGTGTTTGTCAATGCAATATGTGTTTAATCATGTATGATTAAGCTTGTGTATCATGCGTGTAATCATATGTGATATTAAAACTTCTCACCTTTTTGCAAAATGTTTACCTTCTCGTTGGACATGCCTTAGTATTTATAATACTTACCATTTTGTTTGGTATTTGCAGCTGTAGGCTATTCCGACGGAGGCAAGTGGAAAAACTACTCCCACCAAGAAGGCGAAGGAGGTGGAAGGTGAGTCTAATTAGTTATTTTATGTGTTCGTTGATAGTCTGCTTTATATGTGTCAGAATATGTGAAATCCTTTTGAATATCTGTCTAAACGGGACCTTATATATATATATATATACATATAGAGGGAGGTTTTGGGGAAAACGCTAAAAAAAGAAAAAACTCAAGAACAACCCCGAGAGCCCGCCATTTGGACGGTATTTTTTTTATGCATCTATATGCATTAGTGCATATGCACAAATGCATACAAGTGATTGAAGCTCTTTTTTTCCATGCATCAATGCATATATATACATATCTTAATATCTATATATAATTAATACTAAGTTTGATGGTCTGTTTCTAGGTAGGATTGTTTAACATAATTACACATATGGTGCTTAATTAAACAATGTGGTTTCATTGTTCTTCATTTCTATTGTGTGTTAGGAATACTACAGATATTGAAATCCTGATTTTGTTGATTGTATATATATATATATATGTTTAAGATTCATTGACTTGTCGATCAAAGATCTTTCAGTTTTGTTTCTTGTATATATATATATATATATGTATGTGGGACCCACATCATATGTGATCCATAAGTGTCCCTTTGTTTCTTTAAAAATGCAAAGTTCTCATTTGAATCTTCCTCTATGTATGTATGTATGTATGTATGTATGTATGTATGTATGTATGTATGTATGTATGTATGTATGTATGTATGTATGTATGTATGTATGTATGTATGTATGTATGTATGTATGTATGTATGTATGTATGTATGTATGTATGTATGTATGTATGTATGTATGTATGTATGTATGTATGTATGTATGTATGTATGTATGTATGTATGTATGTATGTATGTATGTATGTATGTATGTATGTATGTATGTATGTATGTATGTATGTATGTATGTATGCTGATTTTGGAGTTATATTGTCATGTACACAGCAAACCGAAATCTTAAAGGATTTTATGGAGGAACACATAAGGAAGAAGAGAAACCTTAAAGGATTTTGTGGAGGAACACATAAGGAAGAGGAGAAACCTTAAAGGATTTTATGGAGGAACACATAAGGAAGAAGAGAAACCATAAAGGATTTTATGGAGGAACACACAAGGAAGAAGAGAAACCTTAAAGGCTTATATGGAGGAACACATAAGGAAGAAGAAGACCCTGTGGGCGAAGAAATATTCTCTTCAGGTTCTATAAAATGAACGGAAAAACAACTCTGAAGTGATGAGAAACTTGAAGACAAGATGCACGTGGTGTCTTAATGAATTCTCTTGTGCACGTAATGAAGAACTTCTTGCAAGTGATAACAATTTTTAGGATGGCATTGATGGTCTTTCCTAAACGATTTTTGGGTAATTGGATGTACAAAATTGTTAAAAGATAGTTCCAAATCGTCATTGATGGTCTTTCCTAGACATTTTTGGTTTTAGTTATATTTGTGTCTCTGATGTTTTAATTAAAACTTCCCAAAGATTTTGTCTCCTTTATCAAAAAAAAAAGTTGCAATTACAAAGAACAAGAAGCAAAATTCATATATGTAAGACGTTTAATGTTTGATTAACATAATTCTTGAATTTAAATGAAAAAAACATGCTCTCACAACCGAAATAAAAATAATAAGATGTTTTCATCCCAATTGACTAATGACTAAGGGATTGTTTATTACATGCTTACCTTGTAAGCATTTATGAGATCATTTATCTTACTTGATGAACATGACAACGACCGAAATCTTACCCGATAAGGGTGACAAGGATGTAGAGTCTTATCCGGTAAGTGAAGGTGACTACTCTCACCCAATAAGAACTTAATGAATACATTGTTGCATGTAGTTAATACCATTTTGATGGACTATGATCTTACCTGCTAATGCAACTTAGGGTGCGTTTGGTTTGCGGAATTGTTTTTGAGGGATTTGGATTTGGAGGGATTTGTATTGGAATGGATTTGAAATCCTTTTATGTGTTTGATTTGTAGTATTTGGAATGAATTTGAATTCCATTTCTTATAAATCATGTTTGATTTGTAGGATTTGGAATGTGATTTTTTTTTTTTGTAATTCTTTGTTTGTTTTTAAAAAATTTATTTTTATGATAAGATAAAGTCCATTAAAACTGTATCGTGTGCAAAAATTTATCCAATAAGTGTTTATCAGTTAAAAGTAATTACTCCGACTTATCGGGTAAGACACTCGGTGTTTGTCATCGTTCTTATCGGGTAGGGGTGTAAATGAGCCGAGTAGAAGGTTAATTGAGTCTGGCTTGAAAAATTAACAATAGGCTCGAGCTCGAATATTTTTTGAGTTATCGTGCTTGAGCTCGATGCTCGTTTATGAGTTCGAACTCGTGATCGATCAACTCGTTTAACGGCTTGAGCTCGATTTTTATTGTATATATGAGCATGTTTGACTCGAAAAAGTATATGCTCGAATGGCTCGGCTCGGTTTGACTCGGCTCAAAAATCAAATCGAGTTCTCGAACGAATCGAGTCGAACATTAGTGTTATAAAGCTCGACTTAAACAAGTTCTATTTTATGTTCGAGATCGACTCGAGCTCTAGAATCATTAAGCTCGAGCTCGAGATAAACAAGCTCAAGTAGCTCGAATCATTTACACTTTAAACGGACAACATATACGTGTTGGCTTAATTAAGGTAAACTATTTGAATTAAAACATATTAAGTGATCTAAATATTTTTATTTATTTATTTATTAAAGTTTAGTAAGAAATTAATATATTTAAAACTAAATAAAGATAGGTATAAAATGATATAAAAAAAGAAAATAAATAAAGATGGATAATGCAAAAGATGAATCAAGCATGCATGGTAGATTGGAATTAGAGGCAATTTATGAAATCCATGGGATTGAGATTTCAAATACCAACCCATACCAAAGAATTTTCAAATCCATCAACCATGAGATTTTAAATCAATTATAGGATTTCAAATCCGAACAATCCCACAAATCAAACATCCGTTTGGAATGGATTTGAAATCCAAATCCCTCCAAATCCATTCTATTCCCGCAAACCAAACACATTCTTAGAGTATTTACTTCTATTGATACGTGCTTAATTACCGGGTAAATTAAATGTATAATTAAGCGGCCGCTAAATATTTACAAACTCTCAAAGATGTAATATAGATGAATTTTTAGGCCTAAATCGTTGTTGTCGCCTTTTTATCAATTCATATTCTTATTAAACAAAAAGAAAATGTAAGTTCGATTGAGGCTTTTCGAAAAATATAATGCATCATTCTTTAAGGGATTGAGGCTTTTCGAAAAATATAATGCATCATTCTTTAAGGGATTGAGGCTTTTCGAAAAATATAATGCATCATTCTTTAAGGGATTGAGGCTTTTCGAAAAATATAATGCATCATTCTTTAAGGGATTGAGGCTTTTCGAAAAATATAATGCATCATTCTTTAAGGGATGGATGAAGTATAAATTGTTTTTTTAATTCATAATTGACATTTTTTATGCAATGTTGATTACGTTTAGATAAGTCACATCGTAGTTGCTATTGAGATTGATAGTTCCACAATACATCGTCTCATCCCACTCCTATTTAGAGGTAATTTGCTTTATTAGATCTGTCAGTTTATTATGTTTAAATTAATTTCTTGATGTTTATATGCAATTTGAGGATTATGGTATATCTCTCACTAAATACAAACAATGAATCAATACTGATCCCAATGTTTCTTGTCTGCAATTGTCATTGTTTTACCTACTTTTTTGTGATTATACGGTATTGTAACAAACCGATTTTGAGGCTATATATTTGTTTCAATTTCAAATATGGATACTATGAAAATAAAAATAAAAAAGGTCTATAAGGAATGAATTTGGTTGCTTTTAGGTTTATGTGTGAGTTTATTCATCGGGAGATGCATTGGTCTTTTATATGTTATTTCCTTTCTTCTTCAGAAGAGGACAAGATGAAATTATTTGTCCACATGATGAAGAAAGATTTCCATCGTCTGTGTGTGATTTGATATGTAAATTACACTTTTTGTCCATATGGTATGTTAGAAATTACTAATATCGTCTTTGTGGGTCTTTGTGGATCTGTGGCTTGCAAATCCGATTTTCCCCATCTCACTTATGTCATCCATAAATGGGCGGTATTTGAGATCTTGCTCCCGTGTTTGAAAGGGATCAAACCAGAACATTAAGTAACATAGTGAAATTAATATTAATTAACAATTAATAGTTACATTTGAAAAAAGGGACAAAATGTTCTAAAACGCTATAACATTGATGCGACATACTTTGTATTAAATGTATTACGGCTATAATCACTACAAGGAGGAAACATATGAATAGTGAGATGAAAGCTTGAATAAGGCATCTTCTCCATACTTTTTCATTATTTTGTTTTGTCTCGTTGGAGAAGATGGAGCCTATGAATACCAAATGATTATTGGAAAGATCAATGCAAAAATTGGGCCTAAAAAGGAATAACTTGTCATTCTTCAAGGACTCCAAGTTTATCAACTTATCAACTTATCAACTACTGTCTCAGTGCAACTTCACATTTCTTTCTTAAGTGAAACTATCACAAAACAAGGCTTTCCAACTGTAATTTCCGACGGATGTGTTCCGTCGGTAATTTCCGACAGAGGATGCAAGTAAAAAAAATTAAAAATAAAATAACATAAATCCGTCGGAAATTCTTCGGAAATTACCAACGGAACTGACAGCCGTCGGTAATTTCCGACGGATTTCCGACTGATATTTATTTTTTTATTTTCTATTTTTTTTAAAAGCCAAAACCGTCGGTAATTACCAATGGCCGTCAGCTTTGTCGGTAATTTCCGACCGATTTCCGACGGTTTTGAGCCAAATTTTCTCGATTTTCCAACTTTTTCTTATTCGTATGACCTTTATTTTGAATTACTTTGTATAATTCGTTATTTTTACAAGTGTATATGTATATGTATGCATGTGTGTCCTATATGTCACTTGATTGTATGTGTGTGTATATATATATATATATATGTATATGTTATACGAGTATATGGAGGTTAATGCGAGGACGGTAACAATTTACGAGAACACGAGGACAATCCTCAGCCAAATATATGTGAAATAATATCTTAAATCCAAGATTTGATGAAAATAAATAATGAAAAAAAAATTATTTTTTATATCGGTTTTCACGAGTTTGTAACTTTTTTGTCATTTTTATTTGATTATCGCTTTATATATATACCAAATAATTCCATTTTTGAGATAAATTATTTAAAGTGCTCAAACTTATAATTGATTTAATATATGAACTTAAGATCTCCAAAATATGCATTTTCAAGATATGTAAACCCAATCAGAAGGGTGGTGCCTCAATGGTTTAAACTCACCTTGCTATAAATGGCTAGATCTAGCGTTTACCCCATACTTGAGCTTCCTTTGATGAATACTTTAAATCTATCAAGGTAACACTAGAAACTTTCATCTAATCTTTTTAAGATCTTGAAGCTCCGTAACCAAACTCTTAAATCTTTAAGTTAAGTCCTCTCTTGCTAAGATGCTCCATAAAAGTTTCAAAACTAGATCCAAATTGGAGAAAGGAAAAGAAGAAGAAAATGAAAGAGGATGGGTGGGTTTTTAGGGACAGAAAGTAGGAAGACAAGAGAGAGAAAAGATATAAAAGAGATAAGGGTGGTGTGGTTTGGGAGAAGGTTTTCCGCAGAAGCAAATGGCCATTTCAAAAATTCGGGCGGTCTGCATGCGACATTCCAACCGCTTTCTCCACTGGATGCAACGCCACAAGAAAGGTTGAAGGAATGAGGGAATAAAAATAAATGAAAAACTAAACTAAAACTATATCAAACCTAAAATCTAAACCAAAAGAATTAGATGGAGTTTGTTTTTTTTTAAGAGATGTTAAAGTCTGAAGTCTTATTTCACTTCTGATTAATAAGAGCTGGTGTGCTGAAGTTTGAAATCCAAATCAATAATACTGTTTGTTTTTGTAAACTGATAGATGTATAAATTTATTTATGTTGTCTATTTTACCCATTAAAAAAATTATAGTTGAAATTATAGATATATTTTTACAATTTCACATACTTATTCATGATCGTTACGAAATTTACGTATAAATCATATAATCAGCATTCGTTTAAACGAAAATATGTCATTGATGGCATTTAACACATTTAAATTCTATTAAAATACATCAACTAATGTAGTGATGATTGATTTAGGCGTTGTTTGGAAAAAATAAGCTAGCTTATAAGTCAACTTATAAGCTACCTTATTTCCTAAGTACATGTTTGTCAAACTAGCTTATTGATAAGCTAGTTATGAGTGACTTATGGAGCATTTTACCATTTTCTTTCGATTATACCCTTGATTAATATTAATATTATTTTAAATCTTATTAATTAATTTTAATTGTAATTATGAAGTAATATTTTATTTTATTAATTAATTTTAATTATTAATCATTAATTAATATTAATTAATTAATTTTAAATTATTTCACTAATATTAATTAATTATTATTTAGAATTACTACTTATAATTTTTTAAAAATTACTAATTAACTAGAATATGGTTGACTAGTTATCCATATATTATATACTAGATGTCTACCCGCACAATGCAGCGGAACGCATCTCCGATTATAAAACATATACATACTCAACCCTCAACATTGCTTGTAAAGTGGCACAAATATAGTCAAATATTACTATAAGAATAATATCATAGATCACATATTACTGTGCAAACGAAAACCTAAGCAAGAACATAAAATTTATTGATGAACCAATACGGTAAATTGGTAATTAAGAAATAGTAACAAAAATCAAATAATAGGAGAACAAATTAGATTTTTATAGAATAATAAAGTTGATAAATTTTTACACATGAACATGTTGGTGGTCATTTATGACAGATGTTACGTACATAACTTGTAAAAAATATTACATTGGAGCAAAAAACGTGTATTTTCCGGATACGCAAAACGGTCCACACAGGCTGCCAATTCACAATGTGAGGGGCATACCTCACATCGGTAAGGCGATTGCTTGCGAGGGGGCCTGGGATCGAACCCAAAACCAACGGGCCTATTGGAGCAAACATCTCCTCGTCTCTTAAGCAACTGAGCTACACGCCATTGGCTATAAAAAAATATTACATACTTTTAGGTTTTGAGTAAACTCAAAATATCAATAGCAATTCAAACAGTGTCACTGAAACTTTGTATGCATTACCAACCCAAAGGAGTTTTTTGTGTATTAAACTTTGAAACTATAGTAGCCTTTTATCTCTTCCTGCAAAAATAGTAAATTCTTGCATGTCAGAGTACCATTTAATAGCAATGATTCACAACAATATGAAAGCAGCAATAGGGGGTGATTAGGGCTGTTAGCAGAAGCCTAAAACAACAATAAAAAGAGTGGAACAAAGTAGCAAAGAGGGTTGTGATTCAGCAACTGTGAGTTGAATTTTGCTATGCTTTTGAATTGTCCCCAGCTTCCGTGAATGGTCTTATTTATCTAAGCTTTTCATTGTTGATTCTAGTGATAAACAACAATCATTTATTGGATGCATTGTTGCCATGGAGAAAAAATCGAGGGTGATACTCTACTTCTCAATCATCCTATGCTATGCTAGTAAAAACCAAGAGTGTAGCAATTTGATAGTTCTTTTGAGGAAATTTCTCCAAATGACCATTTCATACTTTCAAATTGGTCTAACGATTTCTCTCCCGAGTTATATACCCAAATGTCACTACTTTCACAATACTCAAAGACTCTAGTTCTTTTTCTTCTATGTTTATGCTAGGTAAAAAGCTTAACACATTCTCAAAATCATATCAAGTTTAAAAGTTGAAAAGCTACTTAGATTTACCATTTCTAGTACCAGTCCACAGTGAATACATATCAATCCTAAATCTCGGAATTAGATTACTGATTTCCCAAATGCTTGTACAATACATGAGTACAGTCGTTCCTAAAAGCTACAATTACAAAATCAAAGCAAAAAATAGCAGTACAAAATCAAGCGGGTAATAAAGAAGAAGACATAGAAATCGAGAAAGAAAAAAAAACAATCCAAAACCAAAACGAAGACAAACCACATTTTTCAATTGATCAAACAAACAATAACCAGAATCAAACATAAGATTGAAGAAACCCCTATCTAACAACACATATAATGTTAAAACCCTACAAATTGAATTTTGAAGAACAAAATCGGAAATACGAAAAGAATAAATGAACCTTAGAATCTTTTGACTCTCTTTGAAAAACAAAAACAAGAGATTAAAGAGCATTTATATTAGTAGAAGGATGATGATGGGAAACGATATGTATCTCCTCATTAACCCAAGTAGGTTCATCCTCATCTCCATCTAAATCTGTTGCATTCTGTTGAATGTGTGACAGAATAATAAAGGATAGAGATGAAAACGATGCGTGCGCCTAAAACGTACGGCTTAGGATAACTGATAAGTTGAAAATGTGCGAGTGATGTTAAGAAATAACCACGAGACTTTTTGCTTCAACAACTTGTATTAAAGCATCAATAAATTGTAAACTTAAAAATTTAAGTAATCATCTTTATTAGATGGTACAAAATGTTTAAAAAGTTGTTTTTAAAAGTTTTTAACCAAATGCTTTATAATATAGTATAGATAGTGGTTACTTAAAATCATAAATTAATGTAATTTTTTTTGTAAACTTTATTTTAACTAATTCAAATTTATAATATATATGGTAATCAATTTAATTTTTTTAAATAAACATATTATATATATATATATTATCTTGTTTAAATTAATATATTATTTTATTAAATACTTATTTTAATTATATTATAAGTGACTAATATTTCAAGATTTTCTTTTTGGTCATTTTACATGTTTATCAACTAGCTTTTGTCAAACGTAACTTGTTAATCAGCTAGCTTATCAATCATCAGTTACCTTATAAGTCATTAGCTAGCTTATCAGTAATAAGCTAGCTTATCAGCTAGTTTGCCAAACATAACCTTAGTAAGGATGATCGATAGAAACGATAAATTAAGGTTAATCGATTGAGAAACGCCATTGTTTAGGAGTGTGAGAATAATAAGAGGCAACTAATAGGTTGGTTTACCTCTTTACAGATAATTATACAATAAGAAATAAGTGACTCTAAAAAATTGAGAAAAAAAATAGTCTAAATAGTTTTACATCTTAACGAATCATATATAAAAAACTATTAAGTGTTTTTTTAGAAAAACAAAAAAGGCCGTAGAAAAATTAAGAATAAGAAAAAGAATCCCAAAAAAAAAGTAAAAAAAAAAAAAAGGGAAGAAACGGTGTAGCCGTGAAGGAGAAGAAAAACGTGAGGAGAAAAAGAGCGAACCCCCGAAACCCTAAAACAATATAAATATTTTATTTTTAAATAAGAATATCTTCAAAACAGACATTCAAGTTGCTTCTCTCCTCTCAAGCACCCCTTCGAATTCTTTTATTCTTCATTTAAGCCCTTACTAAAATTTTCCTTTAAATTTTGATCCAACTTTGTGCGATCATCCTCGAATTGGTCCACGACGTAAATGTTCATCCAATGCTCTCATCCACCATGCCTATGTTTCAATGCAAAATACATAGCACGACCCGAAAAAACCCATGAAAACACCATATTAATATCTTCAACGACAACTGTACAAAAATTAACTAAAATCAAATAAAATATACATGTAAAAACATAAAATAGATGAAACATGGACTCTTAAACTACTATGAATCATGTGCAAAACTGCAAATAACACCATTCATTATCAAAGAATGATACAAAACCAATAAGTCAAAACATGGAGGATCTATCAATTAGGTTTCCCAATTAATATATATGTATCATGTAATTTGTCATTTAAATTGACTAGATGTTTTTTCTGCTTCAATCATCTCAAAAAATGTACCTTCTAAGGCTAACATTTTGTCAGTAAATTAGTTCTATTATTTGTCCAATAACTAAAAGTCTAAAATACCCATAAATTAAACAAATACAAATTACTTATTATTTTAAAGCAATACAAATAGCATTAATAGATTGTTAAAGAACAAACAAATAGATTTATAGTAAAAAATTCTTAACAAAGGAAACCATGATATTTAATTTTGACAATCGATAAAAACATCTTAGTATATTTATTTTCAGATAAAAATAATATTAACTTAATACTTTTAAAAATCTAAAAAGATCAACAAATTTTAATCGTGAATTCTACACAACACATGCTATTGTTAGTTACATATTGTAAGTTTGTAATAGTGATGATGAAATGACCATTTTGTCAAGCTATTTTCATCAGTTGACAAAAGTTATAATAAAAATATTCGATGGACCAAAACCGTAGTCGGAAACTAGTCTACGGACCATTTTGGTAACTTGCACCGGATGTTTTCCTTTAAATGGATGACTTTCACCAACCTTTCCAAATACTCTTTTATGTTTTCTGTGAATTTTTCTGTTATTTTCTTTTCTTTTCTTCTCTTTTGCAGCGGATATTGGTTTAGGCCGGCTAGGGCCGTCAGTCCAACTAGTTCCGTAGTCCCGACACAATGGAACGCTTTTATGGATTTGCTCTTAAAACTTCCGCTCTATTTGGTGCACCCACTCTGAAAATTTCCTAATTTTCTCCTTGATTTTGGTCATAATATTCTTTTATGCAATTTAATTTCTGAATTTACAAATCAGTTTGGTTGATCGTATGGTAGTTGATTAGTTTCAAGTTAGATATGGTTTTGTTTTTAAATTCTTATTTTGGGGAGTCAAAATAGTGATTGATCGGATGTTGTGTTATTCATTTGGTCAAAAACATCTCAATTTAAATCATATCGATGGTTTTCAACGTTCTAAAGAAAACAATCGAGATCCGGTTTGCTTGACTCATTTTTCTAAGAATTTTGTTTTAGATCTGGACATCGATGTTTATGTTGATCAATTTGTGGTTGTTCATAAATACGACGTGTTCTAGAGTTTCAGAATAGCATGTAAAAAGATATAAATTATCCTGCATCTCTTCAAGAGCTTACCATAGTTGGCATGAGGAAATCCCGACTACATTATTTGAAGGTAATTTGTTTAACTAGATCTATCGTTTTATTACTTTTTAGATTTATTTTTTTATGTGTTGTAATTATATCTATCAGACGACGAATATGGTATATCTTTCACTCACTTAACCAAGGGAGGAATATTGATCTCGTTATTGATTCCGCTTTCCATTATGATTGTCATGGTTTACCTACTTTTTTTTGTGATTATATGGTATTGTAACAATCCGATTTTGGGGATTGCTTATGGTATTGATATAATCTTCTTTAGATCCAAGTTGAATTTGATTTGAAAAATTAAATACCTATACTTTTTTCAATTTTGTGTCAATTTTAATTCAAAAAGGTCATGTAAGGAATGAATTTGGTGCTTTAGGTTTTCTAATTTGTGTCAATTTTTAGTCTAACATCATCACATGTGATATAATTTATCTCGTTGACAGTTTTATCATTTGAAAACACACATACACGCACATATATAAATATAGATATATCGATCAAGGCCCAACACATGGTTGATTACGATCAACTGAATCCCCCATCAAGGCCCAATACAGTCGATTAAGAGTAAGTAAAACCCATGGCCCAACACAGTCGACTAAGAGTAAATGAAGCCCATCAAGGCCCAACATAGTCGATTAAGGGTAACTGAAGCTCATCAAGGCCCAACTCAGCTGATTTAAGAGTCTCGAACTACACATGAAGCCCCAAAGAGGTTCATTAATTTACAAATCGTTTTTTTGTGTGGTTCAATTCTTGTTCTTTAATTTTACACATGTACGCGTTAGGCATTATCTGGAATTCATTTGGTACATACATACATATACCCACTCTATACATATACAGACATACATACATACATACATACACAATGGGTTAGTTCCGGTGAGAAGGGTGAGAATGGAGGGTAAGAATGGATCTCCACCTTTGGATGCACATTAGGATGAGATACACTAAGATAATTAAGATACACCGAGATGCACCAGATTAATCCCCATATCAAGCGCGATTTTTTGGGTTTGAGATTAAGATCCCTTTTTACGTTTGCCACCGTAACTTCCTTTGTTTTTGTTGCATTGTGGTTACTCTATCTTGTATTGTACTATTGTTCATATACTTGTACCAGAGAACACCTTATAGGCAAAATGTTGATTGTCGACACTCTTTTGGTTAGCATCTTTGTAGTTGCATCATTATTGTTCACTCTTTTGGTTATCGAGATTCCAGATGCTTTACGACCTTCATGTTCCATCAAGGCTGCATATTGGAAAACTAAAATGCAGCAAATGGGAAACCACCGGCCAATGCGTATTTGGAGATAAATGTCACTTTGCTCATGGGATCAATTTTCCTTCTGTTTTCAGTCCATTCATATATATATATATATATATATATATATATGTATGCATGTTAGCTGTTTTTGCCCATAATGCATGCTAAATGATGAAAAACTAGGTGATTTATCAAAACATGTGAGCTTACAATCATAGATGTTTTCTAGAGCACCGTTGCCAGGAACTGTTGGTGCTTTAGCGGGAAGAGCAGATGGTTTGGGTACAGCAAGAGGCATACTTGATTGCCTATCAGTGTTTGGCAAAGCTCTTACAACAACAATTAAAATATAAGGTACCTAAATAATTTCATTATAAGAAATAATAATTGCATAATTGTCGTTTAAACATATTTAACAATTTAACATCTAATATACTTAAATACATAGACTAAAAAGGGAAGTTGGATGCAATATATATGAGGCAGGAAGCAAATAATATCTTGCATCTAAACCTGGCGGTGGAAAGGTTACCCTTATAACCACCATTGAGAAATATCCAAGACTGCTTCTTCCCACATAAACACAGATGTTTCTCCTGGAAGAGTCATTAGAGTGATCTTCCTTTCCTTCAGGTCCTAGCCACCTTTTGTATCTCAAAGTGAAAAAAATGAAAATTGCCCACAAATCAAAGTCAAGCTATGCAACTGAAATTTCCCAAAAGCAAAAATATGCATGCGTTAATTAAGAGGTACACAACACTCCAGTGAGTAATTATAAAAAAAAAAACTATAAGATAGAAGATTCATGGATTCTATTAGGGCCGGAGCCATCTCAGCAGGTGTATTATTCTACATTTTCCCAAAAGGACCTCCAACCTTCTTTTATCTGATCTTTTTAGGAGGCCTTTTCAGTCACTTCGTTAGACAAGAATGCCACTAAACTCATTTGAAACTTATGTTGAATAAAATTCTCATTTTAGGTCAGCGGCCTAAAGGGATCCTATTAACCATGACTATCAAATGACTTCCTACTCATCAGCCAAAAATATGAAATAAACTTCATATTTAGATTGTGATGCTATTATTAACTCAAACAGTGTCATAACAATTTATAAATATGAAAGAAAGGCATGATATCTTGTTTTTTTAACAATGCACATGTAGCTTATGGTACCTCTATTGCGTGGCGGGCAGGTTTGTTGTTATCAAATTCAACAAAAGCATAACGATACCCATCCTGAAAAAAGAGAACTAGAATTAGCAATTATAAAAGTAGATTTTGGTGCACAAAGGCTCTTGGTTTTGCAAAGGTTTGTACTCAACCCTTTTCTTCACTAGTCACTACTAAACGAAAAGACTTTTCTTCTACGGACTTTTCCCTGGAAAATCTGTCACTAAAGAGTGATTCCTCACAAAACCGTCATAAAAGTTGGTGGGTGATTCAAATCAGTGACAAATTACCCGGGGATTCTCTAGGTGATCCGTTGGTATTTTCTCGAAAAATATCGAATTTTACCGAACCATTGGTATTTTCATGGGTAATCACCCACGGAATTTTTTGTGGATAAAAGTCATTTGTTTTGTAGTGCTTGCATTTGCAAAAAGTACTTGTCAATTACATTTCTTAGAATACAAAGTGAGTAAATCTGAAACCAGACCTCTGAGTATTCTTTAATCGGGATGTTCTTATGTTTGACAGGACCAAATTTCTTAACCACCTCTAAAAGTGATTCATGAGTCATTGTTGGTGGTAGATCCTTGATGCGTACCGACTTAACTGCAAAAATTATCATAAAAGAGTTCAGGGTATCAGATTAAACATTTGAAATGCAACAACTTGGCACTAAAAAATGTGCAAATGAGCTTACAATCATAGATGTTTTCTAGAGCACCGTTGCCGAGAACTGTTGGTGTTTTGGAGGGAAGAGCAGATGGTTTTGGGTACAACAAGAGGCATACTTGATTGCCTATCAGTGTTTGGCAAAGCTCTTACAACAGCAATTAAAATATAAGGTACCTAAGTAGTTTCATTATAAGAAATAATAATTGCATAATTGTCGTTTAAACATATTTAACAATTTAACATCTAATGTAATTAAATACAGAGACTAAAAAGGGAAGTTGGATGCAATATATGAGGCAGGAAGCAAATAATATGTTGCATCTAAACTTGGCGGTGGAAAGGTTACCCTTATAACCACCATTGAGAAATGAATGAAAAGCTAGTAGAAGCAAATTAAGAGATGCAAGATATTATTTAAACAATTGTTTGCAGTCTAAATTTTATCTTGCATCTAAAAAAAGAGATCCAAGATATTATTTAAACAATTGTTTGCAGTCTAAATTTTATTTCACCAAGACATTGCTTCTTTACATGCTTCTAGATTTGCAGTTTGTTTCATAAAGATAAAAAAAATGAAAATTAATTATATCTATCCTTATGAACTTGTATATAATCTTAACGAATGAAGGAAATGAAGCTGTTGGTTATTAAGATATATGAAATCTTCTTCACCTTTGCAGGTGGGCTCACTAAAAAAAAGATCTATAAGCTACCCCTTAGAATCTTATCTTAGGCGTAAATGATGTTTTGTGGAAAACCTTAAGTAGCATGCTAAACCCGTATGGGGTTGGATCTTTTTTATTTTTATAATAACTACGGGTGTCTTGGCTAGCTTATACATACCTCTAGTCTTATGGACTTATGGAGTGAATCACTACTACAATAAAACTGGGTTTTATACAATGTAAATGTTTAAGTGTCCTGATAGATTACTTTATAGGATTTACGTTTATTGGACCAAGTAATTTTATATGTCCAATGTTTTGAAATCCAGAACTCCATACTTGTTTAGTTCAAGTGATTATTAATGCCGGTGTTTTTTGATGTATCAGGGCAGCAAGCAGAGATGGCAGCCACAATGATTTTGAGTTCTGTAAAAGGTACTTAAAGATATCTGAAAAGATGATTAAGGCAAAGCTTATCTCAAAAACATCCGAGAAGAACATTAAGGAAGCAAGTGGTTCTGTTTTGTTCACTGCTTAGGTCTATTTTTGTTGTTCATTTTTATAAAGTGATCACCTTTCTAACACGTTGTAAGTTTAGAAAATAGGTCAGTTAATAACTTTATTTCCCAACCGAGTATGAATTCATTTATAACATGTGATATGAATTCATTTACTTATTTACGTTGCAATCACGAGGACTATTTGACAAGCATATGGTTCTTGAACTTGTGTCTGATTTGAGATTGGTGAATTATATAAATGCGATACAATTTACAGGGAAACAAATCAAAGTTTAGTTATTATTTTTTAGAAGAACTTAAAATCGGTCGGTAAAGCTGTCCATCGATACTGTGTTCGTTGGTAATTCGTCGGTAATCCATCGGAGATATAAATCCGTCGGTAATCCGTTGGAAATAATGTTCGTCGGTAATCCGTTGTTAATTTGTCATTTGATGATAAATTAATTATAAGCTAAAATATAATTAATTAGATTAATCATATAAAGTTCAGGAACTAAATGATAATTGATTAAAGTAGTTTTAATCAAGCTTATCGGTTCAAGGGGGCTAGTTGTAAATAATTAATTTAGTCGAGAAGCAGGAGATGAGTTATAAATAAACTGTTAGGGGTCAAACCCTAGGAGGATTATTCTCTCTCTCTCTCTCTCTTGGCGCAAATCTCTCCCTCTCTCCCAAAATCGAAAACCATAATAAGGGTTTAATATTTAAGCCTCTTTTTGATCATTAGCATTTGGTGTTCTTAAGTGTGAGCCACTAGAGGGATTCATACTATTGGTCCTTAGCATCCAAGAAGCGAGATCAAAGGTTTGATTCATCATTTTGATTTCCGACAATCACAATAAACAAGTAAGTATTTTTTTTGGTTCATCCTTTTGTAGTTAAATATCTAGAACGTATATATCACGTTGTTAGTTTGATATGGTCATAGATGATAATTTAAATATGCTTCCGTTGCCTATATCATGTGGTAGTAGATTTATCTAAAACTTTTCAGTGGTATCAGAGCCATAGTTCTTAGATTTTAGCTCAAATGTTGTTTCAATTTGAACAAAACTATTTGTAATGGTTTAGGGTTTTTGAAATTTAGGGGTTTGAGGTTACAAAATCGATTTCAAAATTTTTGTGGCCATATGATTGCTTAATCCCTAAGTTGGGGTTTCATGGTCATAACCTCAAAACCTAATTTTTGAAAAACTAGGGTTTTAACTGGTTTGTATTATTTGCAATTAAGTTTTGTTTAAAACCTAATAGGTTTTATCGAAATCCCCAAAGGTTATAGGGTAGTCATTTTTTTTATGCAATGTTAAACCATAATTGATTTTTGGCTAGTTTCCTAACTTGCCTTAAATAGCCTAATTGATTTTTGGTTAGTTTCCTAACTTGCCTAAAATACCCAAATTAAGTTTTGGCAAATATTGAAAAGATAATCTTACATATTATCTTACCTTATATTAATATATTTAAGTTTGAATAATATTGTAAGATAAATATTAACATTAAATATATTTAAGTTTAAATAATATTGTAAGATAATTATTAACATTATATATATTTAAGTTTGAATAAAATTATAAGATAAATATTAACATTATTTATATACTGAATATAAATTGTATGTCAAATATTTACATTAGTTATTAGCATGTGTCCTCACATGTTAATTGAATTAATTATGGAAATGATTATATTAACTATTAATTGTGTCCTCACATGGTTAATTAGATAATCATAATTTTAAATTGTTTTAAAATTCCCTTCGATTTATATATATTATATAATATACCTTAATTATATATATATATATATATATATATAATTAATTAAATTATAAATACATTGATAGCCAAACCGAGACTAGGTGTGCTCACTATAAGCATTCTAAGGGAGTTTAAGGAGGTTACCTATAATATTGTTGTCAAAATGAGTCAATCGTTTTTAAAACGCCATGTGTTACCATACTCACCGCCTCTTGTGTGGACTAGTGGAATTACCGAAAAGGTTTGATAGGTCAATGTGACAAGTTAAAAGTATTAACTATGAAATATAAAACAAAATCTTGTTTTAGATATACCAAGAAACGGGAAAATTATATGCTACCCATGAAAAGAACACACATATTCTTATAGTTTGTTAACGGAGCGTATGGGGTTTGCCGGCACGTTAATGTGAAACTATAGTCGAAAATGATGTGGCGCTCGCGATTATCAAGCGTACGTACTTGAGCCAAGGGGTCCATGTGTTTTTACATGGTCGATTCACTATCTAGTTTGTGATCCTCGGCATGCCAGTCACAAATAGAAGATAAGCATAATCGAGATTAACATGTCATTGATATAAGTCAATGAATCTCAAAAGACCTAGGAGTTTCATAGTGAATGAAATTAACAAATAACATTTGTTTACCTAAATAACTTTCTGATGTGATTACGAAATCCCTTTTCACATCATAAGGTAAAATATGGATCCTAGCCTTGTTATAATTTTTGTAACGGGTAATTATTTTTAAGGGTTAAATATCAAACTAACTAAAACTATATCTATAGATGTCCGAAAATCTTCCTCCTCCTCCCCCTCCTACTAACTCAACATCCAACCTTACGTTACTCTCTATCCTAAGTAAAGATAAGTTGACTGGGCCAAACTACTTGGATTGGATTTGTGCCTTGAGAATTGTCTTGAGGTACGAAGACAAAGTGTATTTGCTCGACGAGGATCTTCCTATAATAAATGATGATGCAAGCCCTGAAGCAGTAACTTAATATAACAAGCAATTGCCGGAATCCACAAAATTCGCGGGTCTCATGTTAGCGTCCATGTCCCTAGAACTTCAAAAGAGTTTCGAGAACATGGGGGTGTTTGAACTAAATGAGCAGCTTAGTAAAATGTTTCAAGAGCAAGTGAGACAAGAAAGTTCCAAGTCATAGAATCGCTTGTGGAATGTAAGAAACAAGACGGTGCCCATGTATGTGCGCATGTGCAAAAGATGAAAGCGTACATTGATAAGTTGGGCAATCTAGATGTCGATTTTCCAAGAGAGCTTGCCATTGACAGGGTGCTAAACGCTCTTAGTGGGGGCATATAAACAGTTCATAGTGAACTTTAATATGAACAATATATATGGAAAAGACCTTGATGGAGCTCCAGGGCATGTTGAGATCTGCTGGAGCAAGTATGGGTAAGCCCCAAATTGCTCACCCAACTGCTCCTGTCCTGGCCATTAGGGAAGGTGGCTGTAAGAAGAAGGAAGTTTCTCATCCCAAAGGGAACAGAAAGGCTAAAATTGTTTCTTGCAACCAAGGCCTTAAAAGAAAGGTTGTTTCTTCTGACATTGCACTCATAAGTGCCCCTAAAGAGGCCATATGCTTTTACTGTCAAGAAAAGGGCCATTGGAAGAGAAGATGCCCAAAATATCTGGAGGAATTGAAAATGAACAAGGTCAAAGGGTGTGGCACATCAAGTATTTTTATGATTGAACTCCATAGTACTTCGATTTCTAACTCTTGGGTACTTGATACGAGATGTGGTACTCACATTTGCTCCAATCCTCAAGGACTAAAGGGAAGTAGGACTTTGAAGCATGGGGAGCTAAACCTGATCATGGGAAATAGGATGACTGCCGTTGTTACCAAGATTGGAGATTTTAAGCCCGTGCTTAGCAGTGGTTTTTCAATAAAGTTATTAGATTGTTGCTACTCGCCAGAAATGGCTAGAAATATTATTTATTTTCATGCATTGTACAAGGATGATTTTGAATTTCAATTTGATGATACTAATGGTTGCATTTTGGTTTATAAACATAGTTTTTATTTTATTTTTAAAGGTTCTCCAAGGGACTGTGGAATAGTTTCGCAATTATCTTCTCCTAGAACACCACAACTCAATGGTTGCCGAGACAAGAAATCGAACACTACTTGATATGGTTATGTCCATGATGAGTCGTGCTATACTTCCAACATTCTGGGGCTATGCCTTAAAAATTGCAGCTCATATCTTAAACCTCGTTCCAAATAAGAAGGTTACAAAGACACCCTCTGAAATGTGGATTGGGACTCGTCCCTCGTTAGCACATATAAAGATCTGGGGTTGTGAAGTCTTCGTTTCGCGAGAAACTAACGACAAGATAGAACCTAGAGCAGAGAAATATCGGTTCATTGGTTATTCCTAGAAATCATTTGGATATATATTTTACAAACCTTCTGAGAACAGAGTGTTTGTAGCTCGAAGGGGTCTTCCAAGAAAGGGAGCTCAGTTCCAAATGGGATAGTGGGAGGAATATTGATCTTGAATAAATTCAAGAAACAATCAATGATGAGCCTATAGTTGACACTAGAACTCAACATGAGGTTGAACCACCTGTTGAGGAAACTAACATACCTCCACCACCTCTTCGTAGAACTAGTAGAGTTAGTAGAGTTAATCGACATCCGGAGTTTTATTATGATTTTCATATTACAAAGGAAGGAGATACACTAGTCAATGATAAAACATTTGATAGTGCGGATGAGCCATCCAACTACAAGGAAGCGATGGCAGGCCCTTAGGCTGCCAAGTGGAAAGAGGCCATGGAGAGCGAGATTCAATCTATGTACGATAACCAAGTTTAGAAATTGGTTGATCATACACCAGGTGGCAAGACAGTTGGGTGTAAGTGGATCTTCAAAAAGAAGACCGACATGGATGTGAATGTGCATACATTCAAGGCTTGACTGGTTGGGAAAAGTTACATTCAAACTCAAGGGATTGATTATGATGAAACCTTCTCACCAGTGGCAAAGATTAAGTCTATTAGGATATTGCTTGTCATAGCTGCATTTCATGACTATGAAATATACGTGCGATCTTTGTCATATTAAATATTCGCTCACTAAGCAATTGGCTCAACCAAGATTTGTTTTGTCCTCGGCAGGTACAAGATCGTAAGTGGGAGTATCTTGGGACTAAGAGCTATGGAATATGACTATTTTGAAGACGACTTTTAGATAGTATAGTTTTGTTCTATAAGTATTATAATTATACTTATGACGTCTTAAATTTGGTCTCTCACACCTTTATTTTTTATGGATTTTCGTAGTAGATCTACTATTCCCGTGTGCGTTAGTGTGTTATGTCATTATGATTTCCATTATGGCACAACGTCCTCCGACCACATGGGACGACAGTGTTACACAACCTATTGTTGGTCCCTAAGGAGTCTACAAGAATGTATATAAGTATAGAAACAATTTGTAGAAAGGGTGGGGGGATAAATACAAACACAACTTTTTACGTTTTTAAATGAGTTTATTAAGATAAACAAATTTACAGGTTATAAGCGGAATAAGAACAAGGTAAAAACCTATTCTATTACAACCTTAGAATCACAAAGTAACTTGATGCCCAAGATATAGAAGAGAAAAGATAAGAGGTGTGAGAAGAGAGTTAGACATGCATGAAGATGAAGAAGGGGTTCTTCATCTATTTATACCTACTTCATTAAATGCAAGTTAGAGGGTACATGCTACATGTCAAGCATCCATTGGAGACTTGTACTTTGTTTATAAAGCAACCATACTTCTAGCCGAATATGAACAGTAACCTATCAGAGTTGTGGGTTGACATTTGTGCATCGAGGATAAGATCAACTTTGATCTTGCTGAGTAGGCTTCATTTGATCGCTGATACCGAGGCTTCAAGGATGAATCCTTCAGGTGTAACTAAGGCATACACAAGATCTCACACTTCTTCTAGACGAACATTGCTATCACTGAACCGCTTCAAATCACGAGTTATCCATCTCTATCTTTAGTTAGTTCTTCGACTGTCACTGAATGTTCTTTTGGTGTAAATGTTGTTCTTCAAATCTCCTAAGCTCAAATAGTGTTCCTGAGTTTCAGCGATTACTGAGTGCAATCAGTATTTACTATCGCTGAATTTGAACAATAACATGAACTTGGATTTTGACTAAGTATATAGAGGAATGATATTCACATCACTGAAGGAGTTTGGATCAACACCTATCTAATTTTCACAACCATCGCAACTGTGGATCCAGTTTTGATTAGGTAACCGTTGAACATTCAAGAACACGAAGAACACGTTGAATATACATCGAATGATTTCACTATGTCGAATATCTCACTTAAACGTTGATTACAATGAATATTATCTGTTAAGCTCTCTTTATGATCTAACAATAAGCTCTCTAACGAATTCTAATCTCACACGTACATAATGATTAGCCTAAGACCCTTATTTATACATACTAGGATTAATGAGATAAGGAAACTAATAAGATAGGCATTATATACTTGTCATAATTACAATGAGATTGTTTTCTTATCTTAAACTTTCCTAATTAATGACTTTGTTGACTTTTACAATTTAGCCCTTCATGTCTTCAATAGTTGTCATCTCGGATACAACATTTTCAGACCTAACAATCTCCCCCTTTGTATTCGAGATTACAATTCAGCAAATCAGCACTCTTTTGAAGACGATGAAATTTTGTCAACAAATCTTCATTTGAATCTTGTGCTCCCCCTACGAAAATGATCTCTTGATAATCTTCGTAACTCCCCCTTATCATTAGCATGAAGTTCAGTGACAGAATGTCGAAGGAGCCGTGATGTCGTAGGGTATCTTTCTTTCTTCAAATAGAACTGGTCGAGAAATGGTGCGCATGTTTTAATCATCCGACAAAAATGGTTGTCGGGTCTTGTTGGTTCGATAACTTGATTCTCGAGTATGGCAGATGCGATAAAGAATGATGTTGGGCCAAGTGGAATCGATAAGCTCAGATGTCGAGTCAGGCGGAGTCAACTTAAAAAGATATCGGGTCAGGCGATGTCGACAAAAAAAGATGTCGATGAGTCGATCAAATCAGATGTCGGGCCAAACGGACGCGATAAAAACACTTAGTTACTCGACAAAAAAAAAATTCGGGTCTTAAGTAGTCGATAAGTCTTCAAAATTGTCTTTGAAACACATTTTCTCCCCTTCACAATAAGCATTCGTCTTTAATATGCCTTTTCTCCCCCTCAGAATGATAAGGAGTTAAAACACAAAGAGTTAAAACATTAAAGTCCGTGTTTTGAACTGAAGTATTCAGAAGTCATGATTTACATAAAAAAAACGGGTTAAGAGCAGATCCATAGCTGAGATACTATGAAGCTAAAGAAAATGAATGAAGAAAAAATATCGATACTCCCCCTCAAATGTAACATAACCTTTGAAAGATTGTCATGTGTTTTGAATATTCAGAATTTAGAACATACATGACGTACCTACAAAATAGATTAAAAAGATTTTGGTACCCAAGCTTTGTTGGGTCCTCGGAGGTTAGATTTGGATGTAACAAATGCAGAAGTGGGTACCATACCATTTATGTGTGTACCTTTGACTGACAAAATCATTTGTTCCACAAATAGAACAACAAAGATTTGTGGCTCTTAGACTGATTAACTGATTGATGGTTTTGAAAAAATGAGGTAAATCAGTGTTGGACACAAATGATATTGCATCAACTACAGAAGATGTAAGTGGCATGTTTCTAACACTACCATCTGTAGTTGATTTCTTTCTCCAAACCATTTTAAACTTCTTGAAAGTATCGGATTTAGCAACAAAATCATTTTGAAACTCATTAGAATTATGAGTTCGAAATTTTGAAAAACTATATGATTTGGAGCTGTTAAAATAACTATTTGATTTAACACTTGAAGAAAAGTTATTCTTATAAACAGGAGAAAGAGGGGTCATCTTCGAACTTGAAGCAGAATTAGAATCATTAGGAAAAATCATTTTTTCAAGATCATCTATCTGTTCCTTGAATTTTTCATTTGAAAAGGAATCAATGTACTCGTCAAAATGAGGCATTTCCTCAACATAGTCTAATTCATCGTCGGAAGTTTTAGAGCTTCTTGAAGAAGTATTGATTTGGTCATCCAAATAGTTGCTAATAAAAACTTTGCATGTAGAAGCCTTGGATATTTTCTCAAGTTCAGTTTGCAAGGCTCTTCTTTCAAGTTCTTTAATTTTACATGATAAATCATCTCTTTCTTTTCTTACCAAATTATATTTGTTTTTAAATTCAGAACTCAAATTCTTTTCTGTTACAATAGTTGTTTCTAAAACAGATAATTTGTTTGAAAGTTTGTCAATTTTATTTTCAAAAGCTTGCTTTTCTGTTTCAAAATCTTTTTCCAGATTTTTGTTTTTAGCAATGATCAAACTATATTTCTTGATTAAATTTGTTTTCTCAATTTTAAAACCATTTCTTTCATCTTTCAAAAGTTTTTCAAGATCAGAAATTTGTTTTGAAAACTCCTGACTTTTTGTTTCAGATGATTTTCTTTCTAAAATTACAATTTGTTCAAAATTTGACACTTGTTTAGAAAGTTTTTGAATGGTTAGTTCACAAGTTTTAATTTTGCTTTCAAAATATTTTCGCTCAATCTCAAACTTGTGTTTCTCATCAGAAGTTAATATCCTTTCTTTCTCACATTCCAAAAATTCAGTTAATTTTCTCTTAAAAACCACACTATAAGTCTCATGATCTATAAACTTTTCTAACTCAGAAATTTTGTTTTTCAGATTAAAATTTATTTTTATCAACTCAAGATTTGTCTTTTTGCAAAAGTCTTCATACCTCATATAGTCTGTATTCCTAGAATACTCTTTAAGTTGTTTATCCAAAAATTCATTTTGATTTTGCAAAACTTTTCTTGATTCTTCTGAGTTATTAAACTTAGATTTGATACTGACATGTTCTCTTAAAAGTTCATCCAACACTTGCATGTTGTTTGTGTGTCTGGTTTCAAGTTGAGAAATTTTTGTATTTAGCTCAGAGATTTGTTTTTTAGAACTCATCGTGAAAGCACGGGTTACCTGATAAAGTGATCTCGATCGCTGAGTTTTGGAAATTTTATGGGTGTTCTTTCAAAAAACAGAAGGTTTTCTCGATAGATGAAGGGCCGACAAGAACTTTTATTGGGTTAGACTGGGTCGACAAGTTTTCTTGTCGGGTGAGAGGGATTCGATAGAAATTTCTTCGGGTTTAAAGGGATCGACAAAAAATTTATCGATCAATTTGAGTCGATAAACAGAAGTTATCGATTACTATTGACTCGATAATAAAGTTTGTCGATTGATAAGGACTCGATAAAAACTCAAAGGATATCGAATCTGAATTTACTTAACTGATAAACCAGAAAACAAGAACAAAGACCTCTTGACTAAAAAGAACAAGTCTTTTTATGGACAAGAGTAGCTAAGTTGTCGAGTTTCTTGTTTTTCAGTAAAGAACAAAGACCAAAATTTACTAAAGCTTATGATTTTTACTTAAGGGTTCTTTAGTAAAAAAAAACTGTAAGAGTCACTAGTTCCTGAGTTATCTTATGTAAACAATTTCAAAAGTAACTAAAATAAACTAGAGTAATTTAATTAAAGCAGATTAAACTCTCCGAATAAAAATCAAGTTTATCTAGTATCGATCAATAAAAATTCAAGCAGACAGATTTTTTAAGTTTTATCGAGTAAAGAATCAAGACAGAAATTCAGATCTGGGTTTTTGAAAAATAAGGCGTTTTATCAGGTCAAACTAATACAGCTTGAGTCGACAAAAACTCAAATATGCAGAAATCGAGATTTTACCTTCTTTTCACGTTGATCACTTTTAGAAAACAGCCAAAACTCAGATCGTAGGCTCTGATACCAATTGTGGATCCCAGTTTTGATCAGGTAACCGTTGAATATTCAAAAACACGAAGAACACGTTGAATATACGTCGAATGATTTCACTATTCGAATATCTCACTTAAACTTTGATTACAATGAATATTATCTATTAAGCTCTCTCTATGATCTAACAATAAGCTATCTAACGAATTCTAATCTCACACGTACATAATGATTAGCCTAAGACCCTTATTTATACATAATAGGATTAATGAGATACGGAAACTAATAAGATAGGCATTATACACTTGCCATAATTATAATAAGATTGTTTCTTTATCTTAAACTTTCCTAATTAATGACTTTGTTGACTTTTACAATTTAGCCCTTCATGTCTTCAATAGTTGTCATCTCGGATACAACATTTTCAGACCTAACAACAACCCAATCTCAACCGTCCATCTACTCCAACGAATATCTAGTTCCATAAATATATTGATTGTTTCCTAGTATAAAACGTTTATTATAATTAATGAATTATAATCATATTCCATAAATATCCAAATTATAATGAATAAACTTTCATCATTTTTATAAATATTTTAATTAATTAGTTTGTATTGGTTGTAATAATGAGATAGATTGCATTTGAAACATCGTCTATTAAATAAATCTAATTTGATTGGAGTATATATTCAATGTTTAATTTGAATAGTTTTTCAAAGTTTAAATCAAATATGAAAAGGCAACATTTTAAAAAAATTTAATTGTAAATGACACGTGATTTTGACAAAAATTGTAATTTTTTTAAACCAATGCTTTAAATAAAAAAAATTATTTTTCTAAATGAAAATTAAATATGCTTATTTTAAATGTATTAAATAAAAAATAATTCTTTAAATAAAAACCTTATATTATATTTAAGTCATAAATATAGTAAAATAGAATCTTAAATAAATGGCTTAAATAATATTTATAAAACTAAATTACTTTTATGCCTTTATTTATTTATTTTTAGAATTAAATATTTAAATTATTATTTAACAAAATGTAAGGTCCATATTCATTCTCTTGTCTTCTTAAATACGTATCAATCTTGTATGAACCGGTTTGTGTGTATGGAAGGTTCAAGGGAAAACACTAAAAAAAAAAGAAAACCGAACAACACCTTGGGAGCCATCCATCAGAACAGCATGCACTAATGCATACAAACGTTTTTTCTATCCACCAATGCTTCTATAATTATAAAAGCATTGATGCATATGCACAAATGCACATTATAAATGCACATTATAAATGATTAGCATGCATTTGTGCACATCGTCCAGATGGAGGGATCTTAAGGTGTTATTCAGTATTTTTTTGGCGTTTTTCTTTGAACTTGACCTTATATTCATTCTCGTTGATTAAGGTCTATATCCACTCTCTTTTGCTAACCGATCTAAGCTTTTCCTTTTTTAATCAACGGTTGTGACTAAATGGAGATTATAATCTGGTAAAAATAGAAATGAACTAAATGGTATTAAATGAAAGGTAATTTTGAAATAAATTATCATATTTTTTTTTGGAAGATAATCAACAATAATTTTCTTTTGAAAGGAATCATTTTTTTTTAAAGTAGTGAATATTTTTAATAATAATCGGATTCAGTTGTCAATTGTCCCTATTGGAAATAGGATTGACTACAGATTCGAGTCATAGCACATGGTTTCATAAAACCACACGATTTTCCCGATCTAAATCAAGCAGGTTTTACAAGAAGAAGATTTGGATTGGAATAATTTAGTTTAAAGATAAAATTAAAAATTTGATACGTGAACCTGAAAGTGAAATAATGATTTTTGTTTAAAGTCCAAGATGAAATCAGAAAAATAAAACAGTGATTTTTATTTAAAATGCATAGTTGAAACCATGTAATCAAAGTTCATAAGTGAAAACAGAAAGTGAAACAATGATTTTTATTAAAAAAACTATAAGTGAAACCAGATAATAAAAGTTTCTAGGTGAAACCAAAAAGTAAAACAATGATTTTTATTTAAAGTTTATCGATGTAAGTATGTAACCAAAAACTGAAGGAGACAATTAAGAAAGTTTAAATAAGTTCATAGGTTAAATCAGAAAGTTAATAGATGAACAATTAAGTGAATGAGATAATTAAGGAATTTGGTAATTAAAATAATGTAATAATTAAGTGAATAAGATATTTAAGGAATGTGTTATCAATAATCAAAAAGACGAAAATGTCCTGATTAACAAAGTTAATAATTTTTACTCGGTTAAAGAAAGAAAGGAACTCTATATATAGAGAGGTGTCTTCTTTTGTAAACCAAGTTTATCTTGTGAACCATGTAGACCAATATCAACTGTCCACCTAGTCCAACGGATATTTGGTTCCATAAATACATCGATGGTTTCATAATATAAAGTGTTGATCATAATTAATGAACTGTAGTTATCTTCCAAAAATATCCAAATAATAATAATGAACCTTCGTAATTTCCATAATAAATTATTTGGTTCAGACGGTTCACAAGATAAGATTGGTTTATAAAAGAACAACTTTTTTTATGGACCGCAAGAAAGCAATTTATTAAGCAAACTAGCGAGGAGCTAGAAGAATACAAGAAGCAACCGCATGCAAAGGATTACAAAGCCAACTCGCCCAACTAAGGAACTTGCCTACTTTGGATCTACATCTAATCCACTCAAAAGCTAAAAAATCGATGTCATCATAAAAGAACATCTATATATATATATATATATATAAGAGGTTGTAAACCGTGTGAACCAAATAATTAATATATTTATGGGAAATGATGAAGGTTCATTTATTATTATTTGAATATTTAAGAAATATGATTAACGTTTTATATTAGGAAACGATCGATATATTTATGGAATCAAATATTTGTTAAACTTGATGGACGGTTGAGATTGGTTTACACAGTTTACAACATTTTGGTGGTTTACAAAATAAGTTACCTCTCTATATATATGCACATATACATTAGAGGAAAGTTTAGACGTGAACTCAAATTTGGTTGCGAACATTAGGATAAAGGAGAGCGTGACATGTGTCCATCAGTCTGAATAATGAACGACATCTGTTTATACATTATTCGGTATGAATATCAAGCATTCAGAGTGAATAACAGATAATTCATTCTGAATATATTCAGACCGAATGGGAAGCGTGTCGTACTCACTTTTGTCCTCACATTCACAACCAAATTTGAGTTTGCATTTGAATCTGCCCTTATACACACATCGTACATATATACATGCTTGAGCCTTACTGTTGACATTATATGTATACATATATTGTATGTATGTGTCATAAAAAATGTACAGATGTACACACATGGACACACACACATATATATTCATGATATCATATACACGTACAACATATATATAGATCCATCATATGTATCTTATACATATACAATACATAAGGTATATAATTAACCAACAAACTACACATACACGTATATATAAGTACATACACACACAAATATACATGCACTCATATATACACACATACATGCGTACTACTAGCACATATGAGAGATGGAAATTTTACCCGTTGGGGGACGGGGGGGGGGGGGGAGGTGGGTGGGGATTCTTCGGTTTGACGGCTAACGAGGTAGGGACAAGGATCTATTTTCATCGGGGTTGAGACAGGGTCGGGGATGGCATTATCTGCCCCTAATATTACGTGATTAATTTTTTTGTATTTTATTTAATATATGTATATAATGTGTTTATAAATAAATATACATGTATATATGTATTTATTTATTATTAAATGACAAATATACTTGTTTTCAATATTGTTAGCTAATGTAGTATGATTCATTATAATTTTAATTTTAAAATACGTCGTTTTTTTACTAAACGGGTACCCAACGGGTTCCCGAACCCATAGAGGATTAGTCAGGACAAGGGGTTAAATGGGGTCGGAGACGGGGGGATGAATTACCTTCCCTGTTTTCATCTCTATATATGTACATGCACACATAGAACTCAAAGTTAATTGCTTTTGCTTCCAAAAACATCAATTCGACATAGGATATATTTTTGCACGTGTGATAGGATTTTTAGAGTTTCAATAGTCAATCCAGAATCGAAAGGACCTATCCAAGAAACATACCCAAGGCTAGTCATCAGTAAGGGGTCTAGATGCTACTTGAGTTTCTTGATCATTAGAAGCTGAAACGATTACTTCTGGATTTACAGTCATTATCAAATGTGATTGAATATGAGACTTATATGAGGGAGATTTAGTTGAAAATTTTGTGGGAAATGAGTGCTAATGAGCTAAAAGAATATGGTGAGTGTGAGACAGGATCAAAAGAATAAAACAATCCTCACCAAACCGAGTCAGTAAATCGGGTTGCCACATCATCTATTCATTCTCACTCTTTGGAGATGAATATTGAAAAAGACATGGACCCAATGTCGACTACTCGTGTCACCCCACCTAGCCACTCAAGTATCTCACAAAAGATATTTGTTTCATATATCCCGGAAAATGAGCATATCTGCTATCTTTTCTTTGCTTAGAAGATTAAGATATTGAAAAAGGAAGACACACTTCCGGTCTCCGAACTTCATATTAAATGCACATTGAATATGTGAAATGTATTTTCACATTTTGAGCCTTAAATAGCATAAAATGCTAAATTCTTTTAACACTTTGCACGAGTATTCGTGATTCAAATGCATATCTTTGTGGTATTGTCGGAATAGTTTGAGAAGTAAGTTCTACAACTTTACTTCAGTGATATCTGGAAGTCCTATCAAAGATTCATCATTGCCAACTTTGAAAATAGGCCACTCAATTGGATTTAATTTCGATTGTAGTGATAATTATTGCTTAATGTACTTCTATGTTAGCCGATTACCCATTTGTTCTACCGAAGCAATTTGATTCAGAAGAGATCAACTTTTAAGGGGGAGCAAATTGTTCTAACGGAGATATCATTATGAGGGGAGCTAACAGTTGTGTGATGCAGCTACAATGATTCAGTTTTTGATCGTTCATGATGCTCAGAATTCTCTTAATCATCATGAGGGGGAGAAATTATACATCATAAACATATCGAAAGACATGAAACCATATGTAAAGAATTGATCACGAAGTCTCATAAAGAACTGATTACGAGGTCACATGCGAAAAAATATTCAAAGATTTAATGATGATGTTGAGGGGAAGCAATCAGAGCTAACAAAGTTTACAAATGTTCATATGTGTAGGGGGAGTAAAAGAATTCAAATTCATTCGTTGATGAAGTGTTGATTGTTTAACTGATATAATCTGTTGAATCAGTTAATGGAGAAGATAGGTTGAACCTAAACCTTTTAAATCTAAGGTTGAAAAGCCATTGGATTTAAAAAATTTAGACGTGATGAAGTTTTTGGAGCTTAACTGTTGAAATTTCTTGATGGCAATTTCTGATTAAGATATTTGAAAAGGTTTGTTCATAGAGATGGATTCTTTCATGGTATATAGGTGTTGAGCTTAGTATACATAGTGTCAAAGCTTTGAGCCTTACTGTTTAAAGATTAATTGTTGTCTATTAAAAGTTTCTGATGAAAAGTCTTCCAAAGATTCTAAAAGATTTGTTCAAGTGGAAGGATTTTGACCTAAAGATTCTGATTTGTATAAAACGAAGCTTGTTTTTTTTCTTTAGATGAAATATGCTTGAATACAAAGGAGAAGATTGTTTCTCAGTTGAAGATTGTTTGTTGGCAAAGTTTGATCGTCTTTAAAGAAAGAAGGAGATTGTTAGAGCTGATTTGCCGAATTGTTATCTCGAAAACAAAGAGGGATATCGTTAGATATAAATATATTGTATTCGAGATTACGGTATTGAAGACGAGAAAGTCAAAACTTGAAGTCAACAAAGTCAACATAGTGAGTCAACAAAGTCAATGAAACTTAATGGTAGTTTACTATTGTAATAGAGTAGGGGTATAAATACTCATGTCTCATGCACTTTGAGTTAACAATTCATTGTAACACTTACTCGGTCATCTTCATATTGAGAATCTAGAGAGAGAGAGAGAGAGTTTGTAGAGAGAGAAACATATTGAATATATATGATTTGATGGATTCATGGATTGTGTTCTTGATATTATTGATTGAATTCATCGTTATTAGATATATCTAGAATTAACAATGTACTTATTAACATACACAATACACATGCATATATACACACACAATCATTTGTTATCCAAGTGAATAATATCAACTTTGTTAACTGATCTGAGTATTTCATTTCTTCAATCAAGGGTTATGATTAAATGGAAGATTATAATCTGATAAAAATTAAGACAAATTAAGTTGTCTTAAATGAAAGACATTTTTGGAAGAAATATGTTTATATTCGGAAAATAATCATATTTTATTTTTAGAAAATAATCATATTTTATTTTTAGAAAATAATCAATAATTATTTTAAAGTTTTTTGTTTTTGTAAGATAATTATATTTTATTTTTGAAAAATAATCATTAATAATTTTTAAATAATTTTTGTTTAAAGGTAAATCAGAAATTTCATAGGTGAAATCAGAAAATGAAACAATAATTTTTGTTTAAAATTCATAACTGAAACCGAATAATAAAAAATTATAGGTGAAGCTAGAAAGTGAAACAATAATTTTCGTTTAAAATTCATAGGTGAACGGATAATCTAAGTTAAATTCAAAGGTGAAACTTGAAAATAAAAAAACTATTCTCATTTAAAGTTCATAATTAAGTGAACTCAGATTATCAAAGATCATAGGTGAAACCATAACATGGAACAATGATTTTTATTTAAAGTTAATAGGTGAAACCAAAAAGTAAATGAGATAATCAAGAAAATTTAAAAAAGTTCATGGGTGAAATTAGGAGAAAAATTATAGGTGAAACAATTAAGTTAAATATGTGATAACTAAGGAATATAATAGATAATATTGAAGGAATGTAGTATGAATGATTAAAAAGACAAAAATATCATGATTAACAAAGTTTATACTATTTACTTAGTTAACAAAACAAGAAGAATCTATATACAAATATAATAAATTACACAGAAACAATCATATTTAAGTGGATATGGAAAAAAAACATGAAAAAACAAAATAAATGAAAAACTAAACTAAACTAAACCTATATCCAAACCAAAAGGGTTGGAAAAATTAAGAATAACAAAAAGAATCCTAAAATAAAAGTGAAGAGATGGTGTAGGCGTGTAGCCGTGAAGGAGAAGAAAAACGAGAGAAAAAGAGTGAACCCCCGAAACCCTAAAACAATATTTTATATTTAAATAAGAATACTTTTAAAACAGTCATTCAACTTCTTTCTCTTCTCTTAAACACCCCTTCCGAATTATTTTATTCTTCATTTAAACCCTTGATAAAATTTTCCTTTAGATCTTGATCCAACTTTGACCAATCATTCTTTAGTTGATCCATGTCTATGTTTCTACGCAAAATACGTGGCATGACCCTAGAAACCACAAACCACCAAACTAATATTATCTTCAACGATAGTTATACAAAAATTAATTCAAATCAAATAAAATATATGTGTAAAAACATAAAGTAAATGAAAAAACTACTATAAGTCCCCTACAAAAATGCAAATAACAAATAAGTCTAAACATAAAGGACCTACGAAATGGGTTTTCCAATTAACATGTATAATATAATTTGTCATTTAAATTGACTTGATCATGTATATCATTTATAAAATACCCACAAAACAAATATAAATTAATTATTAGTTTAAAGCAACATCAATAGCATCAATAGTTAAAGAGCAAACAAATAGATTTGTAGTATAAATTCCTAAAAAAAAAAACCATGATATTTATTTTGACGGTAAAAGAAAATATCTTAAGTTGTTTATTTTCAAATATAAATAATATTATTTTATTCTTATGAAAAAAAATGTTGGTTAAGATCACAATAAATTCTTTTAAAAATCTAAACAGATTAACAAATTTTAACTGTAAATTCTACATAACACATGCTATTGTAACAAAGACGATGAAATGGCCATTGAGTTATAATATTTTTACTAATTAACAAAAGTTGCAATAAAAATATTCGATAGACCAAAACTATAGTTTGAACTTAGTTTATGGACCATTTTGGTAACTTACACCGAATGTTTTCCTTTAAATGCAGGATTCTCACCAACCTTTCTAAATACTCTTTTATCTCTTCTCGGAATTTCTCTTCTGCGGCGGATATTGGTTTAGGCCGGCTTGGGGCTTCGATCCAACAAGTTCCGTCGTCCCGACACAATGAAACGTTTTTATGTATTTGCTCTTCAATTTCCTACGTTTTATTTGGTGCATCTGCTTTGAAAATTTCCTAATTTTCTCCTTGCTTTGGTCATACGCAATTTAATTTCTGAATTTACAAATCAGATTGGTTGATCGTATGTGAGTTGTTTTGTTTCAAGTTAGATATAATTTTCTTTAAGTTCTTGTTTTCGGGGGTCAAAATAATGTTTGAATGGATGTCGTTGCTATATTTGGTCAAAAACATCTTAATTTAAATCATTATTGAAAGTTTTCACGATCTGAAGGGAAAAAATCGAGATCTGATTTGGTTGACTAATTTTTGTAAGAATTTTTGTTTTAGATCTGGACATCGATGTTGATGTTGATCAACTTCTGGTTATTCATAGATACGACGTGTTCTAGAGTTTCAGAATAATGTATAAAAAGGTATTAGATATGCCGCATCTCTTCAAGAACTTAAGATAGTCGGCATGAGGAAATCCCGACTACATTATTTGAAGGTAATTTGCTTAACTAGATCTATCGTTTTATTATTTTTTAGATTTAATTTTGTTTCTGTGTTGTAATTATGTCTATCAGAGATTATGGTATATCTTTCAATAACTTAACCATACGAGTAATATTGATCATATTATTTATTCCGGTTTCCGATATGATTGTCATGGTTTTCCCAACTTTTAATTTTGTGATTATACAAATTTAGACCCCAATTTTGGGGCTATCTTATGGTATTGATGTCATCTTCTATTGATCAAAGTTGAATTTGATTTTAAAAATAACTATACATTATTTTCCCGATTTATGTCAACTTTAATTCATAAAGGTCTTATAAGGAATGAATTTGATTGCTATTAAGTTCATCGGCTTTATGTGTGAGTTTATTCATATGGAGATGGTCTATTACTTTTTATTTATTGTTTCTTTTGTATTTGTGATGAGGAGAAGATGAAACATATCGAAATCACTTTCACATGTAGTTTTCTCTTTGAGTTTTATTAGAATGTGAAGATAGATTTCCGTCAACTACGTGTCATATATATAAATTACAGTTTTGTGCTTATGATGTGTTAAAAATGAAAAATATCGTCTCTCGTTACACGGCTTGCAAATCCTAACGGAATTTTCCCCTCTTACTAAATAAGCATTACTTGAGGTTATGTTACATTCAGGGTTAAAACAAGAACCTTATATCACATGTGATTTTTGTTCATGTTCAGTAATGTTGTTTGAGCCTCAACGTTGATTGAAACTAATTCACATTTGATTTTTTCTAATATCACATGTGATGTAGGTTATCTCGTGTTCTCTTATTTTGACAATTTTATCGTTTGAACATATCATATATATATATATATATTAGATTACATATAGTTGAGTTCACTTGAGAATAAGAGTTATGGTAAAAACGCAAGAATAAAAGCATCATATATCTTCAATAATCTTTATTTTTTTGTTATCATGACCGAAACTTAACAAATTCATATATCTTGGAGTGATTAAATATATGTAAAAGTTTGTTAAAGTGATTGAAAATGAAAACAATTGTGAACATAAAGGTAGTTGAAGTTAAGTAAACTTTTACATTACTTCGATCACTTTCAGATACATGTTACTTAAAGTTTCAGTTAATTTTGATAAAAATAGATCAATTAACATACTTGAAGGTAATTTAAGGTACATGAGGGTTTTATCTTCACCTTCTCATCATAACTCTTATTCTCATACGAATCCAGGTCTATGTTTTTATATATTGAATATTATATTAACTAGTGATACGTGTTTCTTAATAGATGAAGAGATAATGTTGTGCTGAGTGACCCTGTTTCGAATCCAGACATTTCTGTCTTTTCCGGGTGTTCATGACCATACCCCGCTAGCGGAGCACTTATAACTAATGGCCTACCACGACGAACGTTGGAATGACCAGTGGAGGAGGATCTCATGACTGGCATCGTAACCATTCCAATGTCATCGTTTCTTAATGAGCCATTTAACGGCCTGCCCATCGTCTTCCAATCTCAACTCATCTTTGAGCTAGAAAATTCGAGCTGCATACAGCGAAATTTGTTGTATCTGTTTGAGAATATTCTGGCGATAAGGTATGCACTGGGGTTAGTTGATATGGAACTAGGTCAAGTGTCATATATGGGGATGGTAACCTATGAGGACCAACATTGGTGATACGACTATGAGGTTGCCATATGGGTGGTTTGTGATCTGCGAGCCACTGTGCACCTGGAGGAGGTCATGTTGGTTAATGAGCATCGGGAAGAGTAGGAGGATATCGATGAGTTCGTGAGTCAGCAGCAGCAGCAGATGTATTATTGGAACAAGATTGGTTCATTTGTGAGAACCGAAGAAGATGGAGTTAGCGTTTAGAGGGTTGTAAGGTGGGGGTTATATATTGAGGTTTTGAGGGAGGGGAAGGTGTGTTTCATCATAGAAGCCCTTCAAATTTAGGGGATGAAGTATGTGTTTCATCATAAAGGAGAGATATCATAGTTGTTAGAGATGGTATTAGGAGAGAAATGAGAATTCTTTAATAACAATGAGAATCATTCAAATTAAATGTTGAGAAAAAAAATATTTTATTAATTATGTTCAATATTTTAATAATATAATAAAGAGTAATTTACACTTTTCGTCCCTATGGTTGTATACTTACTTTAACTTTTTCCCTCATTTGAAATAATTACAGTTTTCGTCACTATTGTTACCATTTTGCTTCACTTTTGGTCCCTAAGTCTAACTTCTGTTAACCAGACTTGTTAACTCATGAGGTATTTTCGTCTTTTTAGTATTGCTTTAATTTTCAATTATCCTCTCCGAACAATCTTACTGGGCTATTTTTTCTAGACTTCTGTTCATCTTCTTCATAAAATCATACAAAGAAAAAACTATAAATAAACAAAAACATCAAAACTTAAATCAAACCCCCAAATCAAAATATAATCCTCGTCCATGAATTTCTTGCTTTATTTTTTGAGTTTGGGGAGTAAAAGTTGGAGGTCAAACTGTTTTCGCCAATAACAACTTATATAACACTTTTACAGGCATTTGAAGCTAAAACAGAAGTCATGAACACAACTTTCTAACAAGCGTTGGCCATGTGGATTTAAAAATCAAAGAGATGACTTTTTCTTAGTCCTTTAATGCATCTAACCAATTCACAAACCCAGATTCAAAATGAACCCAGATCGTAGAATTTAAATCTAAATCAAACTCAAATAAAAAAAACAAACTCATATTCTAAAATAAAAAACCTAAATCCAAATCTAAATCTAAATCAAACTCAAATAAAGATTCAATAAAACCTAAATCAAAAGGCAACAACAAAAATCGAGTAAACCCATATCTGCGATGGCGGTGTTCGAAGAAACCGACGAACGGAGGCCTTCACCAAGGGGGGAGGGGGGGAGGGAGTGTGATACGATCTCACTTAAGACGAACATCGGCCCAATACTCTCAGATCCAACAACAGATATCGGAGAAAGGCCCAAGAGAGAGACACAAGCTCGCTAGGCTCACGGACTAGTAGCCCGAGTCAACAATAAGCCAGTGCGTATGGCTGTAGTTGAAGTGGTCTTCCATTTGACTTAGTTTCCCTATTTTGAATTCTTAGTTGCATGATAATAGCTCCATGTTTTCTTTTTTGCATGCATGAGGTCCATGACCTCTTAGCTCCAAATTTCCAGCTTATTTGCATATTTATTTTATTGTAAGTCTTTCATTGGGTTCTTTATGAAAATTCAGAAAAATGCTCCAACTCTATTTCTTCTTGCTTCTTCGGAGAATTACCACCTCAAACCGGTCGCAATCAATTTGGTGCTTTTATTTTGTTACCATGCCTCCACGACGGGATCCCACTGTCGATGAACCCAACCCCGCCCTTCAAGAACAACTTCAAACAGTCTTCCAAATATCCACAGCCACAAGTGCCAAAATCGATAATCTCGTCACCCACATGGGCACTCAAGCCGACACCATTGCCAACATAGTCACCACCCTCGCCAATGTCGACCCTAAACCACCACCACATCCGCCGCCGCCTCCAAATCATCACCCATGACCGCCAAAGATCTCACTACCCAACTTTGACGGAACCAATCCCTTGGATTGGATTTTCCAAGCAAACAATTACTTCGACTACTACGCGATTCCACCGGCTCAACGACTACCCCTTGCGGTGTTCTACTTCACAGGCGATGCTTTGAGTTGGTATAAGCACCTCGCTAACAACCAACTCCTCGGCACATGGGCAGAATTCTCGCGAGCATTGGAACTCTGCTTCGGGCCTTCTACGTATGAAAATCACCAAGCCACCCTTTTCAAGCTCAAACAAACTACCACCGTCTCGACTTACCAAACCGATTTCGAGAAAATCAACAACTGTGTGGTGGGTCTCTCCCCTGTTTCCCAATGCAATTATTTCATCTTCGGCGTCCATAATGACATCCAAAACGAAATCGCCCTCCACAATCCCACCAGCGTTCACCAAGCTTACTGCCTTGCCAAGCATATCAAGGACAAACTTAACCTTAACAAACCCCGTTATACCACTCCGCGCACCTACCCAACGGCCCCAGTAACATACCCTTCCAGCACCTATACGGCTCCAACACCACCAAAAATGACCACAAAACCACTACTAACCGCGCCACCACCACGCAAACCTCCCCTATCGTTTTCCCGTTTATCACCGGAGGCCCTACAAAAACGACGCTCTGAAGATTTTTGTTTTCAATGCCCTGAAAAGTATTCACCGGTTCACAAGTGTCACCCTCCACAATTCTTGTTGATTATGGACAATGACGATGGGGCCGAGTTGGATATTCCACAACAAACAGACACCACCATCTTCGCTGCGGCAACCACGAAAATTAATCAACCCAATCACTTCATGTCGCTATCCACGGCTATCCACGACTGCTTTCTTTGGGTTCGACTCACCACAATCATTACGTATCACAGGGTATATTCACAACCAACCGGTCAAGATCCTCGTTCATACAAGGAGCACTCACAACATCAACCAGCCTCAGATTGTCACTTCCTTAAACCTGCCACAGGAAGCCATTCCTTCCTTTCCGGTCATGGTAGGTAGTGGTGAGTACCTTCACTGTAACGGCATCTGCCCCAACCTTGAGATCCAGCTCAAAAAGACGCCATTCACACTTCCGTTCTTTATCCTTCCAGCCGAAGGCGCTGATGTGATCTTAGGACTGGCATGGCTTAGTACATTGGTCCCAATATTAGCATACTTTTCTATTCCGCAGATCACCTTTAATGTGGGCCCCATAGCCGTTACCCTAAGGGGTGAGCCCTTGTCCACTCCGGTATCTCCAAATAACCTCCACGCTCTTCTCTACAAAGACAACATCGCCTCCCTACATGCCCTCTACTTTCACTTCGAACCCCACACCACGAGGTTGTTATTGCCCACCCTCCACCATAGCGATGCCACCATCACGCAACTGTTACAATCCTATAGAAACATCTTCGACACTCCCACCACATTACTCCCCCTCACGTAACCAGGACCACCACATTCCAATCCTCCCAACGGTTACCCCTCTCAACGTCAAACCATACCGTTATCCCCATTACCCAAAAAAATCATGACCACACTCATATCGGAGATGCTTCAAGACAGGATAATCAAGCCAAGCCAAACCCCCGTTTTCATCGTCAGTCCTTCTAGTACGTAAAAAAAAGATGGAACGTGGCGTTTTTGCATTGACTATCGGGCCCTAAACTTCATCACAGTGAAGGATCGTTTTCCTATCCCTACGGTCGATGAGCTCCTCGAGGAATTGCACGGCGCTTCCATATTTTCCAAAATCGACTTACATGCTCGTTATCACCAAATCCGGCTTGCACCAGAAGACACCCCAAAACAACGTTTCGTACGGTCGATGGTCATTACGAATTTCTCGTGGAATTCAGGATGTCAAACGCACATTCTATGTTCCAAGGTACGATGAGTGATCTTTTTCGCGACATGTTGCGTCGTTACGTTCTAGTTTTTTTTATGACATTTTGGTGTACAGTGTTTCTACCGAGCAACAGTATCACCGTCTTGAACATGTCCTCAGAAAACTAGCTCAACATCGGTTTCATGCCAAAAGTTTCCAAATGTACCTTTGCGATCGATAGCATCAACTACTTGGGACACGTCATCTCTGCGGCTGGAGTCTACGCCGATCGCGACAAAATCGAAGTCATCCGCCTATGGCCGCCTCCCACAAATTTCACTACCTTACGTGGGTTTTTGGGAATCACCGAATACTACCGCCGGTTCGTCCGTAACTACGCCACAATCGCCGCCGGCCTTACTGACATATTAAAAAATCCCACATTTGAGTGGACCAAAGATGCTACTGAGTCGTTTCAGCAACTCAAAGCTGCAATGGCCCAGCTACTCACCCTCACCCTCCCAGATTTCTCCGTCACTTTCGATGTTACGATAAATGCCTCTAACATCGCCATCGGAGCAGTGTTATCCCAACGCGACCAACTTATTCCTTTTTCAGTAAAAAAATGTGTTCCCGTATGTAGGTTGCCTCTGCCTATGTTCGCGAGCTTTTCGCCATTACTGAAACAGTCAAGAAGTGGCGCACATATTTGTTCTGGCGGAAATTTCGCATCTTTACAGACTAACGGAGCTTAAAACACCTCCTCTCTCACAAGTTGTTAAAACTCCTGAGCAATATAAATGGGCAACAAAACTTCTCGGGTATGATTTCGAAATTATCTACAAACAGGGGAAAGAAAATAAAGTTGTCGATGCACTGAGCCGTCTAGAGGGTCCGATCCTTTTTGCCATCTCCACCACCGACCCCACGTGGTTGACCGAACTACGGTTTTTTTATTAGACCATAGCAAGGAAATACACTGGTCCACTACTTACTTGCCAAAACTGACGATCAGAACACTTTTCAGTTTCGGGACGGCTTGATCTACAATAACCAGCGCCTATGACGGCTCACCTGTTTGTTAACAATAAGAACCCCTGGGATACGACGCCCTGCTCCTTGAGTTTTTTGGGGTCAATATCAGCAATGCAGTTCATACAACGATAAACCTAATCCGAATTATAGAGCTACGACACAATCAAACCCAAACGAACATTGTTGCGGTAATACCACTCTACACCTCTCGTAGGTCATTCTGGCATTTTGCCCACCATGTGCCGCATCTCAACAACCTTCTTATGGTCCAAACACAAGGCAAATGTCACATATTTTATTCGCAAGTGTGAGATATGCCAACAGATAAAGTCATCAACTCATAAACCATACGGATTACTGCAGCCACTTCCAATTCCTTTCCCCATTTGGAATGATATCTCAATGGACTTTGTCACTCATCTGCCATTCTCATATGGGAAAACCGCAATATGGGTGATTGTCGACCGTTTCTCTAAAATTTGCTCACTTTATTGCACTTCCCTTTAATTTTGGTGCAGTTTTGTAGGCCACGTTATTCTAGCAACATATTTACCGGCTGCATGGCAATCCACCAAGTATTGTGTCGGACGGGGATCCGATCTTTTTAAGCTTATTTTGGAGAGAAATTTTCAGACAATTTGGCACTCACCTTCGGTACTCCACAGCCAACCATCCCCAATCAGACGGACAGACAAAAGTTAACCGTTGCTTCCAAAACTATCTTCGCTCCTTTACTAGTGATGAACCACGTATATGGACCTAGTTTTTGTACCTATCTGAATTTTGGTACAATACCTCTCATCATAGTGCCATTAATATGTCCCCATTTTGAGTGCTCTATGGACGACCGGTTCCGGATCTTAATCATTACCAAGCCGAGTCAGCAACAGCCTCCATTGACTCGACCTTACTGGAACACCAAGGACTTCTCTCCCTGCTCAAGGAGAACTTACACCAGGCACAACACAGAATAACGACGTTAGCAAATTCCCACAGGCTAGATAAATAATTCCAAGTCGGTGATATGGTTTATCAACGCCTCTGTAAGTACAGCCAGAAATCAGTTCAATCATTTGACACAAAAAAAACTCAGTAAACGGTACTACGGACCTTTCAAAGTTCTCGAAAGAATGGGAGCCGTTGCTTACCGGCTCAAGCTACCTCTGAAATCTCGAGTCCACCCGGTCTTCCATGTGTCCTTACTCTGTCAATCCTACGGCGACCAAACACCCATACAACTCCCACTTTCGAGAACTGAAGACCCCATCCTTATCCGGCCAGCCAAGATTCTGAATCATCAACGGGAACGCTATCAAATCCAGGTTTTAGTCTACTGGGAGAATCAAGACCTATCTGAAGCAACATGGGAACAATATGATGAATTCCGTTTGCGGTTTCCAGACTTTTGCATCCAAGACGAATGTTCTGTATCGCTCAAGGACGAGCTCATTACAATGGAGGGGCCAATTGATACGATCTCACCTAAGACGAACACCGGCCCAATACTCTCGATTCAAACAGCAGATATCGAAGAAAGGCCCAATAGAGAGAGACGCAAACCCGCTAGGTTCACGGACTAGTAGCCCAAGTCAAGATAAGGGAGCACATAGGGCTGCAGTTGAAGTGGTCTTCCATTTGACTTACTTTCCCTATTTTGAGTGGTTAGTTGCATGATTGTAGCTCCACGTTTTCTCTTTTACATGCATGAGGTCCATGACCTTTTAGTTCCTAGTTTCTAGCTTGTTTGCATATTTATTTGATTGTAAATCTTTCATTGTGTTTTTTATGAAAATTCAGAAAATTGCCCCAACTTTTTTTTCTTCTTGTTTCTTGGGATACCTCAAACCGGTCGCTGTTTGAGGGAGGGGGGGAGGGGGGTGGGGAGAGAGAGAGAAGAAGGTTTAATTAACCCACAAAACAAATATAAATTAATAATTATTTTAAAGCAACACCAACAGCAAACAAATAGATTTGTAGTATAAATTTCCTAAAAAAGGAAACCATGATATTTATTTTTGACAATCTAAAAAACATTTTAGTATATTTATTTTCAGATAGAAAAATACTAGTATTATTTTGTTATTACAAAAAGTTGTTGATTAAGATCTAAATAAATGCTTTTAAAAATCCAAAAAGATCAACGAATTTTAACTATGAATTTCTAACGTATGCTATTGTAACAGTGACGTTGAAATGACCATTTTATCACACTATTTTTACCAGTTGACAAAAACCGCAATAAAAATATTGGATAAGCCAAGACTGGAGTATGAAATTAGTCTATGGACCATTTTGGCAACTTACATTGAATGTTTTCCTCTATATGGAGGACTCACCAACCTTTTTAAATACTCTTTTGTCTTTTCTCTAAAATTTTCTTTTCCTTTCTTATCTTTTGTTGTGGATATTGGTTTAGCCCAACTAGGGGTGTCGGTCCGACCGGTTCCGTCGTCCCGAATCCCGACACAATGGAATACTTTTATGTATTTGCTCTTAAAATTTCTCCCACTTCATTTGGTGCACCCGCTTTGAAAATTTCCTAAATTTCTCCTTGCTTTTGGTCATAATATTTTTTTTTCTTTATGCAATTTAATTTCTGAATTTACAAATCAGTTTGGTTGATCTATGTGAATTGTTTGTTTCAATTTGGATCTAATTTTGTTTTTAAATTCTTGTTTTCGGGGTCAAAATAATATTTGATCGGATATCATTGATACTCATTTGGTCAAAAACATCTTAATTTAAATCATATTAATGGTTTTCAACGATTTAAAGAAAAAATATCGAGATTCGATTTGCTTGCTTCATTTTTCTAAGAATTTTGTTTTAGATCTGGACATCGATGTTGATGTTGATCAACCTGTGGTTGTTCATAGATACAACGTGTTCTAGAGTTGCAGAATAATGTGTAAAAAGGTATAAATTATGCCGCATCTCTTCAAGAGCTTAACATAGTTGGCTAGAGAAAATCCCGACTACATTATTTGATACAGGGAGGATTCGAGGGTTAACGAGAGTTCTCTTTGATGTTTGGAAACGAAGAAAACGAGTTCGAAAGAAATTCAAAATCGTACATCGAACACAGAAAAACAGGCCCGCGCCCAAACCGCCTGACTTTTCTGCTTGTTTCCGACCAGGCGGGTTAGGCCGCCTAGTTCACTGTTTCCCCGACCAGGCGGGTTAGGCCGCCTACGCTGCTGTTTGCTACTTTGCTTCCTTACCAAGTCACGTGCTACCAAGATTTGATCCTTTTAGTTTCCTTAATCCTTTAGTTTCCTTAATTAATCAATAATCCTTTTATTTTAATTATTAGTTTTAGGTAATTATCTAGTTTCCTAGTTTGATAAGAATTGTTAGTCTTTATCTTAATTATCTTTTAGATTATAAATAGGGTTCAATGTTTTCATTGTTTGATAACCTTTTGATTAATAAAATTTGTTCTCTTTTGAGATTGTTTCGAGTTTTATCTCGTTGTTTATTAGTTCTTACGCTTGTAAGATCTATTATCTTTGGATTTGACGTTTGTCGATTAGTTCCATATTTTCCGCTGCGTCATTATTTGAAGGTAGTTTGCTTAACTACATCTATTGTTTTATTATTTTTTAGATTTATTATTTTTATGTGTTGTAATTATATCTGTCATAGATTATCATATATCTTTCGCTAACTTAACCATATGAGGAAAATTGATCCCATTATTGATTCCGGTCTCCAATATGTTTTTCATGGTTTTACGTACTTTAATTTTGTGATCATACACCATTGTAAAATGTAAACCCCAATTTTGGGGCTAACTTATGGTATTGATATCATCTTCTATTGATCTAAGTTGAATTTGATTTGAAAAATAACTACACGTTTTTTTTCCTGATTTTTGTCAATTTTAATTCAAAAAGGTCTTATAAGGAATCAATTTGGTTGCTTTTAAGTTTATCGGTTTATGTGAGTTTATCCATATGGAGATGCTATGTCGCTTTATCTTCACATACTTATCATAACTCTTATTCTCATACGAACCCAAGTCTATATTTTTATATATTGAATATTATATTAAAAACTAGTACGTTTTCATAATAGATGAAGAGATAACGCCATGCTGAGCGACCCTATTTCGAATCCAAACATCTTTATCTTTTGTCGGTGGCAGTGATAATGGTCGGTGCAGGTTGCTTAAGGAGCTAGATAATTCGGGTTGCATACAACTGTATCAGTTTGAGAATATTATGGTGGGGTTAGTTGATATGGAACTAGGTCGGGTGTCATATATGGGGATGGTAACCAATGAGGACCAAAATTGGTGGTATGACTACGAGGTTGCCCATGGGTGGTTTGTGATCTGCGAGCCATAGGACGAGGGTGGATATTGCGAGCCACTGCACGCACAAAAGGTGGTGGTATTGCTTGATGAACATTGGGAAGAGCATGTAACACCCTAAAAATAGAAGACAATTTAAACCGAAACAGTCAACAGAATGAAGCTTAGTTGGCATAAAGATCATCCAATAAAGGGAAATAGTATAAGAGTTTACATTAATGATTGCGTACTAAACAGCAACCTAACAATCTACACTACAACGAAATATAGATTACATATGGGTGTTGCTAATATCCTCAAAATAATAACTTCAAGTAACTCCAACAATTACACGCATCCGTGTAGTCCCAAAAATGCCTCTATCGGCAATACGCTCCGCTCGGACCTTGGGAGCTCCACCGCTAAGAGAACCTTATATAAATGTCATTTGAGAAAAAAAAATGTTAGGCTTGCCGCCTAGTGAAAACAAACAGTTATATGTTTAAAGCTATAAAACTTTCAAAATGTAAACATAGCTTTAAATTTTGAAAGTTTTATAGCTTTAAACGAGGTATTTAAAATATTTGAACTCACCCTTACCTTGGAAGGGTATATTGTATTCGAAGATAACGGGGGAGGCCTGCGCAACCATTTATAATGACGGAATACGTGAAATGAGTCACCATTCAATGTTGATTGAGCTAAAGCAACCAATCCGCTCATGAAAAGTTATACTTTAATGCTCAAAGATCGATGCCCGACTCCCAAAGACCACATCTTAATGCCAAAGAGGACTCGATCCCTATTTCAGACTGCAATAAATGGAAATTACATTTAATGGTCAATAGTCGATGTCCGACTGCCAGACGCACACCTTAATGCCTTACAAAGACCCAATGCCTGTTTTACCATGGAGTTATGGATTGACACTCCCTTCGTAACTAAAAGAGCTGACTTCGATGATTATATATCGATCCAATACATTCTAGTTTTACAAATAGATACAACATTTAGATATACCAATCTTTATCCAATACTAATGTTGTATACAAAACCTCATTAAATAATAAAATCCATCTTTTGCTTGCGAAATATAAATACAAGGGTTGTGTTCCAAATCCATCAACACTTTGGAATAATCATCCCCCAAGTGTCTAAAACCATTCTATATAATCATATACGTCCCAATTTACCCATATTTGAACTAATTTGCCAAAATCATAAAATGTGTAAATGCTTAAAATATAAATATAGAAGAAATAAAATGCATCATTTTAACATGTATATATTTTTTTAAAGCATAAGATGGACTCACAATATTTGGATTTCAAGCAAACTCTAGAAAACTCAATAACACTTAAGAAATGGAGAAGATGATGCAAACACTTGAGATCTTAAACCTAGGACTTGAATCCTTGGCTTACTAGATCATTAAATACCTTTAGGTGGTTGGAGATAGGAAGTAAATGCTCCAAAAATGGGAACTTGGGGAAAAAGTTTGAGAGGAAACGAGTTTGTGAGGAGAGTTATAAGAAATGAGCTGAAATCCCAAAAAAGATACCTTACTGTGCGAAAACAATTTACGAAATTTAGATGGGCTATTTATCTTGTAAATCTGAATCCACCATCGTTGTTCATAATCCATCTAAGAAATATGATAAAATCCATGGAAGTGAATATTTGGGATTACTTATCAAAACGAAAATTCAACACTTTGACCACAACGATTTAGAACCTGCTACCAATAATTTCTCCTACCAAAACTTCTCGATCGTGGCAACCATGGAATAGTCTAAAAAGCACTCCTCCGCAAAGACTGTCTCGTCACCGTCAAAATAACTTCTCAGTCTCACCAAAACAACCACCATTTTTCCATCTTCGTCATACCATAGAACAAAGTTGAAAACGTAATCGACATCTTATCCAAACTCGACAGTCCTCGTCTCTTCTTTAACCGGCGGTGCCACCGCCAACGATCTAGTAGCGATCCCAGTTGTGCCTCCATAATCTTGATAGTTTTTCCTTCCGAAGGACAAGAGAAAGAGGCGCAAAAGAAAAGGGAGAAATGAAAACTTACCTAGAAAATCAGAGAACCGACGATTGCAAATGAAGAAGGCGAGGTTGTAGATGAAGAAGGCAAGGTTGCAGATGAAGAAGGTGAGGTTGAAGATGAAGAAGTTCCATCTAGGTTTGATAGGGAATGAATGGTTCCATATCTAGATCTGGTAACCAACTAACGTCGATTACAATTTGGTTTAATGGCTCTAGATTAAGTTTAATCCATAAATAAACCATCAAGTTTTAACTTATTTCAAAATTGTCATTGCCTTTAATGTCCTTAGATTAAACTTAAATAATGGCTTAGATCGATTTTTTACGGTTCACAACATTTTTTGGGTTTTTATTTGATTACCGGCCTATATATCTATATATATATATATATGTATAGATATAGGGTTGGGTTCACATTATACCAACCTATTTTTGTGAGACCACAATTTTACACTTGAAACTTCAAAACAAAACACTAAACACTGTTAATGTAAAAAAAATTGAACTTTCACAACAATAAAAAAGGGTGAAGGTAAAGTTTCAAGTGTAAAAAAGTGGTCTTACGGATCTCACGAAAACAGTCTGGTTTCACATAACCTCAAGTCTATAGATATATTTGTGTATATATACATAGATAAATATCCGTCTTGTGCCACATCTTAAATAATGTTATGGCTTTGACGTAACTTGTAAGATTTGAGGCTTGACCTCGCCGCAACCACTACTAGAAAATTGAGTATTTTCAACGGAAATTAATTTTCAACGAAAAATGTCGTTGAAAATTTTCTACGAATTTTAGAGGATTATTGACAGAATATAAATTTTCTACGAATTTTCAATGAATTTCCGTTGAAAATCTCTCACAAACATATATGCATTTTCAACCAAAAAAATTTCAACGGAATGTCTCGTCAAAAAAAATTTGGTTGAAAATGCATTTTGTGAGAGATTTTTAATGGAAGTTCGTTGAAAATTCGTTGAGAATTTATGTTTTGTCAATAATTCCTTTAAAATTCATAGAAAATTTTCAACGACATTGTGTTGAAAATTTTCGTTGAAAATACTCAATTTTCTAGTAGTGAACACTACCCTACAACATATAAATATGATAATTAAAATGAAAATCAAAAAATTAAAGTCAATGATGATTTCACAACCTTCATTTTAATAGGTCTATTTTTTAATCTTAAAAACTCTAAAATCTTCATATAAAATTTAAATGTAAAAACACAATCTCACTTCTCTGTTATTCTTTTTTTTCCTTTTCAAAATGTGGGTCATTTAAGAAATAGGGTTGGTAAAAATGAGTTACCTTTTATTTGTTTTTACAAAAGTGAGTCATCTTTTATTACAAAAAAAATTAATTCCATAACTGGTTCTCTCTTTTAAAAATAAAAGGGGTTCAACTTGAATTTTATTTAGTTTTGGAATTAAATATTTTTTTTAATTTAAGAAGACCGTCCAGGTTAATAAATAAAGAGGAAGCTTGAACGAACTGAAACATGATTCTTTTACAATCAATGATCGATATACACATCAATACCAATTTTGAAGGAAAAAATATTTTATCTTACAAAATAAATTGTAATTAATCCGTTTTTAACAACTAAAAATCTTCGGTCCCAAAAATCTCAATTTCCTTCTATCTTCATCAATCAAGTAAAAAAAGATATCATTAAAGATAAGATGAAATAAGTAAATGTTTTCACACGAATTAGTGGCACAAATAAAAAACATAACATACAAAAAGAGAATTTATTCTCATTCTTACAAACCATTTTGAAATAGGAATAACCCAACAACACATGTATATTATCCATAGCAAAGATAAACAAGACCATAAATTGGAACGAAAGTAATTAATATGATTGAATTTATTTAAACAAACAATTTTTCTAACCGTGCTTAATTATTTAGAACAACTTAGGTGGGTTTCTAATCCCTCCTTAAAGATAGGAACGAAAGCTTCCATCTCAGTAGTCGAAAGGCACACTCCGATCTCCATATCCTCGTTTGATTCTTTACATGCGCTCAAAGATATCGAATTGTTATAATCAATAGAAATTATTTCATTTTTTCTGGGCTTCCCCCATCGGAAATCAATGTCGTAAAATTTCATCTTAGGTGTTCCAGAAACCCCCATTCTTGTCGTTGGTGTCCCTTGTGAGAATAAACATTCGAACGACCATATCTCTTTCACGACTCCATCTTTATCGGTCAACATCTTATGCAGATTCTCTCCTAGTAATTTTGCAGCATTCAAGAACCCTTCATTTCCCGTTAAAAGATTGGTTTTTGCCATCGATATACATAGAGCGACACAATTCCCAAAATAGGCTGCTGGAATCGGCGGATTGGTACGTGATCTACAGTCTACCGCAAAAACAAATATTTCATGCTCGTCGTTGCGTGATTTCGCGAGACAACTCCAGATATAACCACACACTACGGTAAAAGTTGATGCATATGGTAATGTTGGTAATTGGGTTGAAACCCATTTTTTCAATCGATTCATAACAGTTCGAGTTAAGATAAACGTGGCTCGAACTTTATCAGTCGGTTCTGAAAGTCTTGGAGGTTGATACTCTTCATTAAAAGTTTCAACATTTATGTTCTTTAGATAGATTTCATCTACTTTCGGGTATTCGATCACCCTATCAAGAATAGGCAAAGTTCCATTAACTAGAAACGACTCATCGATCTGAACCAAATCTAGCAATAGACGTCCACGCCTCCAAGAAACAAAATTGAGTGTTGGCATCAGCGAGGCTATGGTGAGTGGTCATTCCGATGGAGATACCAAAGTTTGGAAAGAACGTCACTTGAATGGAGAACACCGGAATCTTTACATGATCGGATTCTTTTGCAGCTTCCAGCAATAGAGGAATAAGATGATAAAACTTACCACAGTCTCGAGGATGGTTTCCAGTAAGATCGTTGAAATCATAAGTAGACTCTGCAATCGTTATTGCAACTGAGTCACCGTCAACATAACGGATTTCGGGTTTTCGGGTAGGAGTCGGAAATACGATCAAGTTCCCTGCAAAAGGGAAGAAATGTTGAAGGGTAGTTGATAAAGATTGTTTAAGATTGGGAACAATAGTTTCTATGAAATGGGTTTTAGTAACAGTTGGGTGGTCATAAAAGATGAGATGGTGAACAGGAGGGGAGCGTAGCCAATAGATGTCGAAGAAAGTGAGTGGCAGAGAACCGTCAGCTACGGTGGCCGGTGGTGGCAATACGTTATATTGTTCAAGAACAGTGAGAATGGGAAGGGAAGCCATGTTGTTCAATACAATAGGGTGAGATTATTCTTGTTTATGCGATATCCACCCTTATTTATAATTAAAGGAAACTACAATTTTGGTTCTTGTGGTTTGTTGATTATCACAGTTTTCGTAGAAAATAATTTTGAAATTTCAAATTCATCATTGTGGGTTACAAAATCGTTCATATTTGGTCTATTCCTTTAACGGTTGTTAAAAGAACTCGTTAAATGATGGACATTTTAGACTTTTTGCTATTTTCATCTCATTTATCTTCAAAAAATAAGTAATATGATATAATTTTCCTCTCATTTGTATATGTACATGTGCATACCCGCATCCAGATCAGTTACCAGGGTGTGTTTCTCAGTTTTTCATTCTTTTTACGGTTCCTTCATCAAGCTCCAAATCGAACCAACTATTGGGAAACACTAAAACACAAAAGAAACATGTTCGATTTCGAATTCTTGATTTCTTTTATTTCTTTAGGTTTTTCTTGATTTCTTTTATTTCTTTAGGTTTTTCTTGATTTCTTTGAATTTTCTTTGATTTTTTTAAGTCGAGTTCTTTAATTTTGGAGTTTGATTGCTTTCAAAACAACACAACAACATCCAACATTGGAGTATGAATGGGTTTGATCTGGGGCTTGATTTCTTTCGGAAAACAAAAACAGGTTGGATTTGGATTTTCAATCTCTTTGTGTTTGCTTTGATTTTTGGAAAATGTCTAAAATAACACAACAAACTATCTAATTTTGAATGATTAAGTCCTTAAATTATTTTTTTGAATAAAAAAACCTTTAAACTTTCTAAAATCAATTAAATACATTGTTGTAACCTGTTTTTAAAATCAGGTTAATGTGATAAAAATTTGACAAAAAGCTAAAAACTCAACAAACTATCTGATTTAAAATAATTAATTCTTTGGTTTTTTAACAACTAAATCCCTAAATTTTTTTCCTAAATTTTTTTACCAAAAAAAATGTAACTTGTTTTGAACAAATAAATCCCAAACTTTTTTTTGAAGAAACAAAATCATGAACTTAATTTTGAACAAATAAATCTCGAACTTTGTTTGAAAAAAAAAATTATATGCATTTCCTCTAACCGACAACAAAGTACAATAAATTTATTAAACAGAGAAAAATTATATCATTTTCAATACTCATTCCAAAGCATAAATTAAGTTCGATTAACTTTACTTTTCAATGTATTTATTTACGATCATTCACAACAAATGATTCTTTAACTCATATCATATGTTTTATGTCATAGAAAAAGTGACATAAGTAGATGGTGTCCGTATCTAGGAAGTATCGGAACGATGGTTTTTTTATGTTTATCTTGTACTTATATATCTACAGAAGCATGATAATAATAACAAATTAATAATAATGCATATAATATTCAAATGTAAGATGTTCGGGTACCAATTACTTAATTTTTTTTATGTATACATATTTTTATATGTATCTATTTATGCTTTAAACATAACTTTTGTATGTTTAACTAGTTCATTGTATTTTGTTATGATGAGATGAATTGTATATATTTCTTTTTTCACGATTTTGTTCCAAAAAAGTTTTGGATTTATTTGTTCAAAATTAAGTTCATGCTTTTGTTTCTTCAAAAAAAAAGTTAATTTGGGATTTATTTGCTAAAATTTCAAGAATTTATTTGGTAAAAAAATTTAGGGATTTTTCTAATAAAAACAGAGACTTAATCATTCAAAACCAGATAAAGAAAGTTTTTACAGGTTACAAGCATATATTGAACCGGTTTTAAAAATTTTAAGAGTTTTATCATTCAAAAAAATTGTTTAATAACTTAATCATTCAAAATCAGGTAGTTTATTGAGTTTTTTAAACTTTTCCCTTGATTTCTTCACATAGATGATGTCATGATGAGATGAATTATGAGTAGATGATGCTTGGTAGTTGGCCTTTGGTTTTCAATATATAATTTTTCTGTTTGTTTGCTAAATGCTAGATAGATGATGTGTTGATGCTTGGTTTCATTTCTTCAATTATTTTGCTAGAAAATGAAGAAATATTTGAAAAGAAAAACCTCAAATTCTACTCCAATGACATCTAAGGAAGTTGATCTGGATGATGCACATCCATCCAAAAGGAAAAGAATTTCACATTTTCATCCTAATAAGAGATGAAGTAATACGAAGGTATTTGCTTTAAGACTACATAAACATATTGAAATAGGAAAATTATTTGACATGATAGCGACTTTGATAAATGTGGTTTGCGTTCCTTGTAAGCGGACATATATGTGGTTCGAGAAAGTCAAAAGGATTACAATCTCTAACACAACTACCGCTTGAAATGTTCCATTATTTCGTAGGAAATCTCTAATGCAAAAATTAGTCGTCGTCTTTGTTGCAATGCACTACAATCTCTAACATGAACTAATACTTCGGAGTCTACTCCAACAACTACTTTAAAGTCTAGGAATCGGAACGCTTACCAAAACTTAAGACTACATTTTCGATCATGCATCTGTTGGATTTATGTGCAAGGAATAAGACATTTCGGCATTAATTATATTACTAATTACATATAAACCTATGGGGTAACACATAAAGAGCAATAATGACACAAATTAAATACTATATATATGATATATTATTTATTCAATCAAAACAAATAAAAGTTTATTTCAGAATTATCATGAGGTCCGTTAGGCACCTGATGTTACCCTCATGTGAGGGACAGTTTCGTCAAATTTTAATTTGATTAATGTTCATCTTCTTCATCTTTAATCTCGATCTTCTTCATATATCTTTAAGTTCATCAAGGTAATTCGTTATGAATTTTCTTGTCTTCATCTCCTTCATAAATAAAATCAAGAACAAACATTGAATCAAAATCGTAAATTAATTTAAACAAATAATACTTAACCCTAAATCAATTAAAAAAACTTCTAAATTCAAAACAAATTGATGTTGGGGTTTTGTTTAAGCATCGTTGAGAAGATGTACCAAACCCAGACAAAGAGAGATCTAATATTGATTTACTTTTTTATATATAATATATAATATTTAGTATTAAGTTATTTTTTTAAATGAAAAAAGGTAAAGAGACTAAATTACCTTCATAAACTTAAGAAACCTAATTTAATGGTGTTAACTCGAGGGACCGTAAGTGTTATGAAAACAAAAACTTAAAAACGACCAATTTAGATAATGCATTTAAGAGACCATCTCCCAATTTTAAGCGAACTTCATGCAGGGGCAGACCTACTCATGGCTGAGGGGGGTCCTGTGCACCCGCTCACTCGATTATCGCTAGAGGAGAAAAATGGAAATTTTTAGAGGTGCACATGCTTAATTATTAAGGTGCCCTTATTTACAAACCAGATATCTAATTGAGTTTGGCGAGATGGTTGTTTGTCTTTCCCAAAAAGTGTGCATCAAGTTCGAAACTCACCCTAAGAGCATCTCCAACAGCTATTGTAAAATAGAAAAAAGAAGATTTTTAGCATTTTAATGCTCCAACGGCTATGGTATCTCTAATGCTAAAATAGAGAAATGCTAAAAAAGGGTCAAAAAATCTCTACATTTAGAGAATCTCTAAATGGAGAGACAAAGTATTATTTTAATAGTTCCACCAATTATTTGAAAGTTTGTTCAAAAAAGTTGTAAGAATATTAAATATATTGAATATTTTAATAATATAATTATAATAGATTTGCTAAAATAGAGTAGCTGTTGAAGTTGGATGCAAAAAAATTTAGAAACTTTAGCTTTTATTATATTATTTTAAAGAAATTTTAGCATAGCTGTTGGAGATGCTCTAACCATTTAGGGTTTTTTTTAATACACTTTGTTATGAAATTTTTTTAATAGAAGGGTATTCTATAATATATTAAAGCTATAAGGGACTAAACTAAAAAATTCAATAAAACTTACTTAAACAATGAGTTTTTCTTCTTACTTTTGTTCTTTAATCATCATCCATGATTTAGTTATCTATCCTTTGTTTTGTTTCTTTTTTATTCCGAGCATATTATCCATTATAGTTTACTTATTTGTTCTAGATTTTTTTAATTTCATTGATTTATTTAATTGTTTATATGATTTATTTATTTGTTCTAAATTGTTTGAATTTCATTGATTTGTTTTATTGTTTATATGATTTATTTGTTTGCCCTAAATTGATTAGTTATAACATTATATTATTATATCTACATGATTTATTTGTTTGTCCTAAATTTGATACACTGCTAGAAAATTGAGTATTTTCAACGAAATTTTTTAACGAAAAATGTCGTTAAAAATTTTCTACGAATTTTAGAGGGATTATTAACATAACATAAATTTTCTACGAATTTTCAACGAATTTCCGTTGAAAATCTCTCACAAACATTCATTTTCAACCAAAAAAAATTGACGAGATATTCCTTTGAAATTTTTTTTGGTTGAAAATACATGTTTGTGAGATATTTTCAACGGAAATTCGTTGAAAATTCGTAGAAAATTTATGTTCCGTCAATATTCCCTCTAAAATTCGTAGAAAATTTTCAACGACGTTTTCCGTTGAAAATACTCAATTTTCTAGTAGTGATATTTGTCATTTGCCCTAAATTGGTTAGTTATAATGGTATACAATTATGTTTATAAGATTTATTTGTTGGTTTTGAGTTTTTATATTAAAAACCCAAAAAATTCTCACGAAGTTTCCCAAAAAATGAAAATTTTCTTGAAATCAACAAAAAGAAAACCCAAAAATTCTCTCAATAAAAAAAGTCCCTCGGAATCAACCAAAATTTTTAAAAATCTCTTGAAATCAACAAAAAAAAGTTGAAAAATCTCTAGAAATAAACCAAAAAGCTTAAAAATCACTCATAGGTTGAATTTGGCTAAAAACATATAGAGCGGCTTTTCGAAATTTAGGAAGCTGTTAGTACGCAGAAATGATTGGACAAGACTAGAGAGGACAAGAGGATAGGACTGAACATGACTGGACTGGACAGAACTAGACAAGTTGCTCCCAAAAATTATTTGACGATTTTATATATCATATAATAATTAGAATTAACACAAATAAAGCAAAATATTAAATAATTTAATTTATAAACATTTTTAATCAACGTACATATATATAAATACATACATATATATTGTTAGGTCTATTATTTAAATTGTGACAAAATAAGGAAAAGATATGCTTGATTATAAAAGGAAGTTTATAATTCCTTAAACTCTTTGTTTCCTTAATTAACATAGGCCTAGCAATATAAATAGGAGTCTAGGGTTTACTTTCAAAGAGTCGTCGATTCATACTGGAGAGAGAGAGAGCCAAAACTGTGTTTACATTGTAATCGATTACATTCATCAAGAGATATATGACTACGTAAGTTCTTTAATATCGTATTTGTCATATTACCTTTGCTATTAACGTTTTACTTTCAGATACACAGGTTTGTTCTTTCAAATTTTTTAACAAGTCTTGTTGTCGACCCAGCTCACTCGACAAACTTATGATTCTCGATCCCATTGCACTCGATAACAATTGTTATCGGCCCAATGGGACTCGACAAAAAGACGTGGCATTTTTTTTCATGTCTTCACTATCACTTCACAAACTAACTATTCATCTGTTCGACTAACTGTCTTATTTCAGTGCAAATGGAAGCCATGAATGATCCAAACCTTTCCGATGATGAACACCCGATGCCTTCCGACCGCTCCACAGAACCCAGCATCAACGCAGCTAACCGGGATGACATCTTGATGCCTAGAGCACATCTTCGAAAAATCAAACCAAACAACCACCGTCTAGATTTTGGCATCACAATCGAACACCAAGTCATCATCGACATCCTTCAACGACATCCGCTTCGTTATGCCTTTGCACTAGACCAGCGGGTACCCCTTTTCTATCTCCAACAATTCTGGTACACGTTGACGTACCATCCGGACGAAGGTGACCACCATTTTACTGCTCAAATTGATGACTTTGTCACCCGCTTAACTCCATCTAGGATTCGACGCATCCTCCGCCTGCCAGTCGCCACAGCCGAACACCCGTACGACGCCTTTGCAACCGACCAACAGCTGGTTGCCGACATCCTAGCCCTTGGGTACGAATCCCCTGAACCTTTCACAAGCCCCGGCCAGTTCAAACGGATGTACCTGCCTCAGATCTGGTTTATGCTATTCACCATCGTCAATCGATGTCTGACTATAAAGCACACTGGCATGGACAAGGCCAGCACTGCGGTCCTTTGAATATTTCACGGCATCGCTTTCAACCGTCATTATGACTACGCGATGCTCATCTGGACGGATTTTGTGGAGCTAGTGGAAGACAAGTCCAACTATCGCGATCGTGCCTTCGTACCTTTCCAACGGTTTCTTCAATTATTCATTCACGCCATGATGTCTTCCAGACCAGCCATCCCTAGACGCACCGGATCACCATTAGGACCGACCAACTCCCTGAAGTTTCTCTGGCTAAATGACAACCAGTTTAACTTCATCATGCCAATCCCTGAAGCTCTTCTAGCCTATGCTGATCAGACTGCACCGAGTGTGATAGCTTATAGAGAGAGACACGGCTTAATGGCTCAACCACCTCCGGTTGTGCCTGCCCAACAGCCAATCCATGAGGAACATCCTGTGCAGGAAGAGGGTCCTAGAATAGATGAGCAGGTTCAGGATCATGGGGATCCTAAACAGGGTGATGAGCGTATAGTGAGGGGAAACGACGAGGGCGGTGCACCTGATCAGCCAATCCCAACATATGCTGCCCCATCAATCCCAATACCACCACCCACCAACCCACGAGCTGCTTCTACTTCCAGATCTACCCCGCGCATCAAAATGCTCGTTAGCCGTAGCCGTGTTCGCCCCCAACCTTCATCGTCTGATGAAGATGAATCTGACTCTCAACCCCTATCCCGCCGACAACGAACCGCTACTATCGAAGAACAAGCGCTAAGTCGCATTGGCACACAACCACCCTATCCGACTCTGCATCGGACACCGATGACCACCAAGCTGTAACAACTGAAGAACCTGATGAGCCAAATGACCCCTTTGACTTTGGAACCGATCAAGTATCTACCTCAATGTCCGACATATTCACCGAGCCATTTCCTGGAGAAATAAGGAGAGAGGAGGGTGTATTAGTTAAAAGGAAAGTGTGAGCGTGAATGATGGGAATAGAAAAACTATAGTGAGCGAGAGACCAGATTCCCCCATCCAGGTAACCGAGTCAACTAGCCCTACTCATTCGTTGGGTATGACTAGTGGACAAGACGCTGTGGACCTAGCAGTGCAAATGCACGCCCCCCCCCCCCAGCCACTCTGAAGGCTCCCAACAGCCAACAGTTTCAAACATACTTGTGAGTCTAGCACCTTATCTAGCTCCCCTCCACTCGGGAGGCATAGCTATTGAAACAAGAGGCAGTAGCCCACCTGCTTCGAATTCATTTGTATGCACATCGAGTCTAGAGCCCGCTAGGGAACACGAGTCTATACACACTGCGAGCCTCCGTGGCCCAGTCGGAACTCCTATAGTGATGTCCATTCCGGACATTCCACGAGGATTGGGAGGAAATCCTACCAGCGCTACATCTATGCCAACGCTGAACGTAGGTCATACAGTTGCTTCAACTGTTATGTCAACGGGCAATCTAAGTGATCCTGGTGTTACCCATACCGCAACCACATCTCAACCGTTTGCTATACCCCCGGAAGGCGAAGCGATCATTGCCGCCCACTTACAAAAATCAAGAGACACCCCTGCTGATCATGTTGCTCTAATGACGGCCGAGAGGGAAGCCTTCGTACGTCAAATCCGTGAAGCTGCGCGCCTTAAAGATCCGACTCCCCATCAAGTCGGCCCTTCGCATCCAAGCTCAAGTCGTCCAAGCACTAGCCGCTCTCCTCCGCCACCTTCACCCCCCGAAGATCGACCCCATTCACCACATCGATATGAGTACAACACCGATGAACTCATGTCAATGCTGTATGCTAATCTGCTCGCCGAATCCAATGCAACCGGCCAACCGGAGGATTCGCTTGAGGGTCTTCTTCACCGAAATCTTCAGATCCCAACCGTCACTCGTCATGAGTTTGACGTCTTCCGCGCTCACATCGACCAAGTACTCTCCGATTTGAAGACTGCCCAACAGCGCCAAACAGATGACATCATGGGTGCTATTACTGCTCTACGCACCGAAATACAAGAGTCCTGTCGCCCGGCCGTTTCTGCGCCTGCTTCCAGACCTCACCAGGACGACCCGAGCTCCGCTCCAACTCGTCCTGAGGGGGAGACACGTCGGGCTGCAAGATCACGACCCAGAACTGCTGCTGCGTCATCTTCAAGACCACCCACTCAAACCACCCAACATCGACAACGTGCTCCAACAACTCGAGAGGACGATACACCAACGGTTGCAAAGCCTGCGGATATCGAATTCGAGAGTACAGCTGAACCTGCCGAACCAGCCGAACCAGATCAAAATGAAGAAAGAGTCGACGTTCAAGGTCTGCGAACATCAGTAAGAAACTGGTTCAGAGATCCGTATGAACCAGTACTTCAAGAACAAGACTACGTGAACTTAAAGCATACGGCAAGGAATTATGCTTTAAGGGATCAAAACGAACCAAGACTTCTGCCTCATCAAATTCGGTGGCAAAGGATGGTCACTGAAAGCAAGTCGAAGTGGGTAAATCAGCAAATTCGTGTGCCATATCTTGAGGAAACAATGGAAAAGATCTTTCAGAAAGAAGCGAAACCTGATGATTTGGCATACATTCATCTCGTGATGGAAATGGATCCTGCTCAGGTTAGAGAGTATCTCCATATCTTGAAGATGAGAGCTTTACCTCCAGTTGAAGTGGTCTCGAGGCATAGGATTATTGGGATTATGAAGATTGACACAGACAGGATCTACCAAGTAGAATACCCAGTGTTCAAAGTCCAAAGAGAAGACGGTAAAGCGTATTCCTTCTCTGAAGCCGATTTTGCAAACCTTGATATAATGGACTTTGAAACCATCTACAACGAATTGAGAGACAAGCGAAACCGAAATGAACACGAGCAAAGGGCACTAAGGGCAGTGGTAAGGCATGTTCAGAAAGAGCTACGGTACAGCTATCTGCATGATCTTCAACGTGGGATAGAAAGCGAGCAAAAGAAGATACATATTCCTAAGCCTGATCAATCCTTACCGGTACCAAGCAAAGACTCAGCTTACTACCATCTTCACTTATCCTGTTCATGGAGTTGTTTGGATGCATGCATCGCGAGAAAAGCGATTTCTCAGATTTCATGAACTGGCTGCATATTCTGATGGTACATTGTGGGGAATCCGAAATAGACTTGCGTCAGAATTGGCTACGGATAGGAAGAGTACGACAAGGATGTGCAACGACCGAAGGAACTCTCTCATAGAAGCTATCAAGATAATCGATGAAAGAATTCTCTATCGACAAACCCTCCGAAGATTTGAAGGCATGTTTGAGCTGAAAAGGTGAAGACTGATTTTGCCACAAAGGGGGAGATTGTTAGGTCTATTTGTGACAAAATAAGGAAAAGATATGTTTGATTGTAAAAGGAAGTTTATAATTCCTTAAACTCTTTGTTTCCTTAATTAACATAGGCCTAGCAATATAAATAGGAGTCTAGGGTTTACTTTCAAAGAGTCGTCGATTCATACTAGAGAGAGAGAGAGCCGAAATTGTGTTTACGTTGTAATCGATTACATTCATCAAGAGAAATATGACTACTTAAGTTCTTTAATATCGTTTTTGTCATATTACCTTTGCTATTAATGTTTTACTGTCATTGTGCTTATTTATATGGGATCAACATATATAACACAAAAATTGAATGAAATAATTGTTATAATTGATGATAGTTTGAAAAAACCTGATTCGTATAAATGAGAAATTATGCTTTATTCAGTTTGGAAGATCCATATAAATTGGCGAAGACACGATGAATAATGTTGCAACAACAATGGTTGTGGAAATAGAGACATTGGTGATTGGTAGATGATGGTGGTTGTGGATGAGGTGAAGATGGTGGTAGTAGTGGTGGTGGTGGCAGTCGGCCCACCTGGACGAGTGGTAGCAGCTATGGTACTAGTGGTGGCGACGATGGGGCAGTGGTGGTCAGTGGCTGATAGTGGTTATAGAGAACGTTAAGATGGTAGTGGTGGTGGTGGTGGTGGTGGTGGTCGTTGGTAGCGTTGTTGATTATGGTGGAGGTTACGTGGGCCACGGTAGTGGTGGTGGAAATGGACGGTGGTGGTCGGTGGCCAACGATGGTTATGGAGGAGGTTGTAGTAGAGGAGGAGGTGGTGCAGGTGCAAACAGTGGTAGTAGTCGATGGTGGTTTTGGTGATTATGGTGGAGTTGAGGTGGCCCACTGTGGTGGTGGTGGTCGGTGGCTAACCATGGTTGTGGAGGTAGTGAAGGAGGTTGTTGTAGTAAAGGAGGAGGTGGAGGTGGCCAACGGTGGTGAAGGTGGCCAACAGTGGTAGTGGTGGCGATGGACGGTGGTTGGGAAGGAAGTGAAGATGGTAGATAACAGTGGTCGTGGCGGTCGACAATGGTAGGCGATGGTGGTATTGGATATGGGGAGGTGAGGTGAGGTGGCCCATGGTGGTGGTGGTGGTGGTGGCGATAAATGGTTGTGGTTGTTGGCCAAACGTGGTTGTGGTGGTTTTTGTTGTTGTAGAGGAGAAGTTGGAGGTGGTTAACGGTAGTGGTGGCGGTGGCAATTGACGATGATGGTTGGAGGGCTACTGGCGGTCATGACTAGTGGTGGGGATCATTAAAGCAAATACCATACTAAAGTTATATCAAATGAGGGTAGATTAGTGATATTTTAGTTTCTGTCTCATTCTTGTCTCATTTATTTTGATGGAACAAGAAAAAACCTTTTTTGTCCCACCTTGTCCTAGTTCTTATCCTTGTCCAATATCACGCCAAACGTGAAACAGTGAACTCTTGTTTTATCTCATGTCGCGCCAAATGTGGGATAGTAAGTTTTGTCTCGTCCTGTCATGTTTTGTCTCATGTACCAAACGCACCCTTAAAGATGCACCCGTTCGATAAAAATCTTGCAAAAACTAGCTTATAAAAATGTAAAATGATCAAAAAGAAAATCTTGAAAAAATAGTCAATTACAAACATTTCATATTATAATTCAAATAATTTTTCAATAATATAATTAAAATAAATTTCTGATAATATAATATGTTAATTAATACAAACAAAATAGTAAAAAACTAAATAATATAATATGTTAATGGAAATAATTTAAATTGATTATTATACATACATAATATAAATTTTGAATTAGTTAAAACAAATTTTAGAAAAATATACATTAATCTATGATCCAATTTTTTATAGATATTCACGATATGCTCCCTATGGTTTGATTTTTACCCTTTTTATTGTATTTTATCCACCCCTTCGATTGATTGTATAGTATCTCAAAACTTAAAATAACCGTACATATAATATGAATAACAATAAAATTGGTCAAACTCACATATCATAATTAATTAATGTTTTTCAAAAATATAATTAATAATTAAATTACTTATTTTCTTACAATTATTTAGCATATTTTCATTGTTTATAAAATAAAATAAGTATGACTTTAATATTTATGTATCTTACATAAATATTTTTAGAATTGTTATATTTGTTTTTTTAATATCTAAATATATTGAATAATAATTAGAAAATAATTTATATGATAGTTAATAAAGTTTATAAATAATTACTATTTATTATTAGTACCTATTATATAATTAAAAATAATTAAGAATAGGTAATTAAAAATAATTAATAATCAATTAAATTAATTTTAATTTCTATAAATCAATGTTTATAAATAATTAATATTTATTAGTATCTATTATATAATTAAAAATAATTAATAATGTGTAATTAAAAATTAATAATTTTAATTTTAATTTCTATAAATTAATGTTTATGAATAATTAATATTTATTTAAAATTAACATTTATTTATAATTAATATTTATTTATAATTAATAATAATAGTAAATAAATAAATAATATTAATCAAGGGTATAATCGGAAAAAATGTCAAAAAGATCCTCATAAGATACTCCAAGTAGCTTATCGATAAGTTAGCTTATAAGCTGACTTATAAGCTAGCTTATGTGCATCCAAACAATTACTTAAATAATAAGCTAGCTTATAAGTCAGTTTTTGCTTAAAGTACAATAAACCAATTAAATATAGATAAATTATACCATTTCAAGTACTAATTACAAATCATATCAAACTTTTGCTTAAAGCATAAATTAAGTTCATTAACTTAATTTTTGTATGTATAAATATTTTGGTATGTATCTATTTATATTTTAGGCATGAGTTTTATATCTTTTAGAATCACTGATAAAAATGATATAATTTTACTTTGTTATTGATGAAAGAAATTGTATCTATTTTTTGTTCATGATTTTGTTCAAAATAAATATTGAATTTATTTGGTCAAAATTAAGTTCATGTTTTTGTTTATTCAAAAAAAAGTTTGGTATTTATTTATTCAAAAAAAGTTCAAGAATTTATTTGATAAAAAAGATTTAGAAAAAAAATTAAGGGTTTATTTGTTAAAAAAAATCAAGGACTTAATAATTCAAAATCAAATAGTTTATTGAGTTTTTTAGACTTTTTCCAAATTTTTATCACATTAACGTGTTTTTATAGGTTACAATGATGTATTTAACCGGTTTTAAAAAGTTTAAGAGTTTTATCATTTTAAAAAAATAGTTTAAGTACTTTCATACAAAACCAAATAGTTGGTTGAGTTTTTTTAGATTTCCCCCTATATTTTAAGAAGTTTGTTCCAACAATAAAAATTGAAACAAATGGCAAACCACTGTGATGTAGAGATGGCAAAAACCGGACTCGAGTCGGGCCGAGTCTTAATCGGTTCTGGGCCTCAACAGTAATTTTCCGACCGGGTTTTTTGTAACCGGTCCTAACAATTTCAAGCCGGCCCGTTTAGTGTATTATCGTAACCGGTCCCAAACCGGGCCTTCAATAAAAAAATTATTTTCTTATAAAAACATTAATTTTATTTATTAATTTAACATATTATATATAAATGGGTTACTCAAATACAACTTAAAACACGTTTTATTGTAATTTTATAATGAGTTTTCAAACAAATACACTTAAAAAGTACATTTATTATAGTTTTATAATTGATTTTTAGTCAAATACATTTAAAAAATGCATTTTATGATAAATTGTAATTGATTTTCACTCAAATACACTTAAAAAGCTAAAAATACATATAAATATATATATATATTATATAGAGGAAAGTTCAAATGTGAACTCATTTTTGGTTATGAACGTGAGGACGAATCTCAGCCACTTATCCGGTCAATAAAGACGGCTTTGACATGGTTCCCCTCCTTTAGTAATCTCCGCCCTCCCATGAATCGCGTCAATCCTCCGTGATCGCGTCCACCATAACCGAAGATGTGTGGCTGAGATTCTCCTCACGTTCACAACAAAAAATAAGTTCACATTTGAACCTAACCCTATATATATATATATATATTTATTTTGTAAAAATTGGGCCAGTCCCAATCGATCTCATAACCGGTCCTGGACCGATCCTAATAATCGCTCCAAAAGTGTAACCGGTTCCAATTTTCGGTCCTATAACCGGTCCTTATCGGTCCGGCCGGACCGGACCCATTTGGCCATCTCTACAGTGTGATGAAAACAGTAATTAGTTAAAACAAGGGGTGCAAATCGAAATATTAATGAAACCACAGGGACAAAAACGTAACTTAATTCTTTTTCTAATCACATTCGTTCCAAAAACGAGCATTTTCCCAAAACAAGAATCGAAAAAAAAAATTACGAATTACTTCTTCGTTTACTTGCAGAGGTTTACATGGTGTTACCAATCAAAGGAAGACCACCATTCAATCAGATCTCTTTTCCTATTACTACTACCACTAACCGTTAATCAGTGGCCAATTTTAACCCATCAAAAACCAGTTTTAGCTACTCTGTTCTGTTCAGCGATAGTGTTGTTGATTTGGATGTAATATTTTAGGGTTTATTAGTTTTGTGGATTACAACGAAAATGAGAAGAACAAGGCCGGAGTTTCGCCGGTCAGTGAGACGGCGGTGGTGGTGGTTTCCGAGTGTGTTTTGGTTGACATTATTATGTGGATTTTTGATTTTGGTGTTGATCGTTTTCTTAACTCGAGATAGCGTCAAACCTATATCCAGATCGGTGTTATCTAAGGTAAAAAAATTCCATCTATTTTCCTTTTCAATAAATTCGTTTTCAATTATGATTTCATATGCTTATTTGGGGGATTGTGATTTATTTGGGGATATTAATCATTTATGATCATTTGGAAACTGCTAAGATATTGTAATTCATCTGTTGATTAAAGTGTTCTGTGATGGCATTTTGTTGAGAAATTTATTATTATTTGCATAATTTCATTGTGGTTTTTGTATCTGAAAAGCATGATTATAAGAACATAAATCAGATTAAAAGTTTAATTCTAGTATAAATCCATCCTGTATCCTTAGAGAAAAGATAATATCATTAAGAATATTTGCTCTAATGATATACAGATGAATCAATAGAAGCTTTGGCCCCTAGATTGTGACCTTGATCCTAAAGGCTGCAATTTATTTCATTTTTCTATGCTTAAAAGGAAATATGAAATCAATTATTCACCTGAAATAAATTATAAGTTTGGGATTTTGGCAAACAATTTTGAAATTTGATCCCCAAAAGGTCCAAACTAGTATTTCTTTGATCCAAAACTTAAAGAGTAGAGACAACTGCAAGAGAGATTTACGTGGTTCATTAAACTTGCTTACATCCACACCAGAGGTTAAGGATCGACCTTCTTTTTCCCCTTTACAAGATCAATGTTTTTCTCTATTTCCTCAATTCTCTTGCATCTGCTTAGCTCTTTTTACTGAACGTTCTACATACATATATCAAGGGGTGGGTCTATTTGACCATGGGCCAAGTCTTGGACGCCTTTAGCTGTTAATATTCTTTAGCTTACCCAACACACTTACAGGTTGGTAAATCTTCCAAAAAATAGATCTTTGACTTTCAAAGTTGCCACAGTAAATGAGAAGTAACATATATTTGATTCATCGTTCTTTTGGGTATCCATGTTCATCTTTCTTTGTTCAAATAATCGAAAATAGCTTTGTAAAGATAATAACTTTATTTAGATTGCTTACTCACAAATAATAATTTTAAACTTTAGTTAAAATGCCTGAAAGATTGTCTTTGCTTAATTATATTTACCCCTTGGGCTAAAGGTAAAGTATGCCTGCATTTTTTGTGTGAGATATACTGGGTTCGTTTTAGTTTGGGTAATCTGTTACTCCCTTCGTCCCAAATTAAGTGTCTACATTACTATTTTTGTTTGTCCCAAATTAAGTGTTCACTCTCAAAAGTAAGTTTTCAATTTCCCATTCTACCCTTAAATATGAGATGGAGAAAGCATCTATCTCTATTAAGGGTATAAGTGTCATTTAGTTATTTAAAAAGTGTAATAATTGCACATTCCTAAAACCGTGTGCCATTTTCATTGTGGACACTTATTTTGGGGACTGAGGGAGTATTTTTGTGGGTCCCGTTATTTAAATAATCGGTAATATCAACACATTTACACTTTTAAATTTATATTTTGCAGAGAACTTATAGGCAGGATATGACCATGGAGAGTCTTAATGTTACAGACGAAATGTTAAATCCCGACTCAATCACACGACAACTTATCGACCAAATAACATTAGCTAAGGCGTACGTTGTGATTGCTAAAGAAAGCAATAACCTTCAATTCGCGTGGGAATTAAGCGCACAAATTCGAAACTCTCAAATCCTTCTTTCAAATGCGGCATTAAGACGATCTCCATTAAGACTTGGGGAATCGAATACAGCTGTTAAAGAAATGGCATTTTTGCTTTTTCAAGCTCAACAACTCCATTACGATAGTGCCACGATGATCATGAGACTTAAAGCCAGAATCCAAGAGCTCGAAGAACAAACGAGTTCCGTTACTGATAAAAGTAACAAGTACGGCCAAATAGCGGCCGAAGAAGTCCCGAAAAGCCTGTACTGTCTTGGTGTCCGTTTAACGACTGAATGGTTCAGCCTTTCGAAGTTGCAGAAAAAAGCATCCGAAAAGATCCAAATCGGAATTAAGCTGAATGACAACAGCCTTTATCATTTCTGCATCTTTTCCGATAACATTCTTGCAACTTCGGTAGTGGTAAACTCGACGTCATTAAGCTCTCAAAACCCAGATCGGATCGTCTTCCATCTCGTAACCGATGAAGTGAATTTTGCTGCGATGAAAGCTTGGTTCACGATGAACAGTTTTCGTGAAGTGACGGTTGACGTTCAGAAGTTTGAGGATTTCAAATGGCTGAATGCTTCTTACGTTCCGGTTCTCAAACAGCTCCAAGATTCAGACACCAAAAACTACTACTTTTCCGGAAACAACGATGGCGGAAAGACACCGATTAAGTTCCGAAACCCTAAATATCTATCGATGCTGAACCATTTACGGTTTTACATCCCGGAAGTTTTTCCGTCACTGAACAAGATCGTGTTTCTTGACGATGATGTCGTGGTCCAAAAAGATCTCGCGCGTCTTTTTACCATCGATCTGAATGGGAACGTTAACGGTGCTGTAGAAACCTGTATGGAGACTTTTCATCGATACCATAAATACTTAAATTATTCTCACCCACTTATAAAATCGCATTTCGATCCCGATGCTTGTGGTTGGGCTTTCGGGATGAACGTTTTTGATTTAGTCGAGTGGCGAAAAAGGAACGTTACGGGTATTTATCATTATTGGCAAGAAAAGAACGTGGATCGGATGTTATGGAAACTGGGTACGTTGCCACCTGGACTTCTTACGTTTTACGGGTTAACCGAACCGTTGAACCCTAACTGGCATGTTCTTGGTTTGGGCTACACGAATGTCGAACCGGAGGTGATAGAAAACGGAGCCGTGTTACATTTTAATGGGAATTTAAAGCCATGGTTAAAGATTGGAATGGATAAATATAAGCCTTTTTGGGAGAAATATGTTGATTATAGTCATCCTATGTTGGATCGATGTAATGTCCGCTGATTTTTTTCAGGGTCACTGAAGATTTTTCTTGCTGTTATTTTTCAGTATCTGATGGGATTAGTTGAAGTACACACAGGCTGACTGAGTTTTTTTCAGGGTCACTGAGGATTATTCTGTCTGATATTTACAGTATCTGATGGGATTAGTTGAAGTACACGAAGGAAGTTTGAGTCTTGGGCCACTTAGGATTTTTCTATCTGATATTTACAGTATCTGATGGGATTAGTTGAAGTACACACACGCTGACGGAGTCTTTTTCAGGATCACTGAGGATTTTTCTGTCTGTTATTTTCAGTATCTGATGGGATTAGTTGAAGTACACAAAGGCTGACTTAGATATCTACGATTACTTAAAAGAAAATTTGTTGATTTTTATGTGGAAAGACAATCACATTGTTGGCAAAAGAGAAGAAAAAACAAATTCTATATAGCCATTATTAATCAAATCAAGGTGTTAATTTACAAGTTTAAATGGATCAATCCATCTTAATCATGTATATCTTTAAATCACATAAGTTATTAAGTTTTGAACTAATGGATGGTGTTTGATTACATTTTCGGTTGTAACGGTTCGATTCCTTGTCGACTTATCATTAAGACCACAGATGGGCAAACTGGTTAACCGGTCTTAGTCATGAAATTTTGTAATTGGTTAGGCTGGGTTTCACCTCTTAGCCCACTTCTTCCAAAGACTTGCCAAAATAACCAACAGGTTCAAGCTAGGTTCGCAAAACGACCAATTTTTTTTTCACATATTTGGCCCATGTATGCAATATTTCTTCGAAAAAAATTACATTTTTGGGCAGGTTCTCAATTGCGAACCAAACATATTGCAAACAGGGGTGGAAAATGTAAATATAATTTTGTCGTTTAACTAGGCTAACAATTGCGAACCTGGTGGCTTATTTTGATAGTTTTTGGAGAAATGGGCAAGAAGGTGAAACTCAATCCAAAAAATGGCTAGTTTTGTCAATTTCCCCGTAAAACATTAGTAGTTGGAGGTAGGGGTGGACTTGGTATAGTACCAAGTTTTTTTCCCCCAGTACCATGTGCCAACCAATTATAATTGGTATGTAAATTCTAATACCATGTACCAACCAACTGTACTTGGTACCAACTTTTTTCGGTTGGTACATGTTGGTACCGGTTTTGTACCAACTTCAAGTTACATATATAAAAACTTGAATTTTGTTAAAAATTTTGAGTGACATTTTAAGTTTTCAAGTAACACATTTGATGTATAAGAGGATTTAATTACTAAGAATAAGACTTTCAAACATTCAAATGTTCAAACATAATAGGTAAAGTTACAATGTTTGATATTCAATGCATAAAAAATACAAGAACCATTAAATAATTATATAAGTCGGTACCATGGTACTACCGTGGTACTAGATTTCTAATACCGTATACCAACCAAGTTTGCATACTTGGTACTAGGGATGAGCATACGGACCGAAATCCCGAAACCGAACCGGTACCGAATATCATTACCGGTTCGGTGTTCGGTACCAAGATTTTCCATATTCGGGATTCGGTACTTTCGGTAAATCCCGAACCGAACCGGGGAATTTAAAAAGTCATTTTTTTATTTGAATTGGTAACAAGCTCTTTCCTTTTCTTATAGAAAATCCTCCTAAATATATTACAATTTTCAGTTATTGTATATTCCACTCAAGTACCGATTTTTTCTTGCAATTGTTCATATTTCAGTTATTGCAATCCTCCAAAATCGGTTCCGTAATTTATCCAAAACCCGGTTCTTGCACAATCGGCTCTTCCAATCCGGTTTCCGCTTAAGTGATTTTGGTTTTTGTTATTGTGTTTAATGGTCAACGGTGAAAAACGGTTGTCGTCCAAAAAAATGGTACCAAACAGTTCTAGTCCCGAAAATCCCGGTACCGAACCGGTACCGGTATCGTTACCGAACTTCTCTTCTCAGTTCGGTATTCGGTATTGATTTTTTCCACTCTCGGTTTCGGTACTACCCGGTGTCGATACCGGTCCGGTACCGAGCTCACCCCTACTTGGTACGGTACTACCAACCGATTGTAATTGGTACCAATTAAGTCGGTACCAATTAAATTGGTCCGGTTGGTACACATGTTGGTTGGTTTGATTTGGTACAAAATTAACACTCCTAGTTGGAGGTGCCGGTATAACTTTTCACGAAAATTTGTAACCGGTACTAATTAGGTTCGTTATTGGTTAGTTTTAACTAGTTATGTGGGCCCGGTTAAGGTAGTCCATCTCTAATAAGACGAACCATCTTGAGGACTATTTAAGTGCAGTTAAAACATCAGATTGGGTCTCTACTTTCACGGTAATGATATGAAAGCAAAGAGTCGAGGACTCGGTCGATTGAAGAAAAATGCAATGTGTCCCGATAGGCACAAAGATGATGTTTGAAATCCACTTTTAATGACCACTCTAATTTGCCTCTAACTGGTTTAAGCCAAGAGAATATGCTTGTTTTATATTCATGTTCAATTAACGTAACAATTTGTATACCACTATGATAAAATGGACTTTTTAACGCTGTCATTTGACGACCTAAATGTAATAGATTATTTTTATAGAATCAATATTTTGAAATATACAACATTACAATAACGTCAAGACCAAAGTAAACAACCTAACAAATTTTATTTGTTAGAGTTCCATGTTAACTAGCCTTCAGTCATTTCTCTCTAATATATATGTTGGAACCTCGATTATTTCCACAGATGCTCTTTTAGAAAGTAATATTATAAAGTTACACATATTTTAAGATGGTATAGAGTCGAATTTTACTATTCTATAATAATTTAATTTGTATCTGTCTGGCCCTCATTGGAACGGACTATTAGTCTTTGATCATTTTTTCCCAATATATGCACTCAACCTAAATCATGTTATTTTTTCCCAATATAAACTTTTTTTTATTCGAAAAGCTAATAAAATATTTAGAGTAAATTATGTTTTTAGTCCCTGTGTTTTGTTAATTTTTTTTTTATGTATTTATAGTTTTGAAATTACAATTTTCATCCCTATGGTTTATAATTTATTACCCTTTTCGTCCTTATAATTTAAAATTAATTGCTTTTTTCGTCCCTACAGTTTATAATTCATTTCTATTTTAGTTCTTCATACTTAAAAATAGTATTTTTGCCTCAGGGACAAAAATAAAATTAAATTACAAACCATAAGGATGAAAATCAAAATCTCAAAATCATAGGAACAAAATCCACAATTTTTAACAAATCACAGAAAAAATGTAATTTACTCAAACAATTTATTTACTATGTTATAAAAGTTGGACCAATCTTCTTCAATAAAACCTATTAAGTCCACTAATTTCATCATAATAATTATATCTTTCTTTTTGGTGATTTTTGTAATTGTAAAAATAAAAAGATCAGCTTTACATTTTTGTTTATTTATTTAATTTTATATGTAGATCTATTTTTCTTTGATTATTTTATCAAAATAATGCATGAGTTTTCATCCTAATAATTTATTTTAAATCTTACTAATCATTTTATTTACATGACACTTGAATATATAATATGTATATATGCATATTTTTATTTACATGACAATTGAGTATAATAAAAAAACTAATAATTTATTATAAGACTTTTATCTAGACAGATAGAATTGTTGGTCGAAAACTGATTAAATTCCCATTAGAAAACCCATTTTATTTATTTGGGTACCAAAAATAAAGTTCCAAAAGAGGAAATATTCAACGAAAAATGTGTAAAAAATACAAAAAAAATTGCAAAAACCACACAAAAAAGAGAGAATTTCTCCTAATTTATCTATCAACCCTTCAATTTCATCCTCCATTTCCTTTATTTATTTGCTGCAAAAACCCATCATCATTTTTCACCTTTTCTTCTCCTTCTTCTTCCTCCAATAAACTTTTTCTTGGAAGAAGAAGGGAAGGTCTGTCCAACTTTAACGTTTCATTTTAACTTCCCTTGTGAATTTAAAATTCTTTTTATTTAATTATTTACTTCTTTATATATTATTTACATTAATAAAAGTGATCATATATACATATATATATCATAAACCCTTAGCTAGCTAATCTCTCTCAAAATGAATGATTTATTCTCCCAATCTTTCAAACAAGCTCAAGATAATGAACGCGATTTGGAGGCCGGTGGCGGTGGTGGTGATAACGATCTCGATAAATTCTTCGAAGATGTCGAAAACGTCAAAGAAGACATGGCGGGAATCGAAAAATTGTACAAAAAGTTACAAGCGGAAAACGAAGAGTGTAAAACCGCTAGTAATGCCACCGCCATGAAAAACCTCCGAGCCAAAATGGATGCGGACGTTTCACAAGTTTTAAAGCGGGTTCGTGTCATTAAAGGTAAAATAGAAGCTTTAGATAAAGCGAATATAGCCCACCGGAAGCTTCCGGGTTGTGGGCCCGGTTCGTCCGCGGACCGGACACGAACTTCCGTGGTTAGTGGTTTGGGGAAAAAACTTAAATCCATGATGGACGACTTCCAATCGTTGCGGGCCCGCATGAACGAAGAATATAAAGAGACTGTCGCCAGAAGATACTTTACCATCACGGGTGAAAAACCCAGTGACGATTTAATCGAAAACTTAATTTCGAATGGCGAAAGTGAAGATTTTATGCAAAAAGCGATCCAGGATCAAGGTCGTGGCCAGATAATGGACACGATCTCTGAGATCCAAGAACGCCACGATTCCGTTAAGGAAATCGAGAAAAATCTGATCGAACTCCATCAGATTTTCTTGGATATGGCGGCTCTCGTGGAGGCACAAGGCCAACAACTTAACGATATCGAGAGCCACGTAACCCATGCCAGCTCGTTCGTCCACCGTGGGACCGAACAACTAGTCGAGGCTCGAGAGTTGCAAAAGAGCTCGAGGAAGTTTACTGTTATCGCTATTTTCCTTGTGATCATTCTTTTTATCATACTTACTTACCCCATTTGGTTCCCCATGTTGGTACGATAAACAAGAATTTTTTTATGATCCTGTTCTGCAAGGATGTCGACCTGCTTACCTACTGTCTGATTCGTCTGAAAAAGGCTGCAAGATTCGTCTGAAAAAAGCTGCTAGAGGAAACTATGTGTTTTGATCATTGTGATGCCTTTGGAAACAATTTCACCTTCTACAAAGATGTATAATAGTAAATATGATTTCCTATGCAATCTGGAAATAAAGGACAGATATATTTAACATTTAATATTCTCAATTTTTTGTTATATATTTTTCATTAATATATAAATATGACAGAAATTTTATGAGATATCTTGTGCTTCAACTCTTTGTCTCTTTATTTATATATAATTAGGTGTTTGTTTGTGTGATATGATAAAAAGATTAAAGGGAGATCGCAGTATAGAAGTAGAAAGGGGAATATTAATTAGATAAGGTGGTTACAAAATCTACTATAGGCTATTTTTATAATGTGACTGTTTTCTAGCACCATGCTAGTTTCTATAAATCTACTGCCGTTAAAAAAAACGAGGTTAAAGGGATATAAAAATTTATTTTAAATTAGAAATTAAAAATCAAGTAAATACTTATGGAGTCACTCACTCGTTTATATTATTGGGTGAGCATAACATGGCAAAAACATTTACCCGGTAAAAGACATGACAACGACTGAATATTACCCGATAAATGAGGATGTTACGACAATTATCCGGTAAGATCTTACTATGCATTTTGCAGATTAATAATCTTACCTGTAACTCTTACCGGTAAACGCTTACATGGTTAATGTGTGACAGATGCCGAGTCCACCAAATAATAAGTACCAACTACTAGCAAATTACAACCAAAATTGTAATAGCGGTAAGTCGGGTCGAATCCACAGAGACTCGGTTTTTAACTTATTATTCCCAAATAATTCAAATACAAGAACGATTAATTAACAATAAAGACGAAAAGGGGGTTTTGGATTTGATTAATTAAGCTAAACGTACGATTAAAAATTATAAAGATGCAAGAAATTAAAATTCAACAATAGTCTACTTTGGTAAAGATACAAACACTTATCATCGATCACAATTATGTAACAAATGGACAAGTCTAAATTGGTTAAAATTGCCAACAAGCTCTGACAATCTGAGTTTTTCCTTAGTTATACATTGATCAAAATAAGCTCTTTGATCAAATCTTAATTACAAACAGAGTTTAAAGAAGCACTTAAACTCTTAGGTGCAATTAGCTTTATCGAGTGATAGAAACACCAATTCGAAGTTTTAAGTTCATAAGCTCGACTTAAAATGACTTCGATTGCAAGATTTCATGAACCCGTTTTGAAAACCTTATTGAAATCAAGTAGGTTCAATTGTCACTTTGTCAAAATCTCTAAACAATTACGTATTTAGATATTCGACTAACAAACATTTACATGAACATCAAGAAATTGGCCAAATCAATTAACATTCAAGTAAAATTGAAATTAAACATAGAAATCCGACAAATAAACTTGACCTAATAAGTTACCATGGAATCTCAAAGCAATCGTATCCAAACCAAAAGATTAACTATTGTTGAAACTGAAGGAATTAGCCACACATGGCTAAACCTAGGTTACAATTACAAAAATATGAAATTTTACCTAAAATTGAGAAGAAATTTGTGAGTTGTGTTTTCCAAAATCGTGCCTTCTTGCTTCCCAACCAGAAAATGTGTGAACTCCCCCCTGCATGGCAGTTTCTAACGAGCTTTATACTCCAAGAAGATGAAAACCGCTCAAGAATTGACGAAATACAGATTTGGTCCTTTTGTTTGTCGCACAGGTGGCCAAAACAGCAGCCATGGCTGGTTTAGCCGCCCACGTCTGCTTTAGTTCCAGAAGCCGCCTGCTTAGGCGTGTGGGAAGGCGGATTAAGCCGCTTCTTCAGCCGCCCACTTCTTCATTACTCCATCAAACAGCCACGTAGGCGGGTTTGGCCGCCCAAGAAGCCGTCTGCTTCTTCTTTTACTCGTTATCGATATTTGCCTGGTATGTGCGCGCCTGATTTGAGAGTCCGGCAAAGGAGTCTTGGGCCATGGTAACCTTAAGCTACTGTTGGACTTCCGTTCTCTTTTTTGTTTCTCTCTTTTTCTTTCTTTGCACTTCAGTCAAGGAAACCAACCATTAGGCAACTTAATTGTTTATTTTAAGAACTTCTTAATTTCTTTGTTGCTCCACCAAATCACTAGGCCCACAAAATAAAAATGGTTTTCTTTTTTTTTCTTTTTATCTTTTAATTGTTGTCATATAACTAATCACAAACCACTCTAAATGGAATAATATTTAGTCTCAAACTTGCAAATCTATGGATAATTTAATGATAAAAATAAATAAATTAAATAAAGCATTTATCAATGTGTTACTAAACGACTGTTTGATATATAAAGCTAATTATTAACTTATTTAAGTAAAAAGTTGATTACCAGTAACACCAACCGTTCCCACAAGATCGGTCTCCAAAGACACAAATATGTGGATTATTTTTTGGCTAACTTTTGAGGCAAGCGGAAGTTATGAGATCGAACCTTGGACCTATCTTGTATTTAAACAAAGTCGCCCACCAATTAATATAGCAGGGTTTGGTTCAAGCAAAAGAATGAAAATGGAAATGAAAAGAAACTATCTACCTAGGATTGAATGAAAATTCAGAACAAATCTTTTTTTTGGAAGGCATAGTGGCATCGAACCAACGAACGACTACCACGAACACACGCACGCACACCTCCCTGGCGGTATTGGGCATCCACGGGCAGCCCACTAATTCGCCGTTGTCCCGACCCAGCTTACATTGAACCTGGAGCCCAACCAGAGTCTAAGATTGGGCTGGGAGGCAGCCCAGTCAAAGACTGGACCAGCCCAAGGACTGGGTACTCCTCATGCCCTCAAATTGATTCTTCTTGGATTCGAATCCGGGTAGATTGAGATACCATCCACAATCCCCCCAAGATGTTACCGCCCTAGGGAAACCAACTGAGCTAGACATGATTTGTAATTCAAAATAAATCTACATTCCACAGTTTAATATGAAATTAAAATTCGGGTTTTTGAAGGAACCAGATAATTATGTTATATACAACCAAACAGTTTATGTTATTTTTATTCCATTTAATTACTGTTTAATATCTCCGACCAGATTATTAGTATTTCGGTTAATTACTCTTTAATATCTTCGACTGCATTATTATTTTGTTTTATTGTTTTAATTTTTTAAATCGCAATTGTGATTTTGAAAACGTTACACTCCAAAATACCACTTTGATGACCTAGGCATCGCGTTAAAGAAACAATGTGACGTCGTTTTGCTTTGTATCTCCTCCTTTTGGAGTACGCAGTCGGTCTCCTTTCCCCTAAATCTTTCATTTCTAATTCACAAGAAGATCGTTTCAATCGGAAGAAACGAGCTCAGAGCTGCAAAAATGGCATCATCAATGGCGGCTCGTCAAGCTGCAACCATGCTTCGACTCTCCTCTCCTAGATCAGCTTCCCAAGCCGCTTCCTTTATCCAGCGCCGTGGCTTTGCCGGCGCCGCAGGTACACCTACAACTCTCTCTCTCTCTCTCTCTCTCTCTCTCTCTCTCTTTCACTTATGAAATCAATATGTAACCTAATTGTATTTTTTACTATTGAATCGAGATTTGTACTTATAACGCACACTTTGAGCTTTTTGATTTCAAATGAAAGCGAATTAAGTGATGGTGTTTGTTTGTTTGTTTGCAGATCATCATGGAACACCGAAGGTTGACTTTTGGAAAGATCCGATGAGTCCGTCTAAGTGGAAGGAAGAGCATGTGAGTCTTCATTTTTGTGAATGTGTGATTTGAGTTTGATCGATTAACTGTTTATACTTTGAGATTATTGAAGGTTTTAGGGTTTTCATATGATGATAGTTTTTTAAAAAATGTGATTTTTTGTTCATTGATTTCATTTTTTCTAGGGTTTAAGCTAAAGCAATTGTTGTGACGATGGAGTTAGAAGTTAAATAAAAAAAATATGAAATACTTGATCTGTTTAGTGACTTTTAAATGTAAAATTTTCAGATTTGTATTGTGTGATTTCATAAGAAACTGCTTGATTTGACATATTTTCTATCAACAGAAATATTCTTAGAAATCCATACCTATTTTGCTCTGCAGTAAATCTAAATTATAATGAAATACCTCCATGGACTCATGGTTTCTGTGTTTGTTATTTATTATATTTTTCAATGGTTTGCAATACTATTCTTATGCAATGATCTTCTAATAAGTCTAAATTCAACTCACACCGAACATTCTTCTGCTAATATGCAAGTTTCGTGATGGATAGTGGAGATTGGAGAGTTGAGATTGAATGTTTTAGATAAAAAATCTGATGTCTTAGTTTTTTAATTGCGTCAAATGGAAAGCATATATGCATTGTTACAGCACTATTTGTCAACAAAATTCTGGGGTAGCAGGATATAAAATGCAATGATCTTTATATGCCTTCTTGGATGGTTTCTTGTAATCATGTGACTTGTATACTTTTATTTTGCCAAAATGCATCAAAATGCAACAAATTTTGGTTTACTTTCTATTTAAGGCAATTGATAATATAATATGTTTTTCTCATTCTATTTTGACTGGTAATCTGCTTATCGTATAACGTTTGATGACGTGGATACTTGTTTACGAAAGGTTTATGAAATTAAGGCCAAGTGGATGATACAATTGACATACACTTCATCAAATGTGACAAGATCATCAGGTTACCGATCAAAATGGTTAAAAAAAAGGAAATTTTGGAACTTTATTCCATTGATTAAGAAAAAAAATTCTTTTTTACACTAAATAGGAATCAAGACAAACTTCGTTGCATTTTGATGCACTTTGTCTTTTGATTTTTGGTGCCTGGATTCATCTGGATGGTGTCTTTCATGCACTTTTACTGATTATATGAATATTTATCTTTTTCAGTTTGTTATTATCTCTTTAACTGGCTGGGGATTGGCTATCTATAGTGGATACAAGCTCTTTTCTGGAGGCAAGAAGAAAGATGAGGTATTTCTTATTTCCTTAAACACATTGATTCCTTTTGCATCATCCTGGCTCATCCACCAATGTTATACACTTCAATATATTTAATCAGAGGGCTGTTTGTTTACTTCTTAACAGTTCCATTAAAAGGCAGCCTCTGAATTGCTAAGAGGTGAATCCTGTTTGGCAAAAAATAAGTCTGCCTTTTAATGGTTCCAAAACCCTCTGAATCATTCTGTATCCTGGACCTCCCTTAACCATCAAGAGCCCTAACTACATTCTTAACAATTACCAAACAATTATATTTCGTTTTACACTATATCATAAGAGCCTCTTAATCATTCCGACCACTTAATCATTCTGCACCAAACCATTCAGCAACTGCCAAACAGTGTGATATGTATACTTCTATATCCAGTTATTAGTCTTCATGTTCATTCTTATTGTAGAGACTTAATAAAGTACAAATTTATGATTTAGTTCATATCTTTGTTTTTAAGTAAAAGCAAATGGAAGCAAATATGCTTATTTGTTCTATGCTATATAGATTTTAAATATTCATGCGATGTTGAGAAACTAGTAATAACAATCATGCAAGTCAAGTCCGGGTGATTTAAGTTAAAAGGGTTCTTTCACATTAATTTAAATTACTAAATTCACAAATCTAAGGTTTTATTAAAATAAACTCGTATGTAAGTCTTTTTGTTGGAATTATATTGTTTAAACGGATCTTTGTTCTGATGGTGAAAATGGTAGAAAAGATAGAATAGCAGTGATTCTGTGTGTGTTACCATTGTTCTAAATCTTTCAAATGAAAAATATGTGAAAAAGATGAAGTCAATATGGCAAAGATAATAAAAAGTTCATTTCTTTCTTTATTCTCAAACAAAAGGGTGCCTTTTGTTCACATAAACAGTCTCTCTACCCATCAAGGTCTACGTACGTCCTCTGGGTTCGTTTGGTTTGGTTTATAATGTTCAATTATTAATTTTTATTAGATTTTTGCATTAAGGAATTAACTATTTGATCAATCACTTGATAAGAATTGCAGAAATCGTTTCTCATCCCAGTTTCACCATCCTAGATTTTGCTTCAAGTAGGTGTTTTAATGACCCCAAATTTCAAAATATTTCCAATAACAGGGATGGCATAGGATCGTGTGAGATGAACAGTTAAGGTGAGAAGCGTAAGAAGAGATCTGAGCCCTTGATCACTTTTAATCTCATACCCACCCATGAATTGCGCCTTAAAAGGGAGTTGATCCGAGATGCACCTCATCTTGATGCATCTCATCCTAATGTGCATCCGAGGGTCGAGATCCCTTCTTGCGCTTCTCACGTTAACAGGGATGTCATCTAATATATATATATATATATATATATAGATGTTGGTTCATTTACAAACTGGACGAATCCTACAAACTCGTACAAACCAAGTTAAAAATAAAATTTTCATGTTTTTTTTTTCATCGGACTGAATATTTCTTTGATTATTCAGTTTGAATGTGGCACATGTCGCGCTCTCATTTGTCCTCATGTTCACAACCAAATTTGAGTTCACATTTGAATCCGCCCCTATATATATTGAATTATATAATATTTATATACGGAAACTGCAATAAATAAACTCACACACCCTCCTCACCTTTTTGGTGAGGTTTGAACTCTGAACTCCTAGGTTTGAAATAGGGAGTATTCTTGATAGTAGGTGGCAACCACAGGGACCAAAAGTGTAATTTACTCTTATATATATATGTATTATATACATGATATATAGATTTGCTTGCCATTCCTTTCGCCATATAGAATCTTGATTATTAACAAGACCTTGGTTTTTAAGATCTGCTGACTGTGTGTGTGTGTGTGTTTTTTTGTTTGGCAGAAACCAGTGGAAGCATGAAGGCAAGAGATTGAAATTTGTTCCTGAAGCATTCTGCTAGTAAAAAGATGTTTGGTTCTTTTTTAAGTGTTTAACATGTGAGAATAGCAGTTGATGTGTTTTCCATATTCTGGTTACATATCTTAGTTTTTTTTGTCTGCACAAATTACATCAAATTTTCAATAATCAATTGCTCTTTATTCTCTCTCTCTCTCTCTCACTCATATATATATATATATATATATATGAGAACTTTGTAAATTTAAAGAAATAAATGACTCATTTTGGGACCAATATGATGTGGGTTCCATCAAATAAAAAATCATATCTGATTCAATGGGGTCCTCCATTGAAAATCAGATATGATTTGTTATTAGTGGGACCTAATTAAATTTACAAAGTTCTCATTTGAACCTCTTCCTATATATATATATATAGGGTTGATTTTCGTTACAAACCACATCAATTCGTATAAACTGTACAAACCGTATGCAACCAATATTTTTTTTTAATTTTTTAATTTTTTCTAATTATTATCGTTGATTAGTCAATAATATATGAAAAAATTTCATCAAGAATACATGAAGGTTGGTGAATCAAGAATATGGGAAACAAGATTCATCAAATTGAGAGTTTCATGAATCAATTCATTTTCATGTAGAAAGAAAAATAATTTCATGAAGAAAAAAATTATTTTAAAACAAATTCATCATATTAAATACTTTCTTTAAAAAAAATTACTCATGAAAACAATGAAACATGCGGTTTGTACGGTTTGTACGAATTGACGTGGTTTGTATTTGAAATCTCCCCTATATATATATATTTGAAAATCTATAAAATTGTGATAATCTTAAGAACCTGTTGGCTGTTGTTCATCGTGTGTTATTTCATTCTCACAAGAATAAAACCCATCTAGGGTAAAAGTTAAAAGCTAGTGCAAACAAACATCCAAATGGTGTTTCATAGGCTTTGCTTAATTGACCCTATTTATGGTTTCTTCTGTTGCTCCAAATCGGTCCATTCTCCGAAAGAAAACTATGAGAAAAAAATGGAAGTTGTAGAAATAAAGGATGTTGAATGAATGCAAAGTCTATTCTATGAATAAAAATAAAATAAAATTCTACAATCATATTTTTTTTTTACCAACATTCATTATTTGAGTAACTTGTATATAAACAAACAACACTACATTTGTGTGGTTGCATCTTTTATAGATGCCCTCTAAATGTATACATTTTCCCATTTTTACAAGTTCTCATAAATCAAAATATCATTCAATAAAATTTGTGATGTATTTTCATCAAAACAAATACTTTGAAATTTGCAATAAATGAAGTCAAACGAACCCAATGTATCCCACTAGAAAACAGGGTCTAAAAGGGGTAGGATGTACGTATTCAATTATGTGTGCAAGCAAGCCAGTAACAACGCCATCAGTAACAACTAATATTTACTTCAGTTATCATTATATGATACATTTTGATTCATGCTAATACTTCTAAAGCTCTTTCTTCATATTCTCTAACAACGATAACAATTTCTTCAATAAACTCTGTACTGCATTCTGTATTATGGTTCATGTTAATACTTTCGAATCGCCTTCTTCATAATCACCTAGCATGAGTCACAATTTCATCAATAAATTATTTTTTGATGCATTTTGACTCATGCTAATACTTCCAAAGCTCTTTCTTCATAATCATCTGACACGAGTCACAATTTCATCAACAATTTTTTTGATGAATTTTGTCTCATGCTACTACTTTCGAAGCTCTTATTTCTTCATAATCATTTGGTTCATGCCCTATACATTAAACAATATGATTAGGTGCATATAAAAAAAACCCTAAAGACATCCAATTTAACCCTTATCAAACCTAGTGGTAATTGATCGATTAAAAATGATACGATCCTTAACCCAACAACGACAATAACGATAAGAATATTGAGTTTTTTAACTAACCCTTTCCGCCGTTGGGCAAATAACCTATCGACCCTTAATATTTTCAATTTTAAATGGTCTAAAAAATATTTATATCATTACTAAACGAAAGACTTTTGTCTATGGATCTTTCTCTGAAAATCTGTTGCTAAAGTGTGATTCCTCACAAAACCGTCATAGAATTTGGTGGGTAAATTGCTGCTGGGTAATTGAAATTAGTGACAGATTACCCAGGGATCCTCTGGGTGATCCATTGATATTTCTCTCAAAAAAATCAAATTTTACCGAACTACTTGTATATATTTTCTGGGTGATCCGTGGGTAATCACCTACGGAAATTTCCCTGGATAACTTTTATGGGTGAAAATTATTTGTTTTGTAGTGTTTCAAAATACACATAATTATCTGTTAATAATCATCATGACAAAATAGAAAATAATTATGATCAAGTTTTTTTAATCATCCATTATGTAAACATATCATTAATCGACATTTTTATGCCAAAATAGAAATAGACCCAAGTATATAAATAAATTACCTTACGATTTTATATTCGGTTTGATACCGGATATAACGCATTTCAAGAGAACCCAGACTGTCGACTTTGGTCCTTGAAAACAAGATCCCTTTCTATTGAAAAAAAGGAATATATCCGTATCTGTTATTCTGAAACTCAAGAACACGTTGCATATATTGACAACAAATATAAATCCATATATGAAACCAAAAATAAGTGAAATCTGTATCTAAACAGAAGTCAGATCTGAATTGATTCAGATAAGCATATATAGATCTAAACAAGAACTCATAGCAAAGAGAAATCAATGAATTTCAGATCTGAATCTCTTCAGATTATTGAAATCAATCAAAACTTGTTTTAATTCAGATGTTTTTGAAGCAATTGAATCCAATTGGAGCTAATTTGACATTAAAAACAGAAAAATTAAGGAAAAAAAACCAGATCTAAATTCAATGTAAAACTAAAAAAAAAATTCAGATTTAAACTACCAAACAGATGTGGAGATTAAATTGCATACAGAAAATGAAGAAAATATGAAAAAAAGAAAAAAAAAAAAGGGAAAAGAAAAAAGAAATTGAGGGAGAAATGGGTTTGAGAGAAAGGAGACGATATGTTTGAGATCTGTTTCATGTTTCTCTGTTAAAAGGAAAAATCTTGTACCAAGTGACATTAAAATAATATTTTTTTTAATAGTAAATTGCATTTTTGGTACTTATGTTTTTATCATTTTCTGGATTAGGTGATTACAGTTTTTTATAAGGAAAAAAAAAAACTTAAATGGTATACAATAGTGCTTGGTACATATTTTATATTGTGTTGAATCAGTTCATCGTATTTCAGTTTAACTTTTTAATGTGTTAAAAATAGATAGTAGTATAATTTAATTAAAATGAATTTATGTTTTAATAAAATAGTAGGGGGCTTTTTTTGAAAACCCGTAAAATAGTGATAACCTTGAAAACTTGTACATCATGTATTATTTGATAGTATTGTTCTTTTTCTTAGATTAGAATTTGAAATATTGAATAATATATATTTGTTTCACAATGTGTTTGTTTCACATGTACTTGGTTCACAATGTGAAAGTTTTTGGAGTGTTTGTGAAACAAAAAATACATATAAAAAGTCTACATTGTGAAAAAAGTATAGTATATGTGAAACAAATATATGGTAGTCAATACATTAAATACTATGTCTAAGTATAAAAGAGTCATATGAAATAACACCTGATGCACAAGTTATCAAGATTATCACAATTTCATGGGTTCTCAAATGATTAAGCCACTTCAACGGTATACATTTGCTAGTTTACATAAACAATTATTTAGATTTAGGAGAGTTTAGACGTTTCTCAGTTTACAAAAACAAACATTCTTATTGATTCAGACTTCAACACCACATCTTATAAATCAGAAGTGAAATAAAACTTCGGACTTCAGTACCTCTTAAAAACCAACACTACCTTAAAAACTCTGTTATGTCACCTTCGGTGTCTTATATATTAGGGTAAAATAGTCATTTTATTTTTCTTTTACCTTATTGCTTTCACATCTTTCTTCCTTCCTTACTTTTAATGTTTGGGAATGCATTGTCCGCTTGCCCAACCATTTAGGAATTAGGCTTGAGCGCGAATAGCCCCTACCAAACCTCCTAACGCTCACCACAAGTCCAAATTAGGGATGAGCATACGGACCGAAATTCCGGAACCGAACCGGTACCGGTACCGGTACCGAATATCATTACCGGTTCGGTATTCGGTACCAAGATTTTCCATATTCGGGATTCGGTACTTTCGGTACCGGTACCGGTACTAGTCCCGGTAAATCCCGAACCGAACCGGGTAATTTAAAAAGTCATTTTTTTATTTGAATTGATAACAAACTCTTTTCTTTTTTTATAGAAAATCCTCTTAAATATATTACAATTTTCGGTTCTTGTATTTTCAACTCAAATACCGATTTTTTCTTGCAATTCTTCATATTTCGGTTATTGCAATTCTCCAAAATCGGTTCCGTAATTTATCCAAAGCCCGATTCTTGCACAATCGGCTCCTCCAAAATGGTTTTTGTTATTGTGTTTAATGGTAAACGGTGAAAAACGGTTGTCGTCCCAAAAAATGGTACCAAACGGTTCTAGTCCCGAAAATCCCGATGCCGGTACCGGTACCGAATTTTTCTTATCTGTTCGGTATTCGGTTTGATTTTTTCCACTCTCGGTTTCGGTACTACCCGGTTTGGGTACCGCTTTGATACCGGTCCGGTACCGAGCTCATCCCTAGTCCAAATCCCACATCATTTACAATATAAGGGTGGTTTGGAAAAAGCCTAAACTCGTGGAAGCTAGCCATTACAAATACAAGAAAAACACCCTAGAAATCTCGAACAACTGTAGAGTTATGATTTGTCCCTTTACCACCCTAAAAATGGGAAAAAATACGACTTACAAAAACCTTGGTATTTCAATAAAATAAATATGATGCTTAGACCCATAAAGAGGAAGTATTAAAATTAAATACAAATAACATATAGAATCAAAGTTAACAACCTACTAATCTAATCCGTGACTGAACTAGATTTAGACCGGGTGTTACTAAATTCTCAAAAGTCCGCGATCATCTCCCATGACGACCCAAAAATGACGCTCCCTCGATGCTTCTAAACATCACCAATATCACGTCAAATAACTCTAGATCCACCACTAGTGGACTTGACGAAAGTTGTTTGACAAAAAAAGTGTTAGGCTTATGCCTAGTGACTCATATAGTTATAAATCACAATGGTAAGAGTTGTACATAGTGACACTTCTAGTCCCAGTGGCGGATCCAGAATTTTTTATATTGGGGGCACACTTAGGGATGTTGAATTTTTTTTGAAACCGAATAATTCATCCCAACCATAACGGTTTTTGGTTTTCTTTTTCGGCTTATAAGGTTCAATTAACAGAGTTAAGATTACTTGGTATGATTTTTAGTTAATTCATTTTTATTATTTTGGTTTCACTGACACGTTATACTACTGTTTATATATTTTTCTATATAGTTTCCACATAAATCAAACGAACACACTATACGTTTGAACAAAATTTAACCGGTTCGTAATGAAGAAGAACAAATAATTAAACCAATTTGTAAAAAAAAACATGTTGTCACTTGGCATTAAACCACTTTGTAAGTGAACACAATATGTAATGGTTAATAAACATATAAGTTAATAATTAATAAACAAATAAGTTAAAGAGTCACTAGCAAGAAATCAGAGGGAAAGAACGCAAGCAATTAAATTTGGTTAGAAAAATTCATGATTAAAAGATAAATCAGTAACAAACCCTAAATCAAAATAACAAGTCCAAATAATTAATAAATAAAAAATATATCAAAAGTGAATCAAAGGAATAAAGTAGTTGGGTCCTTAGCCACTTTTATATTGCAAACCCAATAGAATAAATTGTTTAAAAATCAATTAGCCCCTGTATGCAAATATTAACAGGGGTCCTATGACCCCAACTCCTAAAGCTTGCGTCCGCCCCTGTGTAGTCTGATATGCCCCAACCTTCAAAGCATGTATATTCAACATCTTTAGATGATAGGGGAGACCCATGTCCATCATTAGTAGCGGGAACACACAAGTATTGCCACAAGTAGATGTTACCGGGTTACACCCAGATTCATTGACTTTAGAGCACACACAATGTGGCGTCACCTCATGCCCTTCATATCTTTAGTGTCTACTCCAACAAGTTCCACCTCATGATGAATTTATGAATCTTAGTGCCCACCCTTTCCGACAAGTGCCACCTCAAGGCTCTCATTCGGTCTTTAGTGTCTACTTGCTAGAATGCAAGATATATATGACTATGACATACTCGTCAACACAAGCCTATAACCCTCATGGATAAGGGCTATAACAACAAAATACCAATCTTGGATATTTAAGACATAAAGAGTAGATGTTGGTGATTTTAGTGTCACCGGTCCATTTATGTGATTGGAAATAACATGATGTCTATATGGGTTTTATACTGTGATCTAATTCAAGTTAGGTGGTGCGGAGTGCACGCTTGTTATAAGGCGAGTATGAACCCGGTAACGACTAAAATACAATAAGGTTCGACTGGAACCAGTCAAGCTCGACTGGTTCCATTCGAACTCTGTGAATTGGTGTTGACATCCTCTGGAATACTCGACTGGGCCAGTAGAGCCAGTCGAGTCTATTCTGATGTCCTCTGGAATACTCGACTGGGCCAGTCGTGCGCCAGTCGAGCCGGTCGAGCTGTTATTGGACTTAGAGTAAATATGGGAAATAGGATTCAGAAGTTCTGAATGTTTACACATAAGTTCTGAACGTTTATTTAGAAGTTCTGAATGGTTTTCAGAAGTTCAGAAGAAGAAGTTCTGAACGGGTTTTCAGAATTTCTGAATGGTCAAAAGCTCAGAATGGTTTTCAGAAGTTCAGAAGTAGAAGTTCTGAACGGTCCTTCAGAAGTTCTGAATGGTCAGAAGTTCAGAAGCAAAAGTTCTGGAGTACTCGACTGGGCTAGTCGAGTCGGTCGAGTCAGTCGTGTTCTGAACTTGGTCTTCAGAAGTTCTGAACTTGGTTCTGAACTTTGGTCTTCTGAAGATAAATTCTGAAACGGTTACTGCACATTAAATGTGCAGTTATTGAGCAGTTACAAGAAATTGTGTAACTTACCATTACTCCTAAATTTCAGCCATGTTTATTATTTTCAGTTACGTTATTATGAGTATAAATAAGAATTTATACTCATGGATTAGCACACAGTTTTTGAATAATACTCCCATATACTCTCTAGAAAATTGCTTACGTTTTTGTGCCTAAGAACGCAAGTGTTTTGAGTCTTATCCTAGATTGAATTTCGTAAAACCCAGGCATAGGGTCGAAATATCAATTTGGAAAGTGTCTCACACGATTCTCAATATAATCCGGTGATCGATTACCCTTGTTTGCCTACACGGTTCCAACAATCGAGTTGATAGTTGGGATTCCTCCAACAGTACACATACTTCATAAATATAAGAATTATGGCTAGATACTCCTACTAATCGATCATTTACTGAAAATATTCCAACATAGAGCAAACATTATGTATGAGTTAACTAAAAAAACTCCTGTTGCAATGTTCTTTTTCACTATTTAGGTCAAAATGACACCCATAACTCACAATATTGCCATAATAGATGAAATATCCATGATTAATGCTTAGAAACGTTCAAGATAACTTAGTTTAATATGTATCAAGATTGGAGAAGATGGGATGAACTTACTTAGTAGGTTTTAGAAAGAAAACCTAGAAAATCACATTAAGGACCCTAGATTTTGAAGACAAGACTTCAAGATTAATTTATCAAGGAAGATCTTGGCCTTAAATGATCAACAAACCATTAAACCTTAAATTCTTCTAGGACCTACTTCAATGAAGAAAGAAGTAAGGAGAAAAAAAGAGCTAAAAAGGAGGATAAATGAGGTTAAAAGATAAAAAATCGGGTTTATAGCCTCTACAGTCCACACCAGCGACCTCAAGTCATAGAAAGTTGCATGTCTCTTCCAAGTCTATGCCAACAATGAGTTACTTTATTGGGCGACGACCCTATGTCGTGTACCAGGTCGCGGGAGGGTCTGTTTTACCCGATTTTGCCTGTTTTCAGTCTGTAATCTATAGGAAAGTTTTATAACCATAATTTATTTAACTCCACTCAAAATGGGACTAGAAACATATTAATTGAAAATTATGGGTGTTACGGTCACACGACTCCAAACATTTCTCAATTTTCCATATAATTCTATATTATAGTAGCTAGCTATTTTGTTCCAGAACTTTGCTAACTATATCGATGCTTATTTTACTTTATGACTAGTGGAACAGTGACCCAAAGTCGCTCGCGGATTTTATTCGCAGGGAAGTACCGGCCCCGACCATCTGAAACACATATCTGTCATTAAATGCCAATGAGTTTTAGTTTCAGAGCACTGATGTAGTTAAACATTGAGTTAAAGGCCCTACTGATGAAGCTCTCCGACATTGCACATCCGCAGGCATGTAGCCCCACAAGGTATTATAGGATTATCCATTCACCTTCCACTTCACCCATGAAAGCATCCCAGAAAAAAAATACTTTATCCCGACCATGGCAACAAAATATGATAGATCACATATCCCTTTGAGCATGTTAAATGAAATTTATGGGTATTACAATCCTCCCCACACTAAAGAAGATTTCATTTTCAACATGTAGATGTTAATAAAATAAAAGGGGGTAACACTTCTTCATATCCTCATCGGCTTCCCTCGTCCTATTTGAGCCGCGTTGATGATTCCATCGCACCTTTACCATCACAGTCTCCTTATGTCGTAACTTCTTTGACTTTCTTCAAAATGGCCTTCGGTTTTCCGATGCAACTGTTGCTCTAGTCTACTCAAATATTGGATATGAGAATTACACTTTCATCTTCTACGAGGCACTTCCTTAAGTAACACACATGAAAGGTGTTATTGGTTCCCACAATTTAGGATGGTAACCCCAATTTGTACACTTAGAGTTCGACCCAACTCAAAATAGTGAATGGTCCAAGGAAGTGAGGATTGAGATTTCTGCGTTTCCCAGACCGTATGATTCCTTTCCATGGAGATACTTTTAACATGGCATGGTTTCCCACTTGGAATTCCATGTGCCTTTTTCTTTCTTATCGGCATAGCTCTTTTGGCGATCTTGAGCCGCTTCAAACTCTCCGGAATAGATTTCACTTTGTTCGCGGTCTCTTGAACGACCTCGGGACCTGCAAATTTTTTCTCATCTACCTCAAGCCAATATACGGGGTCATGCACTTTGGACAGTATAAGGCTTCGTATGAAGCTATATCTACACTAAAGTGGTAAATGTTGTTGTAAGCAAACTCTACCAACGACAATTGAGAGTACCATTTCCTACCAAAATCGAAGATACAAGACCTCAAACTGTCTTCAAGAATTTGGATGGTCCTTTCACTCTAAACATGATAACCCTCATTCAAGGAAGAGATATTGGTCTTAAATGCTCAACAAACCTTTGGGAAAAAGCCTTAATAAATGCTTCTAGGATTGACTTCAGTGAAGAGAGAAGTAACACTACTAAATGAAAGACTTTTGCCTACAGACTTTTCCCTAGGATATCTGTTGCTAAATGGTGATTCGTCACAAAACTTGGCGGGTAAATCAAAACAGTGACAGTCTACCCAAATATATTTTCTGAGTGATCAATTGGTATTTTCTCGCAAAACATCAAAATATATCGAACCATTGGTATTTTCTAGGGTCGGTGATCACCCACGAAAATTTCACTGGATGATTATTGTGGGTAAAAGTCATTTGTTTTTTTTGTGTAAGGAGAAGAAGAATGGTGTAAAAAGAAAGGAGAATGACGTAAAGACACGTCGATAAAAACTAGATTTTTTATAATTATATTTTATTGATGTTGTATGGTACCACCGTATAATTTCTTTTTTGAGTCCGTCCCTGTATGAGACACAATATATGGACATCACATCAACTACTTTATTTTGACAATCTACTGAAGCACCGACTATAGATATAAGAATAAATGAGACACACTGGTCGTGAGATGAGATCAACGTGGTAGCATCCACCTACCTATTCATTTTCCTCTATTTATTTACGGGGCCAGAAACATATTTCACAACCCTATTAATATTTGTAATACTTTTGTATGGTGCATCAAATTTTATAATTATAAATATTGCATATGAATTTGCAATAAAATCCATTATATAAGAAAATAATAAAAAAAAGAAAAAAAAATTTATTCAAAAAAAAAAAAAAAAAAATTTAAAAATCTTCTTAAAATACCTTTCAAACATTAATGCACAACACAACGCATGACGTGGGCCCTGGCTATAAAATAAGGGTGGATAACTGGATATCAACAAATATATAATGACAGAAACGTTTATTATCAAGAAACCACGAGAACCAAAATCATAAAGATGATTTTTTTTATAATTTTAAAATTATGAAGATATAAAACTGTTATAAGCAAAAAAAACCACATGAACCAAAATTGTAGTTTCCTCTAATTATAAATAAGGGTGGATATCGCCTAAACAAGAATAATCTCACCCTATTGTGTTGAACAACATGGTTTCCCTTCCCATTCTCACTGTTCTTGAACAATATAACGTATCGCCACCACCGGCCACCGTAGCTGACGGTTCTCTTCCACTCACTTTCTTCGACATCTATTGGCTACGCTGTGTATGTCGATCGCAAAAACCAATCTTTTAACGGGTAACGAAGGGTTCTTGAATGCTACAAAATTACTAGCAGAGAATTTGCATAAGATGTTGACGGATAAAGACGGAGTCGTGAAAGAGATATGGCCGCAAGATATTTTCTTCTCACAAGGGACTCCAACGACAAGAATTGGGGTTGCAGGAACACCGAAGGTTAAATTTTATGACATTGATTTCGGATGGGGGAAGCCCAGAAAGAATGAATTAATTTCTACTGATTATTACAATTCGATATTTCTGAGCGCATGTAAAGAATCAAACGAGGATATGGAGATCGGAGTATGCCTTGCGACTACCGAGATGGAAACTTTCGTTACCATCTTTAAGGAGTGATTAGAAACCCATACATGTTGGTCTAAATATCTACGGTTAGAAAATTGTATGTTTAAATCCAATCATATTACTTTCGTTGCTTTTTATGGCCTTTTGTTTACCTTTGCTATGAATAATATGTTGTCGGATTTCAAAATGGTTTTTTTATGAAAATAAAAAATTTCTTTATGTTATGTTTTTTCTTACCACTAATCGTGTAAAAACAGTTACTATTTTATTTAATGTTTATTTTTATTTTATCTTCAGTATATATTTTATGTTATTGATGAATACATAAGGAACTTGAGACTTTTGGAACTAAAGATTTTTTGTTGTTAAAAATGGATTAGTTATGATTTATTCGTAAAATTGGATACTTTTTCCTAAAAAAATGGTGTTTGTGTGTATATCGATCGATTATTGTACAAGAATTATGCTTCAGTTCGTTCAAGTTTACTCCTTATTATTTGTCTGGAAGGTCTTCTTAAATAAAAAAAATACTACTTACTTATGAAACTAAAATAAAATTCAAGTTGAACCCCCTTTTGTTTACAAAAGAGAACCACTATGGAATTAATTTTTTTGGTAAAAAAAGAGGACTAATTTTTGCATAAACAAGTAAAAGGTAAGTAATTTTTACCTACTCTATTTCTGAATTGACAAATATTTTGAAAATAAATAAAAACGTAACTAAGTTTTGGCAAAACAAATAAAAGGTTACTCATTTTTACCTATTCTATTTCCTAAATGATCCATACCTGAAAAAAACAGAAAATGTGAGAAACGTGTCAATTTTACATTTAAAGTTTATATGAAAATTTTAGAGTTTTTAAGATTGTGTTTTCTTGATATATTTTCCAAAAAAAAAGACTTATTAAAATGAAGATTATAGAATCATCATTTACTCTGATTTTAATTATCATTTTTTATATCATTGTTTAAGGCAAAGTTCTAAACGACGTGAGTTATGGAATGACAGAGAAGTCAAGCCTCAAACCTTACAAGTTATGGTAAGGTCATAACGTTTTTCAAGGCGTGTTATAATGTGGCATACATATGTATATTTATACACACACGTGTATATGTTAGTGTTTTGAATAATACCGTAGAACAAACTAAATTTATATAAAGTAATAAAACAAAAAAAAACGTTGCTACCAAATATATAAAGCTTATAAAAATTGATATAAAGAGTTTACAGGTTTAAATCTCTTGAGGAGTCTCTTCGCTCACTTTTTTTTTCAATTTTCAAAGAATTCGTGTTCGACGCTTTGGATATGAGAAAACGAGTAAATATGTTAAAGTTATATATTAAAGTCACCTACACTTTACATAATAACGTGTAGTAACACGCCATAACATGTTACATTAATACAAGTCAAGCATTAGGATAAAGCCATAGAAGTAAACATGACGAAGAACCCAAACCAATATGCCATAACATTTAAAACCATAGTTTAAGATAAATTCTATTGATACTCTCTCATAGTTAAATCTACTATTTTTTTGTACAAATATACACTTTTAATTTTTTTTCATGATTTATGTTTTAACCCTATACTTTTTTTTCAACTCTTTTGATATTTCAATATTAGTCCCTTAATTTTCCATTTTCAATAATAGACCCCAATCGCATTAAATTTTTCATAATGTATCCACTAGAATACATATATTTAGTACTATAAACTTAAATACATTATTAATGTTTAAACAAATAAAAATTTAACTTTTATGGTTGTTATTTTATATTAACGTAAAAACAAATTAGAAATAACATTTCTGATTATTATTTTGATTACTATAAGTTTATAAGATAAGAGACGTACCTATAAAAAATAACATTTATGACGTTATCAACACTACTAAAATGGAAGACCTTTACCTATGAACATTTCACTAGGAATCCGTCGCTAAAGAATGATTCGTTACAAAATCGTCACTAAAGTTATAGGGTAAATCAAATCAGTGACATATTACCCAAGAAATGTCTGGATAATCCGTCGGTATTTTCTTGAAAACATCGGATTTTACCAGAACCACTAGTATTTCATGGGTGATCCGTCGGTAATGACCCAGAGAAATTTCCCTGAGTGATTTTTGTGGGTGAAAGTCATTTATTTTGTAGTTAAATCATTTAAATCAATATATTCACGTGTACAATTATACACTACTAAACGAAAGACTTTTGTCTATGAACTTTTCCCTGAAAAATTTGTCGCTAAAGGGTGATTCGTCATAAAACTCTCACAAAAGTTGATGGGTAAATTAGCGAGTAATTCACATCAGCGACAAATTTTTACAGGGATTCTCTGAATGATTCATTGACATTTTCTCCAAAAACATCGGATTTATCGAACCATTGGTATTTCCTGGATGATAAGAGATGAAAATTTTACCCGTCGGGGCGGGGATTCCCCGGTTTAACGGGTAACGGGGCGGGGACGGGGATATATTTTCATACCCGAAGCGGGTCGGGGCGGGGTCGGGGATGGCATTACCCGCCACTAATGTACCCGATTAATTTTTTTATTTTTTAAAATATATGTATATAGTGTGCGTTTAAATAAATAAATATGTATATTATGTATATATTTATTATTAAACGACAAATATATTTGTTTTTCAATATTGTGAATTAATATACTAACAGGGCCGAGCCGAGGGGGGTATCAATGTGGGACTTCGAACCGGGCCCCTAAATTTTTTGGGGTCTCCAATTTTTTTTGGGGCCCAATCATATATAGGTATCTTAGTAAATATCTTTTACTTTAGCCTAAATTTTTTGCCTAACTGATATTTAAAAAAAGCCCAAATGAGAAACTAAAATCATTAACTGATTAAAGATAAAATCCCTAGATTCTAGAACGACGATTTCAATAAGGCGGCAGAATTTTGGATCTCGCTCTCATTCTCTCACTTTGATGATTGTCGATTGATCCCCCCTCGATTATTCTCGTTGATTTTGTTTTCACAATGACTAATGTGATGATTGAATCTCAGCCATGTTTAATTATTTTCCACTCTCTTGCTCTCTTTCCTGCCTTAATCTCTTATTTCTCTTGTTCATTGTTTAACGAAAAATTTTCATTTACGCCTCCAATCTCCTTATTTCATTCACATCATTAGTAATCGTCCCCCACCCCCACTTGAGAACTTGAAGAAAAATTGAGATTTGAATCGTACTTGCGCTCCACAATGACACAAGATAGACTCAATGAACTAGCTTTGATAGCTATTGAAAATAGTTTTTTGGAGAAAATTGGTGATGAAGAATTCATTGAGTATTTTGTATCGAAAAATGTTAGAAGGATGATCTTATTTAAATGAACTTCGTATGTTACATTGTCAATTTAAGACATTTTTGTTGTTTATGTGATAAGACTTTTAATATAATATATGGTATACCTTTTTTTATCTTATCATAATTTGCTAGTCGATCTACACTGTCGGTAAATTTGTAACAGGGCTCCCAAAAAGATTGGAACGGCCCTGTATACTAATGATTTATTATAATTTTAATTTTAAAATTCGTCGATTTTTACTAAACGGGTACCCAACGGGTTCGCCGAACCCATCGGGGATTTCTTCCCCCCGAACCCGTCAGTGATTAGTTGGGTCGGGGTCGGGGGTTTTAAACGGGGGTTGGGGTCGGGGACGGGGGATGCATTACCCGCCCAATACCCATCCCGTTTCCATCCCTTAATCACCGATGAAAAATTCTCTAAGTGATTTTTGTAGGTAAAAATCATTTGTTTTGTAGTGATAGTCTAAATGTTATTTGATACTATTACAGGCTAATCCATATAATTGCATATAAAAGTCTCTAATTTTTATTTTGCAATTGTGGGCATTGAGTGTTCCTGTGATGATTTCATTAATGTAATTGATTGCAAAATTTAAATTCGAAATAATGGCATTGGATGATAAATAAATGCTAGTTAAACGATTTAAAAAAAACGAGATCTAACGTAATGATATGAATTCAATATTATGAAAATCATAACATCATTAATATATGTTTATAATCAAATAAAATATTTTTTTACCATAACAAAAGACGATACTTTTTGGCTTGAAATTTTAACATTCTTTTTCTAACAAGATACAATATAATATTTAATAAATTTGGTAATGGTATAACAAAATATAATATTTAATTAATATTGATATATTTTAAAGGTATTGAAGAAAGTGTAATTTAAAAAAAAAATAGTTAAGACATAATTGTGTATGTTATTAATATAATAGTGTAAAAATAATAAAAGAAATTAAATCAATAACTATAAAGGTAATAAGGTGTAAGTATTAAAAATAGTTTTATAGCATTTATGATATATAATAATATAATTAATCCAAAAGTAATAGTATAATTTGTTAGAGTCTCACATCGGCTAGACTTGGATCATTTATCCTTTATATATGTTGGAATCTACCCTTTCTCCTCAAGAGCTCTTTTGGAGATTCATTTGGGGATTCCACATATTTTAATATGGTATCAGAGCCAAGGTCTACCACTCTAGGGACGACTTGACACTTCTGGATAACCGTCTCTGGACAATTCAGTGTCCATCTAGCCTCGTTAGAGGGGGCGTGTTAGAGTCCCACATCGGCTGCTAGACTTGGATCATTTCTCCTCTATATATGTTGGAACCTCCCCTTTCTCCTCAAGAGCTCTTTTGGAGATTTATCTAGGGATTCCACGTATTCTAATATAATTTAGTATTTTTATTTTTCCAAGTCAGTCCAATATGACCTCGCAACACAACTAATTCAGGCTCTATATAAAGGGTAATTTTTCAGTGTCTAGGGGGTAACCGGGTAAGGTAAAGTATGAAGATTGTGCAGACACTTTAATCAACCAGTGGGCCAAAGGGATCTTATCAAGTTAAGAACATACTATATGAAATCACAGATTGACAAATGGAAGAAGCCAAAAGTCTAAAAGACCATCATCTTTGTCTACACCAATACGCCATTCATTGTCTCTATTAGGATATATGGATCCCCTAGATGAATCTTCAAAAGAGTCTTGAGGAGAAAAGGGAGGTTCCAATATATAGTGGAGAAATGTCCAAGTCTAGTCGATGTGAGACTCTTAACAGTCTCGTAGGACCAATCTTTCAGTGACAGATGTGAATACGATCTGCAGATACCATCATATTTGTTTGTTTTCTTATACTCAGTTGTACTCTCATCTGTGATATTCTGGTTTAATTGGTTTTCATTAACGATAATAATATATTGTTTTTGATTTTCGAAGTTCTGAAACAGAAGTATAGAACCATTGTCTGTAGCTGATTAATCAAACAAATTCGGGAAAAAAGAACTCAAAACTTGATATAAAAAATACTTCCTCGTAAGTAATTATATCAGTTGAACCAAGAACTATGACTGAACCAAGGCACTAAGGACGCCATTCGAATTTGTAGTTCAGGTTGCTACGGTTACTAAGAGGCCGTTTACCAAACGCTTACCCGGGTAAGTGCTTACCAAGTCATATTACCTTACCGGAGGACTATAACAAGTACCAAAATTCTTACTCGGTAAGAGCGAAGACAAGGAAAACAATGACCAAAAGTCTTACCCGGGTAAGTGATGGAAACGACTCTTATCACGGTAAACGCTTACCGGGTAAATTGTTGCATACGATGCCGTTTTGGTGGACTAAAATCTTACCTGCACTACAAAACAAATGACTTTCACCCATAAAAGTTCACCCAGACAAATTTCTTTTGGTGATTACCACGGATCACCCAGGAAATACTAATGGTTCCGATAAATTCGATGTTTTCAAGAAAATACCAACGGATTATCAGGAATTTCCTGGGTAATCACTGATTTGATTTATCCACCAACAAATTAACCACCAACTTTTGTGATGGTTTTGTGACGAATCACCCACTAATTTCCCAGGGAAATGGTCGTAGGTGAAAGACTTCCATTTTAGTAGTGCCGGTAAGTAAGTGATAGTGATGAATTTTGCTGGTAAGCACTTACCCGGGTAAGATTTGGTAAACGGCCCCTAAGTCGATGGAACGTTACTCAACTAGAATATGTTACCGATAGGGGTATGGTTCCCCTACTTGTCCAACCTTTGAATTTTGAGTAAGTTTGGCCCCAACGCTCATAAAAGTTTGGTTATATCTAAAGATGTAGTAGATGAGTGTTAGATTTCCACATCATTAGTTTTCCCAAATCAAAATACCAACTAATGTGAGAAGCTTGGGAATAACTTCACCAAAGCCATCATGTTTCCTTACATCAAACCAAATGTACACAGATTTCTCAGAATTTGTAAACAGGTTGTTAAATAAGGTTATGTTTATTAATCTAGCAGATAAGCTAGTTGTTACGAAAGGTTAATTGTTGATTAATAAACTACTCACGTTTAATAAATATTAACTATAATAAGGTAGGTGAATTACAAAGTATAATGATCTAAAAGAAAAATACAAGGGTATTTACATAAAATATAAGAGGCTTAATTGGAATTTGGAAGTTAGAAAAAAAAAAGTAAGGTAGCTTATTATAGGCAAACATGGCGTAACAAAACCAAAGACCAGCATGCTTCTATGGGATTTTCATAAGTTAAAGTGGATTTCAAGCAAAATCTGCTGGATACACACAAAGCATTGGAACAAAAGTTTCATATATACTTGTACTTTATGTAAATGTGGATGACCGATTAAAGAAATTTAATGAAGATATTAGAATTCTAGTGTAACTCAGTACAGACACGAGAAGTTGAGACCTAATTGCAACAAGTAAGAAGTGGGAAAGAGAAATTGAGGAACAGATGGTTTGTAGAAGATTGATAATCCAAAATCGATGGCCTTAAGTTCGTACCTAATAGTATGTATGCAATATGCTACTTCTTATCGGGGATCACCGTCGGGTCCCCGTGGTTTCCCCAATCCCCGTTGGGGAAACCGTTAAGAGTAAAAATCTTTTTTTCCCGTTGTTTCCCGTTTACCGTTGGTTATACCCGAATTCGAAACTCGATCCGGTACGAAAAATTTACAATATATTAATTTCACAACTAAAAGTAAATTACATTTTTTTTTCAAAGATTCAAGTCTAATTACAAACATAATCAAATTAATTACAAACAATGTTTTTCATTACAAAATAAAAGTAAACAGAAGTTCAAACATCATACAACTAACATTCTGATTGATTTTATGATTAGATAAATAAATTAGATTTTTTCGTAAACATTATTTGGGGTATTGAGCCAGTAGATAAAAACATTTTAAATTTTAATGTTAGTATTTTTATTTTAATGATATAATATATATGTGTGTGTGTATGTGTAAAAAAAATTAATATATATATATATATATAAACATATTGGGCCGGGTCGGGGAGGTGATCACCGTCCCCGCCCTTGTCCCCACTCCCGGTAAAATCCCCGAAAATGTCCCCGATCCCCGCCCCATCCACGATAAGACATCCCCGAACCCGACCTGAAAGTTTTGGTTTTGGGTCTTCACCGTCGGTTTCGGTTTTTTTAGATGCTCCTTCCATCTATAAAAAAAAACCTTTTCAAATCTAGATAGACGGATTAATCTACACAAACAATCTTATCTATATAATGAGTTAGTCCATATAATTGCATTTTTTAAACCTCCAACTTTTAGTGTACAATAACTGTGGTCATTGAAGTGTTCCTGCTAACGGTCCCTCTCTATCCATTATTTACATTTATTTCACATAAATATAGCAAGTTAATGGTCTTTAAAATTCATTGCAAGTAAAAGTAAAGCACTTATTTTGCAACTGCAACAATCTAGCTAGATTGTATGTTTTCCACTTGTTGCTTCAATTTAATATAAACATATGTCCTCTAACTATTAAACTAGTGTGGTTACCGCGCGTTGCACGGTAGCGATACCGTTTTTAAGATAGTATTGAAGTTAGCTAAATAGGTCGATGATCACGTTTTTATGTTAAGTTAATAAGAATCAATATTATATTTGATATATGAATCACATAATTAGTTGATAAGTCTTCTATATCATTTTTTATTATTATATCAAATTTTGTAATTGACTTAAACTTATAAAGACATGTATGACACCATTGATTATATCATGAGATGTACAATGATTATTGTTTTATCATAATAGATTCCATATATATGTCCTTCATAAAATATTTATATTTACCAAACAAACACACTGTTGTTAAGTTATGTAAAACAAACATATATATATATATATATATATATAATATCGATTCTAGTGTTACTTATATATAGTTTGACTTTAGCTTAAATAAAAAATTAATTTAATATATATCTATATCTATATATATTATATATAATTTGTTTCTATCTTTTATACATATTAATGTATTGATTTGTAAAAAAAAATTACATTTTAGTTATATATTGATTCTAATTTTAATATTACATATTGATTGTCATAATATTTTATTTTACATGTTTATTATGATTATTATATGAATTCTAATAAGCATTTAAGTATGTATTATGTTTATTTATTTTTATTAGTTTTTAAGTGATATTAAATTGAATAATTATTTCATATATTAATGAAATAAATAATAATAAATATTTAATTATGTATATTGAGTATAATTTTATTTATATATTAATTTTAAATCTATTTATATCTATGTAATGATTTTAACTGATTAGTAAAAACATTTATTTAAAATTTGTATATTAATTCAAATATTATATATTTTATTTTTCTTGAAAACAATAAAATCAATATGTATGGTGTACAAAAAAAACAACCTGAATATATTGTTTTCTAAGTAGTGTGTATATATATATATATAGAGAGAGAGAGAGAGTTATGAAAATTAAAAATTAAAAATAATGGTCATTAATTATAATAAAATATATGATAATGGATGTGTAAATAATAATTAATGTTGATTATTTAATAAAACAGGAGTTATATAAATAATAACTAATGATAATTTATAATAGTCATTTAATCATATTAAATTATATAATTAGTGGTGTGTATCACTTATAGATAAAAATAGCACTATCATGTAAATAATAATAAATTATAAATTATATTATATGAAATTAATTTAAGTATTTTATTTATGTATATCGATTGCAATGAGGGTTTTTTTATGTGTAAAGTAATATTTAAGTGTCATGTAAATAAAATGATTAGTAAATTTAATATTTAAGAAAAATATAGAAGATGAGAATAAAAAAACTCTAAAATCTCAACAACAGAGCAAACAACACTACAACTCCAATTTCTTCAATCTCTGAAAATAAAACTCTTGAGATCCCAACCTCCACTGATAAAGATACTACTCTTCCAGAAGTTACTGTTTCAGAAAATCCAAGTATTTTCATAGCAAACCTAAAAAAAGATGTTGCTCAAAAACAATATTTTTGAATAATAATGGTCAGATACATCAAATGATAATAAAGGAAGAAGAAAATGTTTATTGTTGACAAAACATGGAGGGGCACATCCAAAAAAATGAAGATGAAAAGCGAGGTTAAATTTGTTAAAATTATTAAAAATAACATTCAAAATTCATAAATTTTAATATATACATATTGAGGTTTGTTAAGTTATATCATAGATTTTAATATATATTTAAAATTTTATTATTGAACATCTGTTGCCATCAAAAGTGTATAACCGTTGCCAAGAACAAACACTCGATCCCATTGAAAAAATCTTAAAATAATATAGAAGAAAAAATGTAAAAACAATAAATTATAAAATCCCAACAAAAGTCAAGAATAATACCTAAATTAGTATTCTCATAGTAAACCTGAAAAACAATCATGTTGAATAATAACAGATCATAAAATGAAAAAACAAATCAAGTGATGGAAAACGGAAAAAAATTACCTGAAAAAACTATTGTAAAATGATGAATACAAATCATTTTTACAAATAAACGTTTGTAAAATGAAGAATACATCAAATGATAGATAGGGAGAATAATACCGATCATAGCAAACCTGAAAAATGATGTTGTTGAATAACAATAGTTAGAATACATAAAATGATAAACGGAAAGAAAAAGAGATTTATTGATAACAAAACATGGAGGAGCACATGGAAGAGTTTGGAGGTTTTACCTGAAAAAATATTTTGTCGAAAATTAAGAGTTTGTAAACTGAATAATACATCAAGTGATAGAGAGGAAGAATAATAACGATATTAGTATTTTCATACGAACGTGAAAAACGATATTGTTGAAAACGACCCTGTTGGATAATAACTGTTATAATACATCAAATGATAAAGAAAAAAAAAGAAGAAGAGATTTATAGATGAAAAAACATGGAAGAGCACATTGAATGGGTTTGGAAGTTTCGCCTCCCAAAATGAAGATGAAAAGATTGGAGGTTAAACTCCTTAAAATTACCAAAAAAACCTTATCTTAATGAAGTTCATGTTTTAAATATATGGACAAAAAGGTTTTTTACATATCAAACATTTAAAAAAAATCAAAAAACCAAGGAAAAAGAAAAATAGGCTTATAATGTTTAGAGGATGACACCTCAATGTGTTTGGTTTCTTCTTTAGAGGTTTACGCAATCTTTTACAAACTACAAATAATAATTGTCAACCAAACAAATTATCAAGTCTTGAATGGAATTATCCGCATTTGTAAAATTGACAAAACCAATTCCAAGATGTCCCTTGGTATGAATCCCACATAATAAAGATATTGAGTTCTTATAACATCAAATTCTCACAAATAAATGAATAGAACAAAGTGCAAAAGAATAAGAGAAATCAAATACACGATGTAGCATAAATAATAACTTTATAACATTTAAATTCTGACAAATAAATTATTGGAACAAAGTGCAAAGGAGTAAGAGAAATCAAATACACGATGTAGCATAAATAATAACTGATAGACCAAATACATATTAGACTTTCCATCAGAAAATAATTGATTCAAAGCATATGCGCCTTAAAATGAAACATGCTTATTGTTGATCATGGTTAGCACAAAACTTCCATGGACAAATTTCTATAAAGACTTAAAAATACATTCCATGTCGACGTTGGCACCTGATTCTTTTATACTCACAACATACAAACAACAATATTACATATGCAAATTTTGGAGATTTTAAACTTGACTTGGTTCTTATATATACTATGTGTTGAGAATTTAAAAAGGTTGTATGTTAAATATTCTTTTAATGTGTATAAATGTAATTATAATGCTTATAAATGTAACTATAATGCTATCCGTTGAGAATGTGAAAAGGTTGTATGTTAACCTATAATATATTAATAGAAATTGCAAAAGAAAATCAAAAATTGAGAAAAAATGATTTAGTGATTCTTGTGTTTAGAAGCCGCCACCTAATACCATCCGGTTATTCCTTTAATATATATATAGATATAGATTCCAACCAAGAATAATGAGTAGTAAATCTAGAAAATGAAATACTTACAAGAATCAAGAACAAAACAACCATCCAAACTTTGAAACAAATTTCTTGCAATCAAGAACAAGAAACAAATTTCTTTGCCACCTAATACTGATCTTTTGAAACAAATTTCTTGCAATCAAGAACAAGAAAAACAACCATCCAAACTTTGTGAACAAAAATACAACAACCTTGATCATGTTTAGAAGTAAAACATAACAACCTCAGCCGAAAAACCTACTAAAAAACACCGTTTCTTCTCCATCAACCACACCAACAAGTAAATAGAAACCCTCTAGAAAAAACTAACAATCCCCCGAAAGACTCCAACAACATTCACACCCTTAGCCACATGCTTTCTCATAAACAAAAACACTCTCTTATATCCCACAACAAAACACGCACCAACATATGCCGCAATTAATAATCTCTTATCTTATCATCCTTTTCCCTAATATCTCGCAGAAGTTCACTTTTGACTTTTAGGGTGCATTTGGTACGCAGTCAGGACATAATAGAATAGAGCAGAACAGAACAGGACAAAACAACTATTACACGTTTAGTAAAACATGATATGACGGGACAAGACATGACAGAACAGAACAGAATGACCAATTTACCCCTAGTGAGTTGTTTAGTGTTTTTTTACCAAATAACCCCCACACACATATATATACATATATATATATAGAGAGAGAGGAGAGAGAGAGAGGAGGAGGGAGAGAGAAGGGGAGAGAGAGCGGAGAGAGAGAGAGAGGAGAGAGAGAGAGAGAGAGAGAGAGGAGGGAGAGAGGGAGCGGAGAGAGAGGAGAGAGAGGGAGAGGGAGATAGAGGGAGAGAGAGAGAGAGGAGAGATAGAGCGGAGAGAGAGGCGAGAGAGAGAGAGAGAGAGGAGAGAGAGCGAGAGTGTATATGTGTGTTAAGTTAGAGGGTAAAATGGCCATGAAATCCTTGTTCCATTTAGTTCTAGGGGGGTAGGATAGAACACTCTTGTTCCACACGTATTCCACTTAGTCCAACATTTTATCACACCAAACATGAGACAATTCTGTTCTGTTCCATCCTGTTCACCGTACCAAACGCACCCTTACAATACTAGTTATGTATCCACGCAATGCAACGAAATGCAAAAACTCGAATAATTATAAGCAACTTGCATAGTACAATTACTTTAGAAAAAATAATTTGGTTCATCTTGAAAATAAGTAGAAAACAAGTTGGTGATATGGGTTTGAAAATCATATTATGTTAATGGAATGCATGCATATACACTTCTTGTTTACTGCTAACTTAACGGGTGCTTTTGCCTTTTAGTGGCCATTAGAGTGGTCAAATTATATTTTTGGAACTGTACGAATAAAAAATGTTATATTTGACGGACCATATGTACTAAATTTGTAGTTTATTCTTTTATAAAATATTCAAGTAAATTTTTATAACTTCAAAAGTAAAATATTAAAACATTTAATCGTTTCTTGTCTCAAGTACAATATTATTCTATAAAATATTCTATTTTCTAGTTTTTGCATACGATACGAGTAAATTTATTAACCTCATTGGGTTTTCATCTATCATTTATTTCAATGACTCTTAATTAATTATATTGGGCATTCTGGCTCTAAACGAACCTTTTTTGAAAGGCCATCCAAGGCTATGTTTGTACTAATCCTGACAAACTATGACAATAAGAAAATAGTCTGATAAACGCAGTGACCACAATTGTTTTATATGCCTCAAGTCGAACCCTGAGCAAATGAGATATTCCACCATACCTCTCAGGCCTCAGCCACTACGCTACAACCCTTGTAGTTAGGCTCTTAAGAATCTTGATGGACTTTACTAATTATTAATGAATTATATTGGACTTTCATGAGTTTTAGTGGCTCTTAATGTAATGTATTCAACTTTGATGGGTTACAATGACTCTTAATGTACTATTGGGACTTCATGAGCTTTAGTGGTTCTTAATGAACCTAACTGAGCTTTGATGGGTTTTAATTACAACTCTTGATGAACTCAAATGGGTCTTAATGGGTCGTATTGGACAAAATGAGTGTTAATTAACCTTACTGGGTATTTATGCTTCAATGACTCTTAATTATATTGGGTCGTTCATGGGTTTTAGTGGCTCCTTAACGAACTTAATTGGACCTTAATGGACTTTAATGGCTATTGATGAATTATATAGGGCTTTCAAGGGTTTTAGTGGCTCTTAATTAAATATATTGAGTTTTGATGGCTTACAGTGACTCTGAATGAACTATTTGGGCCTTCATGGGCTTTAGTCATTTTTAAAGAACTAGGCCTTAATGGGCTTTAACGGCTTTTGATGAACTCTAATGGGTCTTGATAGATCGTATTGTACTCAATGATCGTTAATTAACTCATTGGGCCTTCATGTGCATCAATGACTCGTAATTAACTATATTGGGTGTTCATGGTTTTCAATGGGTCTTAACAAACTTGGTTGAGCCTATCAAAACATGTCTAGCCTAATGGTAAGGTAACATCCTGAGGGGTCAGTGGATGGTATCCCTTACCACCCGGGTTCGAATCCCGCGGTGCGCATATGGAAATATCCAGATCTTGGCCTACCACTTTGTGGTACCCTTAATTGGGCTGGGCCGAGATCGACGGAGATTAGTCGGGTGACACCCTTAAGTGGGAGCCCGGATATCCCAGGAAAGTGTGTGTTAACTTGTCTTTAAAAAAAATTGGTCGCGCCTTCCAGGGCTTAAGTCACTCTTAATGAAATATGTTGGGCCTTCATGGGTTTCAATGACTCTTGATGAAATATATCGAACTTTGATTTTGGTTGAAAATTATTAATTTGTTTAGACTCCCAAATTAAAATTGAAAAAAAAACTCTCACAATGTAAATGATGAATACATCGATACATCAAAAAGATCCCACATAAAAATAAAAATATTCGTCGGTAATTACAGACGGATATTTTTACCTTTTGTTTTTCATAATTTTGCAAATTAAAAAAATAAAATAATTTTTTTCATCTTTTTAAGAAACTCCCAAATGAAACAATTAAATTGAAAATATTAATCAGTAATCCTAATTAAGGGTGACAGAAAGTGACCCAACCCGTCAACTCAACTCATTAATAGCAGGTTGAGTTGAGATTTTCAACATGTTTAACTTAAATGGGTTAACCCGTCTAACCCATTTAATAAATGTGTTGGGTTGAGTTGAAATTTCTGACCTATTTTCAACCTGTTTGCAACCCATTTGTAACCTATTTTCAACCCGTTAATAACCTATTTTAATTCAACCCATTAATAATCTGTTTTTAACCCGTTAATATAATTTGTTTCATTTTTAATAGTAACAGATTAATAAATTTAAAATATAAATTTTAATATTAAAATGAACCAAAAAAAAACCCTAGTTTCATTAGAAGTTTAGAACGCCTCCAAAGTCCAAAAAGGAAAAACGCTAGTTCTCTACTCTCTCGTCTTCATCAAAATTCCGGCCACCCTACATTCGCCGGATTTCTCATCTCATCGACGGCCAACTCCCAACGCTACTCTTTCTCTCTCTCGTCGGGGTTCTCATCTCATCGGTCTCCTCGTCGTCTCGTCTCGTTTGTTGTCTCGTTCTTATCTCCGACGTATTTGCGGTTGTGGACTTGTTTTGTTTTATTTTATTCATTTAAAATTAAATGCGTCAACCCAGCTTGAACCCATTTATTTAACAGGTTGGGTTGAGATTTTCGTAACAGGTCAACCCAGGTTGAACCCATTTAAGTAGCAGGCTGGGTTGGGTTGAAAATCTCAACCCATTTAATTAAACGGGCTGGGTTGGATTGAGATTTTCGACCTTTTTAATAAATGGGTTGAACCCGAACCGAACCGAACCCAACCCATTGCCACCCCTAGTAATCCATTATTGACGGTAATCACCTATCGACGAATATTTTAGTTTTATTATTTTTTAATTTTTTGAATCTCGCATATAATAACCGTGTTCCGATAACTCGAACGAATTTATGTTACAATACCATACAAGGGTCCAAACACGTGCAAGATGAATTTAATCTTAACTTAAAATGTTAAGTTTATGCCAATTAGGGCACAAGATTGAGAAATTATACTAGAGGAGTTAAAATGGAAAATTCGAATATATATATATATCTATATATATAATAAAAAAAATAGAAGCACGACAATGCTAGAAGTATGACAAAGCTAGAAGCACTACAATGCTAGCACGATAAAGCTAGAAGCACAATAATGCTAGAAGCATGACAATTCTAACACAACAATGTTGTAAGCACGACAAGCTATAAGCACGACAATGCTAGAAGCACGACAAGTCAAGATTCTCTTATCCACATTCATTCTTATACTTATAAATAGGTTTCTCTCACATATTTAAGAATTCCAATGATGAAGCTAAATCAAACGATGAAATCATCAAACTCATTGAAAGTCCAGGAAGTTGAAGCTTAAACTCCAAAGGCACACAAACAAGTCTAAATTAATTGTGAATCTCTATTGATCGTGCAGTAATTCTCAGATTCGATTAAGGTACGAATTTCACATTCTTTGACTCTTGGGAAACTAATTGTTGTAGTTTTTTTAAGTATATAATATTTATATATGGAAAATGAAACAAATAAACTCACACACCCTCCTCACCTTTGGTGAAGTTTGTACGCCAGACCTCCTAGGAGACCAGAGACTCACATACCGGTAGGCCAAAGACCATTTGGTAATAATTGTTGTAGTTGACCCATCCTAACGATGGTTCACCACCTTTCACTTGAAACTGGTCAACGAAATGTGAATTCAAGTATACATATTTCGATATATATATATATATACTACTAAATATTTTTTTCGAACCATTGATTATTGATTTTAGTCTTATGTTATGTGTCATTGGTTACACTATTTACTTCCGTTGTTGGTTTAAATCCAATTTACCGTTTACTTGTCTATCTTTAGTCCGTTCATTGAGCATGTCGCTCAGTCGTGTCTTTCTTTTTCTATGCACGACAGGTTAGTAGTAGGTTAGTAGTAGTTATGAAGAGGATGGGATTGAGAATTGATCATGTTTCTTTTGAGGTTGCACCTTGGAGATTTTATATATAACTTGATCTTGTAGTTTTTGTATATTGTATGTTGTATACTTTTGTTAGCTCTCCAAAGTTCTATAATGTATATATATATATATATACATATATATATATATAAAGGATTACGCATTCTCTATTATTTATGATCAAGGATGTTACACGTATGGTAATCGCGGGAAGGTATGTTTCATATAGTTGCAATATATGTATGTTGTTTTTAACCATTTATCTCATAACATTGTTATATGTTTGTCAAATGTTGAATAATTATAGGTAGATGCAGTAAAAGAGAAGTTGACGAGCTACAAGGATCGACTAGAGGCTGAAGAGATAAAGACGGTAGACTTGGAGAGAAGCAGAAAGAGCAGATGAGCTAGCTCGACAGAAGGAATTGACCCCATAGTTTGAGGCATTCATGATGTAGTTCTAAGGGAGAGACCTTCCACCTCCTTAGGGATTGTTTGGCGGTCGTCGAATGGTTTGGTTCATAATGAGTAAGTGGTCAGAATGATTATGAGCTCTTATGATACAGGGAAAAATGAAATATAATTGTTTGGTAATTCTTCAATATGCAATTAGAGCTCTTAATGATTAAGGGAGGTCCATGAAACAAAATGATTCAGATGGTTTTGGAACCATTAAGAGGCAGATTTATCTTTTGCCAAACAGGATTCACCTCTTAGCGATTCAGAGACTGCGTCTTAATGAAACTATTAAGAGGTAAACAAACAACTCCTTAGTCTCATAATATTTTTTAGAACTAAACTACATACCTTAAGTTATACCATTATAATCGTCTCGTCAATACTTTTAGAATAAGCCCAATATTAAATATTTTTGGATTTAATTATATTAATAAGTAACAAAAATACCTAATGAATCATTTTTAAAACTTTACATTTTATACGTTATAGTTATTTATTTAATTTATAAGAGTAAATTATGATTTTTTTTCATATGGTTTGTCGAATATTTTGGTTATCGTTGATGGTTTTCATCAATGTGGTTTCCAGTATAACTCCTTATAAAATCTGTTAAACTGAAATTACATTCAGTCTTTTCATGTCACCTTTTAAATCTTTTTAATTATTATTTTTCCTTATTTATTTATTTGCCCTGTTTCTTTTTCCCTATGAAAAAGAAAGATCTCTGATGAACCCCCTTCTTCACTGGCAGAAAGCACACATGTTGGTTCGTTTTCAATTAGTTAGTATTAGCATTATTCCTAAGCTCCCTCGTAACGTAGAGAAAAAAAAAATACTAACAAGGTATACATGCTGAAATTTCTTCACAGGGATGTAATTGGCTTGAAATGGATTTTTAAAACAAAATTCTTAGCAGATGGCAGCATTCAGAAACGCAAAGCAAGACTAGTGGTAAGAGGGTACGCTCAAAAAGAAGGAATAGACTATGAGGAGACGTTCTCGCCCGTTGCTCGATTTGAAACTGTTCGTGTCATATTGGCACTTGCGGCTCAAAAACGATGGAAAGTATTCCAGTTTGACGTCAAATCAGCATTTCTAAATGGTGACTTACAAGAAGAAGTCTATGTAACCCAACCACCAGGATTCGAGAAAACAGACGAGGAAGACAAAGTGTACCGTCTCAAGAAAGCCCTTTACGGATTGAAGTAAGCGCCTCGGGCGTGGTACAGCAAGATAGATGGTTTTTTCCACAAGAATGGATTCGAGAGAAGCATGCACGAGCCAACTTTATATCTCAAGAATCAAGGTGGAGACAATTTCATGATCGTTAGCTTGTATGTCGATGATATGATCTATACGGGATCTTCATTGAATCTCATATCGGAATTCAAACAGTCCATGAAGAGCATGTTTGACATGACCGATCTCGGAGAATTAAAGTACTTTCTGGGGCTAGAAGTAAGTCAAACAAATGGTGGAATATTCATGTCACAGAAAAAGTATGTAAAAGACACTCTGGAGAAGTTCAATATGCTAAATTGTAAGTTTGCCAACACCCCAATGAACACAAATGAGAAGTTGAGGCCATATGATGAAACAGGAAGAGCAGATGCAAGCCTGTACAGAAGCTTAATCGGTAGACTCATTTATGTAACACACTCTCGTCCAGATGTGAGTTTTGCTGTTGGGGTCTTATCTCGGTTCATGCACAATCCAAGCCGGCATCATTTTGGAGCAGCAAAAAGAATCCTGCGGTATCTTGCAGGGACGATAAATTTCGGCATTTGGTATCGGTAAGATGAAAATTTTAGCCTCAAAGGCTATAGTGACAGTGATTGGGGTGGCTCGACTGAAGATGGACGAAGCACAACTGGAAATTGTTTCATACTTGGGTCTGCTGCAGTCTCTTGGAGTTCGAAGAAACAAGCAACTGTGGCACTCTCGACTACCGAAGCAGAATATGTGGCTGTGACAGCCACATCTTGTCAAGCAGTTTGGCTACGTAGACTCATGAGTGATATCAGACTAAAGCAAAACAAGCCAACCGAGGTATTATGTGATAACGAGTCGGCTATCATGCTGGGAAGAAATCCGGTTTTTCACAGCCGGACCAAACACATTGAAATCAAGCACCACTTCATACGAGAACTCTTGGCTAAAGGAGAAGTTAAGCTAGAAAGCTGCCGTACAGAGGAACAAGTTGCTGATCTGATGACAAAAAGCTTACCATTCGCAAAGCATGAAAAGTTTTGCATGCTATTGGGTTTGTCGGAGTTTGAATGAAGGGAGAGTGTTAGAAATAGTTGTTAATTCAAACTTATTTTAGTCAAATTTAGTCATTAAATAAGACCCAAAGATTAGGAGATAGTGGCTCCTGGTCTTATGCTATTTGAGAGATTTTTGCTTTTCAGTTGTAGTTTGTTATTTTAGCCTATTTAAACAAGACTTCTGCTTTGTATTATTCAAGTAAAATAAAAACCAAGTTCCAGTAATCTTGTTCCTCTTGCTATTTTCATCTGTAATTTCTAACAGCTAAAAGTAAAAATAAAATTAAGCGTTTTCAAAAACTACATGAACCATACCTTAAATCAATATCAAAATTACTACAAGATGGTACCAATTAACAATTTGTTTTTTGCTTAGAGCTACCTTCAAGATGGGTTGAAGAACATGCGAAACACTCTTGATCATAAACCATATTATTATCAAAATTTATGATAAGTGATATATTATGCGTTTTAATGTCAAAATTACCTAGCATTTTATATTAAGGTGGTGTTTAAGATTGCTTATTTAGTGTTTATTATCTTATTTTGGTATCGGTAGTATTTAGTGTTTGGATGGAAAAAACAAAGAAATACTTATACCGGTTTGGCACTAATAATAAGGAGTTTTGATAAGTTACTATCTTCAATCAAATCGGATGACTTTCTCGGCAGGTATAGTCGCGGCCCAGGTCAGCGGTGAGTGTGACCACCAAATCGTTTATAACCTGTTTTTTGAGTGGTTATTGCTACCACGCATGACTTCTATGTTAAATGAGACCAAAAATACGAAATGGACATAAAAATTATAGATTTTAATAGAGAAGATAATGATGTGGAAAACAAGAGGTCATTTAGGGGCCTTAGCTGGTGATCCGGGCTGTTTCCCTCTCGACGATGAAGCTTATCCCCCATCGTCTCACCCAGGTTTGGGTCCATAAGCAGTGACAATTGCCCTATGAAGACTCGCTTTCGCTACGGCTCCGGTGGGTTCCCTTAACCAAGCCACTGCCTATGAGTCGCCGGCTCATTCTTCAAAGTTCTTTTTCTTAATCTCATGAACAAGATCTAAGAATCACAGCCCGAGGCGGAGGGAAACTTACGAGGTACTTTATTGCTTAGTGCTCCACTTGGCTCGGGGGGATATAGCTCAGTTGGTAGAGCTCCGCTCAAAATGAATCTAGATATAATGTTTGAGCGTTTGGATCAGGTGTTCGGAAATGGTCGAAGTAGTTGAATAGGAGGATTACGATGGTTTTTTTTGAACCAAATCCTCATTAAACTTTATTTTTCCGTTAGAAGGAGCAGAGCGAAAAGGGTTTTCCATGAGATGGGAAATGAAAACCATTAGGTCGATACTGTCAACAGGTATATCGATGTGTATCGATACTCTGCCATTCTGGAATACAATGAGAAAAATCCTTTTATGAATAGGTTTATGATACTATGTCTAGTCTGGCCACTAATTTACACTAACTCATAGTTTATAATTATTTGTTTTTTTGCTTTAATTTCACATGTTTAATTTAGCATCTCAATCTAATGCCCCCACCCCCCCCCCCCCCCCCCATTTTACATAAAGTGTAGAAGTTTGAATCCATTCATGTTAGATCCTTGTGGAACCGACCCTACTTGTCATTGTTAGAATTTAGGTTGTAATTTAAGGTAATAGGACTCTATTATTGGTTGGGCACGACACTCCTCAATTTTTTGGCGATATTATTGAGGATTGGCATCAGTGATTGTTAATTTTTGTACTTTATTTTCTAGTTATTTATACTTTATTTTATTTTGTGTACCTCATTATATCCATTTTTTAGTGTTTTTACATTTTTATGGCGTATTATCCATATTCTTACGGGTCACGATACACCACCACAAGATGTGATCCAATATAGATACGTCTCACCTCCCTTGAGTCGAGAATTTCGGACTTAAATGATATGTTGAAGCAGATAGCATGTACAAAGGCACTGCCCCTGGGAATGTTTGGGACATATGCTCAACATGTTTATTCAATCGATCCACTTCCAAGTTTGTACTACAACACCGAACTGCCCTACAATCATATAGAGGATTTCCAAGCCCATGCCAAATTTTGTTCAAGCCATACTCAAGCACCTACTATTTAGGATGGCAAGACCACCAAATCCGAACGAGTGCGACTACTGATGGCAAGATAAACCATCCTTGGCTATGAACATATAACATCGACAATAAATCACTCTTTTGAGAACTGAAGAGATGATCCAACTAATAGCCCCTAAACATGACCCTGTATCCGTAGGAAACATTCACGGTAAACAAGGCTCAAATTGAGGGTCTGAAGAACCAGATCAATACATAAACATCTTCTCTTGAAGAGATGGTCCAACTACTCGTTCACACTGGTTGATGAATGGAAAATTACTAGATCTCCATTGAAGAATAGGACGTAGATGTGGTCGCAAGTACATCTCGTTCATACATCAACAACATTAAAGGAGAAGACATTGAAATTCTAGTAGCAAGTCACTCTCCGGGAATCAATTCTGAAACTAAGAAAGCAGTAAAGTAATTAAGAATAATTAATGCGGATATTAAACAAAGCATAAATGAGTAAAAAGAATAGGGAGAGTAAATCTTAAACGATGATCAAATTCATAAACTAAAAAGATAAGGTAAGGAGATATAAAACAATGATTGTAGGATGAAGATTCATAAAATTCCATCTTTATCTTCGATCCACAAATGTGTAATTTCATCGTAATAAAAATGAAGGAAAAACTTACATAGAAATTAACATAAATCTAAAGCTAAAGCTAAAAATTAATTCTCATGATTAAAAGGATGAAGCCACAATAAGAAGAAAACTAAATATAAAAGTTGCATAGAAGCGGAAAATGGAAGAAGAGATAAAAAAAAAGGGGTACATTCTAAAATGATTGGCCATACCTTGTACAAAACCTTAGAGGATGTATTTATACCAAAAGATGAATTTCCCAAATTACCCTTTAAAACGACGGAGTTGAAAACTTCCCAGGCGCCTTGCACTTACGACCATGTTGTTTTACATTTGATTTCTATGAGGCCGTGCAGAATTGCATTCCATTTCTACATGTCCATGTTGTTTTTGTTCTAACCTTGATTTTTGATGGTGTAGAATTTCTTTGGGCTCCATGGTAAAAGTCTTTTGTGTTGGGTCATCCAAACATTCACTTGATTTATATATGCAATTGATGATCCACTTCATTTCTTGAATTAGTCCAACTATTGCACCACTTGTCTTCTAACTCTTCAATCTTCAATACTCGAACCAATCCTGTCAAAAGTTATGCACAAAACAGTAAAAATATCCAATACATACCCCGACAAAGATTAAATGGAAACCAACTAAAGATCGAATAAAAACTAAAAACTAAATGCAAAAGATTAATCTGAATGCAAATTGCAACTGAAAACTAACAAAGTAATTAGGTGCATAAAATAACTTAACATAATTTTACATAGCCGTAGCATCATGTTTTTTCTACCGATTCTCACATTCTAACGTGAAATGAAACCAATTGTGTAATATTTTATAAAAACATGCGTATAATTTTCCTTTTTATTTATATTTATTTTAATATTACATTCCACTATATCTAATATATCAATTTTATTGTCCAAGATGCAACAGCAACTTGATGGATTTGAAAAGGAATATAACTTTGCGAACATAGACTTAAAATATTTGTATATGATCAAAGAGAGGGTTAGTAAAAGTCAAAGTAGACAGAAAATAAAAGAAATACATGTCAAGTTAACTATTTGATATTGACCAAAGGTAATCTCAGCGGATTATTTTCTTCTCTTCAAATATGGAGGGTATTTTCTTAGAAACATTGCGTGTGCATAAAAGACCAGTTGAGTGATTTTAAACTGATAAAGTTCGTCGATCTAAAAAATGACCGGTTAAAAATACATGTTCAAAGATCGTCCATAGTTTGATTCTAAATTTTAAACATTGACCATTTTTAACTGGTTTGAAAAATGCCAAGATAAAACCCGAAAATTGGTTAATCGATAATTGGTCTGGTTATGGTCCAAATCTAAGTTTGAAAAAACCCGGTCAAGGCTGAAAAAACTCGACTAATTAGGCCCGTTGACTAAAACATTAAAAATATATTTATGACCAAAAGAATAATTAAATATTTAAAGAATAATTTACAGTCATCAACAATTATATAAGAAATTGTTAAATGTTTTGAATGCATGTATCCAGGTTGTTTATCAAAACTTATGGCAACTATCAAAGCGATTTTTGCTTACGAAATACATGTCAAAGTAATCAAAGATCAATATCTTGGGATTATTTTCTTCTCTTCAAATATGGAGGGCATTTTCTTAGAAACATTCTATGTGCATAGAAGACCAGTTTACTGGTTTTAAATTGATAAGGTCCGTCGATCTGGGAAATGACCACTTAGAAAACACATGTCCAAAAGACCGTCTATAGTTTGATTCTAAATTTTAAACATGGACTAGCTTTAATCGGTTAGAAAGATGTCTAGATAAAATCTAAAAATTCGCGGCGCTAGTTAACCGAAAACAGTCTGATTAAGGTCCAATTAAAATCTGAAGAACATGAGACCAAAGTTCCATTAGCTAGAAACGACTCATCTGAACCACCAGATCTAGCGATCGACGTCCACGCCTTCAAGAAACAAAATCTCGTGCTGGCATCACCAAGGCTATGGTGATTGGTCATTCCGATGGAGATACCGAAGTTTGGAAGCCACGTTACTTGAACAGAGAACACCGGAATCTTTACATGATCGGGTTCTTTTGCAGCTTCCGGCAATAGAGGAATAAGATGATAAAACTTACCACAGTCTCGAGGATGGTTTCCGGTAAGATAGTTGAAATCAAGAGTAGACTCTGCAATTGTGAACTCAACTGAGTCACCATCAACATAATGGATTTCGGGTTTTCGAGTAGGAGTCGGAAAAACGATCAAGTTCCCTGCAAATGGGTAGAAATGTTGGAGGGTGGTTGATAAAGATTGTTTAAGATTAGGAACAATAGTTTCTACGCAATGGGTTTTAGTAACAGTTGGGAGTTCATAGAAGATGAGATGGTGAACCGGAGAAAAGGATAGCCATAACATGTCGAAGAAAGTGAGTGACAGAGAACCGTCGGCTACTGGTGGCGATACATGCATGCGACTGTTCAAGAACCGTTATAAGGATGGGAAGGGAAGCCATATTGTTGTTAAATTAACACAACAACAATGGTGTTAACATAAACGATAAACAGATGGTCCTTATTTAAACCCTAACATCCTTTTTATATTTGTTTCTAGTACACAAAATAAATAAATATTTATTCTTTCTTTTTTCAAATAATTTATAAGTGTAAACTTAGTTTTAATCCCCATACCTTTTTATCCTGGTTTTAATCGTTAAAGTTCATTTAATATAAAATAGTCATTTGTATTTTGCTTGGTTTTAATTCCTTACATAAATGGCTGTTAATAAATTTTGTTAAAGTGATTTCATCATTTTTCTTCTCTTTTTTTCTTTTGTTTTTGGTTTTGGCTTTGGACAGAAACTAAAGTTTACTCAATTTATAAATAGATCCTAACAATGTTTCTGACTTTTCATAATTTCTTCATAAATAGACAAGGAAAAGTACAAATTTGCTTCTTGTGGTGTGGTGTACAAAATTAGAATTGCAAGTACATAATGGTTTACTACGATTTGTATTTAAGTGTTTTGCTTCTAGAAAAGGTGCATTTCATTAACATTATTAGTCAAAGTACTCTTGTTGATGATATTTTTCTCCTCTTACCTATTTTTTGAGTTTTTCTTTAAAAAAATTAAAATATATACAGAAGTTTATTATATTATTGAGTTAGTGTTAAACATCATTTTCTAAACAAAATGCAAACTTTAATGACTAGTTTTATACTTGTTGAAACGTAAGCACTAGAACAAAGTTGGTTTTATAGGATATTCACCATTAAATGAAAGACTTTTTCTCTATGAATTTGTATGGTAAATTTGTTGTTGGTGAATAATTCATATTAATGGCAAATCACTCAGGGATTCTCTAGGCGATCTATTAGTATTTTCTCGTAAAACATTGGATTCTACAGAACCATTTTGGTATTTTTGGGTGTTCCCTTGGTAATCACCGACGGAAATTTCACTAGGTGATTTTTGTGGTTAAAAGTCATTTGTTTTGTAACGACTTTGAATGTCCAAGCATCCTAATAGAATAACTTGTAGAACCAAACTATTAATCGTTCTATCTAAAATTGTTACAATAGGTTGGTAAAATGTTTTTGAACATTTTAATAAGTTTTTTAGAAATTTTTAAAAATAAAATGTCGCATTGGTTATTTATAGGACAACTTCGAAAGATATGTTTAAACTCATCTTTTTATTGAACACTTGCATTTATATAACACTTTTTTAAAATAGTTTCGTACAACATTAACTAAACGCTACCTTAATTTATTAAAGGTTCTAACATTAACCGTCAAGTAAATTACAAATTTCGACGCTTCGCTTTTTCATTTGTCTCGAAGTTTTTTTTTTTTTGAAGTATATAATATTTATATACGGAAATTGAAATAAACAAACAAACTCATACACCCTCCTCAGCTATGGTAAGGTTTGAACCCCCGACCTCCTAGAAGATAAGGGGCTCACATACCGCTAGGCCAAAGGCCCTTTGGTCATTTGTCTCGATGTTGGTTCTTATTAACTTCGATATGTTAATTGAGGGGCATATGCATCATTTTACCTTTCCTAATCATTTAAGGCTAACTCGTGGATCCCTAATGGGTGCAATCCCTCTTTCATCTGTCTCATACCGAAGATATTGGATGCTCAGGAATGCAAAGACTATAGACCGATTGTCCTGCTGAGGGAGTTGGATTGGAAAGGGTTAACATAGCTACATCTGATTTAAAATGTAAGGTAGCAAATATGTTGTGCAAATATCTGGGCGTGCCTCTTGGAGAGAAGATTTCAAGAATCCAATCTTGGAAACTGATCTTCGACAATTTCTAAAAAAGACTTTCGAAATGGAAGTCAAAATCTCTGTCCTTTAGGGGTAAAAAGGTTCTTTCACAAGATGTTTTGGGCAACTTACCTAGTTTTCCATGTCTATATTCAAGGCCCTAAAGACAGTCGTTGTTAAGCTTGAAGTAATGTGAAACGATTTTTTTCTGGGAATCAAGGATGGAAAAAGTAAAATCACTTGGGTTAAGTGTGGATCAACCTTTAGAAGTAAAGCCAACGGAGGCCTGGGAATCCTTAGTATTGTTGCAACCAATGGTGCCTTGCTTGCCAAATGAACATGGAAGTTCAAAACTGACTCGACCGCGACTTGGATTAAAGTAATTAAATCGACCCATGAAACGAACAAAGGGCTTGATATTGGAATGAATTGTGTTAAGGTGGATGGCCAAGGACCTAGGTAAAACGTAGGAGCTGCCTTAAATAATCTAATTAACCTCGGTATTTCTTTTGATGATTTATGCATTAAATGGATACAGACGAAATACCTACTTTTGGACGGATAAATGGTCAGGAACCAAAATATTTAGGGAAGGGTTGTCAAGAGCTTTCGAATTAGAAAGAAATCCAGGAGCCATTGTTGCAAACCTATTAGACACAATCAACTACAATTAGGTATGGCGAACTGCATCGAGAAGTAGTTGTGATTTGACTGAGGTGGAACATATATCGAAGATCATGGAGTCAGTTGATATCACCGACTCGAAAGACAAATGAAGGTGGACTCTTACATAGGACAGGATCTTTTGGCCCAGTCTTTGAGAACAGAAATTGAAAAATTGCAGCTAGGAATTGGATCCCAGAAGATGCGTTGGAATATTCTGGTTATAGTGAAGATCAATATTTTCTTTTAGAGAATGTATCTCTATCGTATTTCGATCAAAGATAGATTGGAGCAGCTAGGAGTGGACCTTGATAACCCATAATTATGCCCTTTCTATAAGTTCGAGATTAAGACAGTTGAACACATTTTCTTTAAATGCTCTCGGGTGATGATAATTTAGGAAAGGGTTCAAAGATACTGGAACTTTACATTCTCCTCCTTCAACTGGGCGGGATCGTCTTTAGAAGGTATCGATAATTCTCGGGTTTCTAAGACATTCAGAATGGGTATTGAGGCAATTTTCAAGATCAGTTGTTTCTCCTTATGGCATTTTCGCAACAAATTTCTTTTTGATAGGTTTGTGCCTAGTCTTATTATGTTGTTCGATTTTATCATTAAGAACGCTTTTAGAAGGATAATCTATAGGTGTAAAGGGAATTGAAAAAACTTCGTCGAGTGTAGTACATCTCCCATTTCTTGTCTTGATCCCATGTAATTTTTCCTCGTTGATAGCTTCTGGCTATCCTTTTTTTATGAATCTGTCGCTTCCAAAAAAAGAATTAAAATTAATATAGCTTTACGTATAATAACTATATAAATGTAAATATAAATGAATATCCTATAACATATTATAAAACATTTTACTTTTTGTTTTTGTAACTCTTACTTTCTCCCTTTGGTAAAAAAAATAAGAATGAAATTTTGAAAGATTTTTGGAAACCCATACTATTATCCTCTAATTGTGAGTTCAGTACAAGTACAATCAAAGTAATAACCAAACACAAACGATAAGAAATTAAGTGAAACACAATCGTCGGCTTGATTACTTGTGAGCGAATAGGTTTACACGATTAAGCTCTAAACCTAATGATACAACAATAATAGTTCTCTCTATTTTTCAACCCTAGAAAACATAAACTATATATACCATATAGGTATTTACAACTTGAACCCTTCAACTTCTTTCTACTAACAAAGTTAACCCTAACAATCTCCCCTTTTGAATTGAAGTTCAAAAAATTCCACTATGGAACGTAACGTCTTCATATAGTGAGTAAGTTTATCATCACTTCAATAAACCTTTGACAAAAAACAAACTTTCCTTTAAAGACGATTAAACTTTGAAGCACAAAATCCAAAGAATAACAATCTCCTCATTTATCAAAATAAAGTATTTAAATCAAAATCTTCAGCTTGAATTAATCTCTAAAATCTTCAGAAGACATTTAAAACTTGTAAGTTTTGACCGCTCCCCCTCAACATTAACATCATGTCTTTGAATATCTTCAAATATCTTTCTTGTTTCTTCTACTCTTTGTACTATGTCTTCTTTATGTATCTTTGATGTGTCTTTGATATACTTTCTCCCCCTCGTGATGATTAGGAGAACCCCTAAGTAGCATGAATCATTAAAGACACAATCAATCAACTGTATCAAACACAAAATGTTAGCTCCCCCTCAGAAAAACATCTCTTTTAGAAGAATTTGCTCCCCCTTAAAAGATGATCTATATCGAACAAGAATCTCCTCTTTGAACAATGGGTAATCAACTAACATACAGTAGCATTTTTAGCAACTGTTATCACTACAATCAAAATAAATTCTATTGAGTGGCCTATATTCAATGTTGGCAGCGGAGTAGCACTGATAGGACTTCCAGTCATAACATAAGTAAAGTTATAGAACTAACTTCTCAGACTGTTCCAGCATAAACACAAAGATATGCATTTTGAATCATAAAGACTCGTGCAAGTGTGAAAGAAATAATCATTTAGCTCAATGTGCATCGAACTGAAGTTTGAAGGCGGAGCAGAGTTCCTTATTTTTCAATATCCAATTTTCCCAAATGAAAACTAGATAGATGATATGTTGTGTCCCCGTGAAAACTTGAAACATCTCTTTGTTAAGAAAGAAACGAGTAGCAGGTGGGGATAAATCAAGAGTTGTCATGGACTAACTGCTTGTTTCAATGATAGCCATCAAAAAGTTATGAACTAATCAGTAGATGTGGTTGCCCAGCTTAGAAGTGGTTGGTGCAGAGTTTTATTTTTCTTTTAACTTTGTTCACACACCCTCTATCTTTTAATAAAGTCTTCACTTCTAACCAAACTCTCATATCCATTTTACCACTCAGCACAATGAGATTACTCAACCGTATGAGTTATCTCCCCCACTCGATGATGTAATTCCCCTCACATCTCAACCACTCAGGGATTACTTCTTGGGTGGGAGTACCGACTTGGGTAGTCCATAGAAGTTCATGTAATCTCACACACTGTTCCCATGAAAATATTTCCTATAATGATTCAAAAATATAAAGCTTTGAAGCGTAGAAAAAAAATCAGAGATCAAAATATCTGAAGTAGGAGTCCTGAACTGTCAGAAGTCAAAGCGTTTCTACGAGTTCTAAACTGATGTATTTAGAAGTCATAATTCTCAAAAGAATTTAAAAAAAATAAACTTCCCTCAAATATAGAAAATTACATACTCTCCCTCAAACCAAGCATCTGTCTGATCATGTGTTTAAATAATCTGAGTTCAACACGACACATGATAACCTGCAAAACAAATTAAACAGATTTTGGTACCCATACCATCCTGGGTCCTTCAAAGTTAGCTTTAGTCTTAGGAATGTTGTAAGTTCCGAACCATCTATTTCGATTAGAAGTTCTAACTATAAATATCATTGTAAGGGGGAGAAAGTATATCAAAGACACATCAAAGATACATAAAGAAAAAATTGTACAAAAAGTAGAACAAATAAGAAAAGATATTTGAAGATATTCAAAGACACGATGCTAATGTTGAGGGGGAACGATCAGAACTTACAAGTTTCAAATGTCTTCCGAAGATTTTAGAGATTAATTCAAGCTGAAGATTTTGATCTAAAGATTTTATTTTGACAAATAGGGAGATTGTTATTCTTCGGATTCCGTACTTCAAAGTTTAATCGTCTTCAAAGGAAAGTGTAACACCCACAAATTTGGAAAAATCGACTAATTTAAAATTTTCAATATTACATCAAATGAAAGATAAATCCCTTCCTATAAATCAATACTTGAAGTTCCTCAAATAACACTTTTATATAAACATCTACAAAAGTAGGTCAAGTCTTATACTAAGACATAACATGGACGGGTGTTACTAAACCCAAAAGAGTCGCTATCTCCGAATGCGGAAAACGTCACCAAGAGCTAGATCTTTAACGTGCTACTCCCTAGCACTTAAGTCCACACGTGTCGCTAGTACCAACCCCAACAAGAACCTAATGCACATGTCGACAATAAAAAAGGTTAGGCTTAACGCCTAGTGAGCTCAAAAGTCTATAATGCATTTGTAATCGTTTGAAATTAAAAAATTGCCTGATGAAATAATAACCTCTCAAATAGAATGACTTTATTATAAAGCAACATCTTTCCCAAATTCTTTATTTTTATAACAAAAGCTTTAAATCAAGTACCGTAGAAATGAAAGCTTTAAAATACAAATATCCGTTCAAACACGAACTCTACACTTTTTACTCACTCAAAACATGAAATATGTTTAAATTCTCCAAATACCAAAATATAGACCAAGCTCCATTTTCTAAAATACCAAAAGATGGTAAGTTCCCATGATATGATTTTATGAATTATGGATAATACTCCATACTCCAAATACGTCACCGGAAATGTAGATAAGCCTCTATACACAAACAACAACAACTTTCAGTGACGGGGGAGACCCGTTTGCATTAAGATCAACCAAATTAGGTCTTTAGTTTAATGCGGGATTAAGCTCAACTAAATTAGTCTTTTGCTTACGGGTAACACGTTCAACCACATTAGGTTTATACCTTGATATTTATAACCCAAACAAGTTCAACCAAATTAGGTCTAAACCTTGCTATAATGCTCTTGGGAGAACATAGACTTAAGGATAACGGGGGAGAACCGATATTGCATTAAGATCAACCAAATTAGGTCTTTAGTTTAATGCATGATTAAGCTCAACTAAATTAAGTCTTTTGCTTATGGTTAACAAGTTCAACCAAATTAGGTCTATACCTTGATATTCATAACAAAAACAATTTCAACCAAATTAGGTCTTTACTTTGCTAAAATTTAAAAATTGACTCTTATGCCTATGGATCCATTACATTCTAGCCATAAAATTACACGACACTAAATGACTGACTAACACACCAAAACGTGTAATATATCAAATAAATATGTCATAACTGCATATAACTCTAAAACTCGACATGGAGCAATTTAAATTGGACAAATGTCCCCAAGACTATTTTAATCAAAACCGAACAAAAGCTCCATAACTCGACACTTGTGTAATTACCCAAATCAAACATCTTTGGTTGAGACAAACCGTTTTCCAAATGAACTCAAACTCTATTATTTCTAAAATGCCTCATAATGCAAGTACGTGTATTTTCCAAACGGTTTATAAGATAAAAAACTCTAAAGACGCACATGACACCAAAATATCCTCATTTATAAGATAAGACATTAAAACAACCCATACTTGTGATTTACTTGACAAAATATGCAAAGACCCTAAATAAATGCATTCTCAAGATGTATTACCCAAGAACACCATGTATGTAAATGTCATCAAATACTCAACACATTTGATAAACAGTAAGTAAACATGTTAATACTTCAAAATGGACATTTTTGGCATGTACATAGTTTCACAGAATAACTTGAACTCACCTTAGATTTAGGCTAAATCTAGGTTTTATCCCAAAAGCTCCCTTTGAAGACGAGTCCAGATCTGCAAGCCTCCTTCACTAGAAACCATATCTAGTTCATAAATAACCTAGAAGACATCAATAATAATCCCCCAACAATCAGATCTATAAAACCCTAGTCTAAACCCCAAGTATACCAAAATGGCCGAAATTCTAAAATAAGGAAGATACATCAAAATATAAGTTCTAGAGAACTAGACATGGAGTTTTTGACAAGAAATATAATCTAAATGGGTGGAATAACTTACAAATCTTGATTTGGAGAAAACCCCCAAAATCGTCAACAATGAAGGATGAGAACTTGAAGAAGATGAAGAACACAATCTCTTGAAGACTTGCCTTTGGTTCCTCAAGCTAGAGATGAAGTTAATACTTTAGATTGGTTGATAATGAGGGCCAAGGGTTCAAGAAGGTAGAAGAAATGAGAGGGAATGGTAGAAAAACGAGTGGAAACAACACATGGGTGGAAATGACACCAAAGGTTTTTTTATCAACTTATGGATAACCGATGACTAAAATAAGAAGTATGAATAGTGTAAGGAATAACTAAAATTATTATTCACCAAATATTTTATGTTAAATATTGATCGAATAGAAAAAACTATTATACATCAAATATTTTATGTTTAATTTTTAATTTTTACTTTTTTTTAATCGAATCCGTCGGAAATACGTCAAATATCCGTCGGAAATTTCCGACGGATTTTTTCCGTCGGTAAAAACCGTCGAAAATGCCTTTTTTGTAGTAGTGAAATAGTTACTAAAAATTATTATTTCATAAATATTTTACGTATATTTTAGAATTCAATTTACATTTTAAAAATACATATAACAATATATTGTTTTCAAAATTTCAAACCAATAGTAATTCAAAGTTTCTACAATTCAATTTTTAATCATCGGAATTTTTATGGTTAACCCCCTATGAAATCAATTATTCCAATTCTATCTTTTGCTCTATGCAAACTCAAATGCCATTTCCATCTCTTTTTTTTCTTTTAACTTTCGCAAATGGCAACCTAATCCCATCTCCATCTTTATCCTCTTTTAACCCTTTTAGCAATGTTTTAAAACCCGGGTTTCAAATTGACCCGGTGTGATGATCGGGTTTCGGGTTAACTGGTTTAACCGGTTCAACCGGTTTCAATAATTTTGTTGTATTTTTTTCATTTTCCTGTGTACATTTTCTTGGCATCAAATACAAGAGTTTGTAAACCACATTCTTGAAGGAAATAAGGTACTTCTTTATGATTACTAGACATAACAATTTTAGTTGATGAATTATGTTTTGGAGTTATTTGAGCAACACAAAGATAATCGAGAGCAACACATGACATAAATTCGATTATATTCATGATTTTCCAAACATATATTAGTTTTTTACACATTTACACAAGATTTTCCAAACAAAGTTACCTGTGGAGAACTAGAGATCGAGAGCTGAGGGAGATGAGATGAGATAGATAGCCGAGCAAGGTTGATTTCTTGAGATGGCTGAGCAAGATCGATGGGAGCAGATGAGCCACGAGATCGATTTCTTGAGTTTTTTGGTCGGCTCGTTTCTTAGCGTTTTAGGGGTTGGGTTATTAGGAGCAGACGTCGATTAGGATTTAGGAGCAAAAAGAGAACTTTTTTTTGTTTTTAAGTTTTCTAAGTTTTTTAAATTTTAGTAAAAAACCGGGTTTTGAAACCGGGTTTGAGACCGGTTCAACCGGGAAAATCGAGAAACCCGGCCGGGTTGTACCGGGCCGGTTAGAGGCTTTAACCCGGTGATTATTAACCCGGTGAGTAGACCGGGTCCCGGTCCGACCGGCCGGGTTGACCCGGGTTTTAAAACACTGCCTTTTAGAGCGTTTCGTCAGTCGACTTCTCTATAAAAAAAATTAAAATACGAAAGCTAATCTAAAATTTCTAAAAAAATTTATATTTAACTTTAACAAAAAAAAATTATATTTAACACAAAAAAAAATTTATATTTTTCTATTGCATACGTTTTAACACAAACTATATTAATATAATATTTAATTTATTATTCCAATACATTTTAAGAAAAACTTAATATAAAATAATAAAAATTTAATCTAATTGAAATGATTGAACAAAATAATTATTTGTTTCTCTCACCATTTTTTTCTATTTTAGAGTAGCTGCTGAAGATTCTCTTACAAATTCTGATCTTAAAAAATCTAAGAAATTTCTTCAACGGTCATCTTCTGTCCTTAAACACCTCTATAAAGAACATCTCTGATCCACCTTCATCATCACTTTCAGAAGACCCCTATTTCCTCAACCTCCCTGCTCACACCGGCTAGGAGTTCGTAGTTCTGATGGTTTTTAGAAGACCCTTTCCCATCAATCCCAAATGCTCTCAAAAGGTCTCGTGCTTCTTAGGCTTTACAGGGAGGAAAAAGGAAGTTGGTTAAGGACATGGATGGACCCAACGTAGAGCACATGTCGATATATGTTGCAGTTTCATTTATTCATCATAGTGTAAAAAATTACAAGACCATGAAAAGTACCACTGTACCAATTTGTTATGTGTCACCATATATATTTTGAAACTATAATGAGAACAAAAGTTTCCTTTGATTGAGTTGGTTTACAATGTTTTTCTTCCACTGAGACCCGTGTTTGAATCTTCTTCTTGTTATTTTCTTAGTTTTCTTTTTTACTTTCTGATTTATTATGTTCCTGAAGAAAAAATTGCTATAAAAGAGTTGAACACAAAATCTAACGTATGAAAAATAATAAACTAACCAAGAGACGAACAATAATTTTACGAATAAATATCCCTTGTCTTTAATAGTACTTTGGTGTAAAATGTGTCCGTCCGTGATTGAGGAAGAAGGGGTAAATAAGAAAATGTCCATATTTACCTCTGTTTTTGTTTTGGAAAATAGTCATTTTTTAGCAAAAAGAAATCGAAATGTTCTTCTCTGTAAATTAGAACTTTATAACAAATAAGATCAATTATTTTTGGATTAAAACAAATTGTAACTAAATATATTAAAAAACCCCACTTACTGAAAATTCTCAAAATAACCTCAGAACAAACATATCCATTGTAAACGTAAAAAAAACAAAGAGAAAAAGTTTGGGACAACAGATTTTTATATTGAATCTAAAGGTATGTTTCTATTCCATCGTGAAAAATACGAAGGAAAGCCTCCATCTCCGTAGCCGAAAGGCAAACTCCGATCTCCAGATCATCGTTCGATTCTTTACAGGCACTCAGAGATATGGAATCATTATAATCGATAGAAACCGTTTCGTGCTTTGTGGGCTTCCCCCATCCATAATCCATATCGTAAAATTTCAGCTTTGGTGTTCCGGCAACCCCCATCATTGTCGTTGGCATCCCTTGTGAGAATAAACCGTCAAACGGCCATATATCTTTCACAACTCCATCTTTTTCGGTCAATATCTTATGTAGACTTTCTCCAAGCAAATTTGCAGCGTTCAAGAATCCTTCATTTCCTGTTAAAAGATTGGTTTTTGCGATTGACTTACATAGAGCAACACAGTTCCCGAAATAGGCTGACGGAATCGGTGGATTCATACGTGCCCTACAATCAACCGAGAAACCGAATATTTCCAGCTCATCGTTGCGTGATTTCACGATGCAACTCCATATATAACCACATGCTATGGTAAAAGATGATACATATGGTAACGTTGGCAGTTGGGTTGAAACCCATTTCTTCAATCGATTGATAACAGTTCGAGTCAAGATAAACGTGGCCCGGACTTTATCAGTCGGTTCAGAAAGTCTTGGAGGTTGATACTGTTTGTTAAAAGTAGTTTCAACCTCTAACTTCTTTAGATAGAGGTCATCTATTTTCGGGTAGTTTACAACTCTATCGGAAAAGGGCAAAGTTCCATTTGCTAGAAACGACTCATCTGAACCAGATCTAGCGATCGATGTCCATGCCTTCAAGAAACAAAATCTAGTGCTAGCATCACCAAGGCTATGGTGATTGGTCATTCCGATGGAGATACCCGAGTTTGGAAAGAACGTCACTTGAACAGAGAACACCGGAATCTTAACATGATCGGATTCTTTAGTAGCTTCCGGCAATAGAGGAATAAGATGATAAAACTTACCACAATCTCGAGGGTGGTTTCCGGTGAGATTGTTGAAATCAAGAGTAGACTCTGCAATCGTGAACTCAACTGAGTCACCATCAACATAACGGATTTCGGGTTTTCGAGTAGGAGTTGGAAAAACAATCAAGTTCCCTGCAAATGGGTAGAAATGTTGGAGGGTGGTTGATAAAGATTGTTTAAGATTAGGAACAATAGTTTCTACAAAATGGGTTTTAGTAACAGTTGCTAGTTCATAGAAGAAGAGATGGTGAACCGGAGAAAAGGATAGCCATAAGATGTCGAAGAAAGTGAGTGACAGAGAACCGTCGGCTATGGTGGCCGGTGGTGGCGATACGTGGAACTGTTCGAGAACCGTAAGGATTGGAAGGGAAGCCATATTGTTGTTGAATTAACCCCGTGTTAACATATACGATAAAGAGAATGGTGTTATCCTTTTTATATTTGTTTCTAGTACACAAAATAAATAAATATTTATTCTTTCTTTTTTCAAATAATTTATAAGTGTAAACTTAGGGTTCGTTTGGTTTACGGTGATTGTTTTTTAGGGATTTGGATTTCATGGAAGGATTTGAATTTGGAAGGATTTGGATTGGATTGGATTTAAAAATCATAGGTGTGTTTGATTTGTAGGATTTGGAATGGAATTGGATTTCTATTATTTATAAATAATTAAATTACATTTTTATTAATCAATTATTACAAAACAAATGTTTTTAACATTTTTAAAACATTATTTCATACAAATCCTACGAAATCCCGCGAAATCCCGAGCATCCGTCAAGGATTTCAAAATCCAATGTTTATGGAATTTTAAATGAATCAATGGATTTTAAATCCTTACCATTAGACAAACCAAACACCGGAATGAATTGCATTTTAAATCCAAATCCCTCCGAATCCATCCAAATCCCGCCAACCAAATACGCACTTAGTTTTAATCCCCATACTTTTTTTTCTGGTTTTAATCGTTAAAGTTCATTTAATATAAAATTGTCATTTGTATTTTTTGCTTGGTTTTAATTCCTTACATATATAAATGGCTGTTAATAATTTTTGTTAAACAAAAAGTAATTTCATCATTTTTCTTTTCTTTTTTTCTTTTGTTTTTGGTTTTGGCTTTGGAGTTTACTCAATTTATAAATAGATCCTTACAATGTTTCTGACCTTTCATAATTTCTTTATAATAAACAAGGAAAAGTACAAATTTGCTTCTTGTGGTGTCGTGTACAAAATTAGAATTGCAAGTACATAATGGTTTACTATGATTTGTATAATTGTATTCCAGTATTGTGCTTCTAGAAAAGGTGCATTTCGTTAACATTATTTGTCAAAGTACTTTTAGTTGCTGATATTTTTCTCCTCTTACCTATTTTTTTAGTTTTTCTTTTAAGAATATAAAAAATATAAAAAATATATAGAAGTTTATTATATTGTTGACTTAGTGTTAAAGATCATTTTGAAAACAAGATGCAAACTTTAGTGACTACTTTTATACTTGTTGAAACGTAAGCACGGGAACAAAGTTGGTTTTATAGGATACTCACCACTAAATAAAAGAGTTTTTACTTATGAATTTTTTTTTTGGTAAATTTGTCGTTAAAATGCGATTCAACCAGAAAACCATCACAAAAGTTAGTGGATAAATTGTTGGTGGGTAATTCACATTAATGGCAAATCACTCAGGGATTTTCTAGGCGATCCATTAGTATTTTCTCGTAAAACATTGGATTCTACAGAACCATTGATATTTTTGGGTGATCCGTTGGTAATCACCGATGGAAATTTCACTGGGTGATTTTTGTGGGTAAAGTTATTTGTTTTGTAACGACTTCGAATGTCCAAGGATCCTAATAACCAAACTATTAAACGTTCTATCTAAAATTGTTACAATAGGTTGGTAAAATGTTTTTGAACGTTTTAATAAGTTTTTTAGAAAAATTTAAAAATAAAATGTCGCGTTAGTTATTTATAGGACAACTTCGAAAGATATGTTTTAAACCCATCTTTTTATTGAACACTTGCATATATAGGACACTTTTTAAAATAGTTTCGTACAACATTAACTAAACGCTACCTTAATTTATTCAAGGTTCTAACATTAACCGTCAAGTAAATTACAAATTTCGTCGCCTCGCTTTTTCATTTGTCTCGAAATTGGTTCTTATTAACTTCGATATGTTAATTGAGGGGCATATTCATCATTTTTCCTTTTCTAATCATTTAAGGCTAACTCGTGGATCCCCAAGAGGTGCAATCCCTCTTTCATCTGTCTCATACCGAAGATATTGGATGCTCAGGAATGCAAAGACTATAGACCGATCAGCCTGGTGAGTTACATTTCTAAACGGATAACCAAATTGATTGCAAATCGAATTAGTAGGGTCATTGGTTCTATCGTGAGTGGTTCTCAGTCCGCTTTTATGAAAGGAAGGTATATCCTGGACGACACTTTGATAATGAATGAAATCATTAGTTGGGCAAAAAGAAACAAAACGGAGGTCCTTCTATTCAAAACCGACTTTGTAACACTCGAAATATTTAGTTCGGATCACTTCGGGTCAAAAACAGCCAAAAAGGAATACTTGACAGATTTGCGAGGTTGTGCCGTTTGAGTCATATCTCACTCATAGAAGCTTCGATTCAGATGATTCAAATTGTTATGGAAATTCAAGACACAGACCTACAACTTTCATTTTTTTGAGTTTTTTCTTAATCGAGCTCCATCTAAGGCGAAAACGGGTGAAAAGTAGGAAAACACCTCAGTACAGTCCATGCTATGTTGCCAGGCGATTATGACATGGAATAATAGCATGGCATGGTCGTCGGGAATCCACCTGATGGAAAATTGACTTTTGGTACAATCCGAGCGATCTTGCCATGCGATTATGACATGGCATGATCGCATGTCATAATCGCGGACGACAGCAGTGCATAAAAATCGGGATTTCAGTCATTTGACCATAACGTCTTCACCATAGCTCCGTTTTGAGCGATTCAAGTTGCTACAGTTTCGTATTTCAAAAGCCCTTTAAGATGGTAACAATGAGGGTTAAAGTTTACTTGATGATTTGGGGTTCTTAGACGTTGAAAGGTACGATCACCTCTCCGAAATCTTGAATCTAGGGTTTGAGTTTTTGCACCAACGACTCTCATTCTCTCTTGGGTCGTTTGGTGTATGTTTGGAGGTTATGTAGGTGTTATCGGAAGACTTTCACCATGGATCTAGAGGTGTAGCTCAAGAATCTAAAGTCTTCACCGAATGGAGCTCGGTATTGGGGTTTTTCTCCAAATCAAGATTTGTAAGTTTTCCACCCTTTAGATTATATTTCTTGGTGGGAAACCTTTGTTATTAGCTCTATATATTTTTTATTTTGGAAGTATTTTCGTATTTAAAGATTTTGATTATTTTAGGTATTTTGGTTAATTTTAGATTTATAACTAGGTATTGTTTAGATCTAATTTTCAAGGGTTAATGATGTATTTTAGGTGATTGATAAATAAAGTTCCTAGGCGTTGGATCTTTGCGGATCTATTATCTTCTTCAAAGAAAGCTTAAAGTGGGTAAAATCTAGATTTGTTCGTAAAATCTAGCGAGGTGAGTTCTAGTCACTTTTACAAAACTATATACATGTCGAAATAATCGTTTTTGGGATAAACTTGTTATCATGAAATGATTTCTTACTAGATAAAAAGTATGATAATGATATTTTGGGTATTTAGACCATCAAATCGATGGAAAAGCTTTATAAATGTTTTATGGGATGTTTTGAGTCATCAAAGAGCTTTGTTTGCAAAAAGAGGTTATTTTGGAAAATTTGGAAAATGGAGCTTGTTTATTAGATTTTATTTGGTGAAAGGATAAACTGAGTTAAAGGAAATAATTTTCTTGGTTTTGCATATAAAACCTAGTATTTATTAAATTGGTTGAAGCCAATGTATTTGGGAAATTATATTTAAATTATAATCATGGAGTTATCTTTTGTAAACTCTTGGATTTCAAAGGTAACAATATTTGATAAACCACCTCCTCAACTTTGAGAGGTTTGAGAAATATAACGTTTTGGATAACGGTCTTTATAAAGGATTTTACAAGACTTTAGATTAAAGTCTTAACCAAATGATTTTGGGTATTGTCCAGATTTTATGACTCGAGACGTAAGATTTAAATGTATCAATTTTATATGTTACATTTAATTGGTAAATGTTTATCTTGGGAGCTTTGGTCTTACTTTCGGAGTCAAGTCAGTTGTCTGCATTGCATTGGATCCATAGGCATGTGAGTCAGTCGGTTGTCGGAAAAAATTGAGTCCCTCGTTAAGGGTCTTGAGCCAATAGGCTTTGGTTGACAGTATTACAAGGATGGCCCCGAATGGGAATGCCCTTGCAACCGTGGGTATTACAGAGATGGACCCAATTTGGGAATGCCTCTGCGGCCCTGGGTTTTATGATAAGGAAACTCGTTGGAGAATGCTATCGGGACCCATATTTAGAGGTTGTTGCCTATCATAGATCACACGGGTATTCTGGGAATGAACTTAGTTTAAAGTCGGGTCCCATTATCATTAGTTCTTAGTGTGAGTTTAGGGTTTTCAAGTAGGTCTTGGGTCGGGGTGTTTTGGAGATGAATCCGTATGGGTTGGGATCCGGGACCTTAGGTATTACGGTGGGTACTCGTTGATGGGTCATACACCGGGACCGTGATCATAAGGCACTACTCATTAACGTCTAATCCCGGCTTACTTCGTGTCCGCCCCTAAAACGCAAACGAGCCTCCCCCGTCACCGAATGGTGTTATTTGAGTATAGAGTCCATCTTTACTTTTGGTGATTTCGGGGTATTTGAAAGAAGCGCCTTTATAAGATTCTTGGTTTAAATCTTATTTATTATTGTTCAATGATAAAGAGGCACGGTCGTTGGTATTCAAAGAGGTATTTCTTGTTTAAAACTTCATATTTTGAAAAGCAATGATTTTGAAAAATACCTTCCTTCATTTATGAATATTCCGTACAAAAGGATGTTTGGAAGTGTGGATCCCAGATTTGATCAGGTAACGTATGTATGTATGCAATAACACGAAGAACACGATGAATATTGATGAAGATCCGAAGTCAGATATCTTACTTAATATCAGATCTCTCTCTCACAGATTAGCTCTCAAAGTTATGCACCAATGTTCTTCTTCTCTAAAGCTAGCCCTAACCCTCTATTTATATGTATAGGAAATACGGTATAAGGAAAGTAAAGATTAAGGCATTATACACATGCCTTATTTAATTACAAAATAGAATGTTTCCTTATATTTAAACATTAAACCTTTCCTAATTAATGACTTTGTTGATTTTACACTTTAGCCTTTCACGTCTTCAATAGTTGTCATATCGGATACAATATTTTCAGACCTAACAATCTCCCCATTTGTATTCGAGATTACAATTCAGCAAATCAGCACTCTTTTGAAGACGGTGAAACATTTGTCAACACATCTTTCTTATTGATTCTTTTTCTCTCCCTACGAAAATGATCTCTTGTAAGCTCCGTAGCTCCCCCTTAATATTAGAATGAAAAGAAAATCGAAGGAGCCGCGATGTCGTAGGGTATAAAACTTGTTGGGTCAGGCGATGTCGACATCAAAAGATCTCGGGCCAAGTAGATTCGACAAGAATTGATGTCAGGCCCAGATGAATCGATCAAATTAGGTGTTGGGTCAAATGGACGCGATTAAAACACTTAGTCTACTTGTCAATCCTTTGTTGCTCGACAAGAAATTTTGTCGGATCTTAAGCAGTCGATAAGTTTTCAACTTTTTTTTCATTTGACTCGATAAGTTTTCAACTTTTTCTTCATTTGACTTTGAAACACATTTTCTTCCCTTCACAATAAGCATTCGTCTTTGATATACCTTTTCTCCCCCTCAGATTGATAAGGAGAAACCGAATTATTATGAATAATCAAATACATTAAGTGGAAGCGTAAATGTGGAATAGTGGGTAAGAGCTAACATAGAAGCACAAATAGCAACTATTATCACTTAAATCAAAATTAATTTTAATTAAGTGGTCTATATGCAGTGTTGGCAGCGGGTTGGCACTGATAGGACTTCCAGTTATCACAGAAGTAAGTTATAAAACTATCTTCTCAAATTGTTCCGGCATAAACACAGAGATATGCATGTCGACATCAAAAGATCTCGGGCCAAGTAGATTCGACAAGAATTGATGTCAGGCCAAGATGAATCGATCAAATTAGGTGTTGGGTCAAATGGACGCGATTAAAACACTTAGTCTACTTGTCAATCCTTTGTTGCTCGACAAGAAATTTTGTCGGATCTTAAGCAGTCGATAAGTTTTCAACTTTTTTTTCATTTGACTCGATAAGTTTTCAACTTTTTCTTCATTTGACTTTGAAACACATTTTCTTCCCTTCACAATAAGCATTCGTCTTTGATATACCTTTTCTCCCCCTCAGAATGATAAGGAGAAACCGAATTATTATGAATAATCAAAGACATTAAGTGGAAGCGTAAATGTGGAATAGTGGGTAAAAGCTAACATAGAAGCACAAATAGCAACTATTATCACTTAAATCAAAATTAATTTTAATTAAGTGGTCTATATGCAGTGTTGGCAGCGGGTTGGCACTGATAGGACTTCCAGTTATCACAGAAGTAAGTTATAAAACTATCTTCTCAAATTGTTCCGGCATAAACACAGAGATATGCATGTGGAGTCACAAAGAATCGTGCAAAGTGTCAAAGAAATATTAGTATATCTTTTGGCTCAAAGTAGACTCGATGTGCACAGAATATGAAATTCGAAAACCGGAGGTGTGTCTTCTTGTTTGAATATCTAAATCTCCGTGATATATGAAACAAGAATCTTTTGTCAGATACTTGAGTAGTTGGGTGGGGTGACACGAGTTATCGACACTGGGTCCATGTTTATTTCAATATTTTCATCTCCAAAGAATCGAGAATGAATAGATTATGTGGCTACCCGGATAACTGTTTAGGTTTGGTAAGGATCAATTTTCCTTTAAGTCCTGTCACACCCTCACTTTTTCTTTTATCTCACAAGTACTCAATTTTATACCATTTCAAAATATCTATCCTAGGGGTGTGTTTCATGGGTAGGTCCTTCCGGCTTTGGATTGACCATAGAAACTTCTAATTCCTAACACACAAAGAGTTAAAAATATTAAACTCCGAGTTCTGAATTGATGTATTCAAAAGTCAAAATATTAATAGCAGGTTCATTGCTGAGATACTATGAAGCTAAGTAAATGGTAAAAATGTGGTACTCCCCCTTAAATGTAGCATAACCTTTTGAAAGATTGTCATGTGATGTGAATATTCTGAATTTGGAACACACATGACATACCTACAAAACAGATTAAAAAGATTTTGGTACCCAAGCTTTGTTAGGTCGTCGAAGGTTAGCTTTAGAAACAACAAATGGGGAAGTGGGGATACTGTAAGTACCATACCATTTATGAATGAACCTTTGATTGACAAAATCATTTGTTCCACAATTAGAACATAAAATCTTTGTGGCACTTAGACTAATTAGCTGATTGATAGATTTGACAAAATAAGGCAAATTAGTCTTGGAAACAAATGATCTTGTATCAACTACAGGAGATGTATGTGGCATGTTTCCAACACTATCATCTGTAGTTGATTTCTTCCTCCAAACCATTTTAAACTTCTTAAAATTACCGGAATTAGCAACAAAATCATTATAAAACCGATTAGAATTATGAGTTCGAGAATTTGAAGAATCGTATGATTTGGAGCTGTGAGAATAACCATTTGATTTAATACTTGAAGAGTAGTTATTCTGACAGAGACTAACAAGAGAAAGAGGAGTCATCTTTGAACTTGAAGCATAATCAGAATCATTAGTAAGAATCATTTTTTCAAGGTTATTTAACTCCACATTTATTTGTTCGGGAGTGAGTTGTTTGAATTATTCTGAATTCTCTTTATGCATTTGTTTTAGCTTTGAAATCTCGTTTTCAAGTTCTTTGATTTTGATTGAGAGACGATCTCTTTCTTTCAACATCAAATCATATTTATTTTTAAATTTAGATCTCAAGTTATTTTCAATCACAAGATTTGATTGTAATTCAGACAATTTCTTTGAAAGTTTACAAATTTCCTTTTCAAAAAATTTCTTTTTATTCTCAACTTCCTTTTCTAAATGTTTATTTTTGTTGAAAATTAAAACACTTTTATTTAAAATATTCTTTTTATCATTTTCAAACATTTTTCTTTCTTTATTTAGAATTTTCTGAAGCTCAGAAAGTTGCTTTGATAGATTCAGACATTTCGTTTCAAATGATTTTCTCTCTAAAATCACAATTTGCTCAAAATCAGACACTTGTTTAGAAAGTTTTTGAATTTTTAGATCACAAGTTCTCATTTTGCTTTCAAAGGCTCTTCTCTCAATTTCAAACTTGCATTTCTCATCAGAAAAAATCTTTCCTTTATTCTCAAAGTATGTTCTTTCATGATCTAAAAACTTTTCAAGTTCTCCACCAGTCGTTGCAGAATCTTTCCTTCTCTCTAATTCAGAAATCGTGTTTTTAAGATCAAAATTTATTTTTATCAACTCAAGATTTTTCTTTTTGCAAACGTCTTCATAAAATACATGATGTGTATTCCTAGTATGCTCGGTGAGTTGTTCTTCCAAAAACTCATTTTTGTTTTTCAATTCTTTACTTGTGTGTTTAAAATCATTTAGATAAACATTTTCTCTTAAGAGTTCATTAATCACTTTCATGTTATTCGTGTGTCTTGTTTCAAGTCTTTCAATTTCAGCATTGAGATCAGAAAATTGGTTTTGAGAACTCATCTTGAAGAAAAAAATAAAGTACTTGTTACCTGATAAAGTGATCTCGATCGGTGAGTTTTGAAAAAATTCTAAGAGTTCTTTTGAAATAAAATAAAATCTCAATTTTGACAGAAAAAGATGTCGGCTATGAAGTAGGCGATAAGTTTTTATGTCGGGTTAAGAGAACGCGACAAGAAAACTTATCGGGTGAAGAGGAGTCGACGAGATTTTATCTCGGGTCAAAGGGAGTCGATAAGATTTTATATTGGGTTTTAAGGTGTCGACAAGAATTTATATCGGGTATTAGGTAGGCAACAACTTTTTATATCGGGCCTTAAAGGGGCGATAAGAAAACTTATCGGGTTTTAAGGATGCGATTTAAAACACGATTATGAAAATCCTTTTTATATTTATTTTAAACTATTGAAGAGCAAGAACGAAGCCTTCGTCGACAAAAAAAAAACCATGTCTTTTTAAGGAAGAGAAGATCTAAGTTCCCGAGTCCCCAACAATATTAAAAATAAAATAAAAAGATTTACTTTAAAGTTTAAACAGTGTACTTGAGAACTCTTAAACCAGAAAAGCTGCAGAAGTCAGAGACCCTGAGTTTTCCAATAAAAGTGAAGCAAAAGTACTAAAATTTAAACTAAAGTAAAAAAAATTCGAATTATGTTAAAGTTTAAGACTTGGTACTTGAGAACTCTTAAATTAGAAAAGCTGCAAAAGAAAAAAAAATCTGAGTTTTCCAATAAAAGTGAAGCAAAAGTACACAAAATGAAACAAAAACAAATTTGAATGGGAAACAGAATCTTATCAAGAGATAAAGAAGCGATATAAAAGGTTATCGATAATAATAGATGTGATATAAATTACTTATCGAGACTAACAGATGCAAAACAATTCTTATCCAGATTTAAAAAAAATTCTTATCGATACAGAAAGATGCGACAAGAAAACTTGTCGATAATCAAATGTGCGATAAGAATTTTTGTCGATTAACAAGGATGCGATAAAAAAATTCTTATCGAAACAGGCTTTGAAAGCTTGTGCCGACAAGTTTTTAAACAGAAAAACATAAATCGAGAATTTTACCTTTAATTGACGAACTCGATTAGAATCAGATCAAACCTCAGATTGTGTAGCTCTGATACCAATTGTGGATCCCAGATTTGATCAGGTAACGTATGTATGTATGTATGCAAGAACACGAAGAACACGATGAATATTGATGAATATTCGAAGTCGAATATCTTACTTGTATTGAATAATATCAGATCTCTCTCTCTCTCACAGATTAGCTCTCAAAGTTATGCACCAATGTTTTTCTTCTCTAAAGCTAGCCCTAACCCTCTATTTATATGTATAGGAAATACGGTAGGAAAGTAAAGATTAAGGCATTATACACTTGCCTTATTTACAAAATAGAATTTTTCCTTATATTTAAACATTAAATCTTTCCTAATTAATGACTTTGTTGATTTTACACTTTAGCCCTTCACGTCTTCAATTGTTGTCATCTCAGATACAATATTTTCAGACCTAACAGGAAGAATAAAGATTATTCGGTTTCCATCACTTTCATTTATGGGATTGACTGTTTTAACTCACTAGGCGTAAGCCTAACCCTTTTTATTTCCAACATGTATATCAGGTATTAATAGGTTCCAAGGTCGTATTGGAGCTTGAGAGATTTCGTTAAGATGGCATAGGAGCGTCATTGGTTTTAAAGATAGCGGAGTTGGATGATTTTAGTAGCACTCGATTATTCCTAAATCCATTTATAGATTAGTTAGTTTAATTAGAATTCTCTGATATAGACTTTGTACCCTTTTGAGGGAAATTATGTATTCGGTCTGTAGACCGTTCCGTATTTGAAGGTTTTCGAAAGTTTAAATTTTCTGCTATCTTCAATGAATTTTTAGGGTGTTACAAACTTTGAAAAATCCTTTGACTCGGTGGATTGGAGATTCTTGATGGGAATACCGAAGGCGATGGGTTTCTCTACTAATGGGGAAGATGGATTCAAGCATGTTTACATTCGACAACTTCACCTATTTTTGTGAATGGTTCCCAATCTAATGAATTTCGCCTTCGTAATGGTCTCTGACAAAGGGATCCACTGTCCCTTTTTTTGTCCATAATGGAAATGCAAGGTCTTCTTCTCATTATCGAAGAGGCTAAATAAAAACAATTGTTAAAAGGTATCGAAATCGGTTCACACAGATTTATTATTTTACATTTGTTTCATGCAGAGGACGACCTCTTCATTAATAAATGGTTGATAGAAGATGGAAGGAACCTAATTCGAATTCTTCGATGGTTTTTTCTTGCTTCAGGGTTAAAACTAAACCTGTCAAAAATCTCCTTGTTTGGTATGGGAGTTGGAGTGGAAAGGGTTAACAGAGCTACATCTGATTTAAAATGTAAGGTAGGAAATATGTCGTGCAAATATCTGGGGGTGCCTCTTGGAGAGAAGATTTCAAGAATCAAATCTTGGAAACTGATCTTTGACAATTTCCAAAAAAGACTTTCGAAATGGAAGTCAAAATCTCTATCCTTTAGGGGTAGAAAGATTATTTCACAAGATGTTTTGGGAAACTTCCATAGTTTCTCATGTCTATATTCAAGGCCCCAAAGACAGTCGTTGTTAAGCTTGAAGAAATGCGAAAGGATTTTTCTGGGAATCGAGGATGGAAAAAGTAAAATCACTTGGGTTAAGTGGGGATGAATCTTAGAAGTAAAGTCAACATAGGCTTGGGAATCAGTAGTATTGTTGCAACCAATGTTGCCTTGCTTGCCAAATGAGTGAGGAAGTTCAGAACTAACTCGATTGCGACTTGGATAAAAGTAATTAAGGCGATCCACGAAATGTACGAAGGGCTTGATATTGGAATGAATGGTGTTAAGGTGGATCGCTAAGGACCTAGGTAAAACGTAGGAGCTGCCTTAAATAATCTAAATAATCTCGGTAATTCTTTTGATGATTTATGGATTAAATGGAAATAGACAAAATACCTACTTTTGGACGGAAAATTGGCCAGGAAACAGAATATTTAGGGAAAGGTTCCCGAGAGCTTTCGAATTAGATAGGAATCCAGGAGCCACTATTGTAGACCGATTAGACACAATCAACTACAATTGGGACTGGCGAACTGCACCGAGAAGTAGTTGTGATTCGACTGAGATGGAACATATATCGAAGATCATGGAGTTGGTTGATATCACTGACTTGGAAGACAAATGGAGGTGGACTCTTACATAGGACAGGACCTTTGCGGCCCAGTCTTTGAGAACCGAAATTGAAAAATTGCATCTAGGAATTGGATCCCAGAAGACGTGTTGGAATATTTCGGTTACAGTGAAGATCAACATTTTCTTTTGGAGAATGTATCTCAATCGTATCTCGATCAAAAATAGATTCGAGCAGCTAGGAGTGGACCTTGATAACACATAATTTTACCCTTTCTACAAGTTCGAGATTAAGACGGTTGAACACATTTTCTTTAAATGCTCCCGGGTGATGATAATTTAGGAAAGGGTTCAAAGATACTGGAACTTTACATTCTCCTCCTTCAACTCGGTGGGATCATCTTTAAAAGGTATCGATAATTCTCGGGTTTCTAAGGCATTCATAATAGGTGTTGAGGCAATTTTCACGATCACTTGTTTCTCCTTATGGCATTTTCGCAACAAATTTCTTTTCGATAGGTTCATGCCTAGTCTTAGTGTGGTGTTCGATTTTATCATTGAGAACTCTTTTAGATGGATATTCTATAGGTGGAAAGGGAGTCGAAAAAACTTCATCGAGTGGAGTACATCTCTCAATTCTTGTCTTGATCCCATGTAATTTTTCCTCGTTGATAGCTTCTAGCTATCCTTTTTTTATGAATATGTCGCTTCCCAAAAAGAATTAAAATTAATATAGATTTACATAATATAACTATATAAATATAAATATAAATATAAATATAAATATGAATGAAAATTCTATAACATATTATAATATATTTTACTTTTTGTTTTTATAACTCTTACTTTGTCCCTTCGATAAAAAAAATAAGAATGAAATATGGAAAGATTTTTGGAAACCCATACTATTATTCTCTAATTGTGAGTCTAGTACAAGTGCAATCAAAGTAATAATCAAACACAAACGATAAGAAATTAAGTGAAACATAATCGTCGGCTTGATTACTTGTGAAATAATAGGTTTACACGATTAAGCTCTAAACCTAATGATACAACAATAATAGCTCTCTCTATTTTCAACCCTAGAAAACATAAACTATATTTACCATATAGGTATTTACAACTTGAGCCCTTGAACTTCTATTCAACTAACACACTTAACCCTGAGAATCTTCCCTTTTGAATTGAAGTTAAAAACATTCCACTATGGAACGTAACATCTTTATATAGCGAATAAGTTTATCATCACTTCAAGAAACCTTTGACAAAAAAACAAACTTTCCTTTGAAGACGATTAAACTTTGAAGCACAGAATCCGAAGAATAACAATCTCCCCATTTATCAAAATAAAATCTTTAGATCAAAATCTTCAGCTTGAATTAATCTCTAAAATCTTCGGAAGACATTTGAAACTTGTAATTTTGATCGCTCCCCCTCAACATTAGCATCGTGTCTTTGAATATCTTCAGATATCGTTTCTTGTTTCTTCCACTCTTGCAGATCATTGAATAAACCTGTCGGAGTCAAACCAGTTCTTCTAGACAGTCTTGTGACGAGCATGACGGTGATGATGATCATTATCGCCATGAGGGTGAGAAGAGACGATGAGTTGACGAAGGTTCGTCTACTTATGCCATCTTGGTGTCAGTTTGTATCTACACTGTCTGCAACTGACGCTCCAAATACTTCACATGCGAGAACCTGAGATCCTGAGATCTCGCCTCCTGGAACTACTCAAGCTGAACTATCAACTAGCCCTACAAATGCTCCATAAATGTCTTCTCATCAAGTAAAGCAGAAATGCGTTCAAGAATAATATAGATCAAAGTGGGAAAATACGAAAATTAGAGTGCCATATTTGAAAGAGAATGAAAGAAAGATTTATGTCAAGGAAGCAAATAAAGTTGAATATCGGGATTATCAAGAGAGGTCATTGAATACCTACATATGTTGAAGGTTGTGATCCAATGGCCCCATCAAGTCAAGTAAAGAAGGACAAGATTTTCTCAATCAAAGAGGTATACTACGACAAGTTCAATCAAGTAACATACCATATGTTTCTTGTCACTCGACAGGATGGCAAGAAATGGAGATTCTCTAAAGCCGATTTTCATTACCTGGATATTGACGATGTTGAGTTCATGTACATGGAACTAAAAGACAGGAAGAGAAAGTCAAGCGACAAGCTCATGGTCTGCAAGCTATTGTCAGATTCATTCAACGACAAATCCGACTTAGCAATATTGAATATTTTGAACGCGACATCAAGAGCAATCAGGCCAAGGTAAATTTGGACAGACCCAATCAAAAGCTCACAGAGATTGAGAAAATTATTGTGTTAACTATTCTAGATAAACCAGAGTTTGGGATCCTGTATATGAACGATGTTGGCATTAAAAGCCTCATGCGCTTCAGTGAAATAACTTCCAAATCAGATGGTACGTTAATGTTGCTTCGTATAAGACTGAATGCAAATCCGATTGTTGATAGGAAAGCTGAGGATAAAGAGAAGATAAAGTCGGTGCAAAGGTATTTGGTCGACATCCAAGATCGGGAAACTATTGAAGAGCATTTGCAATAGCGTCAGGTGCTCAGGAGATTTGAAGCTATATTTGATCTATGACATTAATGAGGCTACTTTGTTACAAAGGGGGGAAAATGTTAAAAGTAGGGGGTTTGTTTTATAACTTGGAGGCTATATATTGATGTGTTCGGTTAAAGGTTTAAGGTAGAGATATGTTGAGAGTTTCCTACTTTCCATGTTGTTTAAAACTTGTAACCATGAATTCTCTTAATATCAATACACATCAGAGTTATGGTTTTGTGATCATAAATGTGTTCTTCATTGTCTATTCAATTTACACTTGTTATCTACACTATCCGCCTTTGCTTACTCCTATTTATATTCCCCATCATTGAAAATGGGATGATTTATTGACTTTTTTTGAACTTTTCTCTTCTTTAAATAACTATAAGGGTATGGTATAAAATGTAAGTGGTAAATAATAATTTGTAAAATGTTTACGTATTTATGATGATCAATAATATAATTAATTTCAAAAAATCTTCAATATTGGGTTCGTTTCGAAGTTATCGACGAGATTAATTTATTAAAAATCCCCAATGGTCAACCCATGTAAAAGACTTGAACAAAATAAAATTATATAAAAATTGTTGGTACCACAATAATACACTTTTTCTCCCTCTTTATCTTACACATCAATTTCTTCAACCACTTGAGGATAAAAAAAACACCTTCAAGTCATTAACTCTAATGGCCAGATCATCTTGACATAGCCATTGGAGATGCTATGTAATTTGTAAAAAGAAATACGCATTTTCAATTAATGTATGATTATGTATGTTAATGTTAACATGCTAAGATTGTAAATGAAAAAAGAAAAACTCAACGATATAAAACAAATTAAATAAATAATTATAAGGGTTTTAATTTTATGTCTTAAAAATGATTTCATAGTATTTATTGTATACATTAATATGAGCAAAACTAAAAATATCCAATATTGAGCTCATTTTGAAGGTATGATGATGGTGTCATTTGTTAAAAAACAAAATGTTTTAAACGTATTTTAGTTAGCATTAGGTTAATATGATAAGTGTGTAAAATAAAAAATAAAAAACAAAAAACAAATAAATATATAACAAATTAATTAACTAAATACAAGAGTATAAATTGTCGTTTTAAAATTAATACGTCAAATAGCGTGATCGAGGAGAGAGAAGTGTTGCATTGAATGGGGTATGAATTAATAGGAGGGGGTATGCTTAGCAACCCTATTTCCGATGGATCACTGACAATTATTTGGCTACGTATAATTTTTCCGATCAAATATCAATCCGTCGACATTATTAACATTACCTACGGAACATTCACGGGTTATAAATTTTTTATTTGTTTCTTTTAGTGAAAAGTTGATCTTAATGAACCTAATATACTATAAGAAAACCTACAATTCATAATTACCGGAAACCCCTAATCCAATGCCCACTTTTAGTTATTTGTTTACATTAAATAAATATCGAAATGTTTGTTACATGTCCATTCATATCAGGAATCTAAACATAAAGTAGATATTAGAAGGGTTTTCTTAAATATACCCATATTTTTCTTAAATAGACCTCATCCTACGCTATCTAAACTTCAAAATGAAAGTATATTGCATGATTGATTTAAAATAAATATAATACAGCTGTAAAGTGCAAAAAGATTACAATTTAATTAAGTGAAATAACATTGCATTATAACTATGAATAAACTAGTGATTGATGTTGCGAAAACCGGATTAAAAAGTGTGCGTACATATATACACAATATGTATACAAAGTTAATAAAAAATTACCTATTTTTTATATAATTTTCTTATTCAAAAAATTTTAACATAGTAAAATAATAGTTTTTTGATAAAAAAACATGAGATAAATATGTGGGTTTTCAAAAACTTGATACACTAATATAGGAAGAGTAGTACGAGTTTTCAAATTAAAATCATTCAACCTACCATTTTTTTATTGTGTACAAAAATATTTAGTACATAATGCTTGGAATAGTTGAAAGATTTTGATTTATACATAATAATGCTTTAACAACGGTAACGAGTTTATAAATCATAAGGTTACTTACAATCATAATACGATTTTATATGTTTTTTACATATTATTGATTTGTAACATTGCATTGCGATTATATAAAAGCCTTGTGCTTTAAATTGTTTTCAAAATATTTTATGTATTTATTATTAATTTGTACGTAACGTTCTGATAATTATATTTTAGAAAATTTAGAGTTATAACCTAAATGTTTTATAATACAACATAAAAATATGCTAGTTGTAAGTTTTCAATCACTATTGATATTTTATTTGCAACATAAGTTAGAAAATAACAACTCACAAGATACATATTGTGTTAAATGTGTAAATATATTTGTTGCGTGCTTTATAATTTATAAAAATAATGTGATTTGTTTGAAATGTAATGTATTAGTTTAACTAATTATATGAAACTATGAAGAATTTTTTTTTAACTTTTTAATGTTTTTTGTTAATTGAAATATTAAATAATTATGTTTTTAATATATATAGTTATTATGTTGTAGTAACTCAAAAAATATAATAACTATAATTACTATTGTAGTCATCGTAATACTTACAATACTTATCAACTTAAAAATTAAAAACTTCATATATTTCTAGCCAATTTACATTCATGGTGTAAATAACATCACGTATTTTAGTTAAACATATTTGTCGTTGATATACGATTATATATATTAATGTAATAAGAAAGTAAAATTAAAAATTAAAAAAAAAACGTAAAATAATTTATTAACTAACTGTAAGAGTAAAAAATGTAAATTTATAATAGAAAATGAATTTAAACCCACACCAACAAAATCGTTTGGTAGAGGGGCCATTTTGCAAAAATAAACTTTTATTTTATACCTCAAATCCCACGAAATTGCATTTTACGTATTTTAATTAAACATATTTATAAAACTTGTTAAAATAAAAAAAATATTTTTTAAACAAATTTCAATTGATATACGATTATATATGTTATTGTAATAAGAGTGTAAAAAAAATTAAAAAGAAAAAACGTAAAGTAATTTATTAACTAATTATAATAATAAAAAATATGAATTTATAATAAAAAATAATTTTGAACCCACTTTGGGTAGAGGGGTCATTTTATAAAAATATATTTTAATTTTAAACCCCAAAGCCTATGAAATAGTGATGTTTTTCGTGGGGTATTGCAATTTTTTATATAAGGCTGTAAAATCTTGTATTTTGTGGGTTATTTTATTGGGGTTTAGACTATTTTGGTGGCGTCAAAAAGAAAATGACTATTTAGATAAAATTTTAAAAAAACTATTTTAATTAAATTTCCTAAAATATTCATTTATTTTATAAAATCCACTTTATAATAATTCATTTAAATATATTCTGTTATTTCTTCACAAATGTGGACTATTAATAATAATTTTATGAAAAGACGCAGCGAATCTGATTTATTTTGTGGTGGAATTCTTTGTGGATCCTTCCTCCCAAGATATAAATATTACAAAATCCTAATCATCATGGATCCCGAGTGTTGTCTTTATTGCTCAATTTTTGAAGGAAGACTAATGCCATTTCTATACGTTTATAATTAGTTTTTTTTTATTCTCATTTGATTTTATTTGATAAAGAAGATTACAATTATATACATTATTGTCAGCAGTAAGTAAAAAAAACTACCACTTTGATCTGGATCATTTAAATTAATCACGAGATTTAATATGAGTCGTCTAAGTTCACAATTTTGCGGTTAGTAAAACCTTCCAAATTGGTTCGAGCCTTGGAGTGGTGGTTTTCCTAAAAATGGTGGAGGAGTGGGGGTTTATCCTCTATGGTGAAGGTTTGGGTCCCGCATACTGCCCATATGGATGTCACTGTGGGTCCGAATCACTAACTTGTTTCACCTCTGCAGGGGCTGAACTCACGTTCCGATCTGGGCGGGAGCTTACTGCTGACTCTTCAATGCTGCCACGATTGAGGTTATGGGGGCTGTGGTGTTTTACCCCTCGTAAAGTATAAACTCCTGTAACTTCTTTTGTGTTAGACATTGGCAGGTCTTGTGTATTAGATTGGTAGTCGTTCTTCGTTGTGTGGGTTGGCGCCTGTTGGTCTAGTGTTTGTAAAACTTGCTGCTGCCCACACATTTCGTTCGGTGCTCGGTTTTCTTTTACTGGTTTTGGTTTTAATAAAGCATGCTTTGTTGCCGTTCAAAAAAAAACCTCCCAAAACCCTCACCTCAAACACATGAAATCAATTAATCTCCCGCCTCCCTCCCCTTAATTATCGCTCTATACTATAATTGCCATCTCACTCTTTTAATTTACATTTTATATTTTTATAATTAATAATTTGATTTATTTTATACCCCTTAATTTTTCATTTTTCATTTACTACCCTTATCATATTAATATAAATAATTGTATATGAACTCAAATGCATTTAAAAAATACGTTTCTGTTAAAGGAAAAGCAAAATAGAACAAGAAGTGGAGAGAAGAAATCATTGTATATTCTCATTAACAATAAACCCTTTAAATAGGGTGATTACATAAAGGTAATGATAAACATGGAATGAGATATATTTCATATATAACTCTAAACATATACGTCTATTCTATTGTCACATCCTTTTGACGATGACACATTTATCCTACAACACTCCCCCTTGTGCCGAGTCAAGGGAGTGATGGTGCACAACTGTTGCCTCGTTAAAATCTTACGCCAAAAATAAAAACCCAGTGGGAAAAATAAAATGGAGCGAAGGAAAGAGTACAACACACCGGTTTCTTTGCTATACATAGACTTTTTCTTTAGTCTAACATTTTCTTAGATTCATGCATAAATCATGAAAGTTAAGAAAGCATGATGATACATAAACTGTTGCCTCACTAAAACCTTACACCAAGGAACAAAACCCAAAGGGAAAAATAAAACCTTGGGTGAAGGAAAGAGCACAACATACCAATACTACATATATAGTAGACTCCCCCTTTTGTCTACTACTCCCCCTAGTTCGTGCATTAATCAAGGGAGTTTGGGAAGTCTCGACATTTCGATACTTTCTAATGTTTCCCAAATATGGTTTTAAATGATAATTTGATAAACAAGTATGTCATATTCTCTTTGCATCTTACTTGATTCATTTGAATCTAGAAGAGAGTTTGTTATTGCTGATTATATACAAACTTAAATCAGAGTATGCTTTGTATTATCACCCTTTTCATTTCTTATATACATGATGCATTTATTTCCATACATGCAGATAGGGTATTGCATGAACTCGAAACACTAGCTCCTCTAATATGTGTAATGATAGTCATTAACCATGTACACTATTGAACAGTCTCATGTAAAACAATATTCTTGGAATAGAAGTATTTGCCTAGTTTACTTCCAAGCAATTAACATGTTCCCTATGGTAATTTTTTATCCAATTTGGGAATGACCTTTGTATGAGTCAGATAGATAGTTAATATCAGCAAATATATACCAAGAGGGATAGTACTTTTGCCGCTCATATTCAAAATAGGTATTGAAGTTCGATTATCAATCTCATTTTTCTATTTGTAAAGGAAGTGTAAACCCACATCAATGGTTTCAAAAGATTATTTTAATATCATTCCAATGATGTTGCGTTGGCGCTGAGCTAAATCTAGCTAACGAGTTAATTGAGAAATACAATATACGGTCAAATGTATTGTTCTAAGTACAATAATGCGCCTATTATACTTAGATAGGGAATTCCAGCTCCCATCACCTCTTCTTCCTCATCCATTAGAAGAAATTGATCTTTCCTTTTATCCAACACTACGACCGATCATGGGAGTGCTAGCCGAATGCGCTTTGTCCATATTAAATCGCCTGGTTATTTTCTAGACATATGCGATCGGTGAATTAATATTCCACAAACTCGGTGTCTTAGATTAAATAGATACACAAAACTAAGTTTTCCCAAGATCTTTCATCTCAAATTCAGATTTTGAATACATTATAGTTTCTCTTATTTCATAAAGAGTGTCTATTATGTTAATTAAGTCGGCATATAAAGCTATGATTGAACATCTGGAACTCGTTTTCTTTATAAATACGCATGGGCACAGTTTATCATTCTTATATCCCTTCCCAATCAAGTACTTACTTAGGCAGGATTACCATATCCGCCTAGATTTCTTTAATCTATAAAATTAGCGTTTCAATTTCATTGGAAACGCATTTCGTGGTTTCTGGTAATATAATGGCTTCAAGCACTTTTATATATCTCCTTATATAGATCCCCATAAAGATATATAGTAACCACGTTCATGAGCTGCATTTCCCGTCCTTCGGAAATTACTAGGCTAATTAATTAGCAGAACGTTATAACATCCATCACGAGAGAACAAATCTTCTCATTATCAATCCAGGGCGTTGTGAGAAACCTTGCGCCAAAGGAAAGCCTTATACACCATGACTTAATTATTCTCATTACGCTTTTCTGACAAATGAATTATCTATGTCCTACGGGCTTTACACTTGGTGGGTTAGCAATAACGGACCAAATACCCGTTTATTTGTCAAATGTAATTCTCCTTGATTGTTTTTATTTATTTAGATCAATTTGCTCTTTGTTGACATTCTTCAATCGAGCATGGTTCGATGTTATCGTTCTCGATCATCTAATGAGCAACAATATATGTGAATATATCATCAATGAGTATTATGATCTGTCCATCGACTCATATACACTCTCATAATTCATTTGAGATTTCTTTGATCTCTTAAATCAATATTAACTTTGGAGCGTCCTCCAGTAATGATTCATAGACATAATTTTAGTCAGAGATAATCTCATGAGAGGTTTATGTATTGATGATAGATGGTTGTGCCTTACTCTTCTTTTCCTTTAGATGAGTATCTATCGAACCAAGTAGCTTCCCCTATTTCCTTTTGGGAGCCACGACCTCAACCACACCTCCACCATGTTGTGATTGCAACGCGCTTTCCAGTGGCGTTGTGCCCTTGTTTGGGAACTTTTATCCTTACGGGTATATTTGCAGCTGGTATATGTGATCTTGTCACTTGTAGAATAACATTAAACGTATCAGGTATCGAGTCTGATTCGTTTGACTTCAATTTTACATTGTGAAGTTTGGGGATCAAAATGAGACATGATGGGAATATTCTATGACACTTCCAGTCGTTCCCATGGAAAATCTTTTTTCCTATCTCCCCCTAACGACGGGAAGACTGTCTCATCAAAGTGACAACTCGCTAATCTAGCGATAAAGAGATCACCCGTCAAGGATTTTAATTAGCGGATAATTGTTGGGGATTCATATCCAACTTATAGTAAATCGTTTATAAGGACCCATTTGGGTGCGTTGTGGGGGCGCAATTGGCACATATATACTACACAACCAAACATGCGTAAATATAAAATATCAGGCTTATATCCAGTTACCAATTGGTACGCATGATACTGGTTGGCTAGTAGTGGGTCTAAAAACAAATGAGTAAAGCTGCATGTAATATTTGCATAACCCCATGCAAATGCGGATAAATTGGTGCGCATAACCAATGCCCTATATATCATCTATATTTTTTTGATGACAACTTTTATGAGACCATTTTATATATATACATGGGATATAAGAAACTCTAAATTGATCCGAATTTGTATGCAATAATTATCAATTCCTTGTGATATAAATTTTCTAACATTCCAAGTCATGTAGACTTGATGAGATAATTAGGGTGGTGAGCCCTTGAACGTGTAACTAGTGCTAGAGTGCAGCATCTTATGTGGACAATAATAAGACTTGTATTCATCGTGTCGAAACCAGAACCATAAAATACTTAAATGGCCCGCGCTCTGGTTGTTTATGTCCATTACCTTGTATTCGTTGTAAGAATGTAATATTTTTGTATTAGCTTTAGGATGGTCTCATTCCTGTCTTAGCTACGAATTAGGGTATACAAAAGTTTTAGGTATGACATATTATGATCGTGGTGTTGCTTTTTGTGATGCAGAAGTCAACAGTTGTAATTTGGTTACTTGCTTTACTTTGCCTTTCACTCGAAAGATAATGTGTTTATATGTATTTTTCAATACACGGATCATTATGTCATAACCATAGTGTCTCACAAGGTCATGTCGAAAATATATGTATAATTGTCCCAAAGTTCTTTATTGGTGACATAATATGATTTGATGACCTAGATAATCCACTAGCGTGACACCTTAAATTCTCTAATATACGTTTCTTTCATATCATTAGAGCTATTGTACATATATGCCCATTTCCATTCTTATATTATTATTTCCAATTTATACGAATATCTTAACAAGGTTCTCATTAATATAGTCCTTTAATGACTATTAATCTTGTACCAACAAGAAAATGACAGTCCGTCGTCTAAGTATTTTGGTTGGAGGAGTTATAGATTGTTAAATCAAAAAATAACAGTTCATTTCTTAGGATTGTGTAGGAGGGCCTACACAAAACACTTAGATTCTCCTCGGTATATTCCTACATTGAACGGAGAATATATTGAGAGCTTTATATTTGTAATTTTGATGTATTTCTTTACATTTATAATAGTTAGATATTTGGTTTTTCATCAGCAAATGAAATTAATTTAATAAATTTCAAATAAACTTATGTTGGGTCAATCTTCAATTAATATGATATAGTTCATTTTCAACTTGTTCTGTTTTTATGAGAGATTATTAGCATATTTTTCTTCTTTTATTGTCCATTGTCTTTTGGGTAGTAGTTGCGTTTCTGCTCCATGAATTTGAAATTCTTCCCAACTATTTCCATGACCCTGACCTTTTCCACGGTCTTGTCCATGTGGTACATGGATGACACGTGTGACAAATTGTCTTTAACTTACTATACTTTGAAGTTGTTTCCATCTAACACTTTCATTATTGACATAGAGGTTTTTCTTTATCCCAATATGTCTATTGTTGTTATTCAAAAGAACCTTGTTATGTCTCTCAACCACTTGCAGTAGGTTTATAAGTTTTTCAAAGGTTACTTTCCAACTTATATTGATTCATTAATATTTACTAATATATGAAAGATAGAAATAAAGTTTATAAATCATGTCATCTTTTGTGAGTTCCTTGCCACAAGATTGAGATGCATTTTAAGACACAACATTTTCTTTGTTGAAATCAGTCACCTTCTTGTAATCGAGTGAGTTTCATTTCATTGTATGATTAGTTTGGGAAGTTCATGGTAATGAATGCTCCAGATTTTCCTTTTAAGGCGTCCCACGGTTTTTGGGGGATTATAGTTAACGATATTCCTTATGAAAGTTGCGACTGATGTGTACTCTAAAAAATCTTGAGGTATTTACTTGTACCATTTCAAGAAGATGATTTTTAGGGTCAATGGTAAGTTGATGGGTTTTAGATATATTTGTGTACCTTTCCGACAGAAGCATTCTTTACATTGGATAATCATATGTGTGCTCAATTTCTTTTGAGTTTAGAACATCGAATAACAGATAATATATGACCTTTTTTTATAACACAATAAATTATGATGCACGTGAAATTTCATTATCATAACAAATATTGAATTTTTACTGTTTACATTTTGTTGGTAATAGTTGATGATTTTTTTTTCAATTTGTGACATAAATCACACAATCTATTGGATTTCCAGATAGTAGGGGAATCACATGGATTTCTTAAGCCTCTACAAATCTTAGGGTTATTTACACCCGTTTATCAAAATCCTTTCGATATCTTGTGATTGATCATTTATAAATTGTGGTTTTGGAGGTTTTGGCAAGAGGCCAGAAAAAATATTAGTTTGGCATATGAAGCCAATTTCAACGTTTTAATACCTTAATAGTATTTTAGGAGATTTTTGTTGAAGACTAAAATATTGTGAAGGTTAGAAGTATAACTTCCGAATATTAATTATAAAGTTGAAATTATAAGTAGGAAGTCAAATAAACATTTGAATAAAGTAAGCATTTATTAAGATAAAGCATTTAAACATTATATGATAAACTTAATTAAAAATAAATAAATATAGCAATAACTACATTAATAAAAATTAAATCAATCGAGTAGTTAAATAAAATTGAATTGAAATAAATAAATTAATTGACCTGCTTCATATATATAAACAAATAACGATTATCAAAAAAATATAAAAGGTAATAAATATAATACAATTTAAATCACCTTAAACGGAAACTAAATTAAGGGATAATTAATTGACCTGCTTAAATAATAATAATTAATTATCATATATATATATATATATAAACAGATAACAGTTATCAAAAAACTATAAAAGGTAATAAATATAATACAATTTAAATCACATTAAACCGAAACTAAATTAAGGGAATAACATATTTTGCCAATACAATATATATTTAATAAATAAATAAACGGACCTTCTATCTTTTTTTTTTATTAAAATAAAATAAATAACTAATGGGTTAAGAAAGAATTAGATTCCTCCTACTTCTTCAAACTCTATCATCAAATGGTGCCCTCTAATTACCATTCAACCTCAACCGCAGGAATAATGAAAGAAAAAACAAAAGGTCGTCAAAACCATTAGCCTAAAGCAAATATATTTTTATTTCTCTTTCAAATTTATTTTTAACAGACAAGAGGGTGCCAATTGATACAAAACATATCTTTTAGCCATTCATAAAGATATCAAACACAAAAGAAATATACCTTATTTTGATTGGTATCAACAATGAAAATATAACAAGAAAATCTATAGATCAATATCATAGACTGTATTTTATTTGACGTGATTTTAAAACACTTACATATGAACAAGGAGTTGATAGAAAACTTACTAGAATTTATGCAAACAAGGTATCGAATGGTGGATAACAAAGCAAGAACGCAAGTAACAAGAAACGTAACACATTGATATATATAAAGATGAAGGATGCATAAAGATGCTTACTTGAATTGAAGTAGTGGGAAACAAGTTATTCAACAACGCCAGGCAATGGACAAAATAATTCTTTAGCGGCGGACGATAACGGCTATAAAATTCGAGCGTACGTGCTGATAACGTGTTAAAGAAAAAGCAATATAGAACAAGAAGTGGAGAGAAGAAATCATTGTATATTCTCATTAACAATAAACCCTTTAAATAAGGTGATTACATAAAGGTAATGATAAACATGGAAGGAGATATATTCCATATATAACTCTAAACATATACATCTATTTTGTTGTCACATCCTTTTGACGATGACACACTTATCCTACAACAGTTTCTTTTTTTATAAATTATATTATTATAATCGTTTCATCAATATCTTCGAATTGATTCCAATATTGAATATTTTTTAATTTAATAATAATACTATTAAATATTATAAATAGATACGAATTAATTTTTTTACATTCATACATTTTTATTTTACATCTTTATCTATATGATATTATCTATCTAGGAGCCATTCAAGGAAGAACCGAGTAATTTGTGATAACCATAAAAATCTAATCTCAACCACAAATTAAATGATAAATTAGGTAATTATAACTTAAAATATTAATTTAAGGGCACTATAGGAATTTTAATATCTTCTCTCTCCTCTCTTTTCTTTGACGAATTCTTTTTAAATGAACCATAAAAGTAAAATTTAAAACATGAAAAATAAATACAATTAATGCATCTTTTTTGGCGGTCGATTCAGTCCAGGCCGCTCAAAAAAATGTTCAAACCGCAGACCAAACCGGACCGAGTGGTTTGTCTCTTTTTCAGACCAGACCGGACTACTAGACCGCTCAAACCGCCCAAAACGGTCCGGTTTGAACGGTCAAACGGTTTTTTTTAACACTCTACACGGATCTATCAGTTCAAAGTACCTTTAGAAGGCGTAACTCCTGAAATGAAGCTTGCTACTACTTCAGCGGTAGCAAAAGGTAAGCTTTTTTCTTCTTTATTAAAAAAATATAGGGTACGTGTCCAGGCCAGCTTGGGCACACTTCGACAGTTCAACTAATCCCATAGTCCCTTGAAAATAATAGTCAGGGAAATCATATGCGCGGCCCTGAGGAGACTAACCCCGTGGGAGCCCGAAGCAGAAATTGTAAGCAGTAACTAAAAAGTTTTTTAATGTTGCATCGCATGTTTGGATTATGATAGCTGCATTGTTGGGTAGTTCAAATTGAAGTCTAAGAAGCCAACTCTCAAGTCTGTAAACCTTTTTGGTCGTGGAGATGGACCGATTTATAAAAGAAACTTAAGTTTACAAATTACAGAAGATTTATGTGCATGCATAATATTGGGAAAAGGGCATGTAAATGCACTTGTTAAGTATATATATACATGTTGCCTTTTGGTAGGTTTTCAATCCTCAACTTATAATTTAGAATTTTTCTGTGCCAACACATAGTTTGAGAACTGAGAAGGCACAGGTTGAGATCCAGTTTGGGTGTACTACAAAGCTAGCAGCAAGTGGTCGCACCAGGTAAACAACTTCGGTTGTTTGTTATCAATGACGGAAAACGAACATCATAACTTCAGAGGCTGAAAAATAATATTATAAAAATTTACATACCCTAAAATACAGCAATATAAAAATATTGTGTTTCTTTTTATATTTTTTGAATTTGTTTTACTAATAACTTTTCTATAAAAATAAATGTAAAGAAAAATTGGCAAATTAGAAAATTACACCATAAAATCATTGTTTTTTATGTTTTTGAACTATAATATATTAATTAAATGAATATTGATTCCTTCGTTATTTTGCTCTTTCATATTTACAATAGGCGAGGAAAGGTTTTTTTTTAATCCTTTTTTTTTATTAAAACCAATTCACCTGTACATTCTGTCATGCCACCTTACAACCACGGGCGAAACATAACTATTATAGTCTTAAAAGCCGAAAATGTATTACTACAAAAAAAAAATTAGAGATTTAAATGATACGTACCTAACTTTTGTATTCTTTTTTTCTATGATCTAATATTAAATTTTAGAGAAAATTTGTTAATGGAAGACTAAGGGATCGTTTATCAAACGCTTACCCAATAAGCGTTTACCAAGTCATATTACCTTACCGGATGGACATGGCAAAGACCGAGAATCTTACCCAGTAAGAGCGATGCTAACGATCAAGGGTCTTACCTTTTAAGTAAGTGACGGCCTTGCTCGTAGACCTGGCAAACCTGTCGTATCGTGTGAGGTTCATGTCGGGTTCAAAGTTAAACGGGTTGAGAATGCCTAACCCTAACACGGACCGCTTAATTTTCGTGTCATGTCGTGTCAACCCATTTAACTTTCGTGTCGTGTCAACCCGTTTACTTAAATGGGTTGAAATCTATTAGCCAAACCCGTTTAATTCGTGTCGAGTTAGCATGTCGTGCCAGTTTTTGTCAGGTATACATGGAATGAACAATCAGTTTTTATTATTATTTAGTATTTACTTTGTTAAAAAAAACTATAAACCGTGGGTGTTGACCCCCGTTGCCTAACGACCTAATGAGCCTAATATAAACGGGTTATTCGAGTCATTTTCGAGTTGAAAATTTTGACCCTGACGTTACCCGTTTAATTTTCGTGTCGTGTCATGTCAACCAGTTTATTACTTAAACGTGTTGAAAAGTATTACCCAAACCCGTTTAATTCGTGTCAAGTTCGTGTCTGGTTAACGTGTCTGCCAGGTTTTTCCATGTCTACTTGCTAGGTTAGAGTTTAGCAGGTAAATTGTTGCATATGATGCCATTTTGATGGAGTAAAAATCTTACCCGACAAGGTAAGTGATAATGTCAAATTATACTGATAAACACTTACCGAGTAAGTATTTGTGTAAACAACCTCTAAAATCCGAAACCTTTAAACTATGAACCGAAAAATAGTAGTATAAACTTGTTATATTTTTTGTATTATTATGAACTAATAAAAACAAAACCTTTAGGTTATTAATATAACACTATATACCAACTTAAACATTTTTTGATTTTTTAAAAACTAATTTATATACATTTGATATTACTAATTAATAAATAAAAATGTAGTGCAGAAAAGGAAAAATAGAAATTGAAAAATGTAGCTTATGGGATTTGATATTTTTTTAAAATAATTTATATATATTTGATATTATTACTTAATAGATAAAAGAGTAAACTCTAATTTTGGTCCTCGAGGTTTACAATTTTTTTTTAAAGGGGGACCTGAATTTTGATAATTGCTCTGAAAGTAATCCCTCATCACTAACTCCATTAAAAATGTCAGTTAGGGCCAAAAATAAAATCGTACCAACTGTTGTAGGATAAATGTGTCATCGTCTAATGGATATGACGATATAGATAGAGATAAACATATTAGAGATAGGTTAGAACTGATAGTTATCTACTTGTAACATATCCCTATTTAAAGGGTTTATGATTAATGAGAATTACAACTTTTCTTCTCTCTATTTCTTGTTGTTCTATTGAGTTTTTCTTTAAACACGTTATCAGCACGTACACTCTATGAAAGTTATCAAAACCGGTACTATACCCGCCATCGTTGTTTGTTACGAGATAATCTCGTGTATACTACAATCCCGCCAATTAAATCAGGTACGTTTTCGGTTCTTTTATAATTTGATTAGCAATATATCTCGATAGTAAATCTTTCATATGTGTTCATGCTCTAGAATGACGGAAAAAAATACCCCAAAACTAGATACTTGTTTAATTGCCTTGCTTACACTTTGTTGTGAAAAAATATCGTTGTTTTGTTTCTTATATTTTGTATTATAGTAACCATATTCAATTGTTTATTAAATTTTATCGTGGATTTAGTTTTAAATTTGTTTTTAATCTTCTTGACGAGAGGATTTACTTTAAATATATGATTATTTATTATCAATATCAACTAATTTTTTTTAGTCATCCATATTTCATTGATAATGAATAATGTATGTGTTTATTATTTGAAATTAGAAAATATTATACGTTATTTATTATTTTAATAATAAATTATGGAACAGAATATTGTTTTTCCCCCTTCGCCAAAAAAAAAAAATTAAAAGGTTTGTTTTTATTTTTACATTTTTCAAAACCAAATCTCCTATTTATCTATCCAAAAAAATAAATCATATACTTATTTCAAAAAAAAATCATATACTTATTTCACAATGATAATGAGATTAGATTTCTTTTGTTTATATGCAAGACTTTAGGGTTGATACCCTCTCTTAAACTTTAAAATATCTTATTTAAATCATTATTTCAAATTTTTTTAAATAGATAAATCAGTAACTTTTATTCTAATTAGTTTAAATACTAATGTTATATATCACTATAAACTTATACATCCGATTTGTTAGGTCTTGTTGCTGAATTTCATTTTTTTAAGTATTTGAATTGTCTTGCCTATATAAAACTTCATATGCTTATTTTAACTTAGAATTTATTTTTTTATGTTTATCTTGATTATGATTTAGTATTTAATTGATTTTTCCATATAATATTATAATATTCAAATGTCTATCTTAATTATAAGTTTCTACTTATAATTTTTATAATTAACTTTTGGAAGTTACACTTTTAACTCCTATAACTTTTAATTTTTTACCAAAAGCTTCCAAAAATAAATAGAATGAAAATATTCAAATATTTATTATGATTATGAGTTCCTACTCATTATTTTAAATCTTAAATAATAAATGGAAGTTACACTTCCAACCCCCATGTGTTTTGGTCTTCTACCAAAAGGTCCCAAAATACTATTAAGATGTTAAAAGTAAAAATTCAACTTTATGGCAAAACCAATTTTTATTTTGCTTAATAGAAAAATCTCTCAAAATTATTAATGTTATTCATGTATTTCATGAAACGAAATAATTGCATAACACCGAAAGATTTTGTCAAACGGGTGTAAATAACCCTAAGGTTGAAGAGACTTTAGTAATCCACGTGATTCCCCTTCTACCTGGAAATCCAAAAGTGTTTTTGCGATCTATTTTCGAATATTGAAATATTGATGAAGTACTATCAACAAAATTTAAAAATACAAAAAATCCAATAATATTATGATAATGAAATCTCATGCATAACATAAATGATTATAGAGCATGATTTTAGAAAATCATATATTCTCCATTATTTATAATCACCTGGAGTCGAAAGAACTTGAGTACCATAAGATAGGCAAATATGTAAACTCCATCAAAACATATTGACCCTAAAAATCACTTGTTAAAATACAAGTAAATATTTTGAGATTTTTGAGACGATACATCAATCACAACCTTCATAGGAAATATTATTAACTAGAATCCCCCAAGAACCGTGGGACGCCCTGAAAAGGAAAATCAAGAGCATTCATTACCATGTACTTCCAAAACTAATCATACAGTAGAATGAAACTCACTCGATTACAAGAAAATGACTGATTTTTCAACAAAGAAATGTTGTGCTCAAAATACATCTCAATCTTCATGACAAGGAACTCATAGAAGATTTCCACCTTTCATATAGCAGTAATCATGTTAATGAACCAATGTGAGCTAGAGTATAACCTTTAGACAAATTCATCAACCTACTGTAAGTGGTTGAGAGATATAACAAGGTTATTTCAGATCACTAAACATGTTGGGACAAAGAAAATTCTCGTGGTCAATAATGAAAGTGTTAGAGGTGGAACAACTCCAAAGGACAGTGAGTTAAAGAAAATTTCACATAGGTGATATCTATACACCTCATGGACAAATTAACCATGGAAATAGTAAGGGTCATGACAAGAGTCGAAAAGGGTTTTACAATTCTTGGAGCAGAAATGCAACTACTGTCTAAAAGATAATGGATAATATAAGAAGAAAAAATGTGCTAATAATCGCTCATAAAAAAAGAACAAGTTGAAATGTACTATATCAGATTAATTTAAGATTGATAGAGCATAAGTTTATTTGAAATTTATTTTAAGCATTAAAATCATTTCATTTGCTAATGAAAAACCAAATATTTAACTATTATTGATGTAAAGAAATACATAAGAATTACAAATACAAAACTCTCAATATTCTCCGTTCCGTGTAGGAATGTATCGAAGAGAATTTGAGTGTTTTTGTGAGAATCCCACACAATCTAAACAGATAAACTAATATTTATTTTACTTTATAACTCCTCCAACCAAAATACTTAGACGATGTACTGTCACCTCCTTAATGCCTAATGGCATAAAATTAATAGTCACTAAAGCAATATGTTAACAGAACCTTGTTGAGATATTCGTATAAATTGGAAATCATAATATAAGAATGGAAACGTGTATATATATATACATCAACTCTAATGATATGAAAGGAACATATATTAGAGAAATAAATGTGTCAAACTACTAGCCAACCAATATCATGCGTACCAGTTGGTAACTGGATATAAGCCTGATATTTTACATTTACGCATGTTTGGTTGTGTAGTACATGTGCCAATTGCGCCCCCACATCGCACCCAAATGGGTTCTTAAAAAACGGTTCAATATATGTTGGATATGAATCCCCAACAATTTTCCGCTAATTAGAATCCTTGACGGGTGATCTCTTTACCGCTAGGTTAGCGAGTTGTCACTTTGATGAGACAGTCTTCCCGTCGTTAGGGGGAGATAGGAAAAAGGATTTCCATGGGAACGACTGGAAGTGTCATAGAATATTCTCAATATGTCTCATTTTGATCCCCAAACTTCACAATGTAAAGTTGAAGTCAAACGAATCAGACTCGATACCTGATACGTTTAATGAAGTGACGAGATCACATATACCAGCTGCAATTATACCCGCAAGGTTAAAAGTCCCTAAACAAGGGCACAATGCCATTGGAAAGTGCGTTGCAATCACACATGGTGGAGGTGTGGTTGAGGTCGTGGCTCCCAAAAGGAAATGGGGGAGGCTACTTGGTTCGATAAATACTCATCTAAAGGAAAAGGTGAGTAAGGCACAACAATTATTCATCAATACATAAACCTCTCATGAGATTATCTTTGACTAAAACTATGTCTATGAATCATTACTGGAGGACGCTCCGAAGTTAATATTTGATTCCAGAGATCAAATAAATCTCAAATGAATTATGAAAGTGCATACGAGTCGATGCACAGATCGTACATACTCATTGATGATATTCACATATATCGTTGCTCGTGAGATGATAGAGCACTATGACATCGAACCATGCTCAGTTGAAAAATATCAACAAAGAGCAAATTGACCTAATAGAAGCAATCTAGGATAATTACATTTGACAAATACACGGGTATTTGGTCCGGTAGTGCCAACCCACCAAGTGTAAAGCCCGTAAGACATAGATAATTCATTTGTCATAAAAGCGTAATGAGAATAATTAAGTCATGATGTATAAGACTCTCCTTCGAAACAAGGTTTCTCACAATGCCCTGGATTGATGACGAGAAGACTTGTTCTCTCGTGATGGATGTTATAACATTCTGCTAATTAATTTGCCTAGTAATTTCCGAAGGGCGGGAAATGTAGCTCATGAATGTGGTTACTACATATCTCTATGGGGATCTAGATTAAGAGATATATAAAAGTGTTTGATGACATTATATTAGTAGAAACCACAAAATGCGTTTTCCATGAAATTGAAACGCTCATAGGCGGATATAGATACCTGCCTAAGTGAATACTTCATTGGGAAGGGATATAAGAACGATGAACTGTGCCCGTGCGTATTTATAAAGAAAACGAGTTCTAGATGTTCAATCATAACTCTATATGTCGGTGTAATGAATATAATAAATACTCTTGACGAAATAAGAGAAACTTTATTTTATTCAAAATCTGAATTTGAGATGAAAAATCTTGGGAAAACTTGGTTTTATGTATCTATTTAATCTAGGACACCGAGTTTGTGATATTAATTCACCAATCGCATATGTCTAGAAAATAATCAGGCGATTTAATATGGACAAAGCGCATCCGGCTAGCACTCCCATGATCGGTCGAAGTGTTGGATAAAAGGAAAGATCCATTTCGTCTGAAAGATGATGACAAAGAGGCTTTGGGAGTTGGAATTCCCTATTTGAGTGCAATAGGCGCATTATTGTACTTAGAACAATACACTTGACCGTATATTGTATCTCTCAATGAACTCGTTAGCTAGATTTAGCTCAGCGCCAACGCAACATCATTGGAATGATATGAAATTAATATTTTAGAACCACTGATGCGGGCTTATACTTCCCTTACAAATAGAAAAATGGGATTGATAATGGAATTTCAATACCTACGTTGAATGTGAAAGACAAAAGTGTCAGCCCTTATAGAAAAACATAAAATATTGTCTTGATATGTCTTTGCTGATATTAACTATCTATTTGACTCATATAAAAAGCTCATTCCCAAAATGGATAAGAGTGATAACACAAAGCATATTCTGCTTTAAGTTTATATACAATCAGCAATAACAAACTCTCATATATATTTGAGTGAATCAAGCAAAATGGGAGGAGAATATGACATACTTGGTTACCAAATCATTAACTAAAATCACATTTGGGAACACATATAGAAAGTATTGGAATACTGAGGCTTTCCAAACTCCCTTGATTGATGTACAAATCAGGGGGAGTAGTAGACAAAAGGGGGAGTCTACTATATATGTAATGTTGGTATGTTGTGCTCTTTCTTTCACCCAAGGTTTTATTTTTCCCATTGGGTTTTGTTTCTTGGTGTAAGGTTTTAGTGAGGCAACAGTTTATATACCATTTTGTTTTCTTAACTTTCATGATTAATGTAAGAATTTGAGAAAATATTAAACTAAAGGAAAAGTCTATGTATTGCAAAGTAACTGGTGTGTTGTACTCTTTCCTTCGTAATGTTTTTATTTTTCCCACTGGGTTTTTATTTAGGCGTAAGGTTTTAACGAGGCAACCGTTGTGCACCATCACTCCTTTGACTCGGCACAAGGGGGAGTGTTGTAGGATAAATGTGTCATCGTCTAATGGATATGACGATATAGATAGAGATAAACATATTAGAGATATGTTAGAACTGATAGTTATCTACTTGTAACGTATCCCTATTTAAAGGGTTTATGATTAATGAGAATTACAACTTTTCTTCTCTCTATTTCTTGTTGTTCTATGGAGCTTTTCTTTAAACACCATATTTTTCCTATATTATTGCAATTCTCTTTTGTTTTTTCTTTCTTATTTTGTAAAAACAACCAAACGTTAGGGATCAACTAATGTAAATAACTCTCATATATATATATATATATATATGGTGTGACGAAAACTTTTTGTTAGAAAATATTACCTAATATGAAACATAATATGTCAATTAACAATTACGAAAATAAAATGTAAGACAATGAACGTACTGAGAGCGTTTTAGAAGTAAATAATTTTTAATGATTCAACATTATACATTTTCTTTAACCAAAAAGACCACAAATCCTTTGCATGTTTAATTTTGTTTTTTTCATTTATTGCTCATACGATTTACATATATTTGTTAGAATTACCATACTTATACCTTCGAAATCCTTTTAGACTACCAGAGTCCAATTAGGTTAACAAATTAGGATTGTCATATGCTTTCTTTACTTTTAAGAAAAATATATATGTAAAAGTTAAATTTTTACCAAATTGGTTAATCGATTTGTATACACATGATTAAATGTACATTGATGGGTGCATATATGAAAAACTAATCCACCCCTATATAAAATTTATAATTAATAGCCATATCAAATTAGTTAACTGAAAAAACATATATTTTACAAAAACTAAAAAATAATATTATAAGCAAACTTTATTTCTAAATTTTTGCCCATATACAAATGTCATTACTGAAATGTGTACTCAAAATTGAAAATGTTATATATGTTTAGACTATAAGATAATCTAATATCTATTCAGTCCCAAAGGCGGCACCATGCATCCATCCAGTAGAATTGACTTCTAAAGCTTTATTGTTGTATGGGACCAAAGGGGGATATTGGAACTACTTACTAATTGTTGTCTTGAATTACTTCATTACTTCTTTCGTTGCCACTTTTTTCTAGGTAAAAACTCAAAAAAAAGAGGAGCAAACATAAATGATAAAACATATTATAATTTAGAATAAAATGAGCTCAAACTATAAGTATGTAGGAATTCATCGGGATCATAAACATGCAGCGAAAATAAAACAATAACCGGGAAACCTTAGAAGCCCGGATCCATTACTAACAACTTTAAGGATTAAAGAACATACAACCATAGGATATTTAGAAAAATTACCTCAATGATTGTAGTGGTTGATTAACACGAAGCATAAGAGATCAAAACAGATCTCCTTTAGCGGTATCCACGCAAGTATGATCCAAACACAAATGGTTGCTAGCCCGAATACCCGAAGAACACCATGGAAAAATCAATTTTTTCCTTGTGTGTGTGTGCGCGCGTCGATTAGGAGGGAGGAGAGGAGAGGAGAGGAGAGGATTTTCCTTTTCTCTCAAGTTTTTCTAAATTGTGTTATGAGCTAAATGAGACAACAAGCCTATTTATACCTTTCTCATTAATCGTGGACCGAGCCTTAATTAAACCTTATGGGCTTAATTACCGAATTAGAATAAACTAATTAATTAATTATTAACTTAATAATTAATTTACCTTCTGGGCTATAGATAAACATTACCTTAAGCCCGTGGGCTTTTATTCTAATTTAATTATTATCTTAATAATTAAATTATATAATTAACATAATTATATTTCACACACCTTTTATTATTCTAGTAGAATAATAATTCACACTTTAAAACTTGTAACTTTTATCGGTTTATAACCATCTTGGTTAATTCGTGATCTAGACACTCTATGCGTGTGACCCTCATAGGTTTGTTTGACGTTAACAGTGTTTTCATACGACGTGAGCATATAAGATCCTACAAAGTATTGATGAGATTGCATACTTTTTGGCGACGTTAAATTAATACCATTTAGATGATCTACCATGCTTTGTTCATCTACTTGTAACATCCCTAGCATATATAAAAGAGTGTTTCTGATGCAACGTATAATAATGGAACAACAAATTAAACACGCTGATTTTATGAATACCCGTGGATAATGTCTTCTAAGGTCCCTTGATTCAACGAATATCGGACCCTAGGCTACAAATTAGAATTCTCGTGAACTCAAAATATGGGAAGAAAAATCAAAGTTCTGTATTCAAAGTTGTGACCATCCAGATTACACCAGAAAAGTATAAATAGGAAGCCCAAAACATAATGAGGCTGAAAAGGTTAAGGGCCAAACATAGAAAGCCCAACGAAAAAAAATCCTAAATAGACTAACAAATACGAAAATGTCCAAAAACTACGCTTAAACAGTGTTTTCAAGGTTAAAAAGTTCGTTAGGCCCCTTTAAGTTGATTGGTCGTGGGCCTGAAGCCGACAACCGAAGGGAGAATTATGGATTTTTAAGCGCGACCCTGTTTAGTAGCCCGATCATGGGCTTCCAAGAACACTAAGGCCCGGTCCTACACTCCCAAACTTGCATCAATTTCCCTTTGCATTCGTAATACCTTCCTTATAAAAATAAAAGAGAGTAAGATTAACAATTAAAAACATTAAAAAATAATTTTCAAGCCCAATGATAAAGAAGGAAAAAATCCCAACAGATCGATGAAGATCGATATCTTCAAAACCATATTGAAGACTACCAATCTTAAAAAAATCATAACCAATACTTGATACACTATTCTAGCATCAATGTAGAAATATTCTAGCATAACGTTTATCAGTTCATGGATAAACAAACAAAAACATAGTTATTTCTTTATGTTTTACATATGCTTAAAAATGTTACTTTATTTCATCAAGATTCATGTCACTTTATCCACACACAAAAAAAAGATTCATACGACAGCATAATTCCAAATTTAGTGTGAATGTCTACGATTGAAAGACGAAATACTATACTTACATAAGCAAAAATCTATACCATGATTTGTCTTCTTGAATGACGCCTTAAATCGACAAAAATGCAAATCGCCTTTACAAAGACTGAATAGAGAGGAAGAATTGGGAGATTAAGAAACATTATTATGCTTAAAAAATGTTACCTTATTTCATCAAGGATTCATATGCTACTTTATCTACACAAAAAGGATTCATATACCTACATAATTCCAACTTTAGTGTGAACGTCTTCGACTAAAAGACAAAATATTATACTTACATTACATACGCAAAAATCCATACCATGATTTGTTTTATTGAATGATGCTTCAAATCAAAAGAAATTTAAATCTCCTCCACAAAATTATAACTGAACAGAAAGGAAGAATTGAGAGATGAAGAGATATTATCATAGAAGTGTACCACGAGAAATGGATGAAAAATTATAATTTAATAGAGAGAAATAAAGAGAGGAGATGAGTATGTTGGAGTAACTTAATGAAAAGGTCTTAAATGTCAATATCAAAAAATAAAAAATTAATATTAAGGTGGGAGAAACTTGAAAAAAGGAAAAAATATATAATTAAAACACCTTCTAGCTTTGGGAGGAGACCACGTCATTGTGTTGTTCTTTAATATATAAATTAAAAATATTACGTGGATATTTGGTAACAAACAAATTATAAACTAAGGTCTCAAAATTCATAGAAACTGCAAAGTGTCCCCTTCCTTTTGTCCTTCCCTTCTCTCTAGTCTTGGTAAAAATTGACACGACACGCTAATCCGACACCAACTTGACATTAATTAAACGGATTTAGGTAATACATTTCAACCCGTCTAAGTAAACGGGTTGACACGACACGACACGAAAATTAAACGGGTAAGGTCAGGGTCAAAAATTTCAACTCGAAAATGACCCGAATAACCCGTTTATATTAGACCCCTTTGACCCTTAGCCAAATAACGTCAACAACTCATAGTTTATAGTTTTTTTTAACAAAGTATATACTAAATAATAATAAAAAGTGATTGTACATTCCATGTAGATCTGGCAAAACGTGTCGTGTCGTGTCGGGTTCATGTCGGGTTCAAAGTTAAACATTTGTTTTTTAAAGTCAAATGACGCCATGATTTAAAAAAATCAATCCATCTATGATTGAGGAAGAGTGTAAATGACAAGGTGGAGGTTCAAACGAAAACACCTCCATTTTACGAGAACGCGAGAACACCCTTATCACATGTGATAATACACGAGAGGGGACTTGATGGTGTGCGGATGACGTGCATTGCTATTTAGGTCGCACCAAAGATCGTTTGCGTCTATGATTTAATATCACATTTGATGGTATTGATTGATTATAGTATCACATCAAAGACACCCTTATCACATGTGATAAAATATGTGATGGAGCTTAGTGGTGTAACAACGACTTGGCCGGTAACCTAGATCACGCCAAAAGTCATCCGCATCTCTGATTTAGTATCACATGTGTATTATATGTGATGGAATAATAGTATCACACGTGATTTTTTATAGTAAAAGGATGTTCTCACGTTTTCATAAAATGAAGGTGTTCTCGTTTGAACCCTTCCCTAAATGAGAAATATGTTCATGTTTACCTCTCTTTACGGTACTCAGCAACAAGAGTCTTCATTTGTTTTGGAATACAGTCCTTCTTTTAGCAAAAACAAATCAAAATGATTTTCTTAGAACCTTATAACATGCAAATACGATCAATTATTTTTCAGATTAAATTCACTAGATACATTAAAAAACCCACTTATTGAAAATTATCAAAATTTTCATACAAAACAATAAACGTAAAAAAGAAAAACAAATGTGAAATATTGGGACATATTTTTATATCGAATCTAAAGACATGTTTCTAATCCCCTCTTAAAGATCGTAAGAAAAGCCTCCATCTCAGTAGCAGAAAGGCACACGCCAATCTCCATATCTTCGTTTGATTCTTTACAAGCGCTCAAAGATATGGAATCATTATAATCGATAGAAATCGTTTCATGCTTTGTGAGCTTCCCCCATCCGTAATCCATATCGTAAAATTTCAGCTTTGGTGTTCCCGCAACCCCCATCGCTGTTGTTGGCATCCCTTGTGAGAATAAACCTTCAAAAGGCCATTTATCATTCACGACTCCATCTTTATCATTCACGACTCCATCTTTATCGGTCAACATTTTATGTAGATTTTCTCCAAGCAATTTAGCAGCGTTCACCAATCCTTCATTTCCTGTTAAAAGATTTGTTTTTGCAATTGACATACATAGAGCAACACAGTTCCCGAAATAGGCTGACGGAATCGGTGGATTGATACGTGCCCTACAATCTACCGAGAAACCGAATATTTCCAGCTCATCGTTGCGTGATTTCGCGATGCAACTCCAGATATATGCACATAATACGGTAAAAGAAGATACATATGGTAATGTTGGCAGTTGGGTTGAAACCCATTTCTTCAATCGATTGATAACAGTTCGAGTCAAGATAAACGTGGCTCGAACTTTATTAGTCGGTTCAGAAAGTATTGGAGGTTGATACTCTTTGTTAAAAATAGTTTCAACTTTTCTGTTCTTAAGATAGATTTCATCTATTTTCGGGTAGTTTACAACTCTATCGAAAAAGGGCAAAGTTCCTTTAGCTAGAAACGACTCATCTGAACCAGATCTAGCAATCGACGTCCACGCCTTCAAGAAACAAAATCTAGTGCTGGCATCACCAAGGCTATGGTGATTGGCCATTCCGATGGAGATACCGGAGTTTGAGAAGAACGTTACTTGAACAGAGAACACCGGAATCTTTACATGATCGGATCCTTTTGTAGCTTCCGGCAATAAAGGAATAAGATGATAAAACTTACCACAGTCTCGAGGGTGAACGCAATTGAGTCACCGTTAACATAACGGATTTCAGGTTTATGAGTAGGAGACGGAAAAACGATCAAGTTCCCTGCAAATGGGAAAAAATGTTGGAGGGTGATCGATAAGGATTGTTTAAGATTGGGAACAATAGTTTCTATGAAATGGGTTTTAGAGACAGCTGGGAGTTCGTAGAAGAAGAGATGGTGAACCGGAGAAAAGGATAGCCATAAGATGTCGAAGAAAGTGAGTGGCAGAGAACCGTTGGCTACGGTGGCCGGTGGTGGTGATATGTGATACTGTTCAAGAACCGTAAGGATGGGAAGGGAAGCCATATTGTTGTTAAATTAACCCCACAAGAATGGTGTTACATAAACCAAAAAGAGATGGTCCTTATTTATAACCCCTAACTTCCTCTTATATTTGATTTTAGTTCACAAAGTAGATAAATATTTATTCTTTCTTTTTTCAAAAAATTATAAGTGTAAACTTAGTTTGATCCCCATGTTTTTCTTATTTTCTGGTTTTAATCGTTCAATTAGTTCATTTAGTATAAATTTGTCATTTATATTTTTGTTGGGTTTTAATTTCTTACCATAAATGGATGTTAAAATTTTCCGTTGAATAAGAAGTAATTTCATCATTTTTCTTTTATTTTTTCTTTTGGACTAAATTAAACTAAAGTTTACTCAATTTATAACTAGATGCTAACAAAGTTTCTAACTTTTCGTAATTTCTTCATAATAGATAAGGCAAAAGTACAATTTTGCTTCTCGTGATATGGTGTATACAAAATTAGAATGGCAAGTACGTAATTGGTTTTCTATGATTTGTCTTCAAGTATTTTGCCTCTAGAAAAGGTTATTGCATTAACATTATTAAAGTACTTTTAGTTGATGATATTTTTGGCCTCTTACCTATTTTCATAGTTTTTCTTAAAAAATTAAAAACTGTATATATAATTTTAAATTATATTATATTATAGAGTTAGTGTTAGAAAACTCTTTCTTTAATGAACACTTTTATTCGGTTCTTTGCAAAATACTCGTTTGGTCGAGGGCATGAGTTGGTCTTACTTCACTGTCGAGAAACGACAGTATCCACTCATATGGCCATGTTCTATTCGGAAGTTGTTTAATCGATATAAATTGTGACCCCGCCTTTTGCCACGAGATTTTGAGTCTCGCGTGTATACCATTTCACCACCAAGACACGTAGAATCCCGCGTGAATCAGCAAGATGGTCCTTGTTGAAGCATAAGTACTAGAACAAAATTGGTTTTTAATAAAATATTCACTCTTAAATGAAAGATTTTTTTCTATAAAATTTTCTGTAGAAGATGTATCGTTAAAATGTGATTCATAAAATAGCTTATTAACTTTGATATGTTAATTGAGGGACGTATTCATCATTTACTTTTTCCAATCATTTTAAATGAAGATTAAATTATTTTTTTGCACAACACGGAATACCTTTATTAGCACACATAAGCAAAACCAAAGTTTACAAGTCACCACCGGTGATAGAGAGATCAAAAACTAGCAGTTGCACAAGCAAAAAGCCAACTGCCAGAAAACCAAATGCAGCTTAACCTATACAGACGCGATATAAAGCCTAAAATAGAGTTTTACGAAAGAAGAACCCATCAGCTTCTATAAACAAAAACAACAGCTACCCCAAACCATTTTTATTTAACTGTCGTCTTCAAGCATTTCGGAATCTCGTTTATTCAGCACCCATACAACTAAGCCACCTATTAAGCCAATCGCCTCTAAACTTCTATAAGCTTATGTTCCACCACGCAGCTGCTATTGGAGAATCCAGAAATTTGGAGAATACCAAGTCTTCGAGAATCCAGAAATTTGGAGATTGGGCGGTGGTTTTAGGAGAAGTAAAAACTAGACCTGCACCTGTCCAAAATTGAATTATGTGATCCTGCACAGTCACCCCTTAGATCCCTGCTGTTTGATACGACTGCCACCCTCTGGTTTTTGGAGAGTAGACCCCCTTACGAATCGTACGGATCCACGAGCCACGCTTGCCATTCCAGTATTCCTTGTCTCTGTATGTTACCCATTCGAAAGTCTTTAGTTGTATCTCGAACAACTGGTTTGTTAACGCCATATTTGGTTTTCCAAAATCTCTCTTGTTTCTATTTGCCCATATGAAGTATAAAACACATCTCACCATCGCCGACCATCTCTGCAGCCCCTTGTCATTGCCACTCCTCTGATTACATGCAATCAAAATGTCATTTACCGAGTCTGTCGCGTCCAAATTCACATTCCACCACCTCCCTACGAGTCGCCACAATAAAGGATAGATTCAAGGTCCACCCCCATTTTGTCTAGTGTCGTTCTTGTTGGTTATCTACCAAGAGACGCTCTCCAAAAAAGATACCTACCTTTTTCTGAATCGAATTAATCCACGCGATTGTATCCATTCTTCCACTCGACAAGTTCCTCTTCTCCTCGATAAAGCCTCTAAGTGATTTGACCTTGAATCCTTCTTGCATATCATGCTTCCACACCACTCTATCTCGATACCCTTCCTTAGGAGAAGTCCCCCCAATCACCCTCCTAAGCTCCTCTAACTCACCTAATTCCCTTCCCCTCGGCTCTCTCCTCCAATCCCATGTCCATACCCAAGCCTCCCCTTGAAACTCCCCTTTCTCTGCTACCATCCCCTCTTTGTTCGTATCTAGATGAAAAAGTCGATTGAATCTATCTTTGAGACTCCTCCCCGAAACCCAACGATCTTCCCAAAATTTGATTCCCGATTCGTCCCCTAGATCTTTTTGAAATGAATCCTTGAATTCAATTCCCACCTTGTCTATTTCACCCCCGACTTTTATGATGTTATCCCACACCATGTTCGCTCCCCCACCCTTAGGCAAAACCCCCGACAACCCCCCATCCTGCCCATAAATTATTGTTATAACTGTTCTCCACAAACTCTCACTCTCGTTATGAAACGCCACAACCACTTGCCAATTAGTCTCCAATTTAGGTCCCTTAAATCCCCTATGTTTATCCCTCCCGTATCGAACGGTGTCAAAACTCTACCCCATTTTACCTAAACTTTTCCTCTCTTAACAATCTCACCCCCCCCCCCCCCCCAAAAAAAAAAAATTGATAATGGATTCTCTTTAGTTCCGAAATCACACTCACCGGGGTACGAAACAATGAAAAGTAGAATAACTGTAGACACTACCAAGAACCGATCTTACCAATGTCCATCTTCCTCTGAAGGATATCATTTTTGCTTTACATGTCGATAGTTTTTCTTCATCTTCTCTATAAACGGGTTCCACATGATTATTCGTCCCAATGTCGCGCCTACCGGGAGCCCAAGATATATGAAAGGCAAGACTCAACTTCTACACCTCAAGTTACTCGCCTATGCTTTGGTTTCTTCTGTCGGAACATAGATCCCATATATTTTACTTTTACCTATATTCATCCTTAAACTCGAAAGCATGGAGAAACAATGTAGCACCTTTATAAGGTTTTTATGTTTGATTCCTCCCACTCTCCAAAAAACACAACATCATCCGCATAATGTAGATGTGATATCAAAATTCCATCTCTACCAACTTCTACCCCTTTGTAGTGGCCTTTTCCAACCTCTTCCTCGATCATATGATGTAGGCATTCGGCCACTACCAAGAATAGGCGCGGAGCAAGCGGGTCACCTTGTCTTAATCCTCTTTCCATTGGAAATTCCTTAGTTGGCCGGCCATTCACTAGAACTGAGATCGTTGATGATTTCAAACATGTCTCTATTCATCTTCTCCATTTTATCCCGAACCCCATATTCTTCAAAGTATCTCAAAGGAAAGCCCACTCCCCCGTGTCATAGGCTTTCTTAAAGTCCACTTTGAAAATCAAGCTCGTCTTCTTTGCTTTCTTGAGATAGTCCACCATTTCACTTTGCTCTTTACTTATGAGCTTCTCCATTACCAAATTCATTCTTTTTCGCCAAAAATTTTGAAATCACTTTGTAAAGGATCCCAATTAGGCTTATAGGCCTAAATTCGTTTAGTCCCTTTGGTCTAGTGTTCTTCAGGATCAAATCAAGAACAACAAATTACACCCTTCACTTAAGTCTTCCTTTTCCCAAAACCACTCTATCATTGTCATGAATTCTACTTTACTAACCTCCCAAAACCTTATTAGAAATTCTATCGTGAAGCCGTCCGGTCCCGGTGACTTATTTCTCCCACATCCTTTTATTGCCTCCCAAACTTCTTCTTCCGAGATTCTTCTGTCTAGAGAGCATGTGTCTTCCGTCGAGATTTTCTTCACCCGACTCATATCCAATTTTGGGAAATCATCTCCTTGCTTAGCGAATTTCTTCCTAAAAAACTCCATCACAAACTTTTTTATCACCGTCGGCTCCTCCGTCCATTCCGAATCTATTACTAGACCGTGAATGTCATTTCTCCTTTTCCGAGATTTACTAACCAAATGAAAGTACTCAGTGTTCTCATCTCCCTCTTTGATCCATTTAAGTTTTGCTCTTTGTTTTGTCATTTCCAATTTTTTTCCTCTAAATCAAGCTATTTCTTTCTTTCCTCGACCCACTTTGCTCTATCATCTTCCTTCAAAGGGATTGCTTCATTTGTCGTTTCCTTTTTTTTTTCATTTCCTCTTTCATTATTGATGCTTCATTTTCCACATCCCCCCACTTGTTATTGCGCCACTCTTTCAATTCTTGTTTGACTTTTTTTAACTTGTCCCGCAGTCTACAGTCCGGCCTTAATGAAGTCACGTTCAAATCACATGCCTTTTTTTACCATTTCCTCTAGATCGGGATCTTTTAACCATGCATCATACACTTTGAAGGAATTTGGTCCGAAATCAAAACATTCGTTGGTAAGCATGATCGGGGTGTGATCCGACCATTTTCGATCTAAAGTTTTTGCCCTTAACTTATTCCAAATCTCTCCGGCATTGCATGACACTAAGAATCTGTCCAATTTACTGAATTTTTTTACCGTTGTCGCTAATCCTTGTAAACTTATGCCCCCCCATCCTTATATCTTCAAGTTTGTTCCTCAGGATAAAATCGTTGAAGTCGTCCATACCCCTACGTCCTATTTGAATATTCAGCCTTTCTTGTGCACTTCGAACTTCATTGGAATCACCAAAAAGAACCACTTCACCTCTTCTTTTTTGCAAAGAATGTCCAGTTTCTTCCATACTTCTAATCTCTCTTTTTGGTCATTTGGTCCGTAGATATTAAACAACCAACCAAACCTTCTATTCTCTCCCAATTACCAATTGTTGCTACAAAATTGTCCTTTTTCACCACGTATTCACACTTGATATGTCCTTATTCCACAATAGTTACAAACCTCCCGATCATCCTATTGCCGGTACATAATCGAAATCCCCATCGTCCACCCCCATAAAGATGCTACTAATTATTCATTCACAACTTTTAATTTTGTTTATTGAATCCCTATCATGTTTGGTTTCTCTTTTTTACAAACTCTTTAATCCATTCCTTTTTGTTCGCTGCCCCTAGACCTCTTATATTTATTGAAATAATCTTCATTTAACTAATTAGTAGAATACGGACACATACCTTTGTTTGATCTTCAGACCCTTCTTTTCTCCTGTACGCTACCTGTCTCAGCGTTGTCCTCCCAAATCACACCAATTGTTTTTACCAAAGGGACCAATTATAAAGCATTTAACTTTTTCTTATAACTCTTATTTTTATTTTGTCCTTTTGGTAAAAAAATTAGAATGAAATCTTGGAAGATTTTTGGAAACCCATGTTATCATTGTCGAATGCATACTTTATTTCTTTTAAATATAAATAAATTTTAAGTTAATTTTTTTTTCAAATAAATAATATGTTATCTCTAATCCGATACCACCGTCGATGAATATATTTTTCTATTTTAAAGATTTCTATCACGAATATTTATTTTTGGGTAAATACTCATACTAATACATACACTATATTATAAAACATTTACCATATATTTAAGAGAAAGGGCAAAGTTTAAGTTTTTAATTTATTACTACATATCTATAACTTATGAAAGCTCTACCTTTTTGGAGTTCCGAAACTAACTTATATCTGATTGATAAACATTCCTAAATACAATATAAGCTTGAATGTTACTAATTTTACTTTATTTTTATGGTTTTGAACCTTATTCTATCTCCGTCACCATCTCCATCCCCGTCATCATATTCATCAAATCGGGACTACATGGATGATCTCTGTTGTTTTCAAATCATGGAACACGGAGGAGATCTCCACCCTTTTGGATTTTTGATTTAGATTTTTGATTTACTGTTTATTTGGGTTTCTGATTTAGATTTTTATTGTGAGTTTTGATCTTAGGATTGTATCACACGTGTTTGAATGAATTACTTGTTGTTCGTTCTAAGTTCCTATAGATAATCGTTGCCTTGGATACACTATGCGAACTCTTTCAATTCATGTTATTGAGATTTTTGATTGTTCAGTGTCTGAGTTAATGTGTATCGCATCACTTAATCTTCAAAATTCATCCTTGTCACATCTGCTTGACCTTCATAAACTCATCATTATCGCATCCACCTTGCATTCAAGGTTTTCACATCTATCACCTAATATGTGGTGTGACATTCTTCCTGATTTTATCCTATGGTTGCGATAACTTTCTTTAATCATATGTGATGCGACAAATCCAGTATTTTGATCCGATAACTTCTATACTTAGACAAAAAAGTTGCATTTTTTCATCTTCTCGAAACTACTATTTTCTAACGCCATTTCGCATTTCGTGCTAACTGTCTTATCTCACCAAAAACGATGGCCGCTCCACAACATCCCAACCGCTACGTTTCCAATGATGAGCACCCAATCCTATAAGTACGATCATAAGTGCCATTAGTCACTGCCCTGAAGCTGATGACCAATTTGTCACTGTGAGAAATACGTGAAGATCTACTCCAACAATCATTAACTCGACTTCCATATACGCCTCGACTATCAAGTTGTGATCCAGAGCCTCAAAGGCCATCCTCTCCGTCGTGTTGTGGATGACACAACACAAGTTTCAGCTTTCTACCTCCAACAGTTCTAGGAAACCCTGAGATATCATCCCATTTTGGAGGACCATCATATCACCGCTCAAATCGATGACTTTGAAGCTTGTTTAACTCTATGACGATTCCGCCTGATTTTCCACCTACCAACTACCGACTCCTTTCCTGGCCTCAACTACTTTGAGGACGTTGCATACGAAGAGCAACTATGCCAGTATATCCTATCTCTATGATACTCCTATCCACTAACCAGTGTTGGTCAATTCAAAAAAATGTATATACCGCAGTATAGTACACTATCTTCTCTATTAACAATCGTTGCCTCACACCAAAGCACACAGGCCTTGATCGCTACAACATCACAGTGCTGAGTATGTTTCACGGATTTTCCTTTCAACCGTCACTACGACTATGCCACCCTCCTCTAGAAAGAACTTGTGGATATTGTAGCTGATAAGTCCCGACCCGAAAAAGCATGCCTATTCATACCATTTCAACAATTCTTGCAACAGATCATCCGAAGCATCATGCATTCGAATCACGACATCCAAAGACGGGCAACCTCTCCTTTTGGACCTGATTTTGTAACTTCCTGAAACTGCAACGAGGAACGTCTCCGAATGACCTTCCACTGTCAACTACCCTCCTTGCCTATTTGTCGATCAGGCTGCACCTAGTGTAGTCGCGTATAGGACAGAACGCGCTCTAGTCGCCACTCTAGAACCGAAAGGACCTCCGGAAGAAGCAGACCGTGAGCTAGATATAGGTCAAGATGAGCAGGTTCAGGAATCGCGGGTCCTAACTGTGTCAAACCGAGAACAATATTCTAATAGGACCTGGAAATATGTCTGATTGGCATATGCGCACTCCACGACGATCTCAGAAGAAGGTACTCGTGCGACACCGACCCCAAGAGTTCGTATACTCTGCATCTTGTTCATCTTACGGTGATGAGGATATTAATCTTGGATTACCTGACGACTTTGACGACGATCATTCTGCGCCATTCGGGAACACCGATAACAAATTTTTCGGGATTGGTCACCAAACAGATATCTTGGAGAGCTCTAAATCACACGCTTCCACTTCTCAACAATTTGAATTGGATTTTGAAGGGGTATTAGGGCGATAAGGGAGATTTAGTCGAAAACTTCTTTGAGAACACGAGCCAAGGGATGCCAAAAGAATATGGTGAGAGTGAGAGAAACTTGACCGACTCCAGCCGGGTATCCATGTCTACTATTAACACTCATTCGTTCGTTGTCAGCATTGAAGAAGCCATTGTGGACCCAACAACGCAACTGCACACCCCACCTAGCCATTCAACCATCTCTCAATAGATGGTTGTTTCATCTCTAATCGTGGGATTAGCTCATACTCTATTGACGTCTCACTTAGAGAGTTCGGGTATTGAAAAAAGAAGATGTTACTTGCGGTCTTCAACTTCAGTTGAACGCATATTGAGTCTAGAGCCCCTACCTACTAGGATACAAGTCACTGCTCCTAGCCTTAGTGTTTCGACCGAAACACCAATAATGGTATCTTCTACATATATTTCACAAGGATTGGGTGGAAGTCCCATCATTGGTACATCTTTGCCACTGCTGAATACAGGGCACACAGTTGAATCAACCGTCGTGTTAACTAGTGATCTACATAACCGGCCATTACACTCCCCACCTATGTGGCTTCAGTACTTGACAACACCCTTGTGGATGCCCACTTGACCATGCAATCACAAGTTCACACGTTCCAACGGATGTTGAAAGGAATATCATTGGCCGAGCATATGTCAGCCACGACTCCTCCTCTTCGACCTCCTCCACCAGCACTAAGCAGGATGACTGTGTCGTCCCCTTATGCTGAAATGCTAACTCCGGCCAATGAACGCGGTCAGGCAGATGCTGATCTTGTTGCCTTGCTTCACAAGAAGTCCGAGGCTCCCACCATCGGTCGGGTTGTATTCAACGAGTTTAAAACTGAAGTTCGCTCTGAGTTATTTACTGCTCGAGCTATGATTACTTATTTCAATGCTTCTCAGCAAACTTCATATGCTTCGATCCAGTGAACTCTCTCAACTATGAACGAGCATTTGCAGATCATTAAGCAAACCTGCCGGAGTCAAACTGATTCTTCTAAACGGTCTCGCGATGAGCATGACAGTGATGATGATCATCATCGCCATGAGTGGGGGAAGAGACGAGGAATTGACGAAGTTCCGTCTACTTATGCCATCTTGGTGTCAGTCGGAATCTACAATGTCTGCAACTGACCCTCCAAATACTTCACATTCTCTACAATTTGAAGCAACAGTTCCTGAATTCGAACAAATCAAAGAACCAACGGTTGAAAAGCTCGAGGTTACAAATGTGGACATAACTGGGGAAGAAGATTTGACAAATGATGAGATGATTGAGATTGACTCTGCAAGTGAAGAATTATCTAAATCAATCAACAGACTATCAAAGAAGAAATTCAAGATTTGTTTCCTCGTCAAGAGACGGAAGCACAAGAACATGGCAACTATGAAAACATATTCATACCGAACGATGAGCCTCCGTCATCGGTCTGAGAACTTGAGATCCTGCCTCCTGGAACTATTCAAGATGAATTATCAACTACCCCTACAAATACTCCATAAAATCTTTCCCATCAAGTAAAGCAGAAAAGGGTTCAAGCATAATATAGAGCAAAGTGGGAAAAGACGAAGATCAGGGTGCCATATTTGAAGGAGACTGAAAGAAAGATTTTTGTCAAGAAGCAAATAAAGTTGAAAATAGGAATTATGAAGAGGTCATTGAATACCTACATATGTTAAAGGTTGTGATCCAATGGACACATCAAGTCAAGTGAAAAAGGACAAGATTTGCTCAGTTAAAGAGGTATAATACGACAAGCTCAATCAAGTGACCTACCCTATGTTTTTTTGTCACTCAATAGGATGTCAAGGAATGGAGATTCTCTTAAGCTAATTTTCATTACCTGGATTTTAACGATATTGAGTTCATGTACATGGAACTAAAAGACAGGAAGAGAAAGTCAAGAGACGAGCTACGTGATATGCAAGCTATTGTCAAATTCGTTCGACGACAAATCCGACTTAGCTATATTGAAGATTTTCAATGCGGCATCAAGAGCAATCAAGCCAAGGTAAATTAGGACAGGCCAATCAAAATATCGCAGAGATTGAGAAAATTATTGTGCTTACTGTTCTAAATAAACCAGAGTTTGGGGTCGTATATATGAATGACGTTGGCATCAAAAGCCTCATGCGCTTCAGTGAAATAACTTCCAAATCAAATGGTACGTCAAAGTTGCTTCTTATCAGACGGAATGCAAATCTGAGTGCTAATAGGAAAGCTAAGGAAAAAGAGAAGATGAAGTCGGTGCAAAGGTATTTGGTCATCCAAGATCAGGATACTATTGAAGACCGTTTGCAATATCGCCAGGTGCTCAGGAGATTCGAAGCTATATTTGGTCTATGAGGTTAATGATGCCACTTTGTTACAAAGGGGGGAAATGTTAGGGTTGAATTTAATTGTATCAAAGTTGGTGTTTTGTTTTGTAACTTGGAGGCTATATATTGATGTGTTCGGTTAAAGGTTTAAGTTAAAGGTGTATTGAGAGTTTTCTACTTTCCAAATTGCATAAACCTTGTAACCACGAATTCTCTCAAAATCAATACACATCAGACTTATGGTTTTGTGATCATAAGTGTGTTCTTCATTGTCTATTCAATTTATATTTGTTATCTGGGATTCACAATATCTGCCTTTGCTCACCCCTATTTATATTCCCCATCATTGAAAATGGTATAATTTTTTGGCTTTTTCTGAAAACTTTTATCTTCTTTAAATAACTATAAGAGTATGGTATAAAATGTAAGCGGTAAATAATAATTTGTAAAATGTTTATATATTTATGATGATCAATAATATAATTAATTTCCAAAAATCTTTAATTTTGGGTTCGTTTCGAAGTTATCGACGAGATTAATTTGTTAAACATCCCCAATGATCAACCTATGTAAAAGACTTGAATGGAATAAAAGTATATAAGAAAGTGTTCGTACCACTATAATACACTTTTTCTCCTTCTTTGCCTTACACATCCATTTCTTCAAACACTTAAGGAAGCTCAAGTGGTTGATAAAAAAATTATTTTCAAGTCATTAACTCTAATGGTCCAGTCATCTTCACATAACCATTGGAGATGCTATGTAATTTGTAGAATTAAAATACACATTTTCAATTAACATATGATTATGTATGTTAATGTTAATTTATACGATAGCAAATGAAAAAGGAAAAACTAAACGATATAAAACAAATTTAATAATTATAAGGGTTTAAATTGTATGTCTTAAAAATGATTTCATAGTATTTATGGTATACATTAATATGATTAAAACTTAAAATATTCAATATTGAGTTCATCTTGAAAGTATGACGTTGGTGTTATTTGTTAAAATCAAACATGTTTTTAACGTATTTTAGTTAACAGACAATTATGTAGGTTAATATGATAAATGTGTAAAATAAAATGGGAAACTAAATAGTATATAACAAATTAATTAACTAAATACAAGAGTATAAAGAGTCGTTTTAAAATTAATTTCGTTCAGTAGACAGAAGTGTGAGAGAAGATGTTACATTGAATGGGGTATGAATTAATAGGAAGGGGTATTGCTCAGCAACCCCATTTCCGATGGATCACGAACAAATATCCGACTATGTATAATTTTTCCGATCAAATATCAATCTGTCGATGTTATTATATGGATCATCCACGACTTCTAAATTTTTGTATTTATTTCTTTGAGTGAAGTTGATCTTAACGAACCTAATATACTATAAGAAATTTATAATGCATATTTACCGGAAACCCCTAATCCAATGCCCACTTTTAGTTATTTGTTTACATTAAATAACTATCAAAATGTTTGTTACATGTCCATTCATATCGGGAATCTAAACATAAAGTAGGTATTAAAAGGGTTTTCTTAAATATATCCTATTTTTCTTAAATACACCCCACCTATCCTATCTAAACTTCAAAATAAAAGTATATTGCTTGATTGATTGAAAATAAACATTACAATTTTATTATAAATAAACTAATGATATTGTGAAAACCGGATTAAAAAGTGTGCATACAAATATACACAATATGTATACAAAATTAAAAAACTACCCATTTTTTATAATTTTTTATGCAAAAAATTTTAATATAGTAAAATAATAGTTTTTTCATAAAAAATTGAGATAAATATATCGGTTTTCAAAAAATTGATACATTAATTTAAAAAGGGTAATAGGAGTTTTCAAAAAACCATTCAACCTACCATTTTATATTGTTTACAAAAATGTTTAATACATAATGCTTGGAATAATTGAAAGATTTTGATTTGTACATAATACTTTAATAACTGTAACAAATTTATAAATTATGAGTTTATTCGTAATCGTAATACGACTTTGTATGTTTTTGTGCAAATTATTAATTTGTAACATAAAAAAACGTATGCTTTAAATTGTTTTCAAATAAATTATGTATTTATTATTGATTTGTACATAATGTTTGGATAATTATATTTTTGAAAATTTAGAATTATAACCTAAATGTTTTGTAGTACGACATAAAATAGCCAATCACCTGGCATTGGGTCAAGAACTTAAGGAACGGGCGCTGCGAATTTCAAGCTGCTACTGCTCCGATAGCTGCTTTAGAGGTTGCTTAGCCGGTATCTGACTGAACTAGCTGGTTACATTCCCCTCGCACCTTAGCGCTGCCTCTGGTTTTTAGTCTTGTGCAGCCCTTTTATTTTCTGGATCACAAAATCCTCCCCTCTGAAAGCGTAGATTCATCTTACTTTTTATAAATGGAAAAAGAGACATAAGTCACGCATTCGAGCAAGAGCCTTTGCCTTTCTTCGCTATGTAAATAGGGGTCGCTATAGTGGCTAGGGTGAGTCTTCCTACACGGCTGGACGCCCGGCTCTAGAGGTGGCGCAGCATCCCTTCGAGTTGCTTGCCACCCCTTTTCTCCTTTCTCCCTCCCTAACTCCAGATAGAAAGATTGAGGGGGTCAGACACGGCGGAGACTTTCATTGAATATGGGGCCATCTATTCCTGCTTGACTTTCTTCAAGATACGAAATGAGCACTTTTTTAGGTTATGCAATAGAAGGGGGCTTGCGCTTGAATTGAAGTTGTATTGTCTATCTTAATTCGCTTAAAGCCTTACTTTCAACTCGGCCCCCCGAATTGTGCAAACTTTTTTCTCAATTGCAAATTTGCAATCGATATTTCATTTGCAAGAGCATGAATTGAATTAGAAAATAACAAATCACAAGATACATATTGCATTAAATGTGTAACTATTAAAATTTTAAAATATAATATATTCGTTGCGTGATTTATAATTTATAAAATAATATGATTTGTTTGAAATGTAATGTATTAACTTAACTAAATGTTTCAAAATATGAAGAAAAAAAAATTTAATTTTTAAATTTAATTTTTCGTTAATTTAAATTTTAAACAATTATGTTTTTAATATATACAATTATTATGTTGTAATAACTTAAAAAAATTATAATAGTTATATTTATTATTGTAATTATTGTTGTTGGGTTTTAATACAATTTGTAACCTTTAAACGCAGCGGAAAAAATAAATCTTTTTGGTTACAATTAGAAAACTTTTGTAAAGCATAAAACCTAATCGGATCCAATTATACATTTAATTAAATTAACAATACACCATAGGGTGTTTACAATTGTACCTTTCGTGATTTGACGTAGTTGAACGAAACACTTAGAAATCAAGGTAGATTTCCTCTAGCGGTATCTACACACAAACACGCGTAGTTCCACCGGGTGCTACCCCAAAAGTACCCTAATTCTAATATGTGAACAATAGAGAATACAATCCCAAACTGGTTTGGTCTATCACCATATTTATACTGATAGGTATCTCAGATAGACCACAACTCAATAAAGTATTAATGTTTATCTGTAAATATTTATATAATTATCTAAAACATTTAATAATTATACATATTTATAGATAAACTTCTGTGATTATCATAATTACACTTTAACACATATTTTATAATTATTCTACAAGAATGACTATTCAACTGTAAATCATGACTTTCAGGTTACTTTCAAATGGAAGCAAACGTATTCTTTGTGTGCGACCTTATAGGTTTACATTCTCCCACTTGCACACGATACAGAGTAACACAGACGGTGGTAAGGATCTAGCAACACGTCACCTCCCCCAAGGCTATTTAAATGTGTTTTTCCTTCGAGCATTCTGACTGATCCAATCAATCATATGGTAGTATCATTCCTTATCCTTTTGCTTCACGATATTTTCTTTTGAACTTAAGGCATAGATCTATTTCACCCTTTATAGTTCAAAGATTATGTTTCTCGATCCCAATATATTTGATTCAGACATGTGCTATTAATACAACTAATCCACTTGTCTTTGGTCATGTGAATCAAATTATATCATTGAGGGGACCAGAAATATCTCTCTCAACTTGAGAGGAGCAAATCATGTATTGCGTGTACACAACTTATACACGATTCATATCATACCCAACATAGCCATTATGATCACCCAGTTAAGGTTAATGTTAAAATATATCAAAGTATAACACTCCTTATGTATTAGGTACCAATGTACATCTCAGGTCTGAGGATAGGAGTGTCCACCATTTCAGGATTCACCTTATGACGCGGATCTACGAGATGATCCTAACTGTGGGTCTTGTCTAACACCAGTCCCTAGACAAGTGCATGTGACTCTGGTTGCACCTAGTGCACTTCAAACTTGGACTATATCCAGACTTCACAATGATCTTTATTTATTACCAGTCCCCTGGTAGCAGAGATGGCCAAAAACCGGGATCGGGCGGGGCCTCAATCGGTCCTAGCCTCAACAGTAATTTTCGGACCGGACTTTTTGTAACCAGGTCCTGGTCCCGGTCCCGGTCCCAACGATTTCAAGCCGGCCCGTTTATTGTATTATCATAACCGGTCCTAAAAACGGTCCCGGGCCCGGGCCTAAACCGGTCCCAAACCGGGCCTTCAATAAAAAAATATTTTTTTAATTTTTTATAAAAACATTAATTTTATAATATATTATATATGTAATCATTACATATATGTAATTGGGTCACTCAAATACACCTTTAAACACGTTTTATTGTAGTTTTATAATTGGTTTTCAAACAAATACAGTTAAAAAATACGTTTATTATAGTTTTATAATTGATTTTCAGTCAAATATATCTAAAAATACGTTTTATTATAAATTGTAATTGGTTTTCAATCAAATACACTTAGAAAGTTAGAAATATATATAAAAATACATTTTTTTGTAAAAATCAGGCCGATCCCAATCGGTCCCATAACCGGTCCCGGGCCGGGTCTAGGAATCGCTCCAAAAGTGTAACCGTTCCTGGTTTTCGGTCCTATAACAGGTCCTTACCGGTCCCGGGCCGGGCCGGTCCTCCGTCGGTTCCGGGACGGGTCAGGACCATTTGGCCATCTCTACCTGGTAGTAACCAATCAAGGAAATTTTTAAATAATATGAGCATCATATTTTGTTAAGGATACTTAAACATGCTAATATTGAACACATAAATGTTTGATGTAATTACTCATATCCAATATGCTAAAACAGATAGAAACATAATTGTTTTATGTTCAAATAAAGTTTACTAAAATAAAGTATCATATCAATGTTTTACAAAAACTTCAAGCTTATAGGAGATGATCAGAGTAAACAACATGCTTATTCAGACTCATGGCTTTTAAGAGATGATCTGTCAAATTTGTTGTTAATTATGTTATTGTGGTTGTAGCTCTTATGGTTCACAGCTTTATGGTTTAAAATGTGTATCCTTTACTGAGATTAAAGTCATTACAATCATTTTGAAAACTAGCATCTGCATATCCTTAGATACACAGATCTCTTTCCTGACCGCCCTACAGTAGTAAGAACATGCCCTTAGATCTTTTCAGATACTTTAGGATGTTCTTTACTACTACACAGTGAGAATCACTAGAGTCTGCTCGTCATGTTTGTGGCATACGAGACATCCGCTCTAGTACATAACATGGCTTACATGATGGTTGACGCAAATGGAACACCCTTCATACGCTTAGTGTCCTCTATTGGAACCCTTCATCTTGAAGTGTTTCAAAATCTTGCCAATGTATGTGCTTTCTCTTAATCCAATTAAGCGTTTAGATCTATCTCGATGATCTTTATGCCAAGGATATATATTATCTTTCATCAAGAATACTCTTATGCCCCCACTAACATTCTTGTGTACACAAGATTTCAACTATGAGATATTTTCATTAGTCCATAAATGGATTTATGCAACTTGTATACCTTTATTAGAATATTTTGGATACTTAAAACCATGTACGCGTCCTCGCTTAAAGTTCCGTTAAGGAACGTGGTTTTAACATCCATCCGTCATTCTGTTTGTATCTCGTTATTTTTCTCAACATCTTGTTGATGGTTAGTTCAGCCGTAGTCTCATCTTGTGGTTTATAGAATTCTTTCTACTTTGTCCCCATAGAGGTTTTTGTTTAGAAAATCATTTTATTTTTCCCGAGATAAAAGAAAATATGGGCAATCTATTTTTAAAATCCACCATGTCGCGCAACAAATATTTTATTCTCGCTGGGTCCGTAGAAATAATATCCAATTGTCTCATTTGGATATTCCACAAAGATGCACTTTTGAGATCTTGAATTTTGCTTCTTAGAAGCTTTCTGCTTAACATAAGCATCACATTATAAGATAACTTTGGGATTTTCTTAATCTAGAATCTCATATGGAGTTTCACGGGTCTCTAGATTGGTGCATTATTCAGTATTTAGGTAGTTGTTTCTATGTCATAACCCCAGAAACTCTTATGCAGAGTTATATGAATCATCATAGAGCGAACCATGTGTAATAAGGTTATGTTTCTTCTTTCAAACACACCATTTTTGGTGTTCTTAGAGGAGTTTCAGTTGGGATACTATCTCATGAGCTCTAAGATGATCATTAAACTCTTGGCTTGTGACCTCGGTTCAACTGAAGCACTTTTGTCAAGTTGATTCATTACTTCATTTTGAAACTCTTTGAATATCTCAAAGCTTTCAGACTTATTTCTTATTTAAGTAAACGTGTCCATATTTACTGAAATCATCAATCTAGATAATGAAGTAGTGATAACCATTCCTTGTGATTGAACTGAAAGGCTTACATACATTAGTATGATTTACTCCTAATAGCTCTTTAGTTCTTTTGAGTTCATCCTTTAAAAATCTGTTGTCATCTTTAAACAAGACTTACATATATCATATGAATCATCATATGATTCCTACACTCCGTCCACCTGGAGTTTGGCTATGTATTTCTTGTTTATATGTCACAAGTATGTCTAATTTAAGCCTAGCTTAATTCATATGATTTGTAATTACAACTATTAATTTCATAAATACCATTATGTGGCCTAGCCACAAAATACAAAACATTGTTAAAGTAAGCATAAATTGTATTATCGTCGAAAGTAAACATAAATCTAGTTTGATGTAATTGAGAAAATGAAACTATATTCCTAGTAATGTGATAACTGTGTTTTCACGTGATGTTTATACGATTAAATCCCCCCTAATTTATGTTTTTTATGGGTAATAGGCACTCACTTAATCCTTCTTTTATTAACTTTACTACAACCCAAACAAAAGAGAGACAAAGGCCGAAGTGAATAGGCCTTTCCTCTCACCATCTCTCTCGCTAGACTCCCAAATCAGACGTACACATACAGCCATATACGATTGAAGTCGGGAATGAGGAGAAGAAGCGGGCGGTTTCTCAAGCGGCTAAACCCACCCGGAAAACCGTCGGAGGTACTGTTTCGATGCTCCACTAGCTTCTCATGCAGTTAAACCCACCTCCAAACACGCCTAAGCTCCTGTTTTGACGACCTATGGCTGATCTGGGAGGCTTTACTCGCCGGGAAAGTCGCCGGAACGATTTTCAGGGACCAAATCTGCTTCTCTTCACTTCTTGAGCGATTTCTTCTTGGGTTTGCTATAAAAGGTCGATTAAAACCGCCATGGAGACAAGAGTTCGACTTCGCTGAGTTTTAGGAAGAAGCAAGGAACGATTGGGAGCCAATTTCTTCCTCAATTTTATATAACTATTGGTAATTTCTTTTTCATTTTTTTTGTAGTTGTATACCTAATTTCATTCCAACATTAGGAAGCTTTAGTTTATTGATGCGATTACTTTGAGATTCCATTGTAAACAATTTGGGACAAGCTTATTTGTTTGATTTCTAGGTTAAAGTTATGTTTATTTGAAAGTTTAATTAGTCTGATCAGTTAGTTGAAGTTCTTATGGATAATTGTTAGTCAAAACCAAGATACGTAATCGTCTTGGAATTTTGATAAAGTAATAGTTGATTTCATTCGGTCTTAATAAGGTTTCCGAATTGAAATCTTGAAGTATAGCATTCAAAGCCTTAATAAGCCGACCTTGCGAGCTTATAGCTTTGAGTTGATATTTTTCTTGTACGATAAAGATAATCGCACCTAATAAATCGAGAGCTTATTCAATTTGTGATTAAGATCCGGTTGAAGAGCTTATTTTAACCGGTGTAAATCTAAGGAAAAATATAAGTTGTTAGAGCTTGTTAACGACTATAACCAATTTGGGTTTGTTCTTTATGTTTATGCTTTTGGAGTCAACGATAAGTATTAGCATCTTAATCGGGAGCGAACTAATGTTGAGGTTTTCAATTCATAGTTTTTAATCAATTTTTAATCGCGTGTTTAGTTTAGTTAATCAAATCCAAAACTCCCCACCCCCTTTTACTAGAAAGTGTAGAAGTCTAATAATTGTCACGACCAATCCCTGTGGATTCGACCTGACTTACCATTATTACAATTAAGATTGTGATTTAGGACAGTTAGAAATTATTATTTGACAGTCTCGACACCCGTCAAATTTTTGGCATCAAATTATCCTACGTACATATAAACACTTGCTAAGTGTTAGAGTAAGTCCATTTGGTAGTTCCATACCATATGTCCCTTGAGCAACTGCAGCTACCTTAGCTCAATTACCCATTCTAAGTTCCATTTGGCATGGTTTCATTCTCTTTTCACTCCTTAGACTCTGCGAAGTAGTACAAATGCGAGTACCACATCCGGTATCCAATACCCAGGAATATGTATTAGAAGTGAACAAATCAATGGTAAACATACCTGAAGTTCCGATTGCAGTAGCCTTCTGGTTCTTCTTCTCTGCCAGTAAGGTTGGGTAGTTTCTCTTTCAATGCCCCTTTTGGTTGCAGTTGAAGCAAACTACATCTTCAGGAACCTTACCCTTGCCCTTATCCTTATTGGAACTTCCAACCTTTGTTTTACCCTTGGCAACCACCCTCTTCTTTTTGGATATCCCACTTTTAGGTTTGATCATCAAAAACTATATTGGTTTGGGTAGTTCCAACTTGGTAGTTATACTTCTCTCAGCAGTTTCAGCATGCCGTGAAGCTCTATGAGAGACTTATCCAAACTATTCATATTGTAATTCATCTTGAAATGGTCATATGATTTAGATAAAGAATGGAGAACAATATCGACTGCTATTCTTTATCTAGTAGGAAGCCTATACGTGTTAATCGATCAACGTACCCCTTCATTTTTAAAACATTGGCATGGACCGATAAACCCTCAGTCATCATACATGAAAGCAATTCTTTGACTGTGTCAAACCTTTCCTGCATAGCCTGTCACTCAAACATAGATTTCAGAGACGAAATTATGTCCCAGGCTGTCATATCTTCATAAGGACAACTCTTAGGAAGCGAAACCATTCAAGGAAGTTCGTCTCGTTCAGTTCTTCCTTATCAAGGATAGACCGTAGTGTGTATTGGGATAGGTTGTTAGCGTTTGTGTTTGGAGCGGGTGTATCCATCTATAAAATTTAATTTCGATTTTAGTAACTTTGAAGATCTCAAATTAATAAACCTTTCAAAATATTTTAATTTGAGTTAAGATCCATATTTCACCAATTTCCATAAACGGTTAATGCGCTGTCTATGGAAATAGGTTATTTAGATAGGCATCATCCAATTATGTTCAACGTAACTCTTAGGTGATTGTGGGATTCTATCAAAATAGGCATGTTTAATCCCACTCCAATGCCTTGAAAATACTCATAGATGGTCAATTCGCTATCTATGAAAACTTTCAAGTAAACTAACCATACTAAATTCTTGAATTAGGTTTTATGGGGATCAGTCGTCCAAAATTACGACTATTTAAGTGATTGGTCAATTCTCTGTTCACTTAATTCTCGTTATTCTGACGTCTTGTCTCACACTATCATCATCCGGCATGATAGGTAATGCGTTGAACATACCGACTCGATCCGTAAGCTTCACCAAGTACCTTAAATGGGTGGCGTTTAGTTTACGTTTTGTAAAAGGTTTGAATTTTAAAAAACATTCTATTCCTTTAAAAACGTTTAAGTTTATCTTAAAATTTGTTTTTAAAAGATTATCCAAAAATCGGTTTGATTTGATAATCATATCAATTTTAAAATATCATATTTTATTTACCGAATTTAAACTTTATTTTGCGTTTGATTTTAAAAAAAGACGTTTGCAAATATAACAATAATAATGCAATAATTAAATAAAACGCAAAATAAAGAACCACAATAATAATATATGGATCTACCCCTAATATGGTGTTGTAAGCCAACACAACAACCACGGTCAATCTAAGGACGTTTTCAAGCTCCCACTAGCCTCGTCATCTTGGTGAACTCCAGGGACACCGCCTTAAATTTTTGGAACGCCGTCTTCGGATAATCACAAATTTAAATACAACAAATTCTATTCTATTTAAATTTGTTCCTATCTAGAAATATTAAAATAAAATTACAACCTATTACAATAATACATTTTCATTTTCCAACAAAAATAAATCAAACACGGGTCTTTTCGGGCAATCCATATATTATACAACTATTTAAACATAAAATAGATAAAGTTTGGCCAAATAGATAACATAGATAAAACGGCCAATAATTGGAACAAAAAATTTATATGAAAAAGATAATTAGATCGACCAGATTCTTAAAACGCATGTTACAAACCCTTTGCGCAAAAGGTAAAACAATTTCTCTTTATAGGTAAGAGACAAAAACCTGATCAGGAAACATCCCAACTGTGGCTCTAAGCCGAGGGTGACTGGAACACTATTAACCAATGACCGAGGTTAGCGAGTAAATAGACCGGCAACAGCCGAGAGAAAACCAACAGTTTCGGTAAAGAAGCTGCAGAAGCGACCTAGGGCCATTGTCCAGCTGCACCTACCATTCCATCATCAAGTGGCGGAATAGACTAAGACCAGTTGTACCAGCCACGTGGAGTGACTGTACAGACAAAAACTTGGCACGAGTTGTGTGGATTGCCCACATGATTACAAGCCACATCAATGGCGGTCCAATAAAAGAAGAGTCGATGGACGTATAACCCGCCCGGTGCAAAGCTAATCAGCGACGGTCAAAAAGAAAAACCAGCCGCCTGCCACAATGGCCAGCAGTGGTGACAGGAGAAAGAAATCCAACATGATTTCAACTTGGGACGAAGGGTGGCGGCCTTGTCGATCGTCCAAAGTGACTGGACTGTCGGCGATTGACTGTTATCGCCAGCGACGAGGACTGGCCAACGGCAACAACAGCTGTAGTAAATTCAACAACGGCCGGTAGAGGTCCGGCGATTGGCCAGTGGTGACGAGACGCTAACGCTTTTTGTGGCTTGAGAGAAAAAAAATGTGCTATAGAAAATTAGGGTTACCACTTATTTTAGGAAAAAAAAGTCCAACCTTTCAATCTTGGTCCAATCAGAAAATAAGATTCAATTAATAGTTCCTTTTTTTTCCTTTTCCTTTGCCATATAACAATTATATTCTTTGAATTAATTAAATGTTCATATGCAATTAATGATATTTCATTTGTAGAGCATGAATTAGAAAATAACAACTTACAATATACATATTACATATTACATTAAATGTGTAAATATTAAAATTTTAAGATATAATATATTTGTTGTGTGATTTATAATTTATGAAAATAATATGATTGCTTGAAATGTAATGTATTAATTTAACTAAATATTTGAAAATATGAAGAATAGAGAATAGAATCCTAAAATGGTTTGGCCTATTACCATATTTATACTAATTTTACTCTCATGGGATAAAGTGATTGTGATTTTAGAGGGAATGAAATGGATGATGGAAGAAGCACAATCCAAAAGTTACCGGGCTATTTTTCCGAGTTCCTTAGAGAGAGTTGTCTCGCGCCACTAGGTATTCTCTACCTACCAACCTGATATATATATTATTCATATGGGATTAGGAGCCATTTCATGGCAATAAAAAAAACAAAGCGTTGTATCTTTATCTTCCATAGAGGCAGAATACATGTCACTGCCATTTGTTGGATGTTAGGCTGTTGTTTTTGTCTCCAAAGTCAAATATCAAAACAGTAAGCCACTGCACCCGCATTGATAGTTGCTTAACTGCGAATAACCCCTCAATGGGGATAAGATGTAGAGATCAAGACATGAGGCCCTAGAAATCCCACTTAAGAGATTGTCCGCGTTGTCTCCTATTGTGGATGCATCACCACATAGTTTCCAACCTAAACTAGGATAGTGGGACGTTGGATTTAATTTCTTAGGATAGGCTTATTTCTTGCCATAGGACTTATCCATATATATATAATATGTATAGAGCATATAAATAGATGGTGGTGGTAATCGTTAAACCATAGAACAACACAAAATAATATCTCTAGATCTCCATTATAGTTTTCTCTATTTTCCAAGTATTGTAATCAACAGCGTCGATAGTGAATTTCTCGGTAGTCTCCTTCACCTGTGATTTTTCTCGATTTAGGTTTTCCACGTAAATTCGGTGTCGTTTTATTCCTCGTTTATTTTCTGCAATTATATACTTGTGTGTGCGTTCGATCACTTGGATTTATTTTGTTCGTTTAAGTTTGATAAATAATTTCCAGATTTCCGCTTAATCGATACGGTTCTTATTTGGAGCATCGTTCTTGAATCAATCTTCGAGACGTTTTTGTTTTCGGGGTTTACAACACAGGCTTTGTGGCTAAGAGCAATACTTGTTGATCTTGAAGATTTGCAGGGAAATCCAACCACCATTCTCTGTGATAACAAGTCTAAAAACCCAGTATTTCATGGGACAAGTAAGCACACTAAAATCAAGTTCCATTTCATATGTGAGCTTGTGGCGAATAATGAAGCGAGGATTGGTATCATCTTCTGTCCAATTTTTGTGTCAGCCATAATCTCTCCTATTCCTTGTACGTTTAATCTCTTGTCATTAGCAGTTCGAACCTCCTTCTTTTGAGTTTCATCAATCTGAACAAAAATATCTTTGTTCCACATCATGTGGTTACTGCATCCACTGTCAACATACCATATATCGTATAAAGACACTTCTTGAGTACTAAGCATCATAAAAAAAGTATCACCTTCATTTTAATTTTTTATGTTGACAAAGGTGGAATCTCTTTCTTCTGCTATCCTCTGTCTGAATTCTTGGCAATGTGGCCAAATTTTTTTGCAGTGATAACATTGTACAGGAGATGACCCTTTCCATTTTCTTTTTCCTTTGAATCCTTCTTGTTGCTCCTTCTCAAAGCCTTTGTTTTTTCTGTTGTATATGGAGATTGTAACTGAAAGGCCTGTTCAAGGGGGTTGGAATCGAATTTTCTCATCCTAAGTTCATGAGATTGTAAAGTTCCAAGTAGGCTTTCCAAAGAGAGGATTGGGAGATCCTTGGATTCTTCAATCGCGACCACAATATATTCAAACTTCGTAGTTAAACTTCTGAGAATTTTCTCAACAACTCTTCTATCATCCATATGTTCTCCGTTTAATCTTAAATACCAGGAAATCGAAGATGTGCCAAATCGTTCTCTATCGAATCGTAGTCTAGAGCCAAATGACGATTAAGTACAAGAATTACCCGAATGTAGAATTCTTCTATAGTCTCTAATTCTTTCATCTTTTAAACTATCAAACTCGCATCTTAAGTTTGTAGTCTCACCACATTTACTTTGTCTTCCCCTCGATAGGTTCTATAAAGCATGTCTCATGCTTCCTTTGATGAATTTGAACATGAGATTATTTCAAAGATGATTTCATCCACAACCTGGTAACTTATATATAGTGTTTTCCTGTCCTTCTTCCTTAGATCCTTTAGTTCTTCTTGATCTTGAGTTAATTCATCAATACCTACTGGTTCATCAAATCCTTGATCAATTATGGCCCATAAGTCTTGTGACTCAAATAAGACTTTCATCTGAATGCTTCAATGATAATAATTTCTCGCATTCAATTTGTAGAATTAAAGATGTAATGGATTACTTGAAGTCGAAGCCATTGATGTCATAGCTCTGATACCAAAATGTTGGGTACACAAAGCATATAGCCATATATATGTATATATATCCCTTTATTGATAAACACGTGTAACCAGAGATAGGAAAATTACATACATACATATATAGGCACAAAAAGGCATATCCTTTGACCAACATACACAACTTTTGAAAGAGACACAACCCTTTAACCAAACGGTGTAACTATCCTTTAACTCACAGTTTCATAATTGCAACACGCAAACCTTTTTTGACAATATAATACTTGTACCAGCTTATTTCAACACAGGGAAGTAAAACAAACAAATATATGACAGGTAAGTAAAACAAATAAATCTTTAGCGATGACATATTTCTACCACAAGCTATAATGACGACATGTTGTGGCTATAAATCGATCGTAATGATAAATGGATTTGATGACAAAAAGTGTTGCTAAAACCTTCTATTTGTTGTATGTTATTGACCAATCAAAATATTCTTTACCGAATATTTTCTTTTTTATCGGTTCATTCATTTTGAACCGGTAAAGACTAATGACCAATGGGCTGGTTAAATAAGACTCCATCTAAGCTTATAGATGAATAATGGTGTAGGTAGTAGGGGGACTAGCCGATGCTGAACCCCACCTAACATTTATGATTTAAAAGATTGTAATAGCAAATAAGTCATATATATATAGTGGTAGTTCAAATGGTTTAGGTTTATGTGTTACTGCCACAAGTAGGGGTGAGCATTGGCCCCGAACCGGTTTGGAACCGGAACCGAAAATAAGAGATTCTTGGAACCGAGAACCGGACCGTATAGGAAATACCGGTACCAGTCCCGGTCCCGGTTTTCCGGTCAAAAAAACCGTTCCAACCGTTAATCCATTTTCTATAAAAATCATACTATAATTTTCCATTGTCTTCTTCCTCATTTCTTTGTCATCTACTTTGTTTAAAGTTTGTGCAATCTCTATACAAACACAAAACCGAAAAAGTTGTTCGTATTTAATAAAAAGTAATACTCGTTTGAAAATTGAAAAAAAAAATACTCAAAGTTATATCATCGTTCTTCAAGGCGTCGTCGATGTCGTCTATTATCGGATTTCTAGAGTGTCTAACCCAATCTTGGGTGCACAACAAAGCTTCAATTATCAACGTTGACAAACTAGTCCGATACTAATTTAAAACTCTACCACTAGTGTTAAACGCGGACTCGGACGCTATGGTTAAAATTTGTATCGCCAATATGTCTAACAACAAGAAAATTAAATTATAACGACATTAATTTATAAACATGAAAAAGAAGTAATAATTACCTTAAATTATAACGATACTAATTTACATTATTTTGTTACTTAAACTTCCAGGCCGGTCCCAGTTAATTACCTAAAAAATTGGCACCGAACCGGTTTGGAACCGGAACCGAAAATGGAGGACTTGAAGGATCGAAAACCGGACCGGTTGGACAATACTGTGCCAGTACCGGCCCCGGTTCGGTTCCGGTTCAGACCGATTCTTACGGATCAATTGCTCACCCCTAGCCACAAGACCCAACTTCAAATCTTTTCATCAACTTATTTAGTTCCTTCCTTTTTATTTCAAATTTCTATTTTTGACTTTTTCTCAATTTGGTTTTATTTGTTAAATTCTTTTAACTTTTGAAACACTTACACGTATGTAATTCGTGTTTATATTATTAATAATAATTTTATTATTCTTTTTTGTTATAAACACTTTATAAAAGGACTATTACATTTAGAAATTAATATAAACTAACTCGGTATTAATATTATTGTATAAATTCAAATAACCTCCATCCTTTTTATTTCATATTACTACTTTTGACTTTTTTTTCTTTTTTATTTGGTCTTATTTGTTAAATTCTTTTAATTTTTGAAATACTTGCACGTATGTAATTTATGTTTATATTATTAATAACAAATTTTTATTCTTTATTGTTTATAAACATTTTAAAAAAGGATTATTAATTTAGAAATCAATATAAACTAACTCAGTATTGATATTATTGTATAAATTTAAAAAACATATGAATTGATGTTTATAAAATTATATATTTTACCCAGGCCCGTCCCTTAGGGTGTTCCGACCGGTGTTACGGCATAGGGCCTCCAATCATCCGGGGCCTCCGAATATTTTGTAATTTTTTACTTGTAATAAAGTTACTATATAAATTAACTAATAAAATAAATTCAACAAAACAACTCATAGCGCACTGGTAAGGCATATTTAATGTTATTGCTTATAGTTTACTTCCTCGGGTTCGATTCCTTGGAACTAGGGATGGCAACGCCCCGCCCAATCCCCGGCCCCGGTTTCTCTATCTCGGCCCCGGCCCCGGTCCCCGGCGGGTACGGAGAATCCAATCTCATCCCCGGTATTTTTTTGCTCATCCCCGGTCAATCTCCGGTTAAACAAGAATTTATTGAAAAAGGGGTAAAAATTACATTACAAATATTTATTTTTTAGTTAATATATACATACGAGGACGGGGCGGGTTGGGGAATACATTACCCGGCCCCTCCCCCGACCCCGGTTTTCAACATCTAGGGGATCCCCGGCCCCGGTACCCGTTTTAACGGGGAATCCCCGGCCTCGGTCGACGGGTGAACCGGGTTCCCCAACGGGGCGGGGCAAATCACCATCTCTACTTGGAACCCTCTTTTTAAATTTTATTTTTGTTATCCAAATTAATTCCCACTTTTCCGCTTTTCAATCCTTGGAAACCCTCCATTTTAATTTTAATTTTAATTTTTTCTTTGTGATTCAATTAATGGGGTTAAATTAGTTTTGTTGTGTAATAACCTTTCTTTAGATGAACTAAATATCTAATTTTTTTAAATGATTTCTTTATTTCTAAAAACCTAGAGTCAAAGATTTAATTATTTTTCCTAATTTTTATTGATCATATTATTAAGCTACATAATTGTTTCTAATATGTTCATGATTTATTCTCCAAACTTAAATATAAATTTTTTTAGTTCTTATTCTATTCTTTAATTTTGTTTTCAACCTTTTTTCATCTTTATCACTTACCACCAACAAACAATGCCTCAATTTAGCTTTTCTTTTGTGGGAATTTTAGATACAAGGATTCAGACCATTAGAAACAATTATGCTATTCTGTAAGTTAAAATAGAGGGAAAAAACTTTAGGTAAGAATCTTTAAAACTTAATTTTTAGGAGATAGATATATTATTTTTAAGTTTCCACCAATAAAGTTAAATGTGTGATAACATTTTATATATATATATATTGTTTTTTAAAGTGAATTGAGGTGATCGATAGGTAATGGTTTATCTTATACTTTTCTTTGAATATTTATCATATTTTAGATTTTTTTTATATTTGTTGATTATTTTCTATATTTTCTGGAATTTCTTTTATTTTTAAAATAGTGTTTTTTTAATGACATTAGATTAATAAAAGGTTCTTATTGATATGTGTTTTTGTAATTATCAATAATGATAATGATTGATTGATCAATTCTATAGGAAATGGTGGTTCATACCCCTCTTTACTCACATATCAGGATATTTCTTATCTCCTTACCTTACTTATAGACCCTGTAGAAGAGGTTATTAAAGTTAAAAAAAAACACTAACAATAAATTTTGAATCCACGCTAACATAATGACACTAAAACTAAAAATTTAGTGTCAAAAAAGAAGAAAAGATGAACAATTATTCAAAGTCAAAGATAAGTTATCGACCCATTTTTTATCATACAAACCTCGAAAGATAGTAAAAGATAATTTAATAAATATTATAGATAACAAAGAATTATGGACACGTTTAGTTTTTTGAACAGGGCCTCAAAAATATTAAGGACGGCCCTGATTTTACCATAGATTTTAACAACTTTATTTTTTGTTCCCAATTATGAAGTCTACTTTTTATGATACTTATATTGACATCATTTATGATATTAATAAATTAATAAAAGTATGACTCAATTAATGATTAAAATATACTAAACACTATAATATATCTACCTATCTTCCAACTATTCATAAACAAAAGTCATAATATTCAATTTTGTTTTATTTTTCTATCTACACATTACAAATAAGACATTTTTTCGAAATCAACAACAATAGGATATTTACATTAACCTTTTGTTTAAATAACATTAATCATCAAGCAAAATTTAAAAAATTCAAGTCCCCAATAAAATAAATTCTAGCTACGCCTCTGAAGACGAAAGCATTAATTTTGAACAAGAAGCGATCCTTAACCGCTTAAAAAAACAGTTCTGATAAAGCCCGAAAACCAGTCATTATTTATCCCAAAACATATATTCCAAAAAGATTATTATTTATTGGATTAAAATAGAACAAGTATTTAGAAAACAAACCGTAACTAAATTTTTTGAAAGAAAAAAAGACTCATTTATTGAAAATTCTTGAAGATAAACAAGACAATAAAAAGTAGATTTGATAATGAATCTAAAGGCATGCTTCTAATCCCTTGTTAAATATGGGAACAAAAGCCTCCATCTCAATAGCCGAAAGGCTCACACCGATCTCAAGATCTTCGTTTGATTCTTTACAAGCACTCACAGATATATAATCATTATAATCGATAGGAATTGTTTCATGCTTTTTGAGATTCCCATATCCAAAATCTAAACTGTAAAATTTCAACTTCGGTGTTCCTGAACCCCAATGGTTGTCGTTGGCATCCCTTGAGGGAATAAACTTTTAAACGGCCATTTATCTTTCACGATACCATCTGAATCATTCAGCATCTTATGCAGATTCTCTCCAAGTAATTTTGCAGCATTCAAGAATCCTTCGTTTCCCGTTAAAAGATTGGTTTTCGCAATCAAGATACATAGACCGACAATATTCCCAAAATAGGCTGCTGGAATCGATGGATTGGTACGTGACCTACAACCAACCGCGAAAACAAACATTTCTCGCTCATAGTTGCGTGATTTCGCAATACAACTCCAGATATAACCACATGCTATGGTAAAAGATGATACATATGGTAATGTTGGTAGTTGGGTTGAAACCCATTTCTTCAATCGATTGATAACGGTTCGAGTCAAGATAAATGTGGCTCGAACTTTATGAGTCAATCCGGAAAGTCCTCGAGGTTGATACTCTTTGTTAAAAATAGTTTCAACGTTTACGTTCTTTAGATAAATTTCATCTATTTTCGTGTAGTTTACAACTCTATCGAAAAAGGGCAAAGTTCCATTAGCTAGAACCGACTCATCCGTACCAGATCTAGCGATCGACGTCCACGCCTTCAAGAAACAAAACCGAGTGCTGGAATCACCGAGGCTATGGTGATTGGTCATTCCGATGGAGATACCGGAGTTCGGAAAGAACGTTACTTGAACAGAGAACACTGGAATCTTTACATGATCGGATTCTTTAACAGTTTCCGACAATAGAGGAATAAGATGATAAAACTTACCACAGTCTCGAGGGTGGTTTCCGGTAAGATCGTTGAAATCAAGAGTAGACTCAGCAACCGTGAATGCAACTGAGTCACCATCAACATAACGAATTTCGGGTTTTCGAGTTTGAGTCGGAAATATGATCAAGTTCCCTGCGAATGGGAAAAAATATTGGAGGGTGATTGATAAGGATTGTTTAAGATTTAGTGAAGAAGGGTAGAGAGAGGGAGGGGGAATTTGGTTGGTCGGCGGCAGGCATGAGAATGCGAATGTAGGATCTGAGGTTAGGCTGATACCATGTAGAATATTATAAAATTCACCTTGTATTGAATAATGAAACAATCGTCTATAAATAATACAATGATGATAGAAAAATAAGAAACATACAACAAAGTTATCAAGTCCTATATACAAGTTAACTAAAGATTTCTTTATTTTTGACAGATATCCGTAATACCCCTTAAATCGTGAAAAATAGAGATCACGATGGTTAGTTGGACACTAATTCTCTAACTGAACTAAAAACATTTTTAATTTTAAGTTCAAAATTTGAAACTTCAATTAGAAAAAATCTGAAATTATAGCATGTGATATGGAAAAAATTATTTTGTTATTGGTTTTCAGGAGTTTGTAACGTTGGAGGAGTTTGTATTTGAAGATATATTTTGTTTATATATATATATATATAGGGGATGGATGATACAAGAACACCCCTTATTTAAAAGAACAAAGGAATACTTTATGGACCACATATGATGTGGGTCTCACACATTATAAAATCATATCTGATTCAATGGGTCCATATTGAATCCGATATGATTTTATAATGTGTGGGACCCACATCAAATATGGTCCATAAGGTGTTCCTTTGTTACTTTAAATTTACAAAGTTCTCATTTAAACATCTCCCTATATATGTGTATATATATAGGGAAGAATCATACGAGAACCACCCATCTTTAAGGGAACAAAGGGACATCTTGTGGATCACATATGATGTGGGTCCCACATAATATTAAATCATTTCTGATTTAATATTAAATCATATTAATCAGAAATGATATAATATTATGTGGGACCCACATCATATGTGGTCCACAAGGTGTTCCTTTATTCCTTTAAATTTACAAAGTTCTCATTTGAACCTTCCTATATATATATATATATATATATATATATATATATATAGGAGAGGGTTCATACGAGAACACCCTCCCTTTAAAGAAACAAAAGAATGTCCTTATAGACATATTTTGTAAAAACAAATAATATTATATTAGATGGGATTATAGTAATTAATATATGCTGAGAAATGCTTTCCACAAAGGGTTATTTATTTTAGGAGTAAAAAGGTATAAGAAAATATTTTCAAATTATATCAAAATTTATATTATGTTATATTATAATATTATACATCAAAAATAACATATTTGGCATTGTAATGATGTATGAATAACATTTGTACAAAATTATATATGATTTTACATTTACTTTTGTACAAAATCATATATGATTTTACGTTTACCTTTGTACAAAATCACAAAATCATATATGATTTTACATTAAAATTTGTACAAAATCATATGTAATTTTGTTGACATACCTGGCATTGTAATCATGTATTAATAACACTTGTACAAAATCATATATGATTTACATTAACATTTGTACAAAAACAAATATGGTACTAAAATCAAATGTGATTTTGTTGACATAATTGACATTGTAATCATGTGTTATTTTTACACGATCGTACAGAAAACAATGGAACTATTTTGAGTTTGTAGGGAGTTTAAACAATAGAACTCTATTTTAATTAATGAAAATTAGCGGTAGTTTGAATTTTGTAAAAATATTTGTGAGATCTTAATCATATACTTAATATATATATTTAATATTTAAAGTATATTTACATTCCAGACTGTACAATCTGATCATGAATAATAACTTTCCAAAAGTAATAGTTTGACAATAATACCCTTCCCTAATTATATTAATATTAATTAATTTTTTGATTTCTTAAATTATATATGGGGATATAAATTGTTCCTTTGTTTCTTTAAACCGAAAAAGTTCGCATTTGAAACTCTCCTCTATATATATATATATATATTGTATATATATATATAGAGGCGAGTTCATACGAGGACGATAACAATTTACGAGAATACAAGAAGCTTTTTTCATGTACAAGATCATATATGATTTTGCACTAACTGTAGCGGGCGACTTCAGGGACAACTTAAATCGCATGGAAAGCACTACTAGAAAATTGAGTATTTTCAACGGAAAATGTCATTGAAAATTTTCTATGAATTTTAAAGGGGTTATTGACAAAACATAATTTTTCTACGAATTTTCAACGAATTTCCGTTGAAAATATCTCACAAAATGCATTTTCAACCAAAAACTTTTTGACGAGACATTCCGTTGAAAATTTTTTGGTTGAAAATGAATATATGTTTGTGAGAGATTTTCAACGGAAATTCGTTAAAAATTCGTAGAAAATTTATGTTCTGTCAATAATCCTCTAATAACCCTCTAAAAATCGTAGAAAATTTCAACGACTTTTTCCGTTGAAAATTAATTTCCGTTGAAAACACTCAATTTTCTAGTAGTGAAGTCCCCCGCATCATTTATGATTTTGTACATGAATCATATGTGATTTTGTACATGAAAATTCATGTACAAAAATGATTGGCTGAGGATTGTCCTCACATTCTCGTAAATTGTTACCGTCCTCGCATGAACCTCCCTCTATATATAGGGGCGGGTTCAAATGTGTACGTGAGGACGCATCACAACCCTTGATCTGAGCTATATTTGAGTTGATCTTAAAATACGGCTTGAAGGGAAATTTTGGCATGAGAACGCATCACCTCGATTCCTTTCCGTTGATATCAATTCGGGTTCTTTTGCTCCTCTTGATTATCCATTTTTTTCTCATTGCTAAATGATTAATCGTTTTATTAAAGCTAAATTATCGATCTATTTCTTTCGGTATATTTAAAGAATTTTGTTTTAGTCGACAATTCAATTGATTCTGTTCTAGTTAATATAATATAATATTGTTTTAATAATCCAATGTCCTCTCTTCAATATAGTCTTTTTTATTCAGAGATAATATTAACTAATATTCAGTCCAAATATAACATTGTTTTAATATATTCAGACTGAATAATAGTTAAGAATAAAACATGTAATTTTATTCAGTCTGGATAATGGTTAATATTCAGTTCGATAATAGTTAACTATAACATTCGATTTGAATATAACATTGTTTTAATGTTATTCAGACTGAATAATAATTAAGAATAAAACATGTACTTTTATTCGGTCTGAATAATGGTTAATATTCAGTCTGAATAATTGTTAACTATTATTCAGACTAAATATTAACCATATTTCAAACTGCATAATAGTTAGGAATAAAACATGTAATTTTATTCGGTCTGGATAATGGTTAAATATTCGGAAATAATGGTTGAATATTCGGTCTCAATATTAACCATTATTCAGACTGAATAAAACTTGTTCTGAATATATTCCTATTTTACCCCTGCACGCTAATTATCCAGTAAGCCATGGACATAAAAAACCGTCAATCCACGAAACCGCCCAATCCAACCAGCTAACAATCCGATTAAACCCAACCCGTCAACCCGCTAATTAGAAGGGTTGAAATTGGGTTAGAAAAACTCAACCCAACCCAAACCCCCACCTGCCGCTAATATATTATTTCGATTAAATTATATATATATATATATAGGAAGAGATTCAAATGAGAACTTTGTAAATTTAAAGGAACAAAGAGACTCATTTGGGACCACATATGATGTAGGTCCCACCAATAAAAAATCATATCTGATTTTCAATGGTGGGCCCCATTAAATCAGATATTATTTTTTATTGGTGGGACTCACATCATATGTGGTCCCAAATGAGTCTTTTTGTTCCTTAAAGGTGTTTTCATTTGAACCCTCCCCATATATAGGGAGGTTCAAATAAAAACTTTGAAAATTTAAGGTAGCGTTTGGTACGAGACTAGACGGGACGGGACTGGACGGGACGTGACAGGACGGGATGGGACAGGACAAAATTGAACTATTAGTTTGTCCTACGTTTGGTACAACTAGAACAAGACTGAACTAAAACAGTAAAATGACTAAATTACTCCTAATGTTGTTTACAATCTTTTATATAACAGTCATACAAAACTAGGGGTGGTTTTATTCCTTTCATTTAAAAAATAAAATAAAAAATATAATATTATAATTCTAAATAATCAATAATTTACATTTGATTAATTACTAAATTAAAATTAGAATAAACTAATAATTAACATTATTTAATAATTAAAATTAAGTAATAAGTTATAAGTAAATTAAAATTAATTATAATATGATATTAATTAATAATTAATTAATTATTAAAATTATAAATTAAAAATAATTATTAATTAAAATTATAAGTTATAAATTAAAACTAATCAATAATTAAAATTAATTAATAAATAAATTAAAATTAATATTTATTAAATACTAATAATTAAAATTAATTAATAAATAAATAAATTAAAAATAATATTTATTAATAATCAATAATTGATAATTAATAATTAATATTAATTAATAATTTATGATGGTTTAGTGAAAAATGTTGGGGTTATGGGGGGTAACATAGTCATTTTATGTTTTGTCCCATGTTGTTCCACTCTTTTTGGTGGAACAAAAATATGCAAGAATGGTTCCATGAAAACCCATTTTTGTCCAATGTTGTCTAACCTTGTTTTTGTCCCATGGCATGTCAAAAATGAGACTATTGTTTTTTGTCCCGTTGTGTCCCAACCAGTCTGCATACCAAAGACACCCTAAAGGAACAAATAAACACTTTATGGACCACATACGATGTAGGTCCCACACATTAATAAATCATATATAATTCAATGGTGGGCTTCATTGAATCAGATATAATTTTTTAATGTGTAAGACCCGCATCATATGTGGTCTACAAAGTGTTCCTTATTTACTTTAAAGAGGGGGGTGTTCTTGTATTATCTCTCCCCTCTCTCTCTCTCTCTCTATATATATATGTATATATTTTAGTATATTACAAGTTGTATACCCGCATGATCCAACACGGGTGAATCAAGTTATCAAGTCAATAACTCATCCGTCAATCGTATATTTTTTTCGTTCTATTATATGTTCCTCTAAATTTGGTTTTTATAGGTTTGTTTGTATGCATGGGCGGACCCAATGGGAATCCAAACATTTTGATATGTCGATATTTAAAAAGCGAACACTTTAATAGAAATAAATTCTAATAGTTTTAATTTTTGAACCATAAAGGGTTAATTTCTTTGTGATTTATTGTTTTTTATTTACTAAATTTTATCAGATTACTTATCATAAGTGTTGGACAAAACAATTCCTTGGTTAGAAAGGAAAGGGAGGAACGGACCCATTAAAAAAATAAAAAATAAAATTTACAAAGGTTAAAAAGTATTAATTATATTTTTTAGTTTTCATTTAGTTTCCTCGGTAAATTTTTGCAAACCCTAGCCGACACCACAAAAGTCTCTAGAAATCAACAAAAAACAAAAAAAAAATCTCTTTAAAATCAATCAAAAAACCAGACAAAGTCCATCGAAATTAACAAAAACACTATAAAATTCTTCAAAATCAACCTAAAAACTTAAAAAATTCCTCGAAACAGTGTAATTAGGCTAAAAATACGTCGGACTACTTTTTAGAGCTTTAATCTACCTTTAAAGGTGACATCGCTAGATACAAATCCTGATCCGCCACTGATATCATAAATAAAACATCAGTTTTTAGAGATAACACTAAAGGCAATGGAAATATCATCAAAAAACAACCCAGAAAAAGTTCACAAAATAACCTGATAAGAGAATATTATCCATTGCAAATGTAGGTAAACAACACAACAAGACAATAAAAGGCAATGTAACTGATTCTAAACGTAGGCATCCAATCCCTTCTCAAAGATTTGAACAAAAGCTTCCATCTTAGTAGGCAAAAGGCACACACCGATCTCCAGATCATCATTCGATTCTTTACAAGCGCTCACAGATATAGAATCACTATAATCGATCGAAATCGTTTCGTGCTTTCTTGGCTTCCCCCATCCGAAATCCATCTCGTAAAATTTCAGCTTTGGTGTTCCAGCAACCCCAATTCCAGTCGTTGGCATCCCTTCCGAGAATAAACCTTCGAGCGGCCATTTCTCTGTCACGATTCCATCTTTATCGGTCAAAATCTTATGCAGATTCTCTCCAAGCAATTTTACAGCATTCAAGAATCCTTCTTTTCCAGTTAAAATTGGTGTTTTTGCTATCGATGTACATAAAGTCACACAGTTCCCAAAATAAGCGGCAGGGACCGGTGCATCCATACGTGCTCTACAATCAATGGTGAAACAAAAGATTTCTAGCTCATCGTTGCTTGATTTCGCAACGCAACTCCAGATATAACCACATGCTACGGTAAAAGATGATACGTATGGTAATGTTGGCAGTTGGGCAGAAACCCATTTCTTCAATCGATTTAAAACAGTTCGCGTCAAGATAAACGTGGCTCGAACTTTATCATTTGGAAGTTGATACTCTTTGTTAATAGTAGTTTCAACCTCTATGTTCTTTAGATAGATTTCATCTATTTTCGGGTAGTTTACAACTCTATCGAAAAGGGGCAAAGTTCCATTAGCTAGAAACGACTCATCTGAACCAGATCTAGCGATGGAAGTCCACGCCTTCAAGAAACAGAATCGAGTGCTGGCGTCACCGAGGCTATGATGATTGGTCATTCCGATGGAGATACCAGAGTTCGGAAAGAACGTCACTTGAACAGAGAACACCGGAATCTTTACATGATCGGATTCTTTAGCAAATTCCGGCAAAAAGGGAATAAGATGATAAAACTTACCACAGTCTCGAGGATGGTTTCCTGTAAGATCGTTGAAATCAAGAGTAGACTCTGCAATCGTGAACGCAACTGAGTCACCGTTAACATAACGGATTTCGGGTTTTCGAGTAAGAGTAGGAAATACGATCAAGTTCCCTGAAAAAGGGAAGAAATGTTGGAGGGATATTGATAAGGAGTGTTTGAGATTGGGAACAATAGTTTCAGTGAAGTGGGTTTTAGTGACAGCTGGGAGTTCATAGAAGAAGAGATGGTGAACCGGCGGCATATCGCATAGCCAAAAGATGTCAAAGAAAGTGAGTGGCAGGGAACCGTCGGCTACGGTGGCCGGTGGTGGCGATACGTGGGACTGTTCAAGAACCGTAAGGTTTGGAAGGGAAGCCATGTTATCCAAACAATAATGAGATATTACACATATAAACGACATGGAGATGGTCCAAACAATAATGAGATATCAGTGGCAGATGCAACATTGAAAGGGGGCGGGTCCATGGATCCCACTCAATTGTTAAAAAAAAGTTATACAGACTAAAAAATATTAAAAATACTGTATTTAGCCTCAGTTTCTCTCAGTAAAATTTTCCAACAGACTCCATCTTGGCGACGATTGACAAAAACATTAAAAATGTCTTTTGAAATCAATAAAAAAAACTGAAAAAAACCTTTTGAAATCGACATTTATGTCCCCACGTGAAGGGCATTTATGTCATTCTAAAAAACCTTTTCATTAATATTTTTGAATTAAAACCTTGTTAGACCTTTCGTGTTTCTCATGCGCACTACTAGAAAATTGAGTATTTTCAACGAAAATTTTCAACGGAAAAAGTCGTTGAAAATTTTAACGAATTTTAGAGAGATTATTGATAAAACATTAATTTTCTACGAATTTTCAACGAATTTCCGTTGAAAATCTCTCATAAAATGCATTTTCAACCAAAAACTTTTTGACGAGACATTCCGTTGAAAATTTTTTGGTTGAAAATGCATATATGTTTGCGAGAGATTTTAAACGTTGAAAATTCATAGAAAATTTATGTTCTGTCAATAATTCTTTAAAATCCGTAGAAAATTTTCAACGACATTTTCCGTTGAAAATTAATTTCCGTTGAATATACTCAATTTTCTAGTAGTGGCGGCTTCATCCAAAAAGACCGTGATAGTATCTTCAACCGTACACGAAAACTTTCCCTATCCTACAGTAATCTTCATAATCGATCATTCAATGCAAGTGTTCATTTAAGCCGCAACAAAATGGTGCGCACATCATGGATTCTTCTAAGCAACTTATCAGAGCAACATATATTTGAAGATTATGGTATGTTCATCTAAAACATACTGTTTTGTTCCTACAAAACTCAAGATTTTTTTCATTGGTTTATTCGAATGTTAGGTTTTCACTTGAAGAACTTACATTTAGTCGTGTTAATTGGTTTTGTTTTAATGGCATGTTTCACTTAACATACCAACATGTTCTTTCATTTGGTTCTGGTCGCTAAGTTTACTCACTAGGGTTTTGTTCACTGGTTTTGTATTGGCTTTTGTTCACAAATGATTATCCGACGTTCATTACCTTGAAGATTTATTATGGAAGTGTTTTCACAACTTGTCCCGGTAGAGAGTATATAAGTGGTAAATATCAGTTTGTTGATTTAGTTGACAGTAAGGAGTTTTCCATACAGGAGTTGAGAGTTATGATGAAAGAAATAGGTATTAAAAATGATGCATCTACCGTTTGTCATTTCAAAAATTCCAGGCAAAGACTTAGATATTGGCCTAGAAGCTTTAGGCAATGTCTTGATGTATTGAATCTTTTAAAATATGTTCCCCAATGCAAAATAATAGAGGTTTATACTGACGTGATTGAAGAATTACCTAGTGAATTGAGTCCGGAGTTAAGTAGTGGGGTATTCCTTGAATAGTTTGATAAAAATCAAGAGGCTGATGGTTTGGATCTATTTGATGACTTTAATCCATTTGATGAAACAATAGGACATCAAAACAATGAGGTAAATCAATAGAGTGATAGTGGTTGAGTTTGTACTTGATGATCAAAATGTATTGGACGATAGTGTAATTAACAATGAGGTAAATATTGATCATGATTATGCATTTTGGAATTGGAAGATTTTGAAAGCGACACTGATTAATCTGATTTGGAGGAAAAAAGGTTTAATTATTTGAAGAAACTAAGAAAAGAAAAGGGGTCTAACATAGGAGTTGAACAGAGTGTCAACTTTTATCTTGGTCGGTTTTTTGGTAATAAAGAAAGAATAAAAAAGATGATTGACCAACTGCCATTGAGACTAGGAGGAAATTGTGGTGGTGAAGAACAATCTTCATAGGATAAGAGTTGTACTTGTATCTAGAGGGAGCATTCCAGAATTAAAAGAAGTGGGTGGGTCAAGTAAAGGTAAAGAAATCAAGGCAAGTGGGCCAACTTACCCATGGGTGTTGGTGCAAAGGAGTCTACAAGAGTTCACAAGTATAGAAACACTTTGTAGAAAGGGGAGGGGGGCTTGAATACAAACACAACTTTTTGTGGTTTTTAAATTAGTTTATATCAATAAACAAATTTACAGTTGCAAGCGAAATAAGAAGAAGTAATTAAACCTATTCTATTACAATTTAGAAATCACTAAGTTTGATGTACAAGTAAAGATAAGAAATAGAAACAGAGGTTCAAGAAGATATGAGCATGCATGAAGATGAAGAAGAGGTCTTCATCTATTTATACCCGTTGCATTTAATGCAACTCAGAAGGTACATGCCACGTGTCAAGATTCTATTTGAGACTTGTCCTTTGTTCATAAAGCAACCATGCTTTTGGCCGAATATGAAAAGTAGCTAATCAGAGTTGGTAAGGACATAGGGAACAATCTGTACGTCCTTTCTGACAAGGCATGGAGGTTTGACATTTGTGTATCGAGGATAAGATCAACTTTGATCTTGCTGAGTAGGCCCCACTTGATCACTGATACTAAATCTTCAAGGATGAAATCTTCAGGTATCAGTGAGACTTTATGCAAGATCTCACACTTCTGTTAGATGGACATTGCTATCACTGAACCACTTCAGATCACGAGCTATTCATATCTTTCTTCAGCTAGGTCTTTGACTATCGCTGAATGGTCTTTGGTGTGAGTGTTGTTCTTCAGATCTTCAGAGATTAGGCAGTGTTCCTGATCTTCAGCGATCACTAAGTACAATCAGTGTATGGTATCGTGGAATATGAACGGTAACATAATCTTGGAATTTTCACTAAGTGTTTAAAGGAATCATATTCAAATCACTGAAAAGAGTTTGGATCAACAATGGGTTTTGCACGTATCCACAAGTAAACATGATGATACGTGGATGGTAAAAACATATGTACAAACCCACAAATGTCTTTAATCAAGATAAGTTGAAGGATGACCATCATCTCAAGTAGGCAACAAAAGAAGAGGGAATGTTGTGGAAGAGTTGGTTGAAAAGGCTATTAAAGCAACAAGGACACAACTTAGGAAGGTCGGGAAAACTGTTACATGTGCCAAGTGCAATAAACAAGGGCATAATTCAAGAACATGTAAAGGACAAGCAATTAGGCGTCAAGTGTAACGGGTTTTAATGCTTGAATTTTGATTTTTTGGTGATGGTTTCAAACTATGTAACTTATTGGGTTTATTCATCTTTTTTGACTATTCTCAAACTATGTAACTTGTTGGTTTCATTCATCTTTTGTGTGTAATGGTTGGAATCTTGTTGCAAGTTAATGAATGTCTATTGTGCTTTTGCTTTTGGTTTTCTGTTTTAGGATAGATTCATACATAGTTTTTTGTTTTGGGATATATTCAAATAGTTTTGGTTTTCTGTTTTTCCACAAGTTCAGACAGGTTTGGTTTTCTGTTTTTGGGATAAATTTAGACAGGTTTGGTTTTCTATTTTTTGCACAAATTCATATTGGTTTGTTTTTATGTTTTTGCATAGAACCTGATTTTGGTCAGATTTGGTTTACATATAATCTGATCTTTTGGACATATTATAAAATTTGATCTTTTAACTTTATTATAAAATTTGATTTTTTTGACAGATTATGCTTAAGATGAGTAGATAAAAAGGTGCAAGGATCCCTTGGTTAAATAACTTAACGAGTTTTTGACATATTTGGCTTTACACATAATATGATCTTTTTGAACATATAATAAAATTTGATCTTTTGAACAAATTATAAAATTTTATTTTTTGGACTGATTATGGCATTATTACTTAAGATCAGTATCAATAGATAAAGAGGTGCAACTATCACTTAGTTAAATAACTTAATGAGTTTTAGACAAATTAGTTTTAAACTTGGATTTGGTTTACTATGTTTTTAGACAAATTTGGTTTAAACATGGATGAGTTTTTTGACAGATTTGATTTAAACCACCACCCCTCATTCATAATTACCATCATCCACCTCTATCACATACATGGAAAGTGGAAACACATGAACATCCATACAATTTGGTTGTGTTTGTATCACTAAAGCCTCTTTGCCGTGGCCATTATCATGGTAGTACCAATCAAGAGAGAAAAGTTCCAAATTCACTCTCCAACAAAGCGCATCAAACCCAATTCAACAAATCAGTCAATTGCAATGTTAAATGGATAAACTTTTTACTCTCAATCATTGATCAATCCATGGTTTATATAATAAAAACTATAATAACTAAAATTTTATAATAATTTAAAACTAATACTTAATTAGATCACAGTAATGAAAGTTTATAAGAATATTTTTTGTATATAGAAGTAAACTAAAATTGATAAAATTATTGACAATACATATTGTAATTATAATGTGTTAATTAATAAAAATTACTCCTTTTTAAAGTATTCAATATAAATAATAGGTCAAATATAGTGTAAAAATAAATATAACATATAGATGCATTAGTCTTTTTTTTAGTTATAAACATATATCTTATTTATTAATTATTTTGAAATGACAATAAAAAAAGAGTTTGAGAGAGAGATACGAAGTTAGAGCATCGACAATGGAAGGTTCATAAAGCTTCATGGACCGGTCCTTTCGAAACCAAACCACATGTTATTTTAATACAACAAAATGAGGTTCATACATATGGACCAGTTCACATCAAAAAATTGGATCCCATATGTTGTTTTAAAACAATAAATATTTTCATTTATATTTTCTAATGAGTGATATTTTTTTAAATAACCTTATTCTGCTTATAATAATTAAGGTTTTTATTATTTTTAAATGAGTTTATTTTTAAGTTACTGTAACTTCTAATAATTAAGCCTTTTATTATTTTAATTTTTTATATATGTAGACTTAATTTTTTGAAAATTTTAATTTTAATTTTTATAATTTATAATTATTATATTTCAATTATAATAAATAAGTTTTAACTATTATAATTTTTTATTATATAAACTATGAACCGGTCCATGATTGAGAATAAAAAGTTTATGAAATGTGTAGGAAAGAGAAAACTGATGTGACAGAGAGAGAAAACTAATATGACAAAACCATGAACCTCTAGTAATTCAAAGCCGCAAAGCAAACCACATTATGCAATATAAAAAATATGAACTGCAAACTATATCGTAAAACTTCTAAACTGCGAGGTTTGATGCAGTTTAATATGGTACGAGTAGGTTAATATTTTGAACACCCCTAATATTGATTGTAAATCTATATCTCTCATAGTATTGATTATAATATAATATAACTTTTAAATATTTAATTAGATATAAATAAACATGGTAAAATAACCTAAATGCCTATATGATAACTTGATGTTGTTTACATAAGGACCGGACCCTCAAAGATATAAACTAAAAGGTCCTTTTTTTAAACAACGTGTACTTTTACTGCTACTTAAAACAGAAAATGTACAATAGTAACCCCACAATGTTACAATACGAGCGCGTTTGCGAGAAGCAAATTTAAAACACAAACATCTTAATCTGGACAGCCAATGTGGACAACCCATCTACAAAACAATTATGCATCCCAACGATGTCAATTGACATCCCCCCTATAGCTTAATCTGGACAGCCGCACAGTCCACCGATAGCAGCCCATATCAAATAATAAAACATCCTATCTGCAGCTTAATTTGGACAGCTCGTGCAGATTTCTTCATTTGGCAGCCTCATTCCGCATTTCTCGACACCTATTTCAGTCGTGTCGACGATCTCCTCGAGATATCCTCATTATCCAACCATCTACAGCTCTGTCAAAAACAGCGTTGGCGTTGTCCAGGCAGCAACAGCATTGTCCAAACAGCAGCTGATCCTCCCATCTGTCCAATACCCATTATCATCTCTGCTTCCATCTGCATCACTCTGATCATCTCGAGACACCAACAATCCCCACCCCCTTCGCTCTCTGCTGCCTCCTCATCTATTGTGGCCCGTGATTTCTTCCGTTGTCCTTGCAACGATCAAGTCTTGTATGGATCTCCCATCCAAGCCATCCAATCCACCTTAAGCTCCACATCTCTAAATGTAACCCATCCGAATGTTTTTAATTGGTACTCGGATAGAAATTCTACCAACGATTTTTTACCTCTGTCAAAAATACACTTATTCCTATCGGCCCATATTAAATATAGAATACACCGTACTACCGCAGCAATCTTCTTAGCCCTTTGTCCCTATTCCCCCTTTGTTTCCCAGCTTCTATTAAATTCGGTATTGTGCTTACCGCTTCCAGATCAACTCTCCACCATCTTCCCACACCTCTCCACATGCTTTTTACAATTTCACAGTTAACCAAAGCATGCTCTATGTCCTCTACCCCTACTTCGCATCTTGGACAAAAAGTGGAGTCTAGGTCAATCCCTATTTTATCCAAGACCGATCGTGATGGTAAACTTGCTAGACTTAGTCGCCACATAAAGATAGAAATCTTCTTCGGAATCGAATGAATCTATGTGGTTGTTGTCACATGCCCCCCCCCTCCGCAACACTTTTACCCTCTAAAATGCCTCTCAAAGACTTTACTGAGTACTCCCCTTGTGTGTCTAATTTCCATACAAGCCGATCTCACCTTCCTCCCACGGGTGTAGTACCCCCAATACTTTATAAAGTTCCTCTAGCTCACCTATCTCCCTACCACTTGGTTCTCTTCTCCACATACCACTCCCACGCTCCTCCTATGAACTCTCCCCTATCCGCAACCATAACATCTTTACACGATTCTAAGCGGTAAAGGCAGTTAAATCTCTCCTTTGACCTCTCATTTTCTATCCACCTATCATCCCAAAATTTCGTCCCCAGCCCATCTCCTAATTATTTACCGAAAGATCCCGTGAAATTGATCCCCTCTTTATCCAACTTTTTACCGGCTTCAATGATATTTGCCCATACCGATGTGCCTCCTCTATCCCTCGAGCTATCTCCCATAAGCCCTCCATCCCTCCCGTATATACTCCTTATTACCAATTTCCACAACGACTCGCTTTCATTCTGAAACCTCCACCATCATTTACCAAGAAAACCCCAATTAAGATCCTTGATTCCCCTCCCCCCCCCCCCTGAAGGTGTGTTATTCTTACTCCATTTTTTCTGACTTAATGCCTTTGAAAAGGCCTTTTCCCACCGCTTCCACGACCATTATATGAAGACATTCGGCCATTACTAGAAACAAAAAAGGTTCTAGCGGATCACCTTGCCTAAGCCCTCTCTCCAATGGGAACTCCTTTGTTGGTGCTCCGTTTACTAGTACGGATATCTTTGAAAACTTAAGACACGATGCAATCCAGTTTCTCCATTTTTCTCCAAACCCCATATTCCTCAATTCGTGCAAGAGGAATGACCATTCTATCGTGTCATATGCTTTCTAGGAGTCCACTTTGAACATCAAGCTCTTCTCTTTTCTCCTTTTGAAGTATTCCGCCGATCCATTTGCCATCAACACCCCGTCAAAAATGGATCTTCCTTTTAGGAATGCGCTTTGCTCCTTGCTTATGATCTTCTCCATTACCGTCTTCATCCTTATCGCCAAAATTTTCAAGATAATCTTGTACACAATTCCAATGAGCCTAATTGGTCTATAATCGTTAAGGTTTTTTTAGGAAAAGAGCTAGGAACGAGGCATTACATCCCTCGCTAATTTCCTCTATGTCCCGAAACCACCAAATCGTCGCTAGCACGTCTTCTTTTATGATTTCCTAAAATCTTTTTATAAATCCAATCGTGAATCCATCCGGTCCCGGCGATTTGTCGTTACCACACTATTTTATGGCCTCCCAAACCTTTTCTTCCAACACTCATCATTTTAGCCATGATGCCTCTTCCGTCGTGATTTTCTTTAAGCGATCCATATTTAGTCTAGGCACTCTTTCCCATTGTTTGGCATACGTCTTCTTGAAAAACCCAAACACATGATCCTTTATTTTCTTCGGCTCCTCCGTCCACACCGTATCCACGACTAGTCCTTGTATATAATTTTTCCTTTCGCGACTTTTACTTTCCACGTGAAAGAATTTGGTGTTCTCGTCGCCCTCTTTGATCCATTTTACCTTTGCTCTTTGTTTAGCCGTAGCCAACCTTTTTTCCTCATTTTCAAGCCATATCTTCCTTACCCCCACCCACTTTTTTCTCTCATCTTCTCCCAAAGCGATCGTCTCATTTTGTAATTCACACTTTTTTACCTCCTCTTTCAGTTTACGTGCTTCCTTGTCAACCTCTCCCCAATTGTCGTTTCTCCATCTTTTTAATTCTTGCTTGACCATTTTCAACTTGTCCCGTAGCCTACAGTCCGCACGTTGATGAGTTGACTTCTATTTTACACGCCCTTTTCACCACCTCTTCAACACTTCCATCCTATAACCAACCATCAAAAAACCTAAAAGGTTTTGCTCCAAAATCATGTCGTTCGTTGTTTAAAACAATCAAAGTGTGATTCGACCATTTCCGTTCAAGAGTTCTTGCCCCCAACGTGTTCCAATGATCCCTAAGTGCATTTGAGATCAAAAATCTATCTAGTTTGTTGAAATTCCGTCCATCGTCACTTATTCTTGTATATTTACTTCCCCCCAAATGGACATCCTCTAGCTTGTTTTTCCAGATAAAATCATTGAACTCCGCCGATCCCTTGAGACATGTTTATGAATTTAGCCTTTCATGTGTGCCTCTTACTTCATTAAAATCTCCGAACAATATCCATTTAATCTCCCTTTTTTGGCATAAAGTCCCTAATTTCGTCAATAAGACCGACCTTTCCTTTTGATCATTTTGACCATATACGTTGACACAACCTACCAAGCCTTCCCATTTGTCCCATTTGCCTATCACCGCCACAAAATTATCGTCCTTTACAATATACTCACTGTTGAATTTGTGCTTGTTCCATATTAATAGCAATCCCCCGATCTCCCTGAAGCTTCTATTTGGACCGAGTCTCCGTCATTTGATCACCACAGATTCTCTACTAATTGATCTGACATTTTTTTATTTTTGTTTCCTGTATTCCAATCATACAGACATACACGGTCTCTCCCTTTTTCATATTTCTTTCAACCATGCCCTCTTATTTGCAGCTCCTAGAACTTTTATGTTGATTGAAATTATCTTCATAATGCTTTATAAATTAAAGAAACGAAACTGTTACCTTATCCTCCTTTCACTTGCTGCCTTTTTCATGATCCATCTTCGTCCCCCCTGTTTCTGCCCATTAAACGCCAATCTCTTCTCCAAACTTCTTCAGTCCGTCATTCACGCTCATGTGTTTCAATTCGCTTGATATGTTTATTTGGTTTGTTGATGATGATCCTTCCCGTCTCGTTTTCACCCTACTCAATTTTCTTTTGTCTCCGTTCTTCTAGATTTTCTTGTGTGAGTTTCTTGCTCTTTGCTTTAGGTAATGGAAACTTACCCGTCCTCTCCCGAAAATACAGCTCTCTTCTTTTTGTGTTCTCTGAAATTCGCTCCCCCTAAACCTGCGTTTTTTTTCATTATTTTTCATCGAATCACTTTTGATTGTGTTCCTGTCCAAGTTCGCTCAATTATCTTATATCTCGTGTTCTGATAGCAATAGTTCCTCTATTAGCTTCTGATCCTTTTATCGTAGGTTGCCTCCCTACTCTCGACTTTGTTTTTGTAGAATTGCTTTTCGTAGTTTGGTTTGCGTTAAGATCCAGTCCAATATTGATATTGCTGCCCATCTCCAGGCCCAGACCATCACTTGTTTGAGGCCCATAATGTACTTTCTGATTTGGCCCAATAGAGTTACCGAGTTTTGAATTTTCTTGTGAGTAATATTTTGAAATTTTCTTTTCCTTGTGTTATGTGTCAATATTAAATGCTCCCCTAGATTTTGTGACTGCCTCCTTGATTGTCTCAACCTCTCCTACCACTCTTCCATCACTCTCTTCGTCTCCCTTTTTTTTATTGGTTTTCGGTCACCGGAATCAGCTCCTCCTTGTGACTTTTCTCCGGTTTGCTGCTGTCCTCTTTCATCCCCAATTCTCCTTTTTTAGAGTTATCTCCGTCCTCCCAAACACTTTCTTTTCCGTTTTCGTTGTTTTCCTTCCCTTCCACCACACTCTCCTCTACCAACCATTCCTCTTCGCTCTCACCTTCCGACCATCCGACGATGTTGTATCTCCTCCGCCATCTTCCTACTCCTCCTGGTATATTTCTTTTTCCACTTTGTTGATTTGGTATTCGATAACAACACCGTCTTCTTCCTCAATTTTAACTACATAAGCCAAATCATCCACCTTGATACATTTGAATTCACTAATTGGTCCGATCAAATTTGAACTGACTAGGACTTTCCCCCACATTAGGTTGACATTTTCCTCTAATTGGCATTTCTGCATATCAAAACCTTACCCCACTTACTTGCTATTTCCTTGAATACGTCTTCTTTCCATATGTGTAAAGAGACCCCTTTAATTCTCAACCACACCAATCTTTCCAATGATCGATATCCTTTCGTTCAGCTTCTCAAGTTTTTTACCCAATGATGGATCCCATTTACCTTGTTTTTTATTGTCTTCTCCAATGCCTCTTTCGATTCGAATTTGATTAAAAATGTTTCTTCGCCCCAACTATTTTGATCTCGTTATCCCCCTCCCGGCGTACATTAATCAATTTCTAAATTACTTCGACATGGTCCATCGTCTCCACATTCCCAATCGCATAAGTCTGCAAATATTCCATTCTTTTGTTGTCTGATGTCCATTTTCCAATTAATGGCTGCTGACCTGATTCCTTTTTCTCTTCCTCCCCTTTCCCTTTCTTCACCGATTCCGCATATGATACCTTCATCGAGTTTTCGAGCCTACTGTTTACTCTTTTGGTTTGCCACTGTTTGTTTTCTTTATGCTTCATCCTTCCTGGTTCCTTTCTTTCTTCCTTGTTTGCAACATAAACATGCAGCCTATATGAGCCTATCCATATTCCCCTTCACTTTTCTTCCATCTCCTTTTCGTCTTGAAGATGCTTGAATCGTACAAACCCGAATTTCTCACTGTTCCTTAACCTTTTGTTGGTCATATAGATGTCTGTAACAGCTCCATACCTTTTGAAAATCTTCCATAAATGTATCACCTCCCGGTTGTTCAGATAGTTATAGAATAGAAAAGATGTCTCCTTTGAATTCGTACTTCTATGGTTCGATCGATCCTGTCGTGTGTCGTTATACCGGTTTCTGTTTTTGTTCCTCGGGTACTTCCACTCTCTCTCGCCCTCCCTGCACCTCCCTCTCGCTGACGGTCTGCCTCTCTCTCTCTCTCTCATCTCTCTCTATATTACCTAATTTGTTTTAGGAACAATTTTAAACAACTGGAAAATCTTAGTTAAGGTTTTGCCCCATAATATTTATATATTTAAAAAAATCTATAAACAATATGTTGTCATTCCTATTATACGAGAAAAATCAAAATGGGTGCTTGTCAAGATTGTTTTGTTAAGTGTATTTTTTGCATGCATTCATATTAGTTTATAATTGCATTCTGCATCGTATTTTTTCGTTTGTATATAGTTTTTATTTTTTTAGTTAATTTTCGTATAATCATCATTGGAGATATTACATTGGTACTTTTGTGGTTTTGTTGTATTTTGTATAGGTATTTTGTGCCGAAAGGTGGACATGGATGATGATGACTTTTGGAGCATTTGATCAACCTTCATGTGATGGAGCAATTCAAGAAATATGATAAAGTTGGATCAGTTTTCAAAGAAAGAAATTCAACAAAGGAATTTTAGCAAGAAAGAAAATAAAAAGGTTACCTATGAAGATGTTACAAATCTTGAAGGGCTGATTTGGAAACATGTTTTGTTTAAATAGATTAAGTTTTGTAGGGTTAAGAATTCTTCTTCTCTTCTTTCATCTTCACGGCACTTTTGCATCGTCTTCTTCCTCCATTCTTTTCTTTTTTTTCTTTATAGGTTATAGATTTAGTGTTTTACTTTTCTTGTTTATTATTTTAGTTTAGGTTTAGATTTATATTTGTGTTTTTCCTTTCCTTGAGTCGTTAAAGATGTGCTAAACATACAATCTTAATTCGGGAGTCAAAAAGTTTTATAAAACTTTCTTGGTGGAAAAAAATGTGAATAATTTGAAAGAGCCAAAACCAAAAATAGTGGTATTTGCTAGCAACAACGTAATGGAGGCAGTCAATCAATATAGATTGATCCGAAATCTGATTCAAATCCAACATAGCACCCATAGGTACATAAGAAATGTATTCTCGTCCAATTTTTAACATCTGTTGTAACGTTTCATTTTCTCCGTACTTTATTTTATATATTGATTTATTATTTGGTTAAAAGTTTGCATTTTTCTATTGTTAATGGTCTTCTCCTTTTATCTAATCCCAGCGCTTTTTAATTTATGTATCGTTCTTAAATTTATTTTATTGCTTTTATAGGTTGGAAACAATTCTTTGAGAGTGACACTCCTTGGATTGATCTTTACTGCTTTCTTAGACGAACTTTTATTGTTTTACTTTTATTTACGTTTCGCTCGTAGTTTAGTTTACATTTATTTGGGTAACCGTCACTTTGGATCGATATAGTGATATTGATCAATGGTTTTTCTAACAAATGTTGAGTTTAAATTGATTGGCTAATATTTGGTTAATTGGTTTTTAATGAAATGTTTAGTTAATCCGGTAAGTTTTGATACAAACGATAGTTTGATTTTAACTTGAAGCTAAATTGATCAGTGATTACGGTCCTCACATGAAAATAGTTAAGGACGTAGATTGAGGAAATATTTGTTTTGCTCATAATGTTTCTATCCAATGTATGCATACTGCGAAAGTAAGTATGCGTCTTGGTTTAGAAAAGTCTTTTCACCTCGAAAGAGGGTTAAAGTAATTTTGCATAACAAATTTTCATCATTGTTGAAAATCCAAAGTTGGCATTACCTGATATTCGTTAGCTCTTTCTTTTATTTCTCGTTATTCTTTTTTTATTCTATTTTAATAAAAAAAATATTGATTGATAATTCCCATAGCTAACCCATAGTCTGGAACGAGTCTATGTTTAGTCCATCGCCTTCTTGTAATCGACCTGTATGCTACACACCCGTACGCTTGCAGTTATAAAATTAAAACACATCAATTATATATCAAGAAAACACAAGGTAAAAAGTAGAAGTTGTGTTTTAGGTTTAAAACTTTTACATCAAAATCTCTTTAGCCTAATCTTTTTATTTAAAAGTGAGTAACTATAGCATGAAAACAACACGTACCAAACAAATCTTCAGAGTCTAGGTACAATCACATCATATCTTAAACGTACCTTATCTCTTATCTTTGTATTTACTTTTATATTTGGTGGTCGATAGCATGCATTCAATGTCGGGGGAATGACTTATTATGAAAGAACTTTTTTTATAATGTGAAAGTTAAATTCATTTAGGGGTACACCCCTCCCTATCGAGTAAATTTTGCCCCTGTTCCTATCCACCTTACCTATTACTCGAGTTGTAGATGCATCACTCAAAAAATTCTTATATGATAAAAATATGGTTAACATGGTCCGAAATAAACCCAGATGAATCTAGATCCGGTAAGGTAAATGCCAAACTTTGAGCGATGGTCTAATCTAGTCCAGACCACTCTCATTAGAAAAACTCAAGTCTAGAAAAAGTGAAAATGACCAATTGTCTAGAAAAAGCGAAAGCGAAGAACGTTTAGCAAATTAAACAAAATAATAAACGGATTGGTTTAGGTTTTATGTGGTACAAAAAACATCGGTTTTTATTTGGTCAAGTCTCATGATGTTATGGAGCCACCTTCAGACGGTGTGGTCATTGGGTCCGATTCAAATACCCTGCCCATCTCTACCAATTACTAGAGGTGGCAAAATGTGCTCGGCCCTGCCCGAATGCGACTGACGCTCGAAACCGAGAACGCCCTTGGCACGGCCAGGCTCGGGACCAGTAAGGCCCAGATTTGAACCCTTCGGCCCAGCCCGGGACCGGTTGATGGCCTGGTTATTGCCCGATTTCGATCCGGCCCGATTTCATACCCTTTTTTTAAAAAACATAGACGTTATATAGATATTTTTTTAAAATTTTGACTCTTTTTTTTCTCTTTTAACCTTCCGAAACACTGTAAATAAGGTCAAATATGGTCAAATATGGTCGTACGATGCCCAAATGAGCCGCCAATGATGACACAATGTGTCATTCAAACCGGGTTGACATTCGGTTATTTCAACAACCCTTACATTACGAAGTTGATCCAAAAATGTCTACAACCCTTATAATATTTATGAAAAAACATTAGCATTTCATTTGATAACGCTAGTAATAATAACGATGTGTGGATAAATTAAAGGTGGGTTTTGTCTCTATTTTGAAAGAAAATTATTTTATGCACGTTGTTGAGTACACACAATAAATTTTGTTGTTCAAGAGGGTTCAACTAAATGCAAACCCATAATGGACAAGTTTAGACTTATGTTACAGTGAATTTACACAAAGGATCAAAAAATGCAATAAACGTATATTAAGTTTTGCAAAGATGTTGGTTTTAGGGCTTTAGCAGCGAATTTTGACATGCCCGTTCGTTGGAATTCAACTTATTTTATAATTTAAAATATGTTAAAACAAAAATGTTTTTTGCAACAATTTTATAATATACATTAACTGTGAAATTCTATTACGGAGTATGATTGAGAGATTCTTCAAGGATTATACGATATTTTGGGCGATTTTAAAAATTCAACAACACTTTTATCCGGTATTTATTATCCAACAAGCCCTTTCCTTTTACAACAATTATATATTTTTACAATTAAGATTGCACAATACGAAGACCATGTCGTTTGGGGAGAAATGATTTCTTCAAAGAAAAAATATTTTGTCAAAATCTCTTTCTCGTTATTTTGTATGCCGCGACATTAAACACGTATTTAAATGTTGTTGGTGTTGAAGTTTTAATTACATAAATTACCATGACTTTTAAACTAGATACGAATGCATCTTATTCAATCGAAGCAAAATGTGTTTTTAACAATAATTTTGAAGATTTATTTGATTTAGAGCATCCACAATGGAGGTTCTTGGTGAGGTTCTTCCTAGGGTTTTTACAAGAACCTCCACCGTGGGACAAAAGTTCTTGTCCAGTCACAGATTCTTATTAGAACACAGATGCTTGAACAAAAACTCGGGTTCTCACATAATTTTCTTTTCTGTTATTATATTATTTTTTATTTTTTATTATTTCTTAACTACTTTATTTAATAAATCTATAAAAGTTAACATTGATACAAAAAAATATAAAATAACTTTTTAAAAATTTTGTTTTATTTTTCGTTTTTTGTGAAAAAAAATCCAAGTTTTTAATTATCTATTATATTATTAACTCCAATTTAACATGGTTGAACATATTTGATCAAATTGAGATTACAAGTGATCCATATTATTATTTGTTATTTTGTGTTAATTTTTATAAAAATTAATATTTTTGTAATTTGTAATTTTTGTAATTGTAGTATAAAATTATGTTTATGTTTTAATTATTTTTCAAATATGCTAACAAAATATATAAATTAACTAATTAAAATTAATTATAGAAAATTGAAAATTAATAAATTATATTTGATTTTTTTATAATTTTATAATATACATATATTAAATTTATACAATAATCTATAAATAAAAATTATAATTTATAAATCAAAAATAAGAAAAATGATTTGTAAGAATCTTCATTGTAGGATTTTATGAAGGTTCTTACTTTGTTGAGGTGACAATAATGTGGCAGAAAAAAATATGGCAATTAAAGTTCTTGGAGGTTCCACTAATGTGGATGCTCATATATAACTTAAAATATGGTGGAAGAAGCCAACAACAAACTTATTCAAGTCGTATTTTTTCAGGTGCCGATTCTAGTTTTAGTCGTCATCACCAAAACCGGGAAGATATAATGATTAACTTAATGAATGAAGTTTTAAATTAATCGAGTAAAAAAAGTAGATTTAACAATTTAAGCGAACTAAATATATATTACTTGTTTTGTGAATCAAAATGATAACGTAAATTTAGAAAGTTTTGATATAATAAAATTTTGGAAAAATAATCAACCCTAATTCATGATTTTGGCATGCATGACCCTAGATATGGTAACAATCGAGGCTGGTACCGTAGTTTTGGAGTCCGCCTTTTCTGTTATTGACAAGATTATATCGCTACGGCGGTCAAGACTAACCTCGGAGTCCGTAGGGTGTTGCGTATGCTTGAGGGATTACTTGGATAGCGTGGAAAAGTCACAACACCGAACATCACTAGAAGACAAGATGGATCCCTAGAACAAAACTTTGGAGGAAAATGAAGTCGCAATGGGACTAAGTACGCCGGAAAAAACCGGACCCGATAGCACTTTCATACAATATGAAGATGATGACAAGTTAGACATTGACGACCTCATCCTGAGATTTTGGATGCCCATGGCGAAAGACCAAAAAAATGCCCTAATATGTGTATATAAAAACAAAAAACAATTTTTTTAAGGGATTTGGAACCTAATCAATCTAGTCGGCTCATAAACCAAATTGGTCCAGAGACTCATAGGGCATTCAAGGACTTAATCCTGTTGTTAGTGGGTGTTGTATACTTCTTAAAATTGGTCCAGGAGCTACTGTCTTTGCTTAAATTGGTAGTGGTGTGGTTGGTTTACACCTTGCAAATCTAGCCACTGTTTGTTTGGATGACTTTGTATAAGAACATTTGGTTGTGTACCTAATTTTGGTTTAATGAAGTGTTGCATTCCAAAAAATAAACCGAAACCCTAACAAAATATATAATATTAATACATTACTTAAAACGATGTTTACTTGCGTTTTTGAAGCAAAAATGTCAATAATTAGTAGAGTAACAGATGAGTGACAATAACAGTTGGCAAATAAATAAATAAATTAGCAATAACAATAACTTGCAGGTTAGAACTCTTAATGATAGAAAGAAAACACCTGGATTAGGGAGTAAGACAACAAGTCCGTAAATTGATTAGGATTTAGGACAGCAAATATTAACAAGGGTAAACTGTAAATTTGATCCCTATGGTTTGTTGGTTTTTGTGGTTTTGGTCCTTAGAAAATGTTTTTGCAAAAAAACTACTGTAGTATGCAATTCATTATGGATTGGGTCTCTCGCACTAACTCCATCAGCTTTCCTTCCGTTAAGTCCCTGCATGTGCCTTGCACATGAGGGCATTTTGGTCCATTGATTCTTTTTCACTAAAAACAAAAATCAGAGGGACTAAAATTGCAAATTACTTTTTACCCTAAATAATTTTAAATATTTAAATTTAAAAAAAAATTAAATTTAAAATTTAAAATTTTTAAAAAAAATTATTTATTAAATAAAAAAAATTAAATTTTAAATTTTAAATTTTTTAAATTTAAAAAAAAATATTTTTTTAAAAAATTTATTTTTAAAAAAAGTTGACAAATAATTAGTAGAGTAACAGATGTGTGACAATAACAGTTGGCAAATAAAAATAAAGAAAAAAATTAGCAATAACAATAGCTTGGAGGTTAGAACTCTTAAATCTTAATGATAGAAAGAAAACACCTGGATTAGGGAGCAAGACATCAAGTCTGTAAATTGATTAGGATTTAGGGCAACAAATATTAACAATTAGTCGATGAAGATTGGGGGGAGCAACCGACTAACCGAGCAAGTCCATAAATCGATTTAGGGCAGTAAGTGTCAAGCCAGCAAACTCGATAACTCGATTTAGAGCAGATGCCAAGAACAAGTTGTGAAGTAGAACGATCAATTTAGGGCAGAGGATCTAAGAAACCGAGAGTTGAAATGAGAGGCGAGGGAATAGAGATGAGATTTTGACTTTCGAGTGTTCGTCTCCTCGTGAAGACTGAAGAAGCGTGAGTCCGTCGATGAATATTGTGTGCCATTATTGCCGTATGCCTCTATCTAAATTATGAAACGAATGATAGTATTTTCTGGGCCGGCCCATCTAAACTAAACCTACTAAACCTAGCTATTAAATTTTTTGAACTTGTTGCCTCTTATGGTCTGCTGCCCATGGCCCAAGCCATGATTGCCATGAGCTAGGGCCGGGCCTGGACGGCCTTGATGACAATGAGGCTATTAGAAGAATTACAACGACCGAAACTCCTAACGTGATACAAGCATATGATTCCGAAGATGAATGATGACTTGTAATTTATAATTTTTTTAATAATTAAATGTAATTTTAAATAGTTACTAAATAGAAATTATAATTAAACGTATTTTTAAAGTTTATTTTAGTGACCAATAAGATAATTCAATATAGTACTACAAAATTCATCTTAAACTAACATATATATAAATTTATTTTAGTGACCCAATAAGTTTTGATTTAAACATTCCCCTGTATATAATTAACATCTTTATAAATTTGTAGCATTCTAAAATTTTTAAACATTTCAATATAGTACAAAATCCATTACAAACTCAAAATCTTAAATCACATCGGAATTAAAATCATATATCATTGAAAATGCCTTATAATTGGTGCTATTGAAATTGAGTTATGGCGACTTAGGGCCGTTTACCAAATCTTACCCGGATAAGTGCTTATCGGCAAAATTCAACACTATGACTTATTTACCGGGTAAGATTTTAGTCCACAAAAACGGCATTGTATGCAAAAATTTACCCGGTAAGTGCTTACCGTGGTAAGATTCGTCGCAATCACTTACTCGGGTAAGATTCTTGGTTATTGTTTTTATTGTCTTCGCTCTTACCGGGTAAGATTTTTGGTAATTGTTATAATCCTCCGGTAAGATAATAGGCTTGGTAAGCACTTACCCGGGTAAGCATTTGGTAAACGGCCCCTTATACGTGACTTATGAAGTTGCTTTCCAATTTGAGTACATAAGCAAACAGCTGTCGACACATATTTTGTGACATTCAGGTAAGCATCAAAGTCATACGAGCAATTTGGCATCTCACAATCACCACATAGAAGACTTCATATCTTGATAGCTTAATTTGGGTTTGGCAGAAAGACTTGGAAGACTTGGCAACCAAGGGCGGATCCACCTTCAAAAAGTGGGGTCCCTTCCCCCTAGTGAGATGTTAAAAAAAGAAATTATATAGGGTAAAAATTATCAAAAAATACTGTATTTAGCTTTAGTTCCCTCCAGTAAAATTTTCCAAGGGACCTCATCTTGTCGGCGATTGACAAAAACACTAAAAAGTGTCTTGAAATCAATATAAAACTCAAAAAAATCTTTCGAAATCGACAAAAACACTAAGAAAATTTCTCAAAATCGACAAAAAAAATAAGAAAATCTCTTGAAATCAACTAAAAAACTTTAAAAATTTCCCGAAACACGTAGGGTGACTTTACACGCCTTTAGTCTAACTTAATGGGACCCCGGTGAACAAAGTTTATATCATATATACAAAACTTTAAAAATCTCCACTGTTGGCAACCCGCCTTACGCGACTTGTTTGTTCATTAGGACGAAGTTTATATCATATATAAAAAATATTGAATTTGCTGAAGAAAGGAAACTGTCGAAAACTTTTAACAGATCGAGGGAACAACAACAACCTTTTGAACACAAAAGTAGTGGCGGTTTAGCAACTGATTAGCAAGGGTAGCGACAAATTGAACATAGTTCTGTTGCTAATATGTCACTAATCTAACACACTTACGGACAAAAACTACCAACAAATCAGGGAGAAGTTAGTGATGGGTATCTATTTCGCCATAAAAAGTAAACATTTTCATTTTTTTATTTTGACTTTTTAAAAGACTCTTGATAATCCATCTGTGTTTATATAATTTATTGATTATTGACAAGTTTTTTTTTTTAACTTGTCGATGATGCAAAGCATTACCCTCATATTACTAATGAAGTTTTTTTAATTTGTTGACAAGCTGTATTAGATATTGAAGGATTCAATACATACAAGAAAAATTACTTTCAGACAAGGATTTATTGTGTACTTGAAAGTTTTAAAAGCTTCTCTAAAGGTTTTGGAGCAGCTAAAAATGTTTTAGGGAAGGATTTGGAAGGGTTTTGGAAGAGTGTGCATCTGTTACTTTTAGAGACGGATTTTTTGGATTTTAGATACTCTTTGAAACCTTCTCTAAAGTAAGTAAATTCTAAACAGCTTCTCTAGAAATACTCTTTAGTGGCGCTTTTCAATTACTAGTGACACTACTAAATGAAATACTTTTGCCTACGGACCTTTTCCTAAAAAAGTACATCTACTCCCCCTAGAATATTTTTAGTTTTAAATTTCCATATAGAAGCAAGTGTAATGTTTTTATTTGTGTAATTTTTGTAGTGTTAAAGTTATTAATATTTTGCCTTTCTTATAAAAATTCTAAAAATCGAAACTAAATGTTTTTAAAAATAAGTGTCATTTTCTATCACTTTGAACTTGCATTTTCAAACCAAAACCAAAATCGAAAATACAATTACACCTATATTGGTATATACAAAATATATTATTATGTTAGGGCACTTTAATAATAGATTTTTCTCCTTAATCTTCTAACTTAATACATGTTAGGACTACGATAGATGAGAAGACATTTTCAATTATAAACATTGTAAAGAATATATTGTGCAATATAATAGGAAATTAATGGATGAATGATTGTTGTGATTGGGCAAAAAGTTGATTTCTAACAACCACCCCATACACTACTCGCCTCTACAGACACTAATGTGAGGGGGCATATTTTTGGTTCATTCAGCAGTTAACATGTTGAAACTAGTGGGGAGACCAAGATCTATCCTGGGACGATCCTGGGACCTATCTTGTATTTGGGCAACCGTCCTTTTGTCAACTGAGTTAGACGTTGAAGATTGTTGGGTTATTGAAACTAATGGTTTTGTTGAGGTTGATAGTAAAAATGGTAAAATTATTCACCAAAAATGAAGCTTGATGTTCCACTCTTATAAAATATTTGAGTACTTACATATATATTTTTTAATATATCATTTCGTTAATATAATTTCTTTGTGTTTGCCATTTTTAATTATTTATGTTCCGTGCTCCCCCTAATTTTATATCTTGGGCTGGTTGAAGCAAGATCAGATTCTGTAGTGGCAAGTATGGAAGACATCTCACTGTGGCTCAATCGACCTGAGGAGTCGGTGCTATGTCGCAAATTCATAGAGTCTCTCCTAGTGCTCGGGACCCTAGACCATTGCTGAATATATGTTGACCGTTTCCTAGAACTTGATGCATAATCTCTAGATCATCGGGGGTTATCAGTTGATCTTGTCCGCTGCTTAATCTCCGCCATATTATCCTACAAACAAGAAAAATGAATGTGTGTGTGTGTATATATATATATATATATATATATAATGAGGTATCTGTTTTCTACAAAACTAAGAAATATGTATCTTTTGTCAATAAAACTAATGGGTCGTTAATCATACAAATGCAAGCAAGCCGAAACACACGACTTCAAAAGAATCTTGGAGGAAACAAAGGAAACAGATGGAAAAGCTGAAGCCGTGAGAGGATGTAAGTTTTGTGTTCACAAATTGTGGAATTTGTATCTAACTTGCATGAGGTGTTCACTGATCGTGGAATCTGTATATTCAATTGGTAAGACTCAAAAAAGTATACTTAGCTAAAACTTCTCCAAACTCCAGTAGTCGCATAATATATGTCAAGCATCATCCGTAACGTTCGACTCGGTTGGTTGCAATCCCTTGGCTCTTTCCATGTCCTCCTTGCCATCGCATTTTAAGAAATCTCATGTAGCTTTGCTCGATGAGTTTTAAAGAATCAGGAAGTCAATGACATCAAACTTTATCTATAAAATAAGTACGAAAATGACACAAAATTCGCTAAGGATAATTAACAAAAATGAAAAATATTAGTACAATAATTTATGGTTATCTTACCAAAATATTGAAATAGGCACTTTGTTAGTTGAACACATCATATAAATGGTAGAAAAAGAATAGATGGATAGATAATTCATAGGGAGAGACACCACCATTTAGTTCTTTAAGAATTAAAAAAACTATCTAAATTTCTTTGAACATAGCACATGAAGATTTCCAAGACAACTAGCTATAACAGCATAACACACACAAAATTTAACCGCAAACTTAAACAAGCATGTTGGGAGATCGATATGAAAGAAAAAAATATGATTATATAACTATTACTACAACAAACAAGGTAAAACAATGCAATCAAGTTTATAGAGATGTGAACTTGCAATGTTATCCAAGACTGGCACAAAAATCATAATTAAAGGTTACAAGAAATTAATTGATCCAAAAGTCGAATTTAATCCCAACTTTGCATAACAAATTTAAACAATATAAGCTAATTTAAACCGATGAATATATCAACTTAAAGACATGCTCCTTTTCAATTTAAAAGTTAAAACAACAAGATCATATTGTTTTCTATTATTGAAACAACAAGAGCAACGTTTTTTACAAACTTAAAATGTAAGAGGTACATTTTAAGTTGATACCATACATGTAAAAGAATAGACCTCCAACCAACATACAATCGAAAAGTCTTTCAGTGGTATCGTCATTCATCAACCGTTCTCTTTTCCAAATATGATAAGTATAGTTGAACAGAGTTCAGTTACACGACACTGAACTAAAATTTCAGTTTATATTTAATATGTTAATAAAATAATATAATTATTTTCATTTTAGGCAGGAGGTAACGAATATGTTTTATATTTATGACATTGGATTAAATTATATGGGTTTTAGAATTTTTTTTTCTTTGCTTAATAACAGGGGTGCTTTCAGGTTGGGTTGATAGGGTTGAAGACATTTCAACAACCCAACCCAATATTTACGGTTTGAAAAATCTCAACCCAACCCAACCGAAACCAAACCAATACTTAAGTATATAAAATTCAGTTAAATGCTATGATTTAAGATATTATTATACATATGTTTGTTTTCTAATGTAAAAGTTTCACATGTATTTATTTTTGTAAGTTGAAAGTTTTTCATATATTTTTTTATGAAAACGTTTAACATGTATTTGTTTCATAATGTAAAAGTTTCACATGTAATTTTTTCACAAGGTGAAACAAACATATGTGCAATAATATCTTAAATCATAGCATTTGATGAAAAAAAATCAAAAAAGATTTTATATTGATTTGAATCAGTTTGTACCCTTCAACTAGTTTGTATTTGATCCAGCCTCTCTCTCTCTATATATATATATATATATGTGTGTGTGTGTGTGTGTATGTGTGTGTTCACAGTTACCAAACATATATTCAAAGGAATACATAAAGATGGAGAATGGATTGAAAATATATGTATATGAAGAGGGTACGTGATGGTGTAATTCTCTAATGTAAATATAAACAGAGACTCCACAATCATTACAAATCCCAGAAATAAAAAGATATCGGCCTGATCGAGTTGGGTTGGGTTCAAACAAAAGTAACCCGATATAACCCAATACTTAAGGTTTGAAGATTTTACAAGTCAATTAGACATCAGGTTGCTTCGAGTTGAGTTATTTTGTATTGGGTTGGGTTGATCGGGTTTTTGAGCACCCCTATTTAATAACGTAGATTGATATTCTTAGTGTAAACTACATATTTAATCCCTGTGGTTTGTTGTTTTTTGTGGTTTTAGTCCCTATAAATTTTTTCTTGCAAGAAAACCTTCGTGGTATGCAAAGGTTTGTGGTTTAGGTCTATGCTTACTAACACCATTAAAAGAATTCGCTAAATTAAGGGTATTATGGTCATTTTACTGTTTAATTTAGTTTTGTACTGAAAAATTAAAAGAGGATATATTATATATATCTCTAGGTGTGATCCGGTGACAACCAACACCATCCCATACAACCACACATTTATGGCTTCTATCTCCTGCCAAACATTTCTTCTCCGCCCACACACGAACAACCACATGGGCCGATCATGCTCCGATTTGCTTTCGGCCAGACACCAACAACTGTGCTTTGATTTGCTTTGGGCCACCACCTTCTCCTCACCACTGATCAAAACCCCTTTCCTCACGAGTGGAGCCTCTCAATTTGCTTATTTTGGAGCGTTCTTTGAGCCTTAAAACCTTCTGGATCTAATGTTTGTCGGGTGGTCTGTCTCACAGCAACAACCAAGAAAAACCTTCTCGGTTTTGCTTGTTTGGGTTGATGCATAAAAGTTATTGATACCATAATTGTAACATCGTGGTTACAAAACGTCCAATTTACGCAAAATCACCAAAACATTAACTTTAAACCTTCAAAACATATGGAATATAATTTTTAGTTTAAAACCACCAGAAACATTCAAACGGTTTGACCCAATAATGTCAAACACAACCAAAAATATTAATTATTTACAAACCGAATGAACCTACACCAACCGGGACATAACATAACTACCCAGAAAGTTTAAAATATATATATGCCAAAATATTACAAATCATGTACCAAAAGCTAGATTATGTGAGTCAATCTTCTTTTCTAAAACCATGTACATGTAAAATGATGTATTTTACTCCTTAAATGTTTATATTTCAAGTAATTACTTAATTAAATAATTTTGATTTTTCTAGGTCAAAAATTATGATTTGGGGTTTTATGTATTCTGACATATATATGAAGTATGAGTAATGATCTTTAAATACTTTGTATATGTTTATTTCCAGCATATTGTTGGATTTTGAAACTCAAAATTTATAATGACCAAACTTTGGGATTTTAGTGTTAAAATGAGATTTTTCCATTGGATGAGAATTTATATATAAAATTACGTATGTTTAGGTAAAATTTAATATGTAGAGTTAAACATATTATTATAACTAAAATGTAATGGATCGGTAGACATATAAGTCGAGATGAACCGGGATTGTCGTCCCCTTTTTGATCAACTTATAGGATCATCGGAGACCATACTGTGTTGTATTATTGGTCGGTGCCAATAGTCATTGATCCTTAGGTGAGCTTCTAACTAGGATCATCGAGGACCATACTTTGATGTATCATTAGTCGTCGCCAATAGCCATTGGTCCTAGAACGAACTCTTATAACATTTATAAGTGACTTACTTATGTATTCCGTCACTATTAATAGTAATATCGGGTCTCCCCCGTTATATTTTAAATCGTCAGGCTCTCCTAAGAGCTAGCGTAAGTAAAGAGTAAGCTATTTTGGTTAAAGCTTCGTTTACACTTTCAAAAGTTATATGGCTTTATCTATTTAATTGTTTGATCTCACTAGGCGTTAAGTCTAACACTTTTATCTCAAAATGACATGTATATCAAGTGATCAACCTAACGGGACTCCCAAGGGTTGAGAGGAGCGTTGTGCTGATTGAGGCATCATTTTGGGACTACACTTCCAAGTGTACATTTTAGAGTTACTAGATTTTTTAGTTTGAGGATATTAGCAACATCTGAACATAATCTATATTCCGAATTTATGTAGATTAATAGGTTGTTTTAGTATTCATATATTGATGTAAACTCTATTACTCTTTCTCCATTTATTGGGTGATTTTTATGACATTAAATTTTATTTTGCGCGTTATTTCGGTTTAATTGTCTCCTATTTGTAGGGTGTTACAAGTTGCAACATCAATAACGGGAGACAACGAAGAGAAATAATAGGTTTGAATAGGTCAAGATTTGCCAGGTTTAGACAGCTTTCAATATTAAACATATTGGGATTTTTTTATTATCTTTTGATTGTGTTTGAGTATCGATTTTTAGTTTGGCTTTCGATTTTGAACTTTTACACGAATCTAGATTTTCATTGTGTTCAAACCTGGTTCCGATTTTGAACCTGGATTTTGTTTTATTAGTGTAGAGGCGGTGACAAGGGGAGAAGAAAATAGGAGAACGGTGGTGAGAAGGAGAAAAGAAAGGGAAGAGAAAAAAGGAAAATGGGAGATGCAAAAAAAGAGGAAATAACCTAGAATGGTGGTGGTTGTCGACATTCACCATGGCAAAGCAACGATGGGGTTCCAACAATGATTGAAGCAGCGACGGGGTTCCGGCCACGACCCCAACATGGAGCTACTATATGATATTTAATATTTCTTTTAATTTTTAATATTATGTTAAATTAAACAGTAAAATGACCACAATACGCTTGATTTACAAGTTTTTTTAAAGGTCTTAGTTCTCAGGGACCTAAACCATAAACTATTGCACACCAGGAGGATTTTCTTGCAGTAAAATTTTTGTAGGGACCAAAACTATAAAAAATAACGAACCATAGGGGACCAAATTTGCAATTTACTCTACTTTTTATTTGTGAGAGGCGAAATTAGAGAGAAAGTTGTTAATTTAAAAAAATAGAAATATAAAATTTCCAATCAGTTGGTGCTTAACACTATACGTTATATAAATATAATATTTTAGTCATCATTTATCATAACAAGTTATTTTATTCCATTCAAACCTCTTACTATCGTTAGAGGTTACCCAATTGTTTTTTGATAAATAGTCCCTAACCCATTTTTATAAAATAAAAAATCTTCTTATCCAAAATCTCAAATTTCTTTTTTGTCCATCAAGAGTTTCAAGTAAAACATCGAGTGAGTCTGTCACACAAACCTATCAGTAACAACTTCTTGTCAGAGATGAAGATGATTGTCGGCAGGGTATGATTGTGGCCTCGGTGTCTTGTCGCACTTGGATTGCTCATAGTTCTAACCCAAATAAACTTCTCTTCCCATCCATGAGACACCACTGACACAGAGGACATAGATGGTGATCGAAGACGAAGGCCAGACATAATGGTTGGAAATGGTTACCGGGGACGGTGGTCAATGGTGACGAGAGATTGTACCTCGAAATGAATGTTTTGTCTTGGTAGTGACGTAGACGTATTTTATACTCTCTACTCCCTATATATATATATATAAATATATATATATAAACAAAATTTTAATTGTTTAATAGAAATTTAAATAAAATACATTATATCATTATTTTATATAATAAAATCCATATCAATAACCATATCATCAAATATTATTAGAGTTGTATTGTCAGTTCATTAGTCATATCAATATGTTAACCAGTTAAGATACTAATTAAATGTTTAAAAATACCAAAATGATGGTTAAAAAAATATGTTACTAAGAAAATAAGAATAAGAACGAAGTAAATTACATATTTACGCAATTTTCTCTAAATGAAATATATACTAGAAGTATCAAAAATACGAAAATACAAACCTCATTGAAATAGGAATCATACAAGTTCTGGGAATAACCCTATAACAAATATTACTGATCGCAACAAAAGCTTTCATAAATTTATTTTAACTGTAGATATCGGAGTCGGTATGTAAGTACACTTCTAAATCTTCTTTAAAGATTGGAACAAAAACTTTCATCTCAGTAGCCGAAAGGCACACCCCAATCTCGAGATCTTTGTTTGATTCTTTACAGGAGTTCAAAGATATAGAATCGTTATAATCTATTGAAATCGTTTCATGCTTAATGGGCTTCCCCCATCCGAAATCCATGTCGTAAAATTTCAGCTTCGGTGTTCCGGCAACCCCCATTCGTGTCGTTGGCATCCCTTGCGAGAATAAACCTTCAAGCGGCCAAAACTCTTTCACAACTCCGTCTTTATCTGTCAATATCGTATGCAGATTCTCTCCAAGCAACTTTACAGCATTCAGGAATCCTTCATTTCCTGTTAAAAGATTCAGTTCTGCTATCGACACACATGGCACAACACAATTCCCAAAGTAGGCTGCAGGAATCGCTGGATCAATACGTGCTCTACAGTCGATCGTGAAAGTAAACATTTCTAGCTCATCATTGCGTGATTTCGCGATACAACTCCAGATATAACCACATGCTACGGTAAAAGATGATACATATGGCAATGTTGGCAGTTGCGTTGAAACCCATTTTTTCAACCGATTGATAACGGCTTGAGTCAAGATAAACGTGGCTCGAACTTTATCAGTGGGTTCAGAAAGTCTTGGAGGTTGATACTCTTCATTAAAAGTTTCAACCTTTCTATTCTTTAGATAAATTTCATCTATTTTCGGGTAGTTTACAACTCTATCGAAAAAGGGCAAGGTTCCATTAGCTAGAAACGACTCATCTGTACCAGATCTAGCGATCGACGTCCAAGCCTTCAAGAAACAAAATCTAGTGCTGGCATCACCAAGGCTATGGTGATTGGTCATTCCGATGGAGATACCGGAGTTTGGAAAGAACGTCACTTGAATGGAGAACACCGGAATCTTAACATGATCAGATTCTTTTGTAGCTTCCGGCAATAGAGGAATAAGATGATAAAACTTACCACAGTCTCGAGGGTGGTTTCCAGTAAGATCATTGAAATTAAGAGTAGACTCTGCAATCGTGAACGCAACTGAGTCACCATTAACGTAACGGATTTCGGGTTTTCGGGTAGGAGTCGGAAATACAATCAAGTTCCCTGCATAAGGGAAGAAATGTTGAAGGGTGGTTGATAAAGATTGTTTAAGATTGGGAACAATAGTTTCTATGAAATGGGTTTTAGTAATAGTTGGGTGGTCATAGAAGAAGATGTGGTGAACAGGAGGAAAGGGTAGCCAAAAGATGTCAAAGAAATTGAGTGACAGAGAACCGTCGACTACGGTGGCCGGTGGTGGCGATACGTGATACTGTTCAAGAACCTTAAGGATGGGAAGGGAAGCCATTGTTGTTCAATCAACCCAACAAGAATTAATGGTGTTACATATTAACGATAATTAAGGAAATAGCCGTTTAATTAATCCCAAACTTCCTGTTGTATGTTTTTATTATTCAAATAAATGAATATTGATTCCTTCAGCATTTTGCTCTTTCATAATTTATTCACAGTTGGAGAGGAAAAGTACTCGTTGTGCTAAAAAGAAAGAGTAAACTATAATTTTGGTTCACGTGGTGTATATAAAATTATGAATATATTGTTGAACAAAAATAATTTTGTATTAATCAAATCAAGAAACTTTAAAAGAGCAAAAGTAAATATAAACTAATAAAGTTAAAAACTTTATTAATCAAGATGATGGCTTCAAATCGATTTTTATAAAACTTTATAATAGAAACATAAGTTTGAAACAATCAAAAAAATTATATATAACAAATAAACACAACATGAGAAGAAAAGGATTTATTAATAATGAAAGCTAATTTATCTTCCTCTTGGACAAGTCCCGTACAGTGGCGGATCCAGAAATTTTGGCTACTGGGGTCCCATTAAGGTAGATTGAAGGCGCGTAAAGTCATACGATGTGTTTCGGAAATTTTTATAGGTTTTGTAGTTGATTTTAAGGGATTTTCTTAGTGTTTTTGTCGATTTTAAAGAGTTTTCTTAGTGTTTTTGTAGATTTCGAAGGATTTTTTTCGGTTTTAATATTGATTTTAAGAGACTTTTTTAGTGTTTTTGTCAATTGCGGATAAGATGGGGTCCCTTAAATTTTTTTACTGAGGAGACGAGAGACTAAATTAAGCATTTTTGATATTTTTTACCCTATATAATTTATTTATTTTAATATTCAATGGAGTCCTGGGATCCCCCTTTTGTTAACCAGCTCCGCCACTGGTTGCGCACAGGGGGGGATATTATAGAAAACTTGGATTGGTGTCCTTTATAGTTTAGTGCTATCGTCTCTTTAGGGTTCCTTTTCTTATTTCTAATGATAATTATGCGAATACAAATCCTTCTTAAAAAATGCTATTTTTCTTGTATTTATACATGCCTTTGGTTTTCATTAGTAAACATTAAAAATAATCGAAAAACATTTTCTTGTATAAATTCTTTTCATAATAAACATAGAACTCTCAATTTTATTGCTATATGTCAAATCACAACTTTATTAGCAGTTTATCAAATATTTACAGGGTAAATGTCTTTTACTTATTAGGTAAGAGTTTTGTTCCTTACTTACGGAGTGTTGGACCTTTCTGTGCATCTAAGTTCTTATGAGGTATGATATTGTCATACTTACCGGTAAGGTAAGTGACATACAATAAACACTTACCCAATAAAAGTTTCATAAATGGTACTTAGTTCAAGCCAAAAATAAAAATAGATTGCAAGTAAAAAAGATAAGACCAATCAAATCACTTACTGGGGATTATTTCCTTTCTCCAAATCAGGTTTTTTTTAAACATTTCATAACAATGAGAATATTCATTTGTTTTGGAGAAACAATCTTTTGCTAACCAAAAATTGAAAAAAGCGGTTCTGTGTAGGCCAGAACTTTATAATAAATAGTTGTGAGAAAAAGACCCATATATTTAAAATTCACGAAATAACATGATACACAAGACAATAAAAAATTTCATTCTGAATAATTTGAGACACTGAATTTAGAGAATTAGATGTACGTTTCTAATCCCTTCTTAAAAATGGGAACAAAAGCCTCCATCTCAGTAGCCGAAAGGCAAACCCCAATCTCCAGATCGTCGTTTGATTCTTTACATGCGCTCATAGATATCGAATCATTATAATCGATAGAAATCGTTTCGTGCTTTCTCGGCTTCCCCCATCCGAAATCGATGTCGTAAAATTTGAGCTTTGGTGTTCCTGCAACTCCCATCATCGTATTCGGCATCCCTTCGGAAAACAAATCACCAAATGACGAAAAATCTTTCACGATTCCATCTTTATCGGTTAACACCTTATGTAGATTCTCTCCAAGCAATTTTGCAGCAGTCACAAATCCTTCATTTCCCGTTAAAAGAGTCGTTTTCACTATCGCCATACACCCTCCAACACAGTTTCCGAAATAAGCCAATGGAATCGGAGGATCCATACGTGCCCTACAATTGATGGTGAAACCAAATAGTTCGCGTTCATCGTTTCGTGATTTCGCGATGCAACTCCAGATATAACCACATGCTACGGTAAAAGATGATACATATGCTAATGTTGGCAAATCGGTTGAAACCTTTTTCTTTAACAGATTTATTGTACTTCGTGTTAAGACAAAAGTGGCTCGAACTTTCTCACTCGGCCCAGAAAGGGTTTGTGGTCGATACTCTTCGTTAAACGTTTCAACCTTCGCGTACTTCAGATAACTTTCATCTAGTTTCGGGTTATTGACAACTCTATCGAATAACGGCAAAGTTCCATTAGCTAGAAACGACTCATCTGTACCAGATCTAGAGATCGATGTCCACGCCTTCAAGAAACAAAACCTTGTGCTAGCATCACCAAGACTGTGGTGATTAGTCATCCCGATAGAGATACCACGGTTCGGGTAAAACGTTACTTGAACCGAGAAGGCTGGAATGGATAGATAATCCAAAACCTTAGAAGCTTGTCCAAGAAGAGGTATTAGAGGATAAAACTTTTTGCAATCTCGAGGATGGTTTCCTGTTAGATCGTCGAAATCAAGATTAGATTCTGCAAAGGTAACTGCAACCGAATCACCTTCAACATAACGGATTTCGGGTTTTTTAGTAATGGTTGGATGTATGATCAAGTTGCCAACAAAAGGGAAAAAATGTTGAAGGGTGAGTGATAACGAGTGTTTAAGGTTAGGAACAATAGTTTGAGTGAAGTGAGTTTTTGTGAGTGGAAAGTCATAGAAGAAAAGATTGTGAACCGGAGGGGAGGATAGCCAAAAGAAGTCGAAGAAAGTGAGTGGCAGAGATCGGTTGTTTACGGTGGCCGGTGGTGGCGATATTTGGCACTGTTCAAGAACAGTCAAGATGGGAAGGGAAGCCATCTCTGATGCAACTTATTCCAAAATAATGGAGTTATTATAATATTTGAAAGGATGGGATCTAAATTTACGGTTTAGCATCATCTCTTTGTTTTTATTACAAAAATGCCGTCCAAAATTATTTTGCTGCCGTCTTTGCAAAAACAAAACAATTCCGTGTATATTTATAACTCCCAATACACCCCACAAATTTATATATGGATATTAAATTCCGACTACTAAACCAGGTGTGTATGTTTTTTTTGTATGGATTAGTGTTAAATATCAATAATGGCGTCGTTTGTTTTGTAGGAATGGAATGAAATTAGAGGGATTTGAATAGGGACGCTTAACTTATCGACCAACCTGGTTAACTCAACCTGAAAAACCTGAAAAAAAATAAACCTGATATAACACGACACATAGTTTATATAAAAATAGGTCAAACCGCATCGATCTATTGGGCTGAAATTGGTTTGAGGTAATTTGAACCCAACCCAAACCGATGGACCTAATGCCTTCATATGTTACGAATTTAGTACAATTGTTAACTATTTGATTAATATATGTATATTAAACTGATTACAAACCAACCTGTAATTAGTATATTCAAAATTATATTGGATACACTTTCAACCGTAATTTTACTTTTTATTTGCATGAATTTTCAACTTTTTTTAGAGTTTGCTAAACTTTTTTACATGTTATTATTTCAATTTTACTTCGTTTAAACAAAACGTGTAGTAAGATCGTAAATTTATGTACCAAAGTTTCAACCCGACTAACCCGCATGGTTTGGGTTGGGTTGTAGTTTTGCTTGGGTTAGGTTGGGTTTAGATTTTTCAAACCACAAACATCGAGTTGGGTTGTTCAAATGTCTGCAACCTGACCAACCCAACCCAATCCCGTGTTTGGTTTGCTACATTGTTAGGATTTGAAATCCAAGGATTTCTATAAAATAAATAATTGTTTAGATTAATTTGACATATTTAATTCAAGTAACTATCCTAATTAAGCAAACTCATACGAGTTGTCCGTTCTAAGAGACCGTTTACTAAATGTTTATCCAGTACGTATTTATCGGGTCATTTACCTTATCGTATGAACATGATAATCGTTGAGAATATTACCCGAACTCATATAAGCGTGTACACCATTCAAGCTTTTAACGAGCTATTCGAGCTCGAGCTTAATTCTCGAGCTTGAGTCGATCTCGAACACAAAAGAGAACTCGTTTAACTTAACGAGCCGAGCTTTATAACACTAATGTTAGACTCGACTCGTTCGAGAACTCGATTTGATTTTTCTAACCGAATCGAGCTATTCGAGCATACTTTTTCAAGCCGAACATGCACATATATTTATAATCATACAATAAAAATATACAAATTATCGAGCTCAATTCGATAAACGAGTTAATTGATCGCGAGTTCGACCAATAAACTAGCATCGAGCTCGAACTCAAAGTGGATAACTCAAAAAATATTTGAGCTCTAACTCGAGCCCAATATGCAAAAAGTTAATAGAGCTCAAGCCTAACGTTAATTTTCCGATTCCGGTCCGATTAACCTTCTACTCGACTCGTTTACTCCTTTGCCTTATAAGAACGATGACAAGCACCAAGAGTCTTACCCGGTAAGTGGGGGTAATGACTTTTAACTAGTAAGCGTTTATCGGATAAATTTTTACGTACGATGTCGTTTAATGGATTTTATCTTACCATTAAAAACAATTTTTTATAAAACAAACAAAGAATTAAAAAAAATCACATACCAAATCCTACAAACCAAACATGATTTATGCATGAACGGAATTCAAATCCATTTCAAATCCTACAAACCAAACATATAAAAGGATTCTAAATACATTCCAAATCCCTCCATGAAATCTAAACTGCTAAATCCAATCCAGCAAATCAAACGCACCCTTAAAACCCCCCCAAACCCCTCCCTAACCCTCCAATTGACCCCACCACCCAAAATCCAATCACCCACCCAATTATTGTTATCATCATCTCAGCTACCATCCTTAGATCACAGCTACCACTGCTAGGGCCGAAGAGAGGTGTTGTATGGGCCTAGGGTGGGAGTGGGGTGGGGTGGTAGCTATGACGGCGACAATAGAGGCATAGTGATCAATGGTGTAGGCGTGGGTAAGGTGGGTGTAAGGGTGACAGATGTAATGAGGATAGTGGTGTCCTGGTGGGATTGGTGTTGAGTGGTGGTGTAGTGGGGTCGGGGTTAGGTGGTCGCTATAACTATAGGAGTACGATCCTACGCCGACCCCATGCCCCCGGCCCTGCCACCAGGCTACTTTTATCTTTATCACCCCACCCTTCCTCCAAACAAAAATGAAAATTCCAATTCTTTTGAAAGATTTCATTCTAAATTCCATCAGAACAAACATGTGGTCAAATTCCATTTAATTCCATTATAGTTCCTTCAAAAGTTAAATTCCTTTAACGGATTTCAATTCCATCAAATTCCAGTATGTGATTGTAGAGTTAGTACTATTTATTTAGTTCACAAATGATTGTCTCTGTCTATTTGTTTATATATATATATATATATATATATATATATAGAGAGAGAGAGAGAGAGAGAGGGAGAAGGAAAGGGAGAGGGAGAGAGAGAGAGGCCTTTCTTTTGCAAACCACCAAACTAGTAGGTAAACCATATAAATAAATTTCAATCGTCCATCTAGAATTAATATCCGATTCTATCAATATTACAATCTTTTTTATAATAATGAATGAACTGTTGATGCAACATTAAATAACGAAAAACGAAGATTAAACCCGTTGATTCTACATATACCCGAGGATAATCTCTTATACAGTTCGTTGATTCAACGAATATGAAACCTTAGGATTAAAATTCGATTCACCTGACCGCATGACCTAGCCAACATGTCACCAACACAGTGTGCAACTTGTTTCATGGAGAGTTGGGTGAAGTTTTCCCCTTGTTTTCCAGTGTAGCATGCAATCGGGTCATGATGGAGGTCGCATGCCAAGTCATGTAGAGACCCTAAATGTTCACAAAACCTCGTTTTTGTTATCTTTTAACCATGTAATATGCCATGGTGATTAGTAGACTGAAACACTATATAATCGACGATGTTACATCGAACAACACAATAAATCTCTTAATTGTTTTCACGAAAAATGTTAATGTTACTGGAGGTGGAGTTCGTCCATGATGGAGACATCGGTGATTGGGTGGATCACGAATTCACATAATGTGCACATAAAGATATCTATATTACATATAGATAGATAATACAATATAATATAGTGGCGTTTGTGGTGTGTGTGCTCTAGAGCCAAAACTACATAGAAAAGGGGCTTGAAAGCTTACCTTTTGGAGACGAAAAGCTATCTGTGAAGTAAAAGAAAAAACTAGATTTACTGGGAAGGATCGAACCATGGGAACGATCTACGGGGCTATCACCTTCTTTGGCCAGATCTTCCATCCTTTTCACAATTACAGTTCACAGAGCCCTTGACTAAACTAATCTAATAGAAAGTTAAGGGGCTTGAAAGCTTACCTCCTGATTAGAAAAAGGTTTGGAACCCTAGTTTTAGAGTTTTCGCCCCAACCTAGGTTAGCCACCGGAGGTAAGCGTTAGACCGTAGCTTGCTGCTGAAAAACGTAATAGGCTAGCGCAGCTCGCTTCGCTCTTCAAGCTCCGCCCCCCTTACTCAGCGTCTTCATCTATAAAAAAAGCCCTTTCTCCAGAAGAGAAGAAAAGGTAAGCTTTCAAGCCGTAGCTTGCTGGTTTTTCCATCATCCAATCAAAAAAGAAAGAAAATGAAACCTGGCGAAAAAGAAATGAACACTTTGCTGAGGAACGAAGCTTCGTCTTTGTTTTTCTTCAAAGCCCCAACTCTCGCTCGCCGCTACTAACAGGGTCTCGGTTGATTTCCCTTTCTTTAGCTACTCAGATGTTTCAGTTCGCTAAGTTTGAAAAGTCCAAAGAGCGCAGACTAGCCATGGAGCTTGGATACGATTTCCCGATTGGAGATCCATGGATCACAGATGGTATCTCCCTATGGCCTTTCGCCTCTGAAAGCGTCCTTCCTTCTCAATGCCCGAGAATCCATCCAATGCATTATTTTCGATCTTGTACCCACGGAGCGGTACACTAAACACCAACCCAATCGAGACGAAAAAAAGAAAGAATAGCAACTACATCAACAACCTTGATTCCTGACGTAAACGGCGCGCTTTCTTGGAACTAATTCATAGGCGCTTGAAATTCGTTATAGAACTAACACTATATAAACAAATATAACAAGTGTGCAATACACAGCATCAACCAACAGAAAAACGTAGTCACAGACTGTGCTATAATGCACCCAAAAAAGGGAAGAGCTCCTTCTCAATCCCATTCATACCATGTCTACTTCTTTACTATGGATCATGTCTTCGGAGGCTAATGTCGGTGAATCGGTTAATATGACATAGATCGGAGAATGGTTAAATGCTTCTTTGGGAAAGAACTCCTTGCTAACTGCTTCAACTTTTGATTAGGGCAGCAGCTCCCTCTTGCATAACTCCCCCGAACAGCCCATATCTGATTCACTTTCAGAACCTATTCGTCGATTCCTAGCCTTAATAGCTTATTCAAAAAGTCATTTTATAGAGTAAGACCGTTATAAGAAGGAAAAAAGCCCCTCATCTCGTTCGACAACAAGCCCAAGCCCTTCTCCTCAAAGAGCACTAGTTGCCTTTCAAATTCTAAAAAATCCAAAAAGTGTTCTCCAAGCCACTTCTTATATGCTTTGATTTGATTCAAAAGATGTTCGCTTTCTCTGCTCTTCAAAAAACACAAATATCGGGTCTTTACTTTAATTCATCATTGGACTGGTTTTCAGTTCAAGAGTCACCTATTGTGTATTTGGATGCCCCTATCTTCAAAGGTTGAAGAAAAACATCATATTTTAATGATTTAGAAAAGAATATCAGAAAAAGGATTGACGGATGGAAGGCCAGGTTTCTATCTTTTGGTGGTAAGCTCGCTCTCTTAAAATCAGTCATTTCCCCTATTCCTATACCTACCTTGGCAGTGCAGTCTCCCCCTAAGACCGGGATTTCTAAGATTATGACTAATTTATTATGGGATTCCAATGGTGAGCACAGGCACCACTGGATTGCTTCGGACAGCATTTGTAAATCCATGAAGGATGGTAGGTTGGTTATTAGACAGGAAAGCTTTGCATGCCAAACTTGCAGGGGCTTATGTTGTTGGTCAGTTTCTCTAGGGCAAGTTTATGAGATCTAAATAGGGTCATCCATTGGATGTGGTGTTTGAGCCTATTTCTTTCTGATTTAAGCTCTCATGTTTGGAGGAATGTTTTCCCTCATGTTAGTACCATTCTGGGCAACTCTCATTGGGTGGTAGGTGCTGGTAACATCAGCTTTAGCATGGCTAACTAGTGGTGCCGGTGCTTTTTCTCGTGAGTAATGTGGATCTTAATACTCCTTTTAGAGAAGTTATTCAATCTCGCCGATTTTTCTACCTTAGTTCTGCCTAGCTTATCTACAGAGGCTCAATCTATTTTGTAAGATATCTCTCTAGATTCTGATATCCCAGATAGACTAGTTTGGCATCATTCCTCTTCAGGTCTTTTCTCCTCTGCTTCCTATTGGCATTTTTTCAGAATTCATGGCCAGAAAAGTCCTTGGTGGTCTCTATTATGGAACCAAATGGCTTCCTCCTAAGATGGGTTTATTCTCTTCTTCCTCCAAATGTCAACAGGATTCTTTACTTCATTTGTTTTGTCAAGGTGAAACTGCCTCTCAGGTTTGGTCTTATTTGAAAGGTGTTCTTAATGCTAGTTTTGTTCAAGATAGTATGTCTGCTTTCACTAAGATTTGGTTGCAAGGCAGTTCTATCAAATCTAAAATGGGATTTTAGGGTAGTTTTATCTTCTCTGGTTGCTGGGAGATTTGGCGTGCTAGAAATGCATCTGTTCATGATTCAGTTGCTATGTCTTCTTCATCTATTATCAATAAAGTCAAGCACTGGTGTAAGGATTTATTGCAGCTTGATTATCCCACTCATTCTTCTGGTTTTCATGATTCTATTTGTTTCCAAGTAATGCATATCCCTATGGTCTCCCCTAATATTCCTAAAGGAAAATGGATCAAATGGGCTCCTCTTCCTTTGGTATTTTGAAGTTGAACACAGATGGTTCTTTAAGGAATAGCATGGCAGCAGGTGGTGGTGGCATTATTAAGGACTATAAGGGCTCCGCTTTGGTTGCTTTTTCTACCTTTTATGGCCCAGGTACCAACACATTTGCAGAAGCCATAGCTCCCCTTTTTGGTCTGATGCTTTGTTACAGATTAAGCTACTCCAAAGTAGCGATGGAGAGTGAAAAAAAATCATTTTCGATAGCATCCGTGGAGGTGCGGTCCTTGGAGTCCCCTTATATGATCGCATCTTTCAAAACTTTCTTGCTTCCTTCCATGTCCATCTCTCATATCTACAGGGAAAGGAATCAAAGTGCAGACACTTTAGCTACCCATGGCTCCATTAGGAACATTTTGAATTTCTTTCTAATGGCTCTCTTCCTACAGCCTCTCTTGCCTAAAGAGGTCAGTCCACCGCATGTCTGTCTTCAAGTTCCTTGACTCCCAAACCTTGGGTCATTGATTCTGCCCCCGCTTAGGTTAGTTGTGCTTCTTTAAATATCGGGTTGCCAAGGGTTGTTTTCGGAGGAAATAGGATTCGAACCCATGATTTAGCAGTTGGTTGAGCAGTCTTGGCGGACAAACACAAACAGCAAGCAAGGTCTTGGCTCGCTCTCATTGGGAGGTTGTTCAACCAGACTGACAAAGTTGAGTATTGACACAAACAATAAGAGGACGAGCTTCCCTGAGCGATTTCGATCACCTAGCAGGCCTTTTATTTGGTAGGTAACATCGCCAAAGCGTATCATCATATTTGACTACGAAGGAAGGAACTCGGCAGAAGATCGGCCTGCATGAAAGGCCTACTTATCCACGGGTTCATTGACAAAACCGCCGTAGGAATGGAGACCTTTCAATAGAGCGGAGGCGGACTGATCAACGAGAAAGAGGCCCTACTCACTACAAAGGAATACACCACAAGATCGAACTGCACTCATGCCTCTCCCGCATCAAGTTGACCGCCAGACTAGAGCTTCGTAACATGTTGATGAAGACCTCTGAACTGAGGGTTCGATCAGTACAAGAGACTACTTTGTCTCCTCGGAAGAAGAATTTCCCCGCTCTTTAGCCGACAGATCCCGTTGATCAAACTGGTAGGGAACGTGTCACATTAGAGGTGACCGATCAGAGGTGTCCTCTAATCACTACGATGAGCTGGTCCCTCTTTTAGTAGACTCAGCTATGAATATTCATTCAAAAATGAATGTCGGACACTTTCTTTACATCTAACCCCATTTTCTTAATGCCGAGACTTTCTCTTTCGTCGAGCCCCGAGCTTGTGGTCCTCCTTTGAGTTTGGGTTCAATTGGATGAATCTGTCAAGTCAAGGCCAACGTACGTAGCAGCAAGGATGGTGCATCGCCTATTTCTCGTTCTCACTCGGGAGCCAAAACGAACACGCCTGCTACCTACTATACTGGACCTTCGACCAAGCATTCTACCTTTGTCGAATCGGAGCCAATACCACTGCATTGCGCTCGAACAGTTGAGCGGTCGTCGGCCCTTTCGTGCACATATATAAATTCATTCTTCGTACCTGGTCCAGCCTCACAACCCTTCACGGGTTGGTATGAAGTCAGTCTTGTTTGGTAAGACGGAATTTTACAAAGAAAAAGAGTGCTCGCCCCGGCCAACAAAGACCGTAATTACATAGATAATTGCTCATCCCTTTCTCCGTCTTTAAAGCTTTAAGGCGAGTCGTATGGCGATATAATCTTCAATGAGTGGAAACAAGCAACCTTACTAAGCTAAGAAAGGTGGTTGTTAAGTAAGGTCGGCTTTCTTCGAATGCTTGAGCGCTTCTTTCTCATATCGATCATTCAATATCCTTGACTTTTCAATAAGGGGCGCGTTAGCTAGGCCGTTTTCTTGCAGGAGTGCTAGCGCGCGCCCTTACGTTTTCTTCGCTTGCTCTGTAGTACGAGCCTCATACAAATCCGCGCCTAATATGATATGATGAAGAGGGGCCGCCCTCTTTTATTTTCCGCACTAATCCTTATTTACTACTACATCTTTTTTGGGGTGTATAGATTACAGGTTCAAGTCCTGCTATACCCAAACCTAACTTGCACTATACTATGAGTAAGGATGCGTAGTAGCGCAAAGAGCACTCTTTGGCCTTTAGATTAGAGACGCTTCGCCGTCTTTGATTGGTTGGATACAGATATCTAAAGTGTGCAGTGAAGGATCTTTATATTATAGGTAGCCAGCCAAAGCGCTTACCTTTCATCAAAGGGGCCGTTATCAGCCTCAAAATTTTAGATTCCGTAAGTAACTCAGTTAGTGCCTTTATAAGAAAGAAGGGCTTGGAAGAAGAAAATGAGATACGAACAACCACGCTGGTTGTAATAGATCGACTTTCATGCTAGTTCTTGCTCCAGCATGAAAGTTCCATTTGGGAAGGATGACGTACTATGATACTTTATGTTTTGTTGAGCCTATCTTTGGTCTCTGGTTTGATGGTTGTACGTTCTAAAAATCCGGTACATTCCGTTTTGTTTCCCATCCCAGTCTTTCTCAACACTTCAGGGTTACTTCTTTTGTTAAGTCTCGACTTTTTCGCTATGATCTTCCCAGTAGTTCATATAGGAGCTATAGTCGTTTCATTCCTATTCGTTGTTATGATGTTTCATATTCAAATAGCGGAGATTCACAAAGAAGTATTGTGCTATTTACCAGAAATCGGAAATCCGATTTTTATTACAACCAGCGTCGATAGCTGGACTCAACCAATTCAACAGAAAGTAGCGAAAAGCCACACGTGCGGTTTGAACATCTTTCCAACCCACAAACTAAATCGTGTATGCCTTAAACTACAAAATACATAAATTATTCTTAACAAAATCAATTGTGTATTTACTATAAATATATATATTACAATGATATACATTAAATGGTATTGTTAAAACATTATCAACAACTTCAAATATCATTGAAAACAAAATCTTACAATATTTATTTAAATGTAAAAAAAACTTCGTAATAACATTCAAATGTTAGAGTGGAAATAACATGGTAGAATAGAAAATTGAGTTGTAGATGTCTTTTAGAGACATTATAAAATTTACTAAGTTCAGTTTAATACATATGATGATGTAATATTTATTTATTTGTTAAAAGTATGTCGTTAATCATTAATATTATGACATCAAATCTTAATATTAATATGTGGTTTTAACCTTGATTGATATTAGTTATTCAAAGCCGCAAAGCAACCCACATTATGCAATATAAAAAACATGAAGCGCAAACTTTACCGTAAACTTCTAAACTGCAGGTTTGATCCCGTTTAATATGGTACGGATGGGTTAATGTTTCGAACACTTCAGTATTGATTGTAAATCTATATCTCTCATGGTATCAATTATAATATAATATAATTTTTAAATACTTAATTAGATATAAATAAAAAAAATGATAAAATGACCTAAATGCCTATATGTAACTTAATTTTGTTTACATAAGGACCGGACCCTCAAAAGATATAAACTAAAAGGTTCTTTCTACATTACTTAAACCACAGGAAAATCTCCAAACCTTAGTTTGTTAAGGTTTTGTCCCACAATATTTATGAATTTCAATTATTTTCTATAAACAATGTTGTCATTCCTATTATACGAGAAAAATCAAAATGGATGTTTCGCAAGGCTGTTTTATATCAAGAAAACACAAGGTAAAAAGTAGAAGTCGTGTTTTACTAGGTTTAAAAGTTTTACTTCAAAATATCTTTAGCCTAATATTTTTATTTAAAAGTGGGTAACTACAACATGAAAACGAAACTTATCAAACAAACTTAAGTGGTGTCACATAATTTCTTAAACATGCCTTATCTCTTCTATTTGTATTTACTTCTAATTATATTCGGTGGCTGAGAGTATGCATTCAGTATTGGGGGATGACTTATTATGAAAGAACTTTTTTTTATATTGTGAAAGTTAAATTCATTTAGGGGTACATCCCTCCCTATCGAGTAGATCCGCCGATGTTCGTATCCACCTTACCTATTACTAGAGTCAAGGCCGGAGCCCGGATCTAGAATCAGGGAGAGCATCAAATGTACACAAATAGAAAAAAAATTAAAACAACAAATAAATGTTGATTTTCTTAATATTCGCAATCACAACGTAATTGTATTGATGAAAATATAAATTCAACAATACATGTAACCACTTGACTATTTTATAAGAATGAAACACTGAATTTTACATATTTAACAATGAGCTCGACGAGTTTTCATCTTCTGAATTTTACGTATGATGTCTTCATTATCAACCGCATTGTATGAAACTTATTTATAATGTCTTCATTATCAACCGAAAAAACTCCATGATTAACCATCTTTAAAAAAAGAACCAAAATAGATGATAAAAGTTTACCATTAAATTTTACCTTTGTAAGAACCAAAAGTGTATATAGGCAAAAAGTTTATGGACTATTATATCTTAGAGATAAACTATAGCTCCCAAACAAAATTTTCTCTTCAATCTCGAGCAAGAAAAATGGCTTAATTATCATTGAGAGTGGAACCCACTAAATGGTAAAATAGGTAAACAACTAAATACTATTAGAATATTGCATGTAAGAATTAAAAATCCTAGGGGGAGCCAATGCTCCTTCTGGCTCCCATGTAGCCCCGCCGTTGACTAGAGTTGTAGATGCATCACCCAAAAAGTTCTTATACGATAAAAATATGGTTAACATGATCCGAAAAAAACCAAGTGAGTCAAGATATAGCAAGGTAAAGGCCAAACTTAGAGCGATGGCCTAATCTGGTCCAGGACCAGTCTCATCAGAAAAAAGATCAAGTTTAGAAAAAGCAAAAACAACAAATTGTCTAGAAAAAGTGAAAGCGTAGAACATTTTGCAGATTCAGGAAAAAAATAAGCGGATTGGTTTAGGTTTAACATGGTATAGAAAACATCGGTTTTTATTTGGTCCAGTCTCATGATGTTATTGAGTCATCGATCCGATGGTGTGGTCATTGGGTCCAACTCAAATATCCTTCCCATCTCTATCTATTACCACCAAGAAATCATAATTTGACACAAAAATAGTTTTTGAAAATATGAAGTTCACAAATATATATATATATATATGTATATATGTGTGTATATATATATAGAGAGAGATGTCTTTTTTTGTAAACCACCAAAAGGTTATAAACCGTGTAAGTCAATCTTAACTGTCCATCAAATCTAGCAAATATTTTATTTCATAAATACATCGGTTGTTTTCTAACATAAAGTGTTAATCATAATTAATAAACTCTAATCATATTCCTTAAATACTCAAATAATAATAAATGAACTTTTACAATTTCCATAAATATGTTAGTTATTTGGTTTTACAACCTTATAGTGGTTTACAAAAAAAGACAGTAACAATTTACGAGATTGCGAGGACAATCCTCAGCCAATCATTTTGTACATGAAATTTTTCATGTACAAAATCACATATGATTTACATACAAAATCATATATGATTAGCCGAGACTTTTTCCGTAGCAAAAGTCGCACGTGTCATTTTTTATGCCAGTACAAAATCACATATGATTTTGTACATGAAAAAAATTCCATGTAAAAAATGATTGGTTGAGGAATGTCCTTGCATTTTCGTAAATTATTACCGTCCTCGCATTAACCTGCCTATATATATATATATATAGAGAGAGAGAGAGAGAGACAGAGAGAGGAAAGTTCAAATGCGAACTCAAATTTGGTTGTGAATGTGAGGACAAATGAGAGCGCGACACGTGTCTGAATATAGATTATTCAGTCCGAATATACAAAGAAATATTCAAACCAAATATAGTATATATTCAATCTGAATATACAAAGAAATATTCAGACCAAATATAGTATATATTCAGTCTGAATATACAAAGAAGTATTTGTCTGAATATTTCTTTGTATATTCAGACTGAATATATACTATATTCGGTCTGAATATTTATTTTAATGGGACACGTGTCGCATTCTCATTTTTTCTCACGTCAACAACCAAATTTGAGTTCTCATTTGAACTCGCCCCTATATATATATATATAATCATCATCTATATAAATTTGTGACATTCTAAAATTTCAAACATTTCAATATAGTATAAAATTCATGATAAACTCAAAATCTTAAATCACATCGGAATTAAGAACACATATCATTGAAAATGCCTTATAATTGGTGCTATTGAAATTGAGTTATGTCGACGTATTATACGTGACTTGTGAAGTTGTTTTTCGAGTTGAGTACATAAGCAAACAACTATCAACACATATATTGATATAAAAATAAGTTCAAATGTGTGATTATCACATGTCCTAAAAGAAAATACCAGAAAAAAAGTCGAGCATGTACACAGAAGCAGAGCTAGAGCCTGCGGTTTTATTGCTATTTACAATATTTACATTGTCGTTACTCACAACATTGAGTTTAAAGAACCCTTAATTAAGGTACCACTTTCCCACATATACCCCACTTTTAGTAATTCAAAAAAAATCGGATTTAAATACCATCTTGAAACCTTTATTACTAAACATGGGTCTAGAAATCAAGTTCTTTGTAATAGAAAGCACATGCAAGACGTTGGTGATTACAAGTTCTTTTCTGGATGTGAGCTTGAGATTCACCTTTCTTCTTCCTTCCACCTTTGCAGTAGTGGCATTACCCATATACATTCTTCCTTCATCATCTTTGATTTTTTGATAAGTTGTAAACTAGTTCTTGGAGTTACAAATGTGCTTTGTAGCACCAGTATCGACCCACCAATCGTTGACATTAGTGACTATTAAAGCCTCAATTACTGGTACATGCGAAATATATGTATCGTAGTGAGATTAGCAATCAGTCCCTAGTGGACAGCGCAAGTATACTCCGGTCACTATGATCGTTTCCCAAGTAATAAAGTGGTAAGAACAAAATATCGTATTCTCAAAGACTGGCCTTATCAAGACACAATTGTTTTCATGAACTTCCTTTTATAAGTTTCAATTAGAGAGGAAGAAAATATTTTGAGTTAGTTTGGTAAAAATAAATGAGCAAAGATCTTATAATTAACGCAAAGAGATGTAGTTATGACTTTCCCCAAATTTTACATTAATACTTGATTTAGTAGAATGGTCATTGTACTCCAAAATGCCGATTTCAACCAATACTCGCATTTTTCTATCTAAAGATTTATATACCTTAACTTGCTTCAATTTGTTAGTGAGTTTCCTGAACCCTTTCGAGTTTTGATGGAATAAGTAGTAAGCAAAACACAATAAGTATTTTTAATGCCCAAATGGCTTGCTCCTACTCCATGTGGTGGAATACTCACTATGCAAAACCGACTTTCGTCAGTGTTATAAGAATTCTTTCGAATCCCCTAGCATCATCCAAGCTCGTGTCACTATGTTCCACCAATTTTCTAGATCTCAAACTAGACATTAGACACTTTCAAGTGATCAGTTTGTCCGCATCATTAGCATTATTGAACAGTGAATGACCAAACCAAAAAAGGGTAAAAATATATAAAACTACTTAAGAATTTTATATAAAATTTGGATACTTCTCATTTCTACATATTAAAAAGTGTTTAGTTCATAGCTAAAAAAGAGTAGAAAGCAGAAATTAAAAGCTTGCAAGAAAACATACCGAAAGATTTTAACTATTGAAGAACAATGTTCATTGTCGTGTGCACTGATTTACAATACCAAAATCAAAATTATCTAATGCTGGAAAAAAAAGCTTAACTATTGAAAATTAAATGCTTCTAGCTAAGAACATGAAAATAAATATTAAGAACTAAAAATATGCTGCTAAGACTAACTAGTAGAAAATGGTTGGTGAAAATGAGTAAATGTCTCGGCCTTATACTAGGCCAAATACATCCATACAAAGACTCAAAGGCAAGAACCAAAGAGAAACACAATGACTCAAGGGAAAGAAAAGAACCAAGGATAAAGCACAAGAATCTTGTGGACAAAAAACTTCTTCCTAAAATGTGGCTTTTGAATATAATATCATTTTTATCCATACTTTAGACTTTGCTTTTCAACCGCTAGAAGAAAGCAATCAAATGAACCTTCTATTGCTGCTTTTGTGTCCCTCAGACAACACCTTCTTAGCCTCTAGTAATGACTTAATGAATCAGCTGAATTTGTCACTCGGAGTGGACACTCCAGATATCACCTTGATGAAATCTTGACATTTTGGCATATAATCACATTAAATTGTTTCAAGACATGAAAACACTCACAAATGGCTCAAAAATTATTTTAGACCAAAAATGGAGGTTTAGAAGGCAAAATAACCGAAATTGACTAAATAAATTGCAAATAAAAGGCGTTTAAATATGTAATAACTCTAAAATTTAGAGTTATCAATTACTCTAACGAATTGAGTTGAAGATTGACAACATTGGCTTGGTGTGGGTTTCCACTGGTACCTCCTCCACTGGGGACTTCTCCTCCGGCACCACATGATCTCTTCTATGACGACAATCCTTGGCTCGATGACCCGGTTTTTCGCATACTTAACAACTCACAACTCACTTCTTGAAAGGCTTTCTTTGTGTGGATAATGGGTTAGAAGCATTGGAATGATGCTTGACACCCACAACCTTCCCTTTTTGAAACTTTGTCTTTGACGAGTTGCCGTTTATCATGTTTGGATTTGGCTCCAACGAGGTAGCATCAAATTTCTCGTTCATCCAGGTGTCCTCCTCCACCCAAAGCTTGAGTATTAATTGCTCAAAGCTCATATCGTCGGACAAATATTTAAGATAGAGTAAAAACAAATTCAGGAGCAGGTAAGTTATCAGTAATGGAACCAACAAGGAAGTTTGAGTTTATACCTATACCTTCGAATTCAAGTTCATGGACCAAGACTTTGTAGTTCTTCAACTTGCTTCACTACCGATTTGGTGTCATTCATTTTGAAATTCATGAATCTCCCCACGCTTGGAACATGCAACTTTTGTTTTGTATTTTGACTTTAGCGGTTCCTAGATTTCTCTTGCCTTGATGATGGATGAGTAGATCTGATAAAGACCATCATCCAAAGCATCAAAATATAATTTCGGCAGTTATATTCGTTGTTGTTTCAACTATTGATGGATCGTTGGAACCCAGCCAATTCAATATGAGAAGGGGGGTTTTCTCCTTCTCCAACTACCGGTGTTAGTGCTTGATCGGTAAGCATGTTGGACACAATTAGTGTTGTCAAGTAGAATAACATATTTTGTTGCCATCTTCTAAAGTCGGAACCGTTAAATTTTTCGGTTTTCTCCACATGCGTTTCAATAAGGAAGATTGATCCATCGTCCGTCAACGAAATTTCTGTCTAAGATTGTTAGAACTTAGATGTATAAATGAGAAATTCGTTACACACGATTCTTGGAATCGGTAAAACGTAAAATGAATATATATAGAAAACATAAAATATGTATATTTACAGATATATTCAATTACATAATCGAAAGTAGTAAAGAAATCATGACTAACTCGATAAAATCGATGAGACTTTGATGAAGAGCATTTCGTGGATTGAGGCTTGTGTATGCAGTGTTGTTAGTCCCCAAAGAGAGATGGCTAACTAAGAGAGGGTTTTGTAGAAGGGGGGTTGAATATAAAACACACAGAATATACTCTTTTTAAATTTTTTAATATAAATATTAAAAATTTACACACAGATAGTTTGATGCGGAAAAGAACAGGCAGACTATTCTATCAAACTAAACACACAGATAACAGTAATTAACTATTACACTAAGCAAGTTAAAACAATACTGTTATAGCACACAGCTTTGCCACAGTCAAACAAATAATCACTCTGAAGATTTGTTGAAAGCGTGAGATTTCTGGGAAGGACTTCATCTCCTTTTATAGTGTCCATGCATGGGATGCAAGTGGACAGCTGTCAAGGTTTCATTAGCTGGAAGATTATCTGATGGACAAAGGAAGAGACCACTTCCTTTGTACTAGAATAATGGATGAACCATTCTTTGTAGCACGTAATGTCAGATAACTTTATCTTCTTTTCTTCATGCTCTGTGAAGTCCCATCAAGCCTTTTAGCTAAAAGACAAATATTCCTTTTATAAGAATAAAAGAGAATGTCTTTAATTAAAGCTTGGTGCCCAAGTTCTTGCTGGCTCACGTGTCTTGCAATTGATGTGAGTCAAGAACTTATCTCTTTGAAATTGCTAAGTGATACATCTCACTATGTATCACATCGGTGGATACCTTATAAGGCTGGAGTTGATAAGTGTACACTTTGCTTGATAACTTCTTCTTTTTTACTAAGTGACAAAAGTGTATACCCTTGTGAGTTGATATCACAGCCTTAGAAAATATACCTGCAATTTCGGTGACCAATATCATAGTGTCGGTGACCATGACATCAAACTTGATGACCTCATCTTATTTGATGTCCTTAGTACTTTTGATGACTTTTGAGTGTACCATCGGTGACCCACTATATTGGTGACCCAATCTTGACTTGGCAAGATGGTCTGAATATTGAAGTTGGTTGATACATCCAAAATTCCACTTTTTGATGTACAACCCCTTGATTGAATAGTCTTTGACTCTTCAATACTTGAAGCATATTTCAGACCTTCAAAAGAACCTGTAAAAATTCATTCATATAAAGGAAGGTGGTTCATCACCAAATCATCGGTGACCCAACAATCTCCCCCTATTTGATGATGATACCTGTAGGTTAGAAAAGAATTCTTTTTGACCCTTTCTATTTTTCTTTTGGGTTCTTTTGACTCAGATTTTTTTTTTTTTTTTTTTTTGATTTTTTTTTTAACTGAGTATGTACAGTATAGAGTATAAAATAAATGAAAGAATAAGTATAAGTTTAAATATGTGCAAAGCTTGTAAAAATATTAACAAGAGATGGGATGGAAGAAAAGTATGAACTTTTATTAATCACCACATAGGATTGATCAGAGTACATGATTAATAAAGTTCATACTGTACTATACGTCTACAAGATCATGGATCTGAGGGTTCTCTTCTTTTAAGTTCATCCAGGATCATTCTTGTGATGCCATGGTCTTCAATGGGAGGCACTCCAAGAATAGCAGAGAGGAAGGAGCTGTGAGCCCTTGGAATGTCAGAGGCTCTGAAGAAACCTATGTTACCATAGATGTCCTCAAAGAATACTCCAAGTTCAGGCTCGGTGATCATGGTTTGCTCAGGATAAGCAATAGGAGTGGGAATAGAGAGATTAATACCTGATGCGTCAATCTTTATGCCCCTTTCATGAAGCATGGAAAAGTGTCCTTTCTTTTTGTTCTTTGGAGGTTTGACCAACTCTCCAGAGAGACCCTTTTGAATAAGGTACATCTGTTGACCTTCAAGAAAGGTGACAAGAATATTATGCTCCTTTTGAATCTTCACCATTTTGACAAAGAGCTTTCTGATGGTATTCAGTATTAATTCCTTGTGTTTGCTTTTGCTCTTGTCAATGCAATTTCCAACCTCTATCCATTCAGAGATCCCAAGAGCTTCAAGCCAATCAACCTCACAAACTTTCATAAGAGAATCAACTCTTTTAAGAGTGATAAGAAGTTTGGGAGAATTCTTAGTTGGGGGATGGATGGTAGCACCGATGATCTTTGAATCATCCTTTCTATTCTTCAACCTCCTTTTGAACCACTCTACTTCCTTTGCCTTCTTGGCCTCATCAACCAATTTTGCAGCTTCAGATTTCTTCTTTATATTTTCAAGCTCATCTTTTTGAGCTTGAATTGCATCGGTGACTTTGGCATGAACAGCTTCATCATGAGCTAGCTTGAGTACATTAGTCTGATCATACTCAAGCTGAGCCCTTATAGCTTCCTCTCTTTCAGCCTCAGAGAGAATTACCCCAAGAGGATCGGTGAGTGCTGGGGCAGGCTGAAGTCTGAGAGTGTCTGCATGAGGATCTCTCATCCTTTTCTTTCTCTTTCTTTCTTCTTCCTGTTCTTCAAAAGAGAGAGGCTTCTTTCCTTTGGCTTTTTCTTTTCTTTTCTTCTCTTCTTCAGTTTCAAGGGGTTGAGCACTGACACTCTCCCCCTCAACAGCTGCTCCAGATAACTCGGTGACCACGTGAGGAGTCACCTCGGTGACCGTGGCCACCACGTCGGCGCCTGTAGTGTCGGCGGCTGGTGTGGTATCGGCGGCCACATCGGTGGCTGGTTGAGTGGCGTCGGCGGCTGGCATGCTGACGTCGGCGGCTTTCGCTGCTGTTGTAGAGGTCTTCACATTTTTCTCCCCCTCAGTGGTTGAACCCTTGAAACCCACTGAAGAGAGAAACTCCTTAATTCTTTCCACATCAGAGCAGAGACCCCCAAGTTTCTTTTCTACCCTTTGAAGGACAAACCTGTCAGTATCTTGGAAGAAAGAATCACCAATATCAAGTTCAACCGTTGGAGAAGAGGTTGGAACTTTATCAATCTTGGTGTGTAGACTTGAGAGAGACTCCATTATTGCCTGTTGGTTTGAAATAAGAGTAGAAATATCGGTGGCTTGCTTAGAAGAGGTGCTTCGAAGATCCTGAATGGATGAAAGCATAGAAGCTTGGCTTGAAGAGAATCCTTGCTGAAGATCAAGGATATCCAAATGTAGAAGATCTAAACATGTCATTAGAGTTGGGTGACTCACCGACAACTCCTCTATGTTAGATCTGAGAGATGAGGAAAGGGAATCCATTCTTTCCTTTTCCTTAGTTGCATGTTCTTCTAAGACCTCCACCCTTCTGATAATATCACTGGTAAAGGTGGTGAAAGCCTGTAGAAGGTCATTCCCTTGCTTTGAAGACATGGGAGCAGTAGGATGAGGCTTTGGTGGTTGATCAGTATCATCATTATCACTGGAAGAATAATCCACCAAACCTGTAGATTTTCTTGGGGGGATTTAGGAGATGAGGGGAGACACTTTCTTAGGAGAGTGTCTTTGAGGGATTCCTCGGTAATGGGTTCCTCCACACCCTTGTCATGTACGGGAGACGTACCTATCCAAGGAGTAGTGTCGGACATCAGAAAATCAGTAAAGAGGGTTGCTCCATCAAATGCACCTGGTTGTGGTGCATTCTCACGTGGAGTGTGGACACGGAGCTGAGAGAGCTCTAGGGGTGAAGAAGAGGTACGTTGGATGGGATACTCCAAGTCATCTTCATCAACTAGTGAGAAAGTTGATGAAGGAATAGTAAGGGTGTCCCTTTTTACAACCAAGTCCTTTTGAGAGGGCATGGAGGAGCTGGGAGTAGCTAAGTGTTCCTTGGGTTTTGTGAGGATATTTTCAACACCTACTGGCTTTTGGGAGCCAGTAGATGGATCATGTGCTTTAACCCTTTGGGTTCCCTTAGACTTCTTTGAGGAAGTCTTTGGGGGGCTTTTAGAGTTTCTCCGCTTATGGGATTTGGATGCTTGGGTGGAAGCCAAAGGCTCTTTTGGCTTCGTAGCATCGGTGGGTGCGGAGGTAGATGTGCCCGACGCTTTGGATCTCTTAAGAGATTTGGGCACACCCGGTGACTCTAGGTACGAGAGGGGTAGAAGACATACACGAAGTTCTGCGAAGACGCGGTTCATTCTCTCCCCAAGTAAGAGTTGCATTCCTTGCAAACTCAACCATAGAAGGTCCGAGAGGGTTGTACCGATGCTAAGACGACCTTTTTCATGATTTGGTTACCCACTTGGTGGAGAGGGAGATCATATATGATATCATCTCTTTTCTCTAATTTATCCGCCAACTTTGCATGAATAATAAGAGAGAAAAGTCGTTGGAAGGGTACACCGAGGACGTCGGAGGGTGGAGAACGAGGAGATCATTTCATTAAAGAAATAGGCGGCATAATCTATTTTTCTCTGAAAAATAAGAGCATGTGCCAGCTCAGTTACTTGAGGTGACTGATCCGGACCACCTGTCTTCTTGCTCAGACACAGAATCAGATGAGCAAAGAAGAAGTTCCAAATACTTCCCATGTTTTTGTGCAATAAAGTACCCGGACCCTTTGACTTTGAGCCCTTCTTCTCTTCCAAATAGTTTAACACATCAACCACCATTTGATGTTCATTACCAAGAGGGAATGGTTCATAAGAATCATAAACAGGAAGCTTGAGAATGCTTCTAACATCTTCCACATTGAAGATCACATCATGTTCATCATTGCTTAGAACAGATGCAATAATTTGATCCGATGAGGCATCAAATGTGCAAGTTAACCAAAAGTTTCCAAGAAGAAACTTACTCATTTTGGGTTTTGCTGTCAGAGCATATTGTAGAGAGCATCTCTGAAGAAACCAGCAAACATCATTGTACTCTGGATGAGCATTGTCAACTCCTATTCTTCCAAAGTAATTGCATGCAGGGAAGGAGAGAGATCCAAAAGTGATTGTTTGTTCTTCACCAATTCTTGAAGGAGAAGCCATTGAAGAAGAAAATGAAGTTGCAGGTTGCAGGTTTTTGCTTTTGAAGGTGAGGAGAAGGTGGGTGCGAGAAAGGTGGTGAAGTAGTGGGGGAAGAGGTTATATATGAGAGGGAAATTTCAACTTTCAAAAATAATGATTATTTTTGGTGATTGAAAGGTCAGAATTCTAAGGGTTTAGGGTTGAATTCGGCGCATGGTCTGACATTGATGATGTCATTAGGGATAAGAACAAATAATCTTGCTTATCAAGAGTGGTAAGTCAAGAGTTATCTTTTAAGGGTTAAGAAGGTGAAAGGTTTGAAAAGGTTAGTGGAATACACAGGGCAAACGTCGGTGGGTGATGCACAGTGAATAGAGAGAACGTCGGTGGCTTTGTGTGTGAGAGATAGACAAACGTCGGTGGCTAGATGCGACCGTCGGTGGCTTAGTCAAGGGTGCAACGTCGGTGGATGAAGTTGATGTATACCGTCGGTGGATGGCTGCGAGGTATGGCGTCGGTGGCTCAGGACGTCGGAAAGCTGACGTCACGTGATGACGTCGGCGTCGAGACCAAACATCGGTGGCTGGGAACGAGGGCAACCGTCGGTGGCTCGGTGTGACGTTGTCGGAAAGATGACGTAAGCCAAATCGTCGGAAGGGGGTACGTCGGTGGCTTAGCCGTCGGAAGGTGGTCGACGACGGTGGGACGCCGTCGGTGGGTCGACCACAGTGGTTTCGACGTCGGCGGATGGTGGCAAGGGATGATTTCGGTGGGTTGCTTCGGTGGTGTCGCCGTCGGAAAGAGGAGGGAAGGTGGTATGGTTTTAGGGTTAAGAAAAGGAGAGGAGAGAGAGAGGGATACCGTCGGTGACCTTGTCACCGACATTTAGGTATATATATATATATTATTATTTTCTTTTTCTTTTATTTTCTTATATAAATATATCAATTATAATATACTATGTAATTTATAAATATATATATATATATATATAAAGTATACATATAATATATATAAAACATATAACATATATAAGTTATAAATATATAAATGTATATAATATATATATATATATGGAATATATATATATATAAAACATACATTATATATAAATATAAAATATTAGTCTATGTTTACCATACCTAACTCACCGATGAGAAACTTAAACCTTGCTTCATCAAGGGGCTTTGTGAATAGATCAGCTAGTTGATAGTTGGTGGGAATGAAATGTAACTCCACATCACCTTTAGAGACATGATCTCTTATAAAGTGATACCTAATATCAATGTGCTTGGATCTTGAATGAAGCACAGGGTTGTTGGCAATGGCTATTGCACTTGAGTTGTCACACATTATTGGGATTTTTGAGAAAACCTGATTGTAATCACACAACTGATTTTTCATCCACAATATCTGTGCACAACAACTTCCAGCAGCCACATACTCTGCTTCAGTAGTAGATGTAGACACCGAATGTTGTTTCTTACTTGACCAGCTCACAAGCTTTCCACCAAGTAACTGACAACTTCCAGTTGTACTCTTTCTGTCTATTTTTGAACCTGCAAAATCGTAATCGTAGTACCGATGAGATCGAAACACGAGTCTTTGGGATACCAAAGACCCGCATTTATGGTACCTTTCAGATACCTGAAAATCCTTTTCACAGCAGCTAGGTGTGATTCTTTAGGATTTGCTTGGTATCGGGCACATAGACAAGTAGCAAACATAATGTCAGGTCTACTTGCAGTTAGATAAAGAAGGGATCCTATCATGGCTCTATCATTTGTAATATTTACAGAAATGCCATCAGGATCAGAAAAGAGTTTAAGAGGAGGAGCCATAGGAGTTTTCATGGTAGAGCAAGTATCAAATTGAAACTTTTTCATAAGATCTTTAATGTATTTACTTTGATTTATGAAAATACCTTCTGAAGATTGTTTTACTTGCAAACCAAGAAAGAAAGTTAACTCCCCCATCATGCTCATTTCATATTCTTTTTGCATGAGGGAGCTAAACTCATCACACAAGGATTCATCGGTGGCTCCAAAAATAATATCATCTACATAGATTTGAACAAGAATGATATTACCTTGTGATTTCTTGAAGAAGAGAGTGTTGTCAACCTTGCCTCGTATGTACTTATTTCTAAGTAGATATTCGAGAGAGTGTCATACCGTGCACGTGGAGCTTGCTTCGGTCCATATAGAGCTTTATCCGGCCTATATACATGATATGGATGGACTGGATCTTCAAACCCGTGCGGTTGCTTCACATACACTTCTTGACTAATTCACCATTCAGAAGGCACTTTTGACATCCATTTGGAATACCCGAAAATTTTTGTAAGTGCATGGGCAAGAAATATTCGGATGGCTTCCAATACGGCAACAGAGCAAAGGTTTCATCATAATCAATTCCTTCCTCTTGCCGATATCCTTGAGCAACCAACCTTGCCTTGTTCCTTATGACAGTTCCTTCTTCGTCCATCTTGTTTCGAAACACCCATTTTGTTCCAATAATTGTTTTGTTGGATGGACGAGGAACTAACTTCCAGACTTTGTTTCTCTCAAATTGTGAGAGCTCTTCTTGCATGGAAATTACCCAGCTAGGATTAGCTAGGGCTTCATTTATCAGCTTAGGCTCAACAATGGAAACAAAGTTGACATATAAGCACAGATTGCTTATGCCTCTTCTGGTTTTTACACCAACTTGTGGATCACCTATGATTTGATCTATTGGATGATCCATGGTCCACTTTAGTGCAGGAGGTAAGGAGGGAGGTAGAGAAGAGGATGAAGTAGGAATTTGAGATGGTGAAGATGGGTTTAAGGGAGATATGGTGTTTTGGTGGGTAAGGTCTTCTGAAGAGTTAGTTTCAGGAGGTGGAGAAGAAAGAGAAGGTTTTGAAGGTAAGGTGGTGTTTATGGGAGGCTGAGAAGGATTGCTATCTGGAGGATTGGTTTGAGAGGAGGATGGAATTTCACTAACACATGAATTTATCCATAGGTTTAATTCTTCTTCATCACAAGATAATGAAGAAGTTTCAAACTCATCAAACTTTACATGCATGGATTCATCTATGCATTGTCTTCTTAGGTTGAAAATTCTGAAGGCTCTTGAGGAGAGAGAGTAGCCCATGAAAATTCCATCATCTGACTTCGGATCAAACTTTCCAAGTTGTTCCCTGTCATTTAGCATGTGACATGCACAGCCAAACACATGGAAGAAGTCAACTGCAGGTTTTCTACCATGGAAAGCTTCATACGGAGTCTTGTCATGCCTTTTGACTATGATAGACCTATTTTGAGTAAAGCATGCAGTGTTAACTACTTCTGCCCAAAAATAGGTTGGCAACTTGGATTCACTCAGCATGGACCTTGCAGCTTCACATAGTGTTCTATTCTTTCTCTCAACAACACCATTTCTTTGAGGAGTGCGTACGGCGAGAGAAGTTACGAGAGATTTCTTTTAGGTCAAAGAAATCTTCCGGAGCGACATTCTTGAATTCCGTGCCATTATCACTTCGAAAGACTTCACCGATTTACCATTCAAATTTTCAATCTTTCTTGTAAACTCGATGATTTCTTCTGACATCACTCTTGTGTTTCGTAAAGAACACCCAAGTATATCTAGAGAATTCATCGACGATTACTAGCATATACTTTTTACCACCCGCATCGGGTGTCTTGTTGGACCGCATAGATCCATGTGAAGCATTTGAAGAGGTTGAGAGATAGAAGAGCATTGTTTTGTTTTAAAGGAAGTTACGGTGAGTTTTCCTTTTTCACATGCCCCACATGACTTTTCTTTTTCAAAAGCTATTTTTGGCATTCCAACAACCAGGCTCCTTGTTGGAGAGTTTGTTCAAGGTTTTAAAGTTTAGATGAGAGAACCTTTTATGCCACGCCCAACTTTGTTTGGCTAGTTCTTGAGAAAGGAGACACACGGCTTCTCCTATTGCACTTTCCTTCATGTTGATTATGTACACGTCATTCGGTCGGGTTCCTGCTAGTACAATCTTGTTCCGTACGTCAAAGACCAAACATACACATGTGGAACATGACCTTATAGCCCAAATCACATATTTGGCTTATGCTTAGAAGATTGTACATCAGCCCTTCAACATGAGCTACTCTGGAGAAAGTGATGGTTCCATTTGAAATGGTACCATATCCTTTGGTGACCCCTTTTCCATTTCCTCCAAAGGAAACAGTGGGTCCCTTTTCTTTTGAGAAGTTAGAGAGAAGAAGTTTGTTTCCGGTCATGTGTCTTGAACATCCACTATCCATGTACCATATATGATCTTTATTTGGTACCTGCACCCAGAAACAAATTTAGACTTTTGGTACCCATTTTGAGGTGGGTCCTTTGGGATTAGAAGGCATTTTAGATTTGCAAGGAGCCAAGTCTATTGGGCAATTTTTAGCAAGATGAAGAGTGTTGCCACAGTTATAGCACTTCTTTAAAGGAAAGACCTTTTTAAAATCCCTATCATCTAAACTTTGGACAGAGGTTGAGGAATGAGAAGAAGAGGGGTGTCCCACACCTGGTCTTGGTCCAAGAATACCTTTACCAGGATTTCTTGATTTCTTCAAGTTTACTGACCGAGAAATAAAGTCAGTAGCTATTTGAGATTTCCTTTTAGATGAAACATTTGATTTAGAAAAAAATTTCTTTTGAGGAGAAAATCTTTTTGAAGAAGGATACTCAGCAACTTCAGAAGGCTGCTCCTGGGAGTACCTTGACTCATGCAGACTTAAGGAATTTAAAAGTCTTTGGATAGGTTTGGGAGAAGAAGAAGAGCTTGGAAGAGTTGAAACCTTTGAAGACTCAGAAGAGATTTCTTTAGCTTTAACAAAGACTCCAAACTTTTTGGAACCAGATTCTACTTTGAGCATGTCAAGTAGATCTATAGAGTGAACGGAGGTAGAATCCTCAGATGAGTAACCGAAGAGATCATCATCATCATCGGAAAGGAAACCAGCAGGAAAACCTTGACACTCAGAAGAAGAAGGGAATGGAAGGTCAAGAGGTTGAGGAACATCTTTTCCATAACCAAGGCCAGACTTATCCTTGCTGGTGATTTGATCTTGAAGGATCCTTTCTAGATTTTTAGAGGATTTAGTCCATTTAGACAGAACCTCTTGTTCCTTTTCAAGAGTGGAAGAAATCTTTGATTTTTCCTCAGAAAGACTGTCGTTTAAATACCGAAGGTTTTCCAGATCAGCTTTCATTTTGTCAAAATCTTTTAGTTTTGAAAAGCAAGAGAGGAGTTGATCATTTAGACATTTTATATGCATATCAGCCTTTTTCTTTTGAATCTTTAAGTCACAGAAGTCAACAGTTAAAGAGTCAAAGGCATCAGCCTTTTGATCATCAGAGAGAAAGGTAAAAGGATGTACCTGAGGTTTTGTCCCTGAAGTGGATCCCTCAGCAGATACAAGAGAGGTGTAGAGTGATTTCTCCATGTCTTCTATCTCATCAATTTTGGCCATGAGGCACTTAGTGACATACTCACTCTCACTCTCGCAGGTTTGCTCATCTTCCCAAAGAATGAGCCTCAAAGAACTAAGGTTTTATTTTTACCTTGGTTTCTCTCCTTTTCTCTCTTGTATTTGGCTTTGTATTTCTTGTACCTTGAGATTTCTTTTGATTCGAGTTTTCTTTAGAGGATTGGCTATTTCTCTCTTCATGCTTCCTAGAAGTGATTTTGAGAAGTCATGGCCATAAGAAGAAGAAGGTTTAGAAGAAGAAGCTTTTGATCTGCATTCAGAAGCAAAATGACCTTTCTTTCCACAATTGAAGCATTCTTCATTTGCTTTATCAGAAGAGGATTTTTGAGAAAAAGATTTTCTATTAAATTTGGAGAGGTTTGAAGAAAATCTTTTGTTCTTAAGGTTTCCAGCAAGCATTGCCATACTATCGAAAGTATGTCAATGGTCGATTCTTCTCCTTCATCATCGCAAAGACTATAGTATGCATCCGACGGATGAGAAGAGTCTTCCTTAATATCTTTTCGTAATTAGAAGAAGGATAGGTGATTCTAGGAATACAAGAAGAAAGTTTTGAATCACCTATCAAAGCAATAGAGGAGGATTTGATATCCTTTATAAGAGACTTTCTACGATTCTTAGTTTGTTCATAGTGAAGAAGAGTTCCATAGAGAGCGATTAAAGGCATTATTTCTAAGTCCTTGGTTTGCTTGATGCAAGTACAGATAGTTTCCCAGAAATCTGGAAGACAATCCATAAACTTGCAGAGAACTTCTTCATTATCATAAACTCGTCCAAGAGCTTTGAGATCGTTAAGAAGACAGTTAAAACGATTAAAGTAGGTAGAAAGAGATTCTCCCTTTTCATGGGAGAAGAGTTCATACTTTCTAACAAGACGGATCTGTTAGATTTCTTTACTTCTTTGGTGCCTTCATATAAGACACTCAAAGTCTCCCACATCTCTTTAGCAGTGGGAAGGTTAAGAAGAGAATGATACACATCATCAGGAAGGGAAACAGCAAGAGCAGATTTGACTTTAGTATCTAAAGCGACTAGGCGTTTATCATCTTCACTAAATTTGTTAGAAGGTTTGATGATATATCTACCAGTTTTCTCACTTCTTTCGTCATCTGACTCTATGTCCTTTCCTTCAGCGTCCTTTTGAGGGCCAAAGCGAGCCCATATTTTTGGAATAATAGGTCCCTTTGAGAATGTTGGGATACTGCAATCGATCCGCTTCCAAGAATAATAACATGCGATTTTTCCATAACCCAAAGATGTTTGGGTTGAATCTTGGGGGTTTAGCCAAAGAGCCTAAATCATATGTATTGCGGAAGAAGTCCGCAAGGTACCATCAACATTTGAGGTAGTAGCCATCACGGATACGGTTTATGAGATTAAACCAACTCGCTTCGATACCAATTGTTAGTCCCCAAAGAGAGATGGCTAACTAAGAGAGGGTTTTGTAGAAGGGGGGGTTGAATATAAAACACACAGAATATACTCTTTTTAAATTTTTTAATATAAATATTAAAAATTTACACACAGATAGTTTGATACGGAAAAGAACAGGCAGACTATTCTATCAAACTAAACACATAGATAACAGTAATTAACTATTACACTAAGCAAGTTAAAACAATACTGTTATAGCACACAGCTTTGCCACAGTCAAACAAATAATCACTCTGAAGATTTGTTGAAAGCGTGAGATTTCTGGGAAGGACTTCATCTCCTTTTATAGTGTCCATGCATGGGATGCAAGTGGACAGCTGTCAAGGTTTCATTAGCTGGAAGATTATCTGATGGACAAAGGAAGAGACCACTTCCTTTGTACTAGAATAATGGATGAACCATTCTTTGTAGCACGTAATGTCAGATAACTTTATCTTCTTTTCTTCATGCTCTGTGAAGTCCCATCAAGCCTTTTAGCTAAAAGACAAATATTCCTTTTATAAGAATAAAAGAGAATGTCTTTAATTAAAGCTTGGTGCCCAAGTTCTTGCTGGCTCACGTGTCTTGCAATTGATGTGAGTCAAGAACTTATCTCTTTGAAATTGCTAAGTGATACATCTCACTATGTATCACATAGGTGGATACCTTATAAGGCTGGAGTTGATAAGTGTACACTTTGTTTGATAACTTCTTCTTTTTTACTAAGTGACAAAAGTGTATACCCTTGTGAGTTGATATCACAGCCTTAGAAAATATACCTGCAATTTCGGTGACCAATATCATAGTGTCGGTGACCATGACATCAAACTTGATGACCTCATCTTATTTGATGTCCTTAGTACTTTTGATGACTTTTGAGTGTACCATCGGTGACCCACTATATTGGTGACCCAATCTTGACTTGGCAAGATGGTCTGAATATTGAAGTTGGTTGATACATCCAAAATTCCACTTTTTAATGTACAACCCCTTGATTGAATAGTCTTTGACTCTTCAATACTTGAAGCATATTTCAGACCTTCAAAAGAACCTGTAAAAATTCATTCATATAAAGGAAGGTGGTTCATCACCAAATCATCGGTGACCCAACAAGTGTACTTAGACATAAATTCTTCGCTTGTACCATTGATTTCGTGGATATCTATCTAGAGGATTCAACAATTCTATCAAGATAGAGACTTGAAGCCGACGAATCGATGGAGAACAATAGAGAGAACCCAATAATTGTGTAAGAAAAACTCTGTCAAAAATCGAGAGCATTTTGAGGTATTTATATGTATGCCATATCAACTACTAGAAACCGATACGCAATCAACAGAAAACTGTCAAACAGTAGGTCCGTGGCCTTAGGCTACGTGAAGGGTCGCGGGAAAATGAAACAGAGAGTTACGCGGGTATTCCTAAAAGTTAAGACGATGTGAGAAGTTGCGGGAATCAAAGCCAAAACAAACAGAGAGTTATGTGAGAAATCCCGCAACATAGCCCACACGTGAAGACGCGGGGCTCCCTGTTGTCTGTCAAAACCAAGGTTTGACATCAAAAGAGCCCAAAAGCCTATCTTTTGAGGTTAACTAAATATGTAATGTAAAGTTTCCTCACTAGCCTAATCCAAGTTCCTTAGGGGTGCGTTTGGTATATGGGACAGGACAGGACATCATGGGAATGTCCCACGTTTGGTGCAACATGGGACGGGACAGGAATTCACTGTCCCACATTTGGCGTGGCATGGGATAGGGGCAGGAACTACATACCGCCCGGATGGAGGGCTTCCAGGGTGTTCTTCGGTTTTTTTTGTTTTCCCTTGAACCTGACCCTATATATATATATATATATATATATAGGGAGAGGTTCAAATGGGAACTTTTGATTTTTAAGGGAACAAAGGGACACATTGTGGACCACATATGATGTGGGTCCCACATAATATTAAATCATATTAAATCAGAAATGATTTAATATTATGTGGGACCCACATCATATGTGGTCCACAATGTGTCCCTTTGTTACTTTAAAGAGGGGTAATTCTCGTATGATCCTTCCCCTATATATATACATACATATATATATATATGTATATAAGGGCGGGTTCAAATGAGAACTCAAATTTGGTTGTAAACGTGAGGATAAATGAGAGCGAGACACATGTCATATTCAGACTGAATAATAAAAAAATGTACAAAATGAATAAAACTGAATATAGTGTTTATTCGGTCTGAATAACGTTTATTCAGTCTGAATAAGCATTATTCAGACTGAATAAACACTATATTCAGTTTTATTCAGTCTGAATATTTCTTTGATTATTCAGTCTGAATAATACATTCAGACATGTGTTGCGTTCTCATTTGTCCTCACATTCACAACTAAATTTGAGTTCGCAACTTTTCTCTGTGTTTGTGTTTGTGTGTGTGTGTGTGTGTGTGTGTGTATATATATATATATATATATATGAAAGTTGAATAAAAATGTCCGGTCCTAGTTGTACCAAACACCAGACATACACTTGTTCTGTCCTGTCTAGTCTAGTTTTGACTCGTCTTATTTAATCATGTATGCGTATCAAAGACTACCTAGATAGACTTGTCTTTTAATTTGATAAAGCTTATGCAAATAATCTTATAACCCTCTCAATATTTTTCTTTCTTTCCTATATGGAATCAAATCCCAAGACAAATCCCAACGAAAAGATGAAGTTTACAAATTTTAACGAACTAGGGGGACGGAAAAAGTATCAGTCTATATTTTAAGATAAAATATGATAGTCACATGTGACTTAAAATGCCAACACACCTAACCCACTTTTGTCCCCGTTGATAAAGTTACGTAATAAATACTAGATTATCTAAACTTTTTTATTTGGTACTTGATTATTTATTGTGACAAATTGTATTGTATAAATAAAATCGTTATCTTGAAAATATAATGGAATTTATATAAACTAACGAATTAAACGTGAATCCCAAAGACTCTGGGCCAGTTCACATGTGATCACAATTGTTTTGAAATTTTAATAGTTCAAAAGTTATAAACATTTAATAACGATATCTTTTCATTAAATTACAAACAAGATAATATGATTATATATTACATATATACATGGACTAGAGAGAGGGAGAATGATTTTTGTGATGTTAATGTAACTTTTTTTTAAGAAATATGATTTTAAGACATGCATGGTGAAGTTTTTATAAATAACTGAAACTGTAGTGACATGGTTGTAGATGAGAGCTTCAAACAAAACACACACCAAGCTTTCAGGTGAATTTGTATAAAAACATTGCATTCAGACATACTTTCGTTTACCTCCACATATATATACATATATATATATATATAGGTGGCTTCTTGTGTTAACCCAATAATTTGTGTTAACCGTGTTAACCCATCGTTCACTGGTGAACACCATGCTCGTTCCCTGGTGAACACCATTCATCAGTGAACGAGCATCGTGTTCGTCAGTATACGAGCATCGTGTTCATCAGTGAACGAGCATCGTGTTCACTAGTGAACGATGGGTTAACACGGTTAACATAAATAATTGAATTAACACTTGAAGAGGTCTCTATATATATGTATATCCATACATGTATATATATATATTGTATATAGAAAAATATTGAATTTGCACATATGTATATCTTAAAATTAAAAATACTAAACTTGCAGATAACCTCATATGCTTTTATTACCACACTTTCATAAGAAAACAAACAAAACTTCACATATTTTCACAAAATCGTTCAGATCCTTGCCACATGTGGAAAACGGAAAGACAAAAGTGTCCATCATTTACAAAAACCTGCCCAATCACCTCCTTCTGATCAAAGGGATCGAGGGCTCCTTACCAGAACCACTACAAGAAAATTCTTGATTAATAACAAAATATTTTTGGTCTAGTAACAACCTAAAATTGGTTACTAAGATCGTTTAGTGACCAATATTTTGGTGGTCATTTTTTGACATTAAATGTCAGTCACTAATTTACGATAGTATTTCAAAAGTGATCATCAATTAGTGACTAAATTAAACTGGTCATTATGTTTGTGACAACTAATGTGACCATTAAATATCGTCACTAAACCATTAAAACTCGTCATTAATTGGGTACAAGATGACCGTTATGTTTACATCTGTTAATTTCCATTGATGACAAAAATAAGTGGTCACTGACTAAGAAAAAATAAAAGAAAAAAATTGCAATTGATATCTATAATTAAATAGGGGTGGCAATAGGTTGACCTAGGTTGGTTCGGGTTCAACCCCTTTATTAAACAGGTCGAAAATCTCAACCCAACCCAACTCATTTAATTAAATGGCTTGACATTTTCAACCCAACCCAACCTGCAACTTAAATGGGTTCAACCTGGGTTCGATCTGTTTACAAAATTTCAACCCAACCTGTTAAATAAATGGGTTCAACCTGGGTTAACCCATTTAATTTTACAATGCATAAAAAAAACGAATAAATTGTTCAAGAGACGACAGTCGCCGGCGAGAGAAAGAGAAGAGATGGCGCCGACGAGAGAAAGAGGCGACAGTTGCCGGAGGAAGACGAGAGCATAGCGCCGAACAAGAGAGAGCAAACTAGGGTTTTTCCTTTTTTGATGGAGGCGTTATAAAATCTAAATGAATCTAGGTTTTTCCTATTTAGGTTCACTTTCTTTAAAATTAAATTTAAAAATTAAATTTTAAAAATAAAATATATTAAGTGAGTTAAAATCAGGTTATTAATGAGTTGTAAATATGTTACTAATGAGTTGAAAACATGTTATAAATGGGTTACAAACAGGTTGTAAATGGGTTGAAAACGGGTTGAAAATAGGTCAAAATTTTCAACCCAACCCAACCCATTTATTAAATGGATTAGACGGATTGACCCATTTAAGTTAAACGAGTTAAAAATCTCAACCCAACCTGCTACTAATAGGTTGGGTTCGGGTTCGATTAATGGGTTGGGTCGCTTTCTGCCACCCCTGTCTATAAAGAACCAATTTCTAATGACTGAAATATGTATTGTAACGTGGGCCAATAAGCAAAAAACAATTATTATTATAATTTATATTTTGTTTATCAAAGAACAATAAACAATAAGCAAAAAACCGACTTCTAATGGCTGAAATATGTCGTCCCATACATATTGTAACTAGTGTTCTCTTCTTTTTGACAGTAACGGACCAATAATTTTTTTATACGTTGACATCATATAATATAGACAAAATTAATTACAAAAAACACGGTTTTTATCGCCGTGTCTTCATGTTTTTACTAACATTCAATATCGTTCGCTTTGTTTCACAATTTCAAGGGATTTTTAATTTTTTTTTTACTTGATTTCAAGATATTTTAAAGTTCTTTTATTGGTTCAAGGGATTTCGGGTTTTTATTTGTTGATTTCAAGAGTTTTTTTTTTATTTTTTGGTTGATTGCAAGGTTTGGCATCTTCTTTAATTTTTGTATATCATACGGTGACATATTCTAAAACAATACGGTAGTATTTTTTATAAACATAAATTTTTTAACTTTTCGACTAAGAAATAATACGATAACACGTATCACCGTGTTAGTTGGGTCCATCCTATAAATAAAATTCATAAAATGAGAGAGCGATTGGAATTGGGAGGTCGAGATTGAGACAACACCATGCTGATAGCATAGTTCCTAGATCAAAGTGTTGTCTTGTGATACTGAAAATATGAAATGAAGTTAAAATAGAATATCTTGAAATCCAACACCATCACCATGTTCACGAGAGAGAGAGAGAGAGGGAGATGGGGAGATATTTCACATGTTTTCTTTTCCATCTAGTTGAATTTTCGTTCTATTTTGCTTCATAATTAATGTGAACATTTTTGATATATTTATAAAATAAAATAAAATTATATTATGAAGCAAGCATATACATGAAACAATACCTATATCTAAATCCTACCTTTAGAGTGAAAAAATAATATGAACAAGATACCTTATCATAAAAGTTTTTATAATTATCATAATATATAGGATTTTATTTTTATTAATTATTACTATATATTATATAGAGAAAGAAAGAAAAGTTCAAATGAAATTTTTGTATATTTAAAAGAACACCCTTAGAACCACATATAATATGGGTCCCACACAATGAAAAATCATATTTGATTCAATGATGGACCCCATTAAATCAGATATGATTTTTTTTTATTGTGTGGGACTCACATCATATGTGGTTCTAAGTGGATCGAGTTCCTTTAAAGAGGATGGTTCTCGTATGATCCCTCCCCTATATGTATATATATATATACAGGGGAATGATCAAATGAGAACCACCCCTCCTTAAAGGAATAAAAGAACAAATTGTGGACCACATATGATGTGGTCCACAAGTGTTCCTTTAAAAATGCAAAGTTCTCATTTGAATCTTTCTCTCTCTTTGTATATATATAGGGAGAGGTTCAAATGAGAATTTTTGATTTTTATAGGAACGAAGGTAAACCTTGTGGACCACATATGATGTGGCCTCACACATTAAAAAATCATATATGATTCAATGGTGGGTTCCATTGATCATATATGATTTTTTAATGTGTGGGGCCCACATCATATGTGGTCCACAAGGTGTCCCTTTGTTCCCTTAAAGATGAGTGGTTCTTGTATGACCCCTCCCCTATATATATATATATATATATATGCTAAATCATGAAAACTACAAAAATGATATCAACTTGTGAGAACCAATTTAAAAATAATTTCTTTATTTATTTATTTTCATTAAATGTTAGAATTTAAGATATTATTTCACATACATTTGTTTTATAATATGAAAGTTTTACATATATTTCTTTCATCATATGAATATTTTTTACGCATATTTTTGTTTCATTAGGTAAATCAAAAAAATTTCCACGTGTAATTTCTTCATTAAGTGAACACAAAATATATGAAACAATATCTTACAATTTAAATTATAGTTTTTGATAAAAAAGTTAATGTAAAAAAAATTATATATCAGATCCCACGAGTTTGTAACTTTTTTATGATTTTCATTTAATTATCGTCCTATATCAGATACAATAGGCCGTTCAAATACGAACGTTAACGATTTTGGTAAGATAAAAATGGAAGATTAAACCAACTAATCATATTCGGTAATAATTAATTAATAAGTTAGATAACATTATAAAATAATTTAAAGATATATAAAATCATGTGAAATTATAAAAAAGCTTATAATTGAGAAATAACGCCAATAAACTATCAAAATTAGTCTTTCATAATTAAACTAAAATTCAACAAAGAAGTATTTAAAATAAACGATGTGCTAAACATAATTTAAAAAAATGACATCACTTGTTAAGATATATTATTATCTGATTGAAAAAAATCATTTCGAGGGGCGTTAGTCAACAAAAAAACAAACAGAAAGTGCCAAAGTGCATGCACGATGATCATATCATTTATGCCTTTATTTATAGAATTAAAAGTAAATTACGTTTTTTTTCCTATAATTTGTTAACAATTACGATTTTCATTTTTATGTTTTAAATATTACGATTTTCGTTATATAATTTATAAATTATTGTTAGTTTTGTTCTTATAATTCATCTACTGCTATTTTTTGTCATTGTAGTTTATATTCCCTCCGTTCCAAAAAAAATGTCTATAATAAAAATGACACAGAGTTTTACGGATGTGCAATTATTATACTTCTTAAATAACCAAATGATACTATACCTTGATATTAGACAAAGAAACTTTCTATATCTCATATTTAAGGTTGAAATGCAAAATTGACAACTTTTTTTTTAAAGTGGACACTTATTTTGGGACAAAAAAATATATTAACATAGACACTTAATTTAAGATTGAGGGAGTAATTTTTTAACTATTTTAGTCCCTTGTACTAAAAAATGTAAGAATTAGTTTAGGAGCGAAAACAACAATAAATTACAAACCACAGGGATGAAAATAACAATTTTTAAACCACAGAAACAAAAACTGAAATTTTAATAAACCATAGGGATGAAAAATGTAATTTACTCTAAACTTAACCATATGTTCTATAAGCATTATTATTGAGTATTGACCCATTGAAGTTAGTCTCTTTAGATGGCTTCCCTTCCCATTTTGAATCTGCTAGACCAATCTCAAGTATCGCCACCACCGGCCACCGTAGGCCACCGATCACTGCCGCTAACGTTCTTCGACATCGGGTGGTTGTCACAACCTCCGGTTCACCATCTTTTCTTCTACGAACTCGAAATCACTAAGTCTCACTTTATTGAAACTATTATTCCCACTTTAAAAAACTCATTATCAATCACTCTTCAACATTTTTTCCCATTTGTTGGTAACTTGATTATATTTCCCACTCGAAAGCCGGAAATCCGTCACATCGATGGCGACTCCGTTTCCGTTACTTTCGCAGAAAGCAATCTTGATAATTTCAAAGATCTAACCGGAAACCATCCTCGAGATTGTGCTAATTTTTACCCTCTTATACCTCTTCTTCTTAGAAACACTACACAACCATCCACGGAAAATTACGTATCAATCCCCGTGTTCTCCGTTCAAGTGACGGTGTTTCCGGGTCGTGGCATCGCTATCGGGATGACAAATCACCACTGTCTCGGAGATGCCAGCACTCGGTCTTTTTTCCTGAAGGCGTGGACTTCGATCGCTAGATCTGGCACGGATGAGTCGTTTTTAGCTAACGGAGATTTTCCGTTATATGATAGAGTGATCAAACAGCCAATATTAGATGATATATATCTAAAGAAAGCAAAGATTGAAACTTTTACTAAAGAGTATCAACTTCCAACCCTTTCTACACCAACAAACAATGTTCGAGCCACTTTTGTGTTAACCCGACCAATTATCAATCGATTAAAGAAACGGGTATCGACAAAACTGCCATCGTTGGAGTATATATCGTCGTTTACAGTAGCGTGTGCGTATATCTGGAGTTCCGTGGCAAAAACACGTAGCGACGGGCTACAAGTATTTGGTTTCGTGATCGATTGTAGATCACGTATGGTTCCCGTGATCCCTGCAACGTATTTCGGAAACTGTGTTGCACCGTGTGGTGCGATGGCAAAAACGAGTGTCTTAACGGAAAAAGACGGTTTCGTTAAAGCGGCTGAATTGCTTGGAGAGAGTTTATATAAGAAGTTGACGGATAAAGATGGAATCTTGAAAGATGCAGAGAGCTGGATGGATTTTATGCTTGAAGATGTGCCAATAAGTGTAATGGGGGTTGCTGGAACACCAAAGATTAGATTTTATGATACAGATTTTGGATTTGGAAAGCCAAAAAAATATGAAATTATTTCCATTGATTATAATGGATCTATTTCTATGAATGCTTGCAAAGAATCTAATGAAGATTTGGAAATTGGTGTGTGCCTTTCAGCAACTGAGATGAAAGCTTTTGTTTCCATCTTCAATAGTGGTTTAGAAGAGTTAAATCATTAAATATTATTTGAGTTTGCTTTCTGTTTTTCCTCTTATTGTTGTTTAAGCACAAGTGTGACATTCTTTCTTCCTGTAAGTTTTCAATTTTAAGAGTTATAATGTTATATTATATTATGCATGATGTACTACTATACAACTTCCCACTATGACTATGATTATAAAACAAACTATTTTTAATTATTCAATTACATTTTATATTATTATAATAGTTATTTAATTTACAATATCCTTTACTCTTTTATTTTTCGTTTTATTAACTTTAATGGTTACAAGACTTTAAGCTTTTCATAAAAGCTTTTTAACGCAATGCTAGAAAGCTATTTCAACAACTTATTGAAATAGTAAAAACCTTTATAATAACCTAATGACTTTTTGATTTTCTTGACTTAATTAATTAAAATTAGTAATTCATTTTTTTTCTAAAAAAAGTAAAATATCCACCATTTTCTAGTATGGCTGAGAGAGATTGAACTCCAAGAAATAGTGAACATACGTATTTCAACACAAAAATGTAAAACTCAACATTTCATTATAACAAAGATTGCATGCTGATGAGTCATTGAAATACATTATAAGATAATAGATAATGAAATTCAATTCGATTAATACCTTGTCCCAACAAAGATTGTCACCATCTTTTATGGAATAACATGATTTCAAGTTGCTTTCATATGTATCAAAAAACCAGGGGTGTGCTGGTGGCCGGTGCCTTCGTACGGGGCCTTCGATCATTTGGTATAGTCACAAAGACACTAAAAAGACACAAGTAACATGCTAGATTAGTTGGTAAGCACGTCCTCCTTCTACCCGCCTGACAGAGATTTGATCCTCAGTACATTGGCTTTGATTTCAATAACATTTATTTCCTATCACTTTTTAAAAACTTCATTTTTCCACTCTTCCAATTCTTTAATTTTTAATGGTTTTTTAATTTCTTTATCTTTTTGTTAGTTTTCTTCTGTAATTTTAGTATTTGATTAATTATATATGTTCTTTGAAACTTTTTATTTTTTTAATGTTTTTTTAATAACAATAAATAAATAATTTTTTGTTGATGTATTTTTGTATATATAAATAATGATTGATTGGTTTCATATAAAACAGGATAATTCCTACTAGAAAATTTGAATCGAGTTATTCTAAACGTCAAAAGAGAGAAAAGATAACAATTCGTTCAAAGTCAAAGAGGAGTCATCGATCGATTTATTATCAAACATACATCATAATGTCCAAGTAATGGATAATCAAGGCAAAAAATTGTTGATTATCCCCACTACAGTTGAATCGGCTCAAAGAAGTTTTTCAAAACTAAAACTTTTGACATCTTATTTACATGTCTCAAGAGAACTTAAATATTTTGATTTTGATTTCAATTGAAAATGAGTTTCTTACAAATCTTGATTATGAAAGTATAATAGATGATTTTGCTTCCAAAACTGTTAGAAGATCTATATTCAGAAAAAAGTAAGATCTAAATCTAACTATTTGTTATCATTTGAAAAATGTATGTGGTAATACCAATTTGTATTGAAGAATGAAAGACCACTTGTTCATTATTAAGGTATGCTTATTCTTGTGTTATATATTATATACTTGTACTTGTTACATGATTACTTTTAATTTTGTTATTAATTAACTTTTTACTTTTATCAATAGATTGATGATTGAAGATTTATATTAGTGATGTAAATGTCATTTTTATTTTTGTTTGAATATTGTTTATAAACATTTTATGCTTCTACATTTTTAAGGATTTGTTTTTTAAATTTAGTAATAAAAAATTAAATAAACAATACAACTAGAATTTTTTATAAGACCACATTTATATCTTTGCACATGACGGCCCTCCAAAGAACCAACGTTTATAATATTGATAATGTAGTACTTGGGAGAGTACAAAACAAGTGCTAAAACAATCATGAAAATAATATAGTAATTGTAATTAAATAGTAGTCTCTCCACTTTGCTTACATTTTTAAATAACTTAGTATATTTCACCGTATGTTGCACGGTGATAAAATATGTTTTTCAAAGAATATGCAGTAAAGTTAAGAGAAACGTAATTTGTTAATTGACAATTAGTAAAATTAATTTTTTTTTCTAACTCTCTACTTTTGAATACAAATTATTTTTATTCATAATTTCATTCTACATTGTTTTAATCAACAAATGGACTTTTATATTTTTTTTATATTATTGTTACAATAATAATGTTATGATGTTAAAGTTAAAGTTTACAAAAATGGTAAACAATATTAAACATTATTCCGAGTGTATGCAAAATTAATCTTAAAATTGTTATGCAATCTAATCTATTAATATAATTAGTCGATCCAATTAAGTGGATGCCCAATAGATGTATCATATTTACATGATTTTTTTGAATTAACGACCACTTTTAGTTGAATTTAGTTGAGGTCATAACATCTATGTTGGTTACAAATGTAGATGTTGATAAAAATATAATCATGGAACAGCAAAAATCTTTTCCTTTGGGAGAAAAATAAAATAAAAAACCGTATGGAAAATGTGGACAAATAACTTTAGGTACCTGTTGACTCTCTCTCCTCCGTCTTCTTTTATATATATATAGAGAGAGAGAGATTTAGCTTCTTAGTGTCGACTAAATGTAAGTTCTAAATAATTTAATCTATGTTTTTTGTTCATCCTGGCATAACAAAAATGTATTATGTATTGAGGACCCATTTACGATGGATTGGAATGAAGGATATCGTCGACTTTGTAACTCGTTGTCTCACATGTCAACAAGTTCAAAGTGGACATCAACGTCTGGGTGGTCTTCTCTAATCGTTGAACATTCGGATATGGAAATGAGAGCGTGTAACTATGGAGTTCGTAGACGAATTACCATGCATGACCTAGAAACACAATGCAATTTGGGTAGTAGTTGACTGACTGACGAAATCGGTTAATTTTTATCATGTCTCACAAACTTGGTCAGTTGATAAGCTAACAGAAGCCATAGTGAGATTGTGCGTCTGCATGGTACTTTTATATCGATTACCTTCGATCGATACGTTCGTATACAAAACGGAAGAGTGATCGTGTATGCTCCTCGTCAATTAAAGTCTTATAGGTCAATTATCCGACACACGATCTCGAATTGGATGTGGTCATCTTCGCACTCAAGATTTACCGTCATTATTTGGACGATGAGACATGTGAAGTTTTCACCGACCATAAAAACCTCAAATACATCCTTACTCAAAAAGAGATAAATAAGCATCAAAGGAGGTAGCTCAAACTTTTGAAATATTACGATGTTCGGATTCAACATTATCCGCGAAAAGCTAATGTAGTCGCCAACGCCTTAAGTCGTAAAAATGTGGAACAAGTTTCTTTCTTAAATGTTCCTACAAAGTTGGCTTTAGAGATTGAAAGGTTCATACTGAACCGACTTTAATCTCTCGGATCAAAGAAGCCAAACAAGATGATAACGAATTATGGGAAAACTTCCAACATGTACAAGAGAATATTAGTTCGGAGTTCAGAATCAATGATGACTACTTGTCGTGGTTTCGGGGATCGCCTTTGTGTTCCGAATAACTCGGATCGTATCAAATTCTGATCAAAGTTCAAAAACTCTATGTTTTCTATTCATCCTGGCATAACAAAAATGTATCATGAATTGAGGACCCATTTCTGATGGATTGGAATGAAGGATATCGCCGACTTTGTAACTCATTGTCTCACTTGTCAACAAGTTAAAAGTGGACATCAACGTCTGGGTGGTCTTCTCTAATCGCTGAACATTCCGATATGGAAATGAGAGCGTGTAACTATGGATTTCTTAGTCGAATTACCCTGCATGACCTAGAAACGCAATGCAATTTGGGTAGTGGTTGATTGACTAACGAAATTGGTTCATTTTCTTCACGTCTAGCAAACTTAGTCAATTGATAAGCTGACAGGAGTATTCCATCGTGAGATTATGCGTCTGCATGGTACTTCTATATCGATTACCTCTGATCGATACCCACGTTTTACATCTTGATTTTGGGAAAGTTTACATAAATCTTGGGCACACATTTGAATTTAGTACGACCTTTCATCGGCAAACTAATTGGCAATTTGAATGTACATTTCAAACACCGGAGGATATGCTCTAAGCATGTGCATTGGAATGCCATGGAAACTAAGAATGACTACTTGTACATGACCGAGTTCTCCTATAATAATAGATGATAGTCGAGTATCGACATGGTCCCGTATGAAACTCTATATGGTCGAAGATGTTGAACATCGACCTATTGGAATGAAGTTGGAGAATGCGTTCTCGAAGGCTCAAAATTGGTACAAGTTATTACCGAGAAGATCGATATTGGGCGTCAAATGATGAAAGAGGCTCATGCTCATCAAAAGAGCTACGCCGACAAGCAACGGCGACTATCAAATTCCGACCAGGCGATAAGTTATTCCTTAAGGTTTCCCAACTCGTGGTATTAGACGTTTCGGTCTCAAAGGAAAGCTGAGCCCGAGATCTATTGGTCCCTTTGAAATTTTGAAAAGGGTTGGAGGTGTGGCCTATCGGTTAGCTCTATTGCCATAATTGTCGCATGGAACTCATAAAACCTAGTATGTCTTATAGTAAAGAGCCTGAAGAAATTCTTGATCACAAAATGAGAAAGTTTTAAAGAAGAGCGTGATTCCATTCGTCACGGTTCTTTAGAAGAATCACTCGGAACGTGAGGCGATGTGGGAAACCGAAGAGAATATGCGGCGGGAGTACCTTGAAAACTTTAATTGACGTAAGTTTCCTTTCTATGTTACCGGAGCTTTAAAATCTTGTATGTTAGCTTACCTGAATTGTACCGTACTCAATTGTTGTTAAGTAGTTGTTGAAGGGCTAAAACCGCTAAATGGCTAAACTCTTAATAATTATAATAAATTAAAAAAAACCTTATTCGCTAAAGTTAGATTAAAATACATCATCATCATCATCGTCTCCTACTCAATTACCATCACTGGCTTATCATCTCTCTCTCTCTCGCTCTCTCTAAAAACCTCTTATTCTCTCTAAAAATTCTCCCAATTTATTGAAGGAATAGAAGTAAGAATCACAAATTCGGAATCCACATTCCGAATCCTTCCTAAAGGTATAATTTCGTCCGTTTTTATTAAGATTTTTTATGTTAGCATTTTTGATATCGATGTACAATTGAGTTTATGTTGAGGTTATGATTGTGTGTTGTTAAAGTTATGTTATAATACATGTTTAGAATAGTTGGTTTAACTAAAATTGTAGTAGACATCAAAAGGGTAAATCATGGTTTCAATAGGGTGAAATAGTGTGTATTTGTTTAACCGTACACCAAGTGTTCGAGTAAATGTCGAAGAGAGTATAACTATATGATTAAGCTTAGGTTAATGACCATTGGACTTTGTTTTAGTGTTTAAGTATGCAAAGATATGTTTTAGAGCATTTAGATGTATCAAATTATGAAGTTTGGATCATATAAATGAATTGAAAAAAAAAGTGAAAATCGGATTTACAAACAACTGTAGGTCCAGTAGTTTAGTGGTGCATAACTCAAAAACCGTACGCCAGAAAATGCTCATATTTTTTAGGTAGAAATCCCTTAGTGTATACTACAATTGTTATGAAGGGTCTAAAACCTAGTTATGGCTCCGAGCCTAACGGTTCCGAGTACCTTATAAGAAACATTATTTTCGTTTCAATATTTTGGTTTATGCTTTACATTGAATTTGTTTTACGATTTGAAAATGTTATCGAAAGGGTTCGATTTTATGCTTTACGATTTCGTATTAAATGAAATCTGCATAATTTCTAAATAAACTGATTCTTGAAGTTATGATCCGTTTTCGGTTGATTTGACAAATACTCCCTGAACCATTTTCATTGTTTTGAATATTGTGATACGACCAGTTACCGGTTAAATTGACTATTATATGATTTGAGATTTGTTTTGAATATTATGGAACCATTGATTTAACGACATGAGTTTTATAGTTTTTGATTTAGACTCAACACTTGGGCCACGGGTGTTGAGATGCCTCCATGGTGGCTATTAATAGCCATGACATTCTTGTAAAGGTTAGGCCAAGTCAAATAAAGGACGTAGGATGCATCCAAGAGCTGAATGCCAGAAAATGTATAGTTACCGGATAGAATCGATTATCAGATATAGCCGAATGCCATAATTAAACTAGTTACCGGAGGATGGGTGGTGTTGTGCCTGACACTAACATTCCAGGTCTGATTGCACTGATCATCCAATTAGACAACATATTATTGCAATACAGGTGACTTGTTGACTTTTAAAAGGATTTCTACATTCTTTATTTATGTTCAAAATGGTTTCACTACGATGGTTTTACGTTAATTTTTATTTGAGCTGATATTACGTTCACACCATTATGCACATTATCCGTCCACTGAGCGACTTTGCCCAGCCAAGGTGTTTTCTGTTTCCTTGGCAGGTTCAAGTACCACTCCAGGGTCCGGATGAGGGATCGAGATTAAGCTAAGAATGGAAGTCATAAGTTCCGTGTTTTTGTATATCGGTGATGTATAAACTTGTAGGAACAGTTAGACGATAACATTTTAGGTGTGTAACTATGTTTAAGTTTCGTTTTAAGTAAACTCTTATTTTTTAGATACGACCAGTTACCGGTTAAATTGACTATTATATGATTTGAGATTTGTTTTGAATATTATGGAACCATTGATTTAACGACATGAGTTTTATAGTTTTTGATTTAGACTCAACACTTGGGCCACGGGTGTTGAGATGCCTCCATGGTGGCTATTAATAGCCATGACATTCTTGTAAAGGTTAGGCCAAGTCAAATAAAGGACGTAGGATGCATCCAAGAGCTGAATGCCAGAAAATGTATAGTTACCGGATAGAATCAATTATCAGATATAGCCGAATGCCATAATTAAACTAGTTACCGGAGGATGGGTGGTGTTGTGCCTGACACTAACATTCCAGGTCTGATTGCACTGATCATCCAATTAGACAACATATTATTGCAATACAGGTGACTTGTTGACTTTTAAAAGGATTTCTACATTCTTTATTTATGTTCAAAATGGTTTCACTACGATGGTTTTACGTTAATTTTTATTTGAGCTGATATTACGTTCACACCATTATGCACATTATCCGTCCACTGAGCGACTTTGCCCAGCCAAGGTGTTTTCTGTTTCCTTGGCAGGTTCAAGTACCACTCCAGGGTCCGGATGAGGGATCGAGATTAAGCTAAGAATGGAAGTCATAAGTTCCGTGTTTTTGTATATCGGTGATGTATAAACTTGTAGGAACAGTTAGACGATAACATTTTAGGTGTGTAACTATGTTTAAGTTTCGTTTTAAGTAAACTCTTATTTTTTAGAAGCTTAGTATAACTTTGAAATGTGGTGTTTTGAGTTTTGATGCGAATACCAGATTGTACACCTCTCGTCTCAGGCTGCGTAGGGCGGAGGTGTTACAAATTTAATCAAAAAATAACCAATGTTTTATAATTTTTTTTAATAATCATTATAAAGTTTATTGAATGTTGGATTTATTTTTAAAATATATGGTTGAATGGAGATTGTACAGTTTGTACGAATTGTTTGGTCTGTAATGGGTAATCCCCTATATATATAGGGGCAGGTTCATACGTGGACGGTGTCAAATTATGAGAATAAGAGGACAATCCTCGACCAATCATTTTGTACATGAAGTTTTTCATGTACAAAATCACATATAATTTCATGTACAAAATCATATGTGATTTTGTAAGCAACAAAAAGGACACGGCCGACTTTTTCTGCAGGCAAGTCGCGGGAAAAGTCGCTGCTAATCATATATGATTTTGTACGTGAATCATATGTGATTTTGTAAATTAATCATATATGATTTTGTACATGAATCATATGTGATTTTGTACATGAAAAAGTTCATGTACAAAATGATTGACTGAGGATTGTCCTCGCATTCTCGTAAATTGTTACCGTCCTCGTATGAATCTCCCTCTTTCTATATATATATATATATATATATATGTATATATAGGGGCGGGTTCAAATAACTCAAATTTGGTTGTGAACGTGAAGACAAATGAGAGTGCGACACGTGTCATATTCAGACTGAATAATCAATGAAATATTCAGACCGAATATAGTATTTATTCAGTCTGAATATTTCTTTGATTACTCAGTCTGAATAATCTACATTCAGACACGTGTCACACTCTAATTTGTCCTCACGTTCACAACCAAATTTGAGTTCGCATTTGAACTTTCCTCTATATATGTATATATATATATACATATATATATATAGGGGAAGGATCAAATGAGAACGACCCCTCCTTAAAGGAACAAATTGTGGACCACATATGATGTGGGTCCCACATAATATTAAATCATATTAAATCATAAATGATTTAATATTATGCGGGACCCACATCATATGTGATTCACAATTGTCCCTTTGTTCCTTTAAAAATGCAAAGTTCTCATTTGAACCTTCCTCTCTCTCTCTATATATATATATATATAGAGAGGGATGATCAAATACAAACTTATATTTGTGTACAAACTATACAAACCGGTTGAAATCAATATAACAATAATTTTTTTCATGATTTTTTTTTCATCAAATGCTATGGTTCAAAATATTATTGCACATATGTTTGTTTCACCTTGTGAAAAAGTTAAATTTGGAAGTTTTACATTATGAAACAAAAACATGTGAAACTTTTTCATAAAAAAATATATGAAAAACTTTCAACTTACGAAAACAAATACATGTGACAATTTTACATTATGAAACAAACATATGTATAATAATATCCTAAATCATAACATTTGATGCAAAAAAAATCATGAAATTTTTTATTTTTATATTGATTTTAACCGGTTTGTATAGTTTGTACACAAATATGAGTTTGTATTTGAACTTTACTCTCTCTCTATATATATATATATTGGGCGGGTTCAAATGAGAACTAAAATTTGGTTGTGAACGTGAGGACAAATAAGAGCGCGACACTTGTCATATTCAGACTGAATAATGAAGGAAATATTCAGTCTGAATAATACTACATTTAGACATATGTCGGGATCTCATTTATCCTCACGTTCACAACCAAATTTGAGTTCGCATTTGAACTTTTCTCACATATATATATATATATATATATATATAGGGTGAAAAAAAACCAAAAAAAAGTTGAAAACTGTGAGGACTCAAGCCTTAGAGCTTATGATTTTATATTAAAACTATTTTTAATTTAAAAAAGGGCATAATCGTCATTTTGCTGACAAGATTCACTAGATAAAACATAAAAATTCATTTTTGTGATGGCGGCGTATAGGATGGAGATGAAGGTTGGAGCAAGTGGTTGAAATTACATGTTTGTCCTTAACTTTTCAAATTAGACATAAGATTGGATGTGTATTTTGCTAATATTACAAAAATATCATCTTTTTTAATAACCATTGATTAAAACCCTTGAATGAGATTAGCCCTTAAGTCTTTAACCTTTTTTTGGTTTTTATTTGATTACCACCTTATATATATATATATATATATATATATATATATATATATAGGGTTGGGTCTCACGAAAACAGGCTGGTCTCACGTGATCCCAAGTCTATATATATATATATATAGAAAGGGATGTTCAAATACAACCTCTCTAGATCATACAACCCACTCATCCACCATCCATTTTGTTTTTTGTTTTTTTTAATTAAGGGAAGTTATAACCAACTAAATATCAACCGTTGATGATCAAATGGACACTCATGATTTGGTTGTAAAGGTTGTACGAATGCAAAAGGTTGCATAATAACGCCTCTCTCTCTCTCTCTCTCTCTATATATATATATATATAAGAGAGATATCCATTACAAACCAAAAATATGTACAAACCGTACAAACTCCATTTATATATATGTGTGTGTGTGTGTGTGTATAGATGAGGAAAGTTCAAATGCGAACTCAATTTTGGTTGTGAACGTGAGGACAAATGAGAGCGCGACACATGTCTGAATGTAGATTATTCAGACTGAATAATCAGAAAAATATTCAGACCGAATAAAACTGAATATAGTATTTATTCAGTTTGAATAACACTTATTCAGACTGAATAAGCATCATTCAGACTGAATAAATAATATATTCAGTTTTATTCGGTCTGAATTATTCAGTCTGAATATGACACTTATCGCGCTCTCATTTGTCCTCACGTTCACAAACAAATTTGAGTTCTCATTTGAACCCGTCCCTATGCGTGTGTGTGTGTATATATATATATATATATATATATATATAGAGAGAGAGAGAGAGAGAGAGAGAAATTCAAATGCGAACTCAAATTTGGTTGTGAACGTGAATTAGGCCTTAGAAGGGAGTTGATCCATTGTATTTCGGTGCACCTTATCTCGGAGAATCTCATCCTGATGTGCATCCAAGGGTGGAGATCCCTTCTTACGCTTCTCACATTAACTCTCTCTCTCACCGGAACCTAACTCATTCTTATTTTTGTTTTTTATTCAACAATTGGAATCAGAGCTCTGTGTTTGATCAATATGAACAACTCTGATGTTCCTCTTTCGTTTGTCCGTCAATTAACAAAAGAAAATTATGGTAAATGCATCATCCAAATGAAAGGTCTTGTTGGATCTTAATAGGAATGGGAGTTAGTTGAAAAATGATATCCGATAGAAGGTTTTTATAAGTAAGAAATATAGTGTCTTATAATAACTACTATCAAAGAGACTTCTTATAAGAACTTTATATCATTTGAATTCTTATACACAAACCTTGATTCTCATTTTAAACTTGATGTAAAATGACATATTGTTAGGCTTTAATCTAAGTATTTAGTATTTATGCTCAAATTTCTCACACACATCCATATAAGATGGGCTAAATACACCTCTATGCATTATTAAATACACCCTAGTTATCTACTAATTTTTTCTTACACACATTAACATCAAGAGTCATAGAGATCTAATGCCTGTTTGATGTGATTTTAAGATTAAAGAGGTCGATTTAAGATTACCCATCATGGCTTAGGATCGTGGGACAACAAGAGTTAATGTGAGAAACGTAAGAAATGATCCATACCATTAACCACTTTTAATCTCATACTAATCCATGAATTATTCTTTATAAGAAAGTTGATCCAGTACATCTTATTCTAACGTGCATCGAAAAATAAATATTTGTTCTTAAAGTTTCTTAGCTTTTAACTTTTCTACCATAATTTAACCCCATATAATGGTACACATGTTAAACCATGGCTACATGTCTGCTTCCTGACAACTCATTTCTGTTTAGATGACGGATAAGCCTCCAATTTTCAACCTCACTCTTCACCCCCAATTTCTTCTTTCTTCTTCTTCAGTTTTCCCAATTTCTAGTGGATTTATGAACCAAATTCATCTCCAATTCATTCAAAACAACTTTAATCCTATACTTAACTGATAATGGCAGCCGTCACTTCATTATCCTTCTCTGCAGTTACTCAATCATCCGAAAGAAAAATCAGTCTACTATCCTCAACTCGATCTCTGCTTTCCAACTTCGATGCATTTAGGGTTCGTACGAATTTCTCGATTGATTCCATGACTGCTCGAGCTTCCAATTCGAATTTGAGTTCTCGTTTCGTCGTTCATTGCATGTCGACTGGATCAGGCAAGTTATTTTTTACGTAATTTTAACACAAAACGTTAGCATCTTTCCGATTGGAATTTAACTGTAACTCCAAATTTTAATCCATTTTTAGGTGTCAAGAAATTGAAAACTTTCAATTGACACATGTTGAAATAATGAGTGTCAAAAATCTAGATTTTAAGAACATATTGCAGTGATTGCTGAAGGATAAATTGCGAAATTTTGATCCTAATCTATCAATAAGGGTTAGGTCCCAAAATGGAAAGCAGCATTTTTTTTGAGAAAGGAGATGGTAACATCTTTGACTCTGAAAAGTCAAACGTTTACAATATCTTGATAAGATATTGAAGCATTGTTAGACTAAAGGTTTGTGAATGTTCCTTCACTGGAGATGCTTATTGCACTTTGCACCAAATGGGTGTTTGCTATATGAACCCTTTGGGTTAATATGGAGTCCAATTCGTGTGAAAATGTAAAAAGAGAAGGCTTGATGTTAATGTTGATGTTTGTGAGTGTGGAATTGGTAGGGGATTTATTTAGCAACAAAGGGGGTTCATATAGAATAGGGAAATTTATCAAAATAGCCATCATCCCAACCAACTTCATTTTTTAGCCACTTTTCCAATTGAATTCCCATTTTAAGCCAAAGTTTACGTAGAAAGTTGAATCCTTACCCAGAAATTTGCCTAAGAATTCAAATTTCTGCGTAAAGAATCCTTACGCATACGGGTAAGGATTTTTTTTTCCTTTATTTTTTTTTTACCAGAAATCAGTCTTTTACACAAATGCGTAAAACATCTGCATAAAGATTGGCTATTTTGATACGATACTTTGAAAAGTCGCAAAAAATGATTTTGGTTGATGGGGATTGGCTATTTTGGTCAATTTCCTTTTAGAATGACCATGTCATTCAATGCAACAAAATGAAATAAACCTTGGACCAAAATCAAAATTAGTACTTTACGTACTATCATATAAAGATTACTTTTACCCATTAATAATCACTATATAATTATTATTAAGGCTACAAAAATCATAGTTTGTGGTTGCTTTATAGATTCCTATTACGCAAACTCGCAAAAGCCAATGAATATTCCAAAAACAAGAGTGCTACACTTTGAATTTAGAGGTTAAATTTGAACCTGAAATTAATATGGATTTTTCCAAATTTCGTTTCACATTTATTATACCTCCAATGAACTCTATACAAGTGCTACCAAGTAGAAAAATGTTGGCATTAATAGTAGCAAATTTCATATCAGTTTTGTATTGGTTTGACCTCAATAGTCTAGTGTACTTCTATGACCTTAGTTCCTATTTAGTTTGACCATTTAGCATTTTTAATTTGCTGGTCCCATTCATAGAGCATAACAAGAAACAAAGATGTAATTGTGGGTCCAATATAAGTAAAAAATGGAAAAGGGACCCACAAAATCAACAACGAACAATGAAGGAACACCGCATAATTTAATGCAACCGTTAAACCCCTATTTTTCTGCATATTTTCGAACCCTTGTAGATGAAAAGTTACCCCAACTGTTGATGGTCTCATTGGTAACAACTCATACAAACAGTACCAGAGTCCAGATATTGTCCGCTTTGTCACACACCTGGACTCACAGTTTTAAAACGCGTCTGGTAGAAGAGGTATTGGTCCCTTATAAGGCAACCTTTATCCCCCCCCCCCCAACCAGTGTGGGATCTTACATCATTTAATCTTCGAAAGTATACAAATAACACCAAATGATAGTTTCTAATGACAACTAGCTATGTTGCTCTTTGAATGATTTTTGTACATTTTGTTGACATCTTTTGTTGTATTCAGTTGCACCACCTGTATCCGAGACAAAATTGAAGTTTCTAACTGCTTACAAACGTCCCATACCCAGTATCTACAACACCGTGCTGCAAGAGCTAATTGTACAACAACATCTAATGAGATACAAAACGACATATCGTTATGATGCTGTATTTGCTCTAGGTTTTGTGACTGTTTATGATCAACTTATGGAAGGGTACCCAAGTGATGAAGATAGAGAAGCTATCTTTCAAGCATATATTAACGCACTAAATGAGGATCCACAACAGTACAGGTCCGTCTTATGAAATTACCACATTCTCCTTTAATTATTTTTCTGCTTTTTGTCTTCAATTTAGCTTTTGCTTATGAACATTGAGTGTAACATATTGTCGAACACGATTGATTCTCCATTTTGAGAGAAATCCCCAAAATTGATTACCATGAGATATAAACATTTTTTTTGTTATGTTCCACCAATAAAAAATCTTGAAATTAAATGTTTAGGTGAGAGAAATAATATTTTATTAAAATACATGGAATATTTTAATAGGGACAGGTTCATACGAGAATGCTAACTATTTAAAAAAACAAGAAAAACTCTTTTCATGTACAAAATCATATATGATTATCCGTGACTTTCCCACGGAAAAAGTCGCCCGTGTCCATTTTTTTATGTTAGTACAAAATCACAAGTTTTTCATGTTTTCTTAAATAGTTAGCGTTCTCGTTTGAACCTTCCTCTATTTTAATAATATAATGAATGTTGTAACTCCAACATAGAGAAGCTGTTGGAGTCGAATGCAATATTTTTTTGGAGTTTTTTAATTTTGATTCTCCATTTTGGAGAATCTGTTGGAGATGCTCTTACAAATTGTATATGAGCTTAAAGTGGATTCCTAGATTGCCTTTCGGTTTGAAATATGATTTTATTTGCTTGGGGGTTATTAAGGCATATCTGGTAATATAGTAATTTAGTGATGCCAACTAAATAATTCATAAACTTCAGGACCGATGCACAGAAATTGGAAGATTGGGCTCGTACACAAAGTTCTGGCACACTAGTCGAATTTTCATCTAGAGAAGGAGAAATTGAAGGAATATTGAAAGATATTGCAGAAAGGGCAGGGGGTAACGGAAGTTTCAGCTACAGTAGGTTCTTTGCTGTCGGTCTCTTTCGCCTACTGGAGTTATCAAATGCAACAGAAACAACCATCTTAGAAAAGGTAAAAAAAAAATGAACCTTCTGTTTCTAGTCTAATTGGGATTTTGCATAAAAAACAGGCACAAATAATTAAACATGATTTGTGCTTATGATGTTTCTATTGTTTCGTTTTCTTTTTGTTATTACAGCTCTGTGCAGCTCTTAATATCGACAAAAGAAGCGTTGACCGAGACCTTGATGTTTACCGTAATTTGCTATCAAAGCTTGTTCAAGCGAAAGAACTTCTAAAGGAATTCGTTGCAAGGTAAACCACATTTCTTTTTGAGTAAAGATAAAGAATCACTAAAATTAAACCTTCGAGGGTTAGCTCAACTGGAAAATAAAGGGAAGTGTACAAAAAAAAAGCCAATCACCAAATAGGGTTTCACTTTTTAGCCATTTTCTGACCCAAATTCACTTTTTAGTCGATCCTTATACAGAATCCTTACGCATATGCGTAAGGATTGGTTTTTAGCCACTTTCCGCGTAAGGATTCAACTTTATGCTTAAGGATTCCACTTTCTGCGTAAGCCTTCTACGTAAGGATTGGCTACAAAGTGAAATGAGGTCTGAAAAATGGCTAAAAAGTGAAACCCTTTGGCAGATTGGTTATTTCTACAAATTTCCCCAAATAAAGGCTACGCCTTGGCGCTCCTGCCCATGGGTCACCAGTTCGAGTCTCCTCATGGGCCACTCGAGATTTTCCTAGCTGTTATCTGTTATCTTCAGGGCCCATGGGATTAGTCGAGGTGTGCACAAGCTGGCCCGAACACCCATGTTTACAAAAATAATCATTATCATTTTTTTTAAAGGCAAAACAAATCATTATAATTGCTGCATTTATCTGCATTTTTTATTTGAAAATGAACTCTTTCTCCATTTTTAGGGAGAAGAAGAAACAAGAAGAAAGAAACGAACCTCAAAAGGCAAATGAAGCAGTAATGAAATGATTAGGGGAATAACGATACAACAAGAAAGTAATGCAAATTACGTTGCTGATAAATGCCAGTGAATCCCCGATCACCTGCAATTTATTTTGATATAGAGTTTCTATGCATCTTTTCATCTTCCAATTTATTGTTTAGCATCCAAAAGTATAATTTGCTATGCATACATGAACTAACTGAGATGCATACGATTCAATATATAGTGTGGAAATTAAAGGAAACCGCTGATACTATTGTTTGCATTCTAGGATCATGAATATATAGAACTTCTGACCAAATGTGCTCATCATGTGGATATCAATAAGGCCATGTTTGGGAACCATAAGCTAGCTTAATTTTTGAGCTTATTGAAAAAGCCTCTTTTCGTAAACCAAAAGCTAGCCTTTTGATAAGACCACTTCAAATAGCGTTTCAATAAGCTCCAAGAGCTTTTTTCCAATTAATTTTTAAACATGTCCTTTTTAATTATCAGTTGGGAAAAGTCCATTTTAACCCAACCCTCTTTTGTGTTTTGAATGGTTAAGTCACTGGACAATATTTTTTGATAAAAAAGTCCTTGGACTTTCTAAAACATATCAATTTAGTCATTGTAATTACCTTTTAACTTGTTACACCGGTAAAAACCAAAAATTAGAAAAACAAAAAATTAAAAAAACAAAAATAAATGAAATCGTCTCTTACCAAAACCCTATTTTCTTTCTGAATATCACCACCCAACTCCACGACTGAAGTCTGAGTCGTCTTCTCCCGTTCAAAACACCTATCGTCGCTTACCATCAAACATTCAAACCACACAGTGACACGAACCCACGCCGGCGTTCGTACCAGTACGGCGAGCCCACGCCTGCGTTCGTACCAGCACCCCATCGCCGCTATTCAGTCGCCAACGGTAGCCCACACAGCAGCCTCAACTCGGTCTTGGTTTGGTAACTTCGGTTCGTGTTTCATACTTCTTTTGGTTCCTTTAATCTCGTATGGTTCTGTTGCTTTATTTGAATTTGTCTTGAATTTGTATTGTGGTTTTGGTGGAATAAATGAATAAAGTAGTGATCTTGGTTTGTAATTTGTAGTATCCAGATGTGGTTGGTGGTTTTTTGGTTTTGTTTGTAGGTTTATTGCTTCTTGTCTGCTATTGTTCTTTAACAAATCTTTAAATCTTTCTTTTTAAGGCCTATCTTGAATCTTGATTCCCAAGAGACCTCATTTTCAATGAAAGAATATTAAATTTTAATTGTTTTGTTGTGGTGTATTGTGGCTGGAATAAGTAGCTGTTAAAACAATAATTACTTTTCACAGCAGCATCTAACTCTGCTATATATTACTTGGTGCAAGTGGATGTAAATTAATATTAACTCATGGCTAATGGCTTAATTACTTCTTTTTATCTTTTTCTTCATCAGATAACCATCCTGTGTTTAGAGCTTTCTCTCAAAGCAAGTAAACATGGTGGGGTGTGGCAGCTAAACTATATATATTATAAGGTACTTCCTTTTCCATTTTCAAACACCTTCAATTATATATAAATATTGTTATCTGATACACCACAAAGTATCATCTTTTCATCAAACTTTTTGGTCTCAAGATGTAGTGGAATAAAAAAAGTCGAAACCTTTGTTTTAAGAGGTCTAAATGCATGAAATAGTGACCTACTTCCATAAGGTACTTGCTTAAATTGTTTTTCTTAATCTCATCTTGTTTTCCTTTGGTTACATCACATTGAAATTGACTATATTATTGATGAGTTATGCATTCATTAAGAAAAATTGCATTGTTATTCTTGTTTCTAGGATGGCATTCCTTGTGTGCATTCCGTAGCTGCCATACACTTTGTACATAAGGATCCAGAGGATTATGTTAGTAAATGGTTTACTAAGGATCTCTTCAAAATGGCCTATGAGAATCATATAAGACCATTGAATGGGAGCAAGATGTGGACTCCAACACCTTACACAAAACCAAACCCACCTAGGGAGAGAAGAATGCATGGTAGACCATCTATCAAAAGAAAGAGACCAGAATCTGAGAACCAAGGTGCAAGAGTGACTCAAATGGGGAAGGCAATGACATGTAGCAATTGCTTGGAAACGGGGCATAATGTCAGGACTTGTAAGAATGAGAAGAAGGACCCACCACCTAAACCTGTTAAGCCAAAAGGTAGACCAAGACTCAACATTCCAAATCCGACTACAACAAAAAGAGGCTCTAGAGGTGGAAGAAACAATAGAGGTGGAAGAAGGACTAGAGGTGGGAGAATACCATCATATCTGGGTGTTTCTTATAATCCAATCACGGGAGAAGCAATGATCGGGGTAAGTCATTATTTAGTTTTTAGATTTAAATAACTTTTTTTATTGCATATTGCATATTGCTTACACTTACACTTTGTATTTATCTTTAAAGACATCATCAGGTGTGCCACAACCAGCATGGCCCGAAGGCATCCTACCATATTCAATTTCAAGTAAGGCTGTTGTTAATGGTGAAGATCATATTGAAGGTGAGACTGTTGGTGATGAAGAAAATTATGAAAGTGGGGATGCTGTTGGACACCAAGAAGAATAGTTCATGTCTTGACCTTAACATAGATTAGCTAGTTGTTACTTTGGTATAGCACAACTTTTGGTATACTTGGCACAATGGTTGGTATTTTTAGCGCAACTTTTGGTATTTTTGGCGCAATATTGGCATTTTTGGCGCAACTTTTGGTATATTTGGCGCATTTGTTAGTATTTTTAGGCGCAACTTTTGATATATTTGGCGCAACTGTTGGTATTTTTGGGCGCAACTTTTGGTATATTTTGGCAAAATCAGTTATTTGATACATCATATGCTTTGGATACAATATTTATATGTTTTGGGAAGCGTAATGAAAATGGTATTTCTACATGCTTTGGTTTTGTATACAATTGTTGATGCTTTTAATATTTTTTTTCTCATTCAAAAAATGTCTAGGGACTTAATCGTTCACAATATGGAAGTCCGAAAATTGATATGTTTTAGAAAGTCCAAGGACTTTTTTGTTCAAAAAAATTGTCCAGTGACTTAACATTCAAAACACTAAAGAGGGTTGGGTTTAAATGGACTTTTCCCATTATTATACTATATTAACCAATTTCATAGGTCATAAAGACTTAAATAACAGGTTTTGTAAAGTCCAAAAACATTTTTGTTCAAAAAAATAATGTCCAGTAACTTAACCATTTAAAACACAAAAGAGGGTTGGGTTAAAATGGACTTTTCCCTTATCAGTTTACTAAACATGATTGGTCTCAGCAGATAGCTAACTTTTCAGCTAACAACTAATTTGCCAAAGATAGCCTAAGTCAAGAAATACTATCGTAAAATTTGATCTGATTTTTTACTTCCCCGGTTTTGGAGGTTTTAGACCAAGGCAATAAGAACCGCTTGATCCTTATTACCTTATGAGTCATTTGGGGTGCGTTTGGCATGAGGATGTAACAGAACTTGACGGGCGAGAGTGAGGTATGCTAATGCAACTGAAAGAATTGTGGAAAGTACTAGGGTTTAAATTTAACATGGATAGTTTGATAATTCATCAATATTCTTGCCCAATCTGCTTCATTTTTGGGACAAAGAAGTACTTTTTGTCAGTCATAAATCAGTCAACAAATGGGGATCTTTATCCAGATCAAAAACCTTTGAAAATAGCATATACTATTTGATTTCTTACGATCCAAACCCTATATGTAAAATCTTTATTTTAGGGTATGCAATGCCAAATTAAGTATTGGTCATACCCTTGAGTGATCTTTATCGGATCATATGTATTATATTTACAATTTCTCAAGTGCTTAAACACTCGAAAGATGATAACTTTTCTTACTTACCAGGCTCAGTTCAGCACATAATTCTGTTCTTAACGGAGAACATAAGGCTTAACTAAACCAAACCAACCCAAACCGTTATATCCTATCTGGAGGTGGGATGTATACAGACTTGAACTCTACCCCAATGAGTAAAACAATTGTTTTCATTAAGACACCCAGCTTAAAACAAGATTTAGCTGAGGTGGGCAATATCAAGATCCTCGGGGAATTTGAACGACTCTCCTGGACCTAACTTACTGAGTTGATGAACAACGTCAAGTTCATCTGGGAGTCTGAATGACTCACATGCACCAAACTTAGTGAGGTGATCAATATCGAGATCCTCTTTGAGTTTGAATGACTCACACGCACCAAACTTTCTCCGCTCTTCTTCTGTAGGGAATTCTTCATCACAGTTACTGTCACTGTCATCTGTTTCGAGTTCTTCTGAATCTTGATCGATAGGAGTGCAAGGGGTAGTAGGAGTGCAAGGGTCGTTAACGCTTTTTGATATGCAATTTTCTGTGGCCAACATATTGACCCGTTCATGATGTGAGATTTCCAGCATGATTGTGTCATCATCGTGAACCGGTAGAGGTTGTTTCCAGGGTTCACCATCAATCCTCATATATGTACACTCAGCTTCACCCTTGAGGAATTCAAATCTAATTTTGTTTGTCTGTTCAACAAAGAACAATATCATTTTAACAACAACAAAGAAAAACTAAATTACATAAATCATCCTTGTGATTTTTTGGAACTTTTGGAATTGTCATTCGAGTTTCAAAATTACACCAGAACCCTCGTTGTTTCCATTTACTTGCACCCGTTTTCCATGTTCGTCATATGAGGGGAATTTCGGTCATTTTTACTTTACTTTTATAAAAAGAGTTAAGGGCTGTTTGTTGACCTCTAAACAGTTCCATTAAAAGGCAGTCTCTGAATCGTTAAAAGGTAAATCATGTTTGGCAAAAAAGAAGTTTGATTTTTAATGGTTCCAAAACCCTCTGAATCATTTTGTATCCTGGACCTCCTTTAACCATCCAGAGCCTGATTTCATTTTGAACAATTACCAAACAATTATATTTTATTTTATAATATATCATAAAAGCTTCTTAATCATTCTGAGAACTTAATCATTCTGAACCAAACCATTCAGCAACTGCCAAACAACCCTTAGTGTACAAGGAGGGGGAGGGTTGCGGAGAAGAAGAGGGTGGTGGGAGGGCTTAGGTATTTTTTTGAAGTGCTCTACCCACTTGTACATAATGCCTTATAAACTTGTACACAATACAAGTATTCTTATATAAAAAAGAAAAATGACCAAAATATCTCTCATGTGACTTTGTGTAGGCACTTAACGCATGCTCTTAGTGTCTGTTAATTAGGCCTAGGGACGGTAGGTGCGTTTAGTTAGAAACAATGGCGGCTCATTTGTAATTTTGAACTCAACATTTTCCAGAGTTTTAGCAAGGTGAGATATGTTGGGTTTGTTATGTAATTTCCCTATTAAGAAAGATATCATGTTATCACCACATTACTCCTGCTTTCAAGTGACATATGTTGGGTTTGTTTGGTTAATGGAACAACTATTACATGAATCATATATAGAAGGTTGAGTTTTAACCTGTGCAAGACGCGTGCCGTGACCATTGGGTGCAAGAAGAGCAAGTCCATGCCATGCGTTTCTAAAGCCAACAATCTCAAGAAGACCATCATCTACATATGGTGGTGTCAAGTCTCTCTGAGATCATGTTAGTGAACAACATAAATCAAAGATGCATGATCAAAAACATATATATATTGGATATAGGATATTATGATTTCTATATTTTCCTTAAAAGACCAGGAAACTCATTACCGGCAAATTTAATGTGAGAATATATGTAAAACCGTGTTAGATTACTCTTTAAAAAATCTGTGTGAATAAAGAAAGGAGACTTTCAATATATATTATGGTTAAATTAAAGTCTAACTGATATAGGACTCCAACATTGGTATTTTTTTATTTTTAAGCATCAAGATAACAAATCATGTGTGCAAATATTTGTTGAAAGAGATGGAAAAGTGGTACCAACATCGCGAGATTTCTTTCGGTTTGGTGTTCCCCATGGATTTAGTCCACCAGCGAAGCTAGGCAAGTTGAGGCATATAATCGACCTCATGCTGTAAGTAGTAAATTAAAAACGTTACATAAAATAACGAAGCAAGTGTTTTTTCTACGTGCCGATTATTTATTGCACTAAAAAGGTGAAAAACCGAAATCAAATATGGAAGTAGTGTAGATAAAATATGTCGAGTTGAAACTTATAAATTAATGTTTTTAAGACGATCAAAAGTTTATTAATTACTCGGTATTTGAGTACATGAATGGATGCAACATTTAAGTGATTATATGCATCAATACGTATATATACACTTGTATATATATAGTACATTGATATATACTAACTGAAAAATACACACACATATGTGTGTATATATATATATAAGGTCGGGTTCAGGGAAAAATCTCAATATATATAAGCAAGTTCATACGATAATGATACATATTTAAAAAATACGAGAATAGCCAAATTGACGTACAAAATCACATCTGATTCGGTTATTCTCTTATTTTCTTAAATATATACCATTTTCATATGAACCCGACTCTCTCTCTCTCTCTATATATATATATTAGTTTTCATAATTTTTAAAATACTTATGGTTCTCACTTGAACATGTAACTCTATATGACTTGAACATGCCGATATAATGTAACACTATATGATTAAAAGTGTATTTGCACGTATATGTTTTTTTTGTTAACCGTGAGTGTTCGGACCAACTTGTGTGCACCTCGACTAATCTTAGGGCCTGAAAAACAGGCAGGAAAAGATTCGAACCAGTGACTTCTGAGGATGATCCCAAAGGCCCCAACCTTATTATCAGTTGAACTAACCGGCATAATAAACATAAAAGAAGTAAACCAGTCATATTACCTAGGACTTATTTGGAGGTCTTCCCATCTACCATTCCTTTTCATGATCTTAATCTTTGCAAGCTGAGCTATATTCCTGCATTTAGAGTTTAATAATCAGTATCCAGTCCAATTAATACTAAAAAAAATCTTAATTTGAACAAATGTTCATAAAGCTCACTTTGAAGAAGAATGAAATAGAGATGCTGCAAACCATCCTTGAGTACAGCCAAGCTTTGCATAAGTACTCTACAAGTAACAAAAATTAGCTCATGAATACTTATTAAGATCTTTAACTACGTGGGATATACTTGGTTTTGGTTTTTGTTTTTGTTAGTTTGGTTTGATTAATAAAGATCTTTAATTGTTCGGGATTCAACCACGATCCCAAATCCGACACAAATGTGATTAGCCCCAAACAACTGAATGCAAGACAAATTTGATCGAAACCGACGTGCATGATAAAATGTTCAATACAAAAGTGAAACAAATGCAGCGCCACAGAGAAAAAATAACACCATATATAACAGACTTTATGGTTTTCACTGTCGGTGTGATATAGTAAATCCTCAGGGGAAGGAGACCAATTGTACGTCTTAATCATGATGGATTAATTCGATGCTCCTACCCTCGCATACAGTATCATTTTTGTTGAACTTCTCGTGTACAAATATAATAACACGCTATACTCCAACACAAATAATTCCAATAGGTCCCAAATAATCAAATCGGAATACAAATAAAAAACGGCCAATACAACAATGCTGAAATAAGGACTAAACAAGTAGTACCCAAAATTTCGTCCACAAATAATCAACCGACATTATTGTATATGCAATAACCAGACTTGGACATATAAATATAATATAAGGGCTAACAAATCAAGACACGAGATTTAACATGATCCCTCTATTGGTGCGATAGGGAGAGAAATCGATTATATTAAAGAAAAGGGGATCAAGATTACCATGTACTTACACAATCAAATGGTCCGGAATCAGTAAGTCATGCGCCTAGGTCACCCGATTCCATTTTGGGCTCCAAGTGAGGTGCCTAATTGATGCTTGAGGTCTCATATATACACTACTAAAATGGAAGATTTTTACCTACAGAGTTTTCCTTGGAAAATTTGTTGCTAAAAGGGTGATCCGTCACAAAACTCTGGCAATGGTGGATAAATTGTTGGTGAGAAACTAAAATCAGATTACTCAAGTATTTTCTTGGTGATCCGTCACAAAACCATCATAACAGTTGGTGGGTAAATTGTTGGTGGGAAACTAAAGTTAGTGGCAGATTACTCAAGTATTTTCTCGATGATCCATTGGTATTTTCTTGAAAAACAGTTGATTCTACCGGAACCATTGGTAACTTCTCGGTGATTGCATGGAAATTTTCCGGGATGATTTTTTGTGGGTAAAAGTCATTTGTTTCGTAGTGAACTACATTTCATAAAAAAATGCAATTCCCTAGCTAGTCTGAGTAATAAAAGAAAATGAAGTCACTGTATCTATATATACACACTACTAAAATGGAAGGCTTTCACCTGGGAAATCCGTCGCCAAAGGGTGATCCGTCACAAAAGTTGGTGTCTAAATTGTTGGTGGGTAAATCAAATCAATGACAGATTACCCATGAAATTCTTGGGTAATCCATTGGTATTTTCTTGAAAACATCGGATTTCGTCGGAACCATTAGTATTTCCTAGGTGATCCATGGTAATCACCCACGGAAATTTCTCTGGATATCTTTTTGTGGGTGAAAGTCATTTTTTTTGTAATGACATACATATACGTTACCTATGTACCTGATTTGCCAACTGACTGGTGAATTTTTCTGGATGCAACTGACGCTCACAGTGAAACGCATAAGACACTTGAGCATCCATGCCTGTAAATAATTAAGATGGATTTCATTAAAATGATCTACTTAATTAAAATCTACATGAAGTTATCAATATGATGTGAAAGAAGCAATTAAGTCAGATGTTTGGACTCACCCATACTGAAATAGTTCCAGAATCCTCCACGAAATGTGTCATAACCTGACTGAGTGAAATGAATTTTTTTTTACAGCAAATGAATAACAACATAGAAAAAAGTCTGATATAGTTATATACAAATTAAGAAGTACATCATAAACAGCTAAGTAAAACACATTATGCTATCAAATTTAAGAGAGAAATTAAATATATTACCATGTTCTCTTCATCTGTATCGGAAACACGATGGAATGCATGCAGAGAATGCGGCAACTCCAGAGGAGGAATGGGTTCACAAGACCCTTCTTCTTCTGTGCCAGATTTCGTCCGCATAAGAACGTGCCAACTGAATTTTGGAGAACAAGAGTTTAAGAGTAATTATTAATTAATAACAGAAAAACACATGACATAATACTAGTAACAACAAATTAAGCTCAGTTATTTTTCAAATCTTTAGTAAGAAAAAGGCATGGCAAATCTAATAATCAATTGTCTGTCTATTATTTATTAGCTCTTTAATTAACTTAGTAGAAAAAGGCATGGCAAATCTAAAGTCCATTACCTATCCATCTCCATTTCTTTTGCTTTCTTTACTTGTTCCAAAAATCGCAACAGAGTTTCGCTATCTGTATCCGGGTTCCTTCTCCCCTGGTAAGTATATATATATAAACATCTCTCAGAACTGCTATGCATTTGCATGTTCCTTAATTAGCTCAAAATTTTACAAGATAATTAATTATATACAGGTAACCAAAGAAGGTAGGATACTCCTCAGAGTTTCTGAAATTGTTATAGAACCCTAAAATTTACCACATTGATTGTGTTATTGCATGAAATTAAAGGTGACAAAAACTGAAGCATAGAAACTACATTTTGACAGAAATTTGTAACTCTGATGGCCAGTTGTATGTTTCATGGACAAGAACATATACATACATATATATAGAGAGAGAGAGCCGGGGGGGAGGTTGAGGGGAAAAACTAAAAATAAATGAAAAATTGAACAACTAGTAGCCCTCCATTCAAACGGTATACGCAAATGCACACGAGTGATTGAAGCTGTTTTTTCTATGCACAAGTGCATGTTACAAATTACCGGTATGCATTTGTGCATACCATCCGGATGGAAGGCTAACAGTTTTTCAGTTTTCCATTTTTTGGGTTTTCCCTATATATATAGGGTTGAGTTAAGGAAAACCTCAAAAAAAGTGAAAACTGGAGAACACTTTGGGAGCCTCCATTTGGACGGTAGGCACAAATGTATACTGATAATTTGTAAAATGCGCTCGTGCATAGAAAAAAAACGCTTGTATGCATTTGTGCATACTGTCTATGCACAAATACATATTCCAATGGAGGGCTCCTAAGGTGGTCTTCAAAAAAAATTGTTAAGCTTTTCTCCTGAATTAATGGCTGAACCTGATCCTATGTATTAGAGATATAACATGTAAGTCCATTTTGCCACTACCCAAATGTCAAAGTTTATACTTACCCAGCCAAATGCAAATGGGACATTATTTCCTGTTCCTAAAGACATTGTTGCAATTGGTGGTGGAGGAGACAATTGCAGATCACTGACAACTCCAAACAACCAAGCAGCAGTTCCATCTCCTCCAGCAACCTGATCAATGAACTAAACATATGATAAAGATGGCCATTGGCATAATACAGTTTAATGTAATAAAGATGGCCATTGGCATAATACAGCTTAATGTAATAATAATCCTCAGTCGTCGATCAACTCACAATTATTCTTAATCGTTCTTGTATCAAAGGAGCTAACTGATCTCCATTGAGTTTGAGATTTTCAAGAGTGTGGTACAGTCTGCGTAAAACGTCATCAGGAGCCTCTTCTTCTAAATTAAAAACCTTGTACGTAAAACGTAAAACATTGGTCAGATTTGGTATAAATGAATTAAGCAACCTTGAATTCGATTAAGTCAATCAAATGCCAAAAATATATATATACCTGATTCTGACTAAGGGTGGAACGATACGTGACAATAAGTTCACCACCCAACTGACCACCGCTCTTAGGGTTGATAAAGACTATTGTAGGGTATGCGGGTGCATTCGGAAGAGCCTCAACCTTTCCACCCGGAACGAGCATGTAATCAGGAATGTGGAAATCAAGTAAAAAGTTGTCTGAAGGGGATTTTAACTTATTCATTCTGGAACCAACTGCAAATTATAACATTCATAGGAAAAAAGTTAAGGGATTTAATCAATGGAGTCAAACAAATGCATGTTGGTAATTTATAACATGCACTCGTGCATAGAAAAAATTAGCTTCAATCACTTGTTTGTATTTATGCAAACCGTCTATGCACAAATACATACCATCCAGATGGAGGATTCCCAAGGTGTTATTCAGTTTTTTTTTTAAAGGTTTTCCCTGAACCTCCCTCTTAATCAAGAAATGAGTTAAAATATAGAACCTAGTTAACTTTCATAGTGTTTGCATCCAAAGGGTGATCAAGAGAAGTTCATGTAGAAATGAACTAAAGTGAGAATACTGATATTTTGATACGTACAGTCAGACATATATACCCTTTATTGCCATCGAACTCAATGGTCTCTACCACATTGTGCAAACAACCGGTTGCACCCTTAACAACTCGTGTTTCAACTATCAACTTAATTGTCACATAATCCTTAAGGAACTCTCGGAAACACTAGTGTGCCAAATGCGTTTAAAAGGATTACTACAAATTAAAGAAAACCTATCAATGTAATTGTAACCAAACATTATTTAAGGTACATAAAAAACAATTCAAAACCATCTAAAATTTACGACACGATCGTACCAGATAAGAACTGTAAAAATTATATTTGAGGTCATCATTATATTGATATGTACTTGCTACAAATTGAATACCAACATTTCTCAATATATTAGTAATTGTTATAAATTCAAATGTAGTTAATCATTTTTGTTGGATATTAAAATTAGTTCAATGAAATCATACCAATGCTGAAGTTGAAAATAAGCTCTTTTGGTCTAAAATCTGAATAAATTTTGCAGAGAACCGAAGATCATCAAATCGTGAATTTATTGGAAAAATAGTTTCGAATATCATACTGAAACTTCTATTGATCGACGTACCAACGATTCTTCATTAACATCATCCATATTACAACATACTAGTCATTAAACTCAATTAAACTACCAAATCACATAAAATGATCAAGAACACATCCACAATAGAAGAATCAATTAATGTAATTCGATGCACATTTCGTTTCAGAATCAAACGAGTACGGAAATTCCGAACGTACCTTGTGAGCTTTATCGGTAGAAAGAGAATTTCAGATCTGAAAACTTTAGGGAGTATTGAAATAAGAGAATAAGTCGTTAATAATCATTTCTAACATCATACTGAAGATTCAGCTTATTATAATGAAATTACAAATATAGTCCCTGAATTATTGGCTAAACTACAGATATAGTCCAAAAATTACATTTTTTGCACTATTGATCCCAAACAATCATTTTTTTTCAGAATTAATCTTTTACTATCGAGAACGTAAGTCGTAATAATATGATAATGATCGAGAGGGAAACGCCTCTTGACTATTGATAAAAGTGACCATTAATCTTACGCTTATATAATCAATAGATCGATAACTTAATTAGTTTCGTAGAGTTGTTTAAACCTTAAAAGTTACAACAATTTACTAGCTACTTGCTTAAAAATAATGAATCATTGAGTCCATTGTTAAAGATAGTAACAAAAGCATCCATTTGTTTAGCAGGAAGCGACAAACCGATTTCAAGATCTTCGGGAACTTCCTTGCCAGCGTTCATTGAAATTGAACCATTGCAATCTATCGATATAGTCTCGTACTTTTTCGGCTTTCCCCACCCAAAATCGATGTCGTAAATCTTCAACTTTGGAGTTCCGGCGACCCCAATCTTGGCCGGAATCTTTTTCGGTGTTATAAATAACATTTCGAACCATAATTCGGCTTTCTTTACCAATCCCTCCTTATTCTCAACTGTTTCACTTATACCCTTTCCTAGTGATTCAACAGCGATAAGAAATCCCTTGCCGCCTGATAACATCATGCTCTTTGTGATCGCGGTGCAAGCGCCCACACAATTACCGAAATAGGTTTCGGAAACCGGTGGATCCATACGACTCCTGAAATTCGCCATGCAAACAAAACGTTCCAGCTCGTCTTGATCACTCTTTCTTTCTTGAATTTCAGTACGCGATTTGGAGATGCAACTCCATACGTAAGCACACGCTACGGAAAACGATGATACGTACCCTAAAGTTGGGAGTTCCGCCGAAATCCATTTCTTGACGGAATTGATTTTTTCTTTGGTCAATATAAAGGTGGCTCGCACTTTAGATGGCAGGCCACCGAGCTCCGGGGGTTGAAACTCCTGATTAACAGTTCCAACCCCAGGCTGATTCATATAAATCTCATCTAAAGAGTCAGGGTATTTGATCGGTCTCTCATAAGACGGCAAACACCCTTTAGCCAAGAATAACTCATCCGTACCATGCCTAGCTATCGAAGTCCACGCTTTCAAGAAATTGAATTTGGTGCTTGCATCACAAAGCACGTGGTGATTCGTGATCCCGATCGAGAAACCCCGGTTCTCGAAAAACGTCACTTGGACTGCGAATAACGGGATCGCCAAAAAGTCGGATACTTTAGCGACACGACCTAGTGGAGGTACAAGAGGATAAAACTTGTCACACGCTCGAGGATGGTTTCCTACAAGATCGTTGAAATCAAGATCAGTTTCGGCGATTGTTAGCACGACGGAATCGCCTTCAAGGTGGCGGATTTCGGGTTTTTTTCGGAAATCGGAATTGTTTGAATTCGGAAAGACAATTAAGTTGCTTGCAAATGGGAAATAGTGTTGAAGAGTGATGGATAATGAGTGTTTAAGAATGGGAAGAATTGTTTGGATGAAATGTGGTTTAGAGCGTGTGAATTCATAAAAGAAAAGCTGGTGAATAGGAAAGTGAAGCAGAAACATAATATCGAAGAAGGTAAGCGGCAGTGTCCTCTTGCCGACGGTGGCCGGCGGCGGAGAGATTCGGCAAACTTCAAGAACAGTCGACATATCGGTGGTGGAGGGCCCCTTGAGGAAATTAATGTTATTTTGAAAACCAATTGCTTTTTGCATTCTCTTTTGAAAACCAAATGCTGTTTCTCTATCGTCCATTAAAATAACTATAAAATATACAACTTATTAAAAAAAATTAGTTTTGTCTTTTAGTTAATTTTCTTCATGAATCACTAAAATGGTCATAGGTCCGTAAATAAAAGATCCGTATTTTATTGAGGGATCAAAATGTAATAAAAAAGTTTTTGAAACAAGTCCGTAGTTGTGGGTACTAAATATGTAAATTCTGAAAGCACATCCACAATTTTGCGGAAATATTTTTGCAGACCTAGAGGTGTAAACGATTCGAGCTTTTTTTATTAACCTGGATATCTAACCTGCTAAGCGAGCCGACTAATCCAGGGCGACAACCCGCTTCAGGAGTAGCTCGGAGTCACTGCATTTGAACATCAGTGGTAACAAGGGGATATTTTTAACGAGCTACTCGAACTCGAGCTTAATAATACTCGAGCTTGAGTCGATCTCGAATACAAAAGAGAACTCGTTTAATTAACTTAACGAGTCGAGTTTTATAACACTAATGTTCGACTTGACTCGTTCGAAAACTCGAGTCGATTTTTCGAGCCAAACCGAGCTATTCGAGCATACACTTTTTTCGAGACAAACATGCTCGTATATTTATTAATTATACAATAAAAATATAAGAATTATTTAGTTCAAGCCGATAAACGAGTTAATCGATTCCGAGTTCGAACCCATAAACGAGCATCGAGCATCGAGCTCGAAAACTCAAAAAATATTTGAGCTCGAGCCCAATATTGAAAAAGTTAATCGAGCTCGAGCCTAGTGTTTATTTTTCGAGTCCGGTTCGATTAACCTTCTACTCGACTTCATTCAGCTCATTTACACATCTATGAGGACCTAGACCAAATTTATATATTTGGTCCCCACAATTACAAATGGGTTTAGAAATTTCTTTTTTATACTGTTTGACCCTCCATAAATTATGGATCTGCCTTTTGCAGACCTATGACTAGTTTAATGATTTTATGCAAGGCTAAAAGCGTAAACCAAAAGTCGAAAACGACTATTTTAATTAATTTCTCTTTAATAAAAGTATTTTATGATCAACAATTTCCATAATGGCAGATATTAGATGTGATTTTAATACCATGTCACTCACATTCAATAAACATGATTTTTTTTATAGAGTGAATTACATATTTGGACCCTCGTGAATACCCGTTTTTAAGTTTTGGTCCCTCCAAAGATAGAAGTACATTTTTGGTCCCTAAAATGAGTTTTTAGTACAAATTTTCCCTTCCCCCTGACGCCGTCCAAAATGTTGCCGTTAGCCATCCCATGTGCCCTCATGTGAGGGGTATTTTTGTCTTTTCATATTTTCTCCCTCTTTCCTTTTATCTCCTTCTTGATAAGAACACCACTCACAGTAGCCACCATCTATCTACCACCACCACCATCTAGCCTTCACCCACAGCCACATCCAAACACAGATTCAATTACAAATCAAATCCCTAAAAACAAAATCCAACTAAATTCAAATCCATAACTTCTCTTTATTTAGTAGTTTAATTTTTTGTTCATAAAAATCTAAAAACATTTTATATGAATCAAAAATCTCAAGATCATTCATATAAACTCAAGAACATTTTAGAACATTCACATAAATTGTAAGGACTTAAATTCATATGAATCATAAGAATGTATGAACATGTTCCTGGAATACTCAACACCACCCCAAACCACCGCAGACCACCATTGCCAGCCATCTCAAAGTCAAGTACAAAAACAAATGATAAAAAATCCAAATAGAAACGTAGATGAACATTCAAAATCCAAATACAAACACACATGGACAAAAAAAAATGCATAACATTCAAGTATTATAATTTCAAGAAGAACTGTAGATGAATAAATCAGAACAAGAAACTGAGAAAAATTAGAACCTGAATCTACAACTAAATGCAAGAAGAAAAGTTACATTTAGATTGAAATACAAACAAGAAAAACCCTACAGAAACTAAATCTAAGCATACTACAAATCCAATATGAAATTTCTAAAATAAAAAACGAATCCAGATCTGGATTTATAAAAACCTTCAAAAGGGAGGACGCTGCTTCAAATCTCGAACTGTTGCTTCAGATCAGACCGGTGATGTTGCTTCAGATCTTGACTGGTGGTGGCGGTGATGGTGATGGATACACGGTTTCTTCAGTTCTTGAAAAGGTTAATTTCAATAAAAAATAAGGCTAGAAATGAAAAGGGGGCTTCATCGGAGAAAGAAGATGGAAGCTATGGTGTTTCCGGAGAAAAGGTGTGGGTGGGTGTGGTTTCCGGTGGAAAGAGGGGGGAAAGGGAGGGCGGTGAAGGAGGTAGTGAGTGGAAAGGGGAAGTGGAAAGAATTTGGGGTAGGTGGCAAGTGGGTTTTTTTTGGAAAGGGTATCCTCGGCACTTGTCTAGACTAATCCCTGGCAGGTGGATTTTAATTCCCAAAGTAATCATTTTTTTATATTATATAGTTTCTAAGAAATTAAAATATTATTAAAAATTATATGTTATTTATTTTTAAGGAAAATAAAAACAAAAGTTAAAAGATTAAAATGTCCCTCACGTGAGGTGCACGTGAGATGGCTAACGGCCACATTTTGGACAACGTCAGTGGGAGGGGCAAGTTTGTTCAAAAAAACTCGTTTTGAGGACCAAAAATATACTTTACCTTTAGAGGGACCAAAACCAAAACCAAGTATTCACGAGGGACCAAAAATGTAATTCACTCTTTTTATAAGTACATTATTTTATTAGTTACAAAAGAAAACAAAAGTTGTCATAATAGGACCCACTTTTAATTGAAAGAAACGTAGTGAAATTGACCTTGTCCGGATACAACGTATGTCCGAAAAACGTTCATGATTGCGATAAGTAACATAAGAAATATAAAAAGTGGGTTTTTATAAAAACTTTCATTGAAGATGCGGTCAGACAAAATTCTTGTAAAGAGTTTTTATAAAATTCTCACTCTTTAACTTTTTGTATAAAAACCTTGGCTCTTATCTTATAAAGTTAAAGGTTGGTATAAAATGATAATTTGCTAGTATTTTTATATATTTTTTTTAACTTTTATATCCAATCTTTATATCTTTATATATATAAAGGAACAACCTTAAAGAATGATGTGGAACCAGGAAAGAATTGAGCATTCTCAAATGGTAAATTGTGGTTGAGTTTTAGTTGTCCCACATTAATGAAGAGTTAAAAGTTTTGAACAAAGTTGTGTGTATATAAGAAAGGTGGATTGAATGTTTTTGTGTCAAATCATGGGTTTGACTCATGGGGATATCTTATTTTGAATGACCCTAATCTTTATATATATCTTTATTTTTATAAGTCTTAAACGGTTAGTTAGTTATTGTTTAGAAAATTTAAGACTTACATCTTTTATTGCATTAGGTACAACCATCTCATGCATGCCTCCTCGACGTTCAATGTTTAGAAATTAGAATTAGATTAATTTTAATTTTTAAGTTACATTTTAGACCCTTAGATTTTGTTATTTAATTGATTTTATTCCCTTCCTTTTATAATTTTTATTTCACACCCTTTTCATTTTAACATATAAAATTTTATATCAACTAAAACCTACATAAAAACATATTATATTTTGTGGTAAATTATACCATTATAATCGTCTCCTCAATACGTTCAAAATGAGCTTAATATCAAGTATTTTACGATTTATAAATCTTATAAAAAATCATGAATATGTATTACCTTATTTTTTTAATCTTTTCTATTAATACCTTAACTTTTGATTTTTTATTTTACTTTTACACCCCATCTACGTATATCTATCTATATATACTATTTCAAGGGTCGTGAATGTGTTTTCTTTACGTTATTACAATACAAATGATGGAATTATTGTTCTTTATTTCCTTTTTGGAACTTTTGAAGCAATGTCCATACCGTCCATCATTTTTTTCGGACTTTTCCGTCTAATACTTTATATATTATTTATATAGCTTTATATTCATATCTTACCAATTACTTATGTAATAAGTCATTATATATGTATTATTATTGATGAATCTAATTTTTTGTTGAAACATGTTTTTTGGATTTTCTTTGTTGGATTAATGGTTTGTTCTTAGTATAAAATATAAAAAATCAGCGATTTTTAGTGAATTACTTGTTAAAATTCCCCCCATTTCCATACTAAATACACACAACACACAAATGATCTAACTAAAAACAATTCATTTAGTTGCATTGCAGCGGGTACACTTCTAGTATATATAAAAGGAACAACCTTAAAGAATAGTTATTGTGGTTGAGTTTTAGTTGTCCCACATTGATGAAGAGTTAAAAGTTTTGAACAAATTGGTGTGTATATAAGAAAGGTGGATTGAATGTCTTTGTGTCAAATCATGAGTTTGGCTCATGGGGATATCTTATTTTGGATGACCCCAATGTATAAATATGGTTGAAAACCAAACCAACCGAATGGTAAATATATATATATATATATATAACCATAGCTGAAAACCAAACCAACCGAATGATAAATCTTGAAATGTGATTTATTTGCATATCCCACATTGGTGGAAAGAAGAAAGTTGAAGGAATGAAGTGGTGTATATATATATATATATTGATGCAAGTCATGTTGTTGATTCAAATTAGCCAACACTTTCATTTGCAATTCTGATTATGATAGTTGAGTATTGTTGAAGTCTTGAAATGTGATTAACTTTGTTTATCTCATATAAAAGATGACTTTAAAATATTGAGATGACATATTAAGAGTTGTGTGTTTTAAAATCTTGCAATATGGTTGCTTTTGGAGATCCCACATTGATGAAAATTGGATACATTGATAAAATGTGATAAGTATATATATTTTGTCTATCACAAATTGGTGGAAAGAAGAAAGTTGGAGGAATGAAAGGACATATATATATATATGTGTGTGTGTGTGTGTGTGTGTGTGTGTGAGAGGTGGATGAGAATTTTTTGATGCAAGTTATGCTGTTGATTCAAATCACTTCCATTTGCAATTCTCATTATGATAGTTGAGTGTTTTTCAAATCTTGAAATGTGGTTAATTTTGTTTGTCCCATATAAAAGATGGCTTTAAAATATTGAGATCACATATTGAGAGTTGTGTGTTTTAAAATTTTGCATTGTGATTGGTTTTTGAAGATCCCACATTGATGAAAAATTGATACATTGAGAGAGTGTGATAAGTATATATATTTTGTTTATCCCACATTGGTGAAAGAAGAAAGTTGAAAGAATGAAATGTGGTTAAGTTTGTTTATCCCATATAAAACATGACTTTATATACACATATTTCATTTCATTTCATGTTATTTATATTTATATTTATATTTATATTTTTATATATAAAGAGTAAAAACCAAGAGAAATGACATGACACTATGTGATTGATAATTTCTAGATATTGAATTGTTGTTAACTTTGTCTATCTCAAATTGATATAATTTTTTTATGTTGTAACATGTTGGTGATCAATTAATGATAAAGAAGCCAACTTATAAAAAAGGTGATATGTTGATATATGAGGAGAAAATGGCCAAATTTTTTTACATGAATGTTCATTTATGATAATTTTTATTCGTTTTGTATTAAATGGTTAATTTTAGTTTAAAATTACAATTTTTTTATAATATATTGTCTTTTAATTTATGTAATTATTTCCACTCATTAAGTATTATTGCATTTCATTCATCATCGAGTAATAAATTATGTTTTTCCTTAACCTACTTACATATTTTATAACAATAATATCTCGCCACCGCGCATGCGCGGTGCCACACACTAGTATAATAATTAATATGTATATATTTATTTAAAGTACCATCGTGGAGTTTTATGTAGCTTATTTAATTTGTTGAGTTGGAAATGACTGGAATGGAAAAAGTATAAAAAGTGGGTTCTTATAAGAACCTCCATTGGAGATGCCACCATACAAAATTCCAAATAGTTCAATAACCCGATTAACTTCCGCTGCCAACTCGTCAAACTTTCATTTAATAGGTTTGGGACCGTTTACCAAATGCTTATCGACATAAGTCTACATCTTCACTTATTTTGTTGGGTAAAATTTTTGGCTATCAAAATGAATGTTTGTAAGCGACTCTTACCTAGTAAGCACTAACTAGGTAAAAGTCTTCTCCATCACTTATCAGGTAAGAACTTTATATTGTTGTCACAATTCATGTCAGGTAAGATTTTGGGACCTTGTCATGCACACGTGGTAAGGTATTGTCATGCTCACCTGGTAAGGTATTACTCGAAGCAACTTTATTTGGGTTAAACGGAGCTCTTGGTTGATAGGGCTGTCGGAAGGACTTTAGCTAGAATTATGGAGGTCTTTGGGCATCAAAAATGTTGTTATAGAATTGCGATTGTTTCCCTTAAAAACCCCCATACTGTTAGACCACATAATTCTTATGTGTGAAAGTATGAAAAAGCAGCCAAGTGTTGAAGTTCAGAACCCTTTGCAGAAGAACCAGAAGCTAATCTCGGCAAATAAAAAACCTCGGGCCTCCTTCTGGACTCAACACTCCTTGTCAAATGATCAAGTGTGAATCCCATGTGTCTCAAACATTCCTGCCTAAAGTTTGTTACAGCACCTTTACACGTGGAAGCTCTCAATTGGTGTATGCTCTGACTTTCCTTTTGTAGGCTATAAATAGATGCTCATGCTTTGTTCCTTTGTACGCATATAGAGTATGATTAGATACGATTGAGAAATTTCTTTTTACACACAGTAATGTAAGAACTATGAGAGACATGATGATCAACTCTATTGTACTTTGAAATTTCTGAGATCAATATACTTGATGACTGTGGTAGCTAAATCAATCTGGTGATATCTTCTTCTATTACGTTGTTGTCAGATTTATGTAACCTGTAAAATCAACACTAAAAATAAACCTGAGCACAAGTATACACTTTAGCCTATTATCATATTGTAACAAGTAATAATGGTATAATTGAATATCGTTCCCACAAAGATGATATTAATGTTTTTAGTATAAAAAGCCTGGTTCTCAACGAATTGATTTCAGATGGCGAATTCGAGAAATTTTGTATTATCTTAAAAAGGAGTTGGTTTGATTATCACTTTAGAGAAAAATCAATTTTAAAGAGAAGCAAGGGATGTAAAGTTTTGTCAAGACGAAAATAGGTAATTAGATAAAAAGATATTATAGTGGGATGATCATCGTCTCGAAAGGTTGATATTTTTCGTAATCTTATTTAAGGTCAACCCAGTTTTTTATACCAATAATTAGTTGTCAATTAATTAGAAGCGATATTTAATGAAATATCAACCGTCTAAATTGCAACAACTTAGAGACCACATTACTATATTCGAGACACGCTTTTATCGGGTTCCAATCTTGACGTTACCTTACATCTCAAGCTAAAGTTTTTAGCCTTTCATCACTTGGAGCCTTTTTATAAAAGATTCATAAAACCGATTTTGTAACTAACGGAAATGGAAAATAACTAAAGTTTAGAAAACGACAATTAAAGCTTAAAAGATGGCAAAGTCACTTTTGGGAGTTGAGGAAAAATTTATAAAACATTTAGAAACAAGGTAAGTAATTAAAGATTTAAGCAAGCAAGTAAAAGAGGGATAAGAGTTTAACCAAACAATATGTCAAACGTGAACACACAAGTGGATCTTGGGCCTTGGGATGCAAATTGTGATTTTATCAACCATACTTGATGCTAATTCTTGAGATTACTTGCAAGAAAATGCCATATATTGATAACTTAGAACTTACAAAGTGTTACCATGGATGAAAACTATGGAGGAATTGTTAACCACAAACACAAGCTTGAAGACTAGAAAACTACTACACAAAGTGTGTTCCCACACTTGAAAGTGGGATATTGAAAATGAAGGATGAATCTACATTCACCAAGCATATCTATATATATGCATTTCCATGGGCCTTTGCCAACCATCGACTAGCAAAAATAAATAGTTACTAGTACTAAGAGTTTACCAAGCCCAAAAGAATACAAGACTTGACCCAAATGAATAAAACAGTGCGACCCACAAAAATACACAAAATTCAGTCCAACTATAAGATGAACTTCGACCCAATCCAAAGTCCGACGCGATTGATTCATTTGGTAATCTTCAAAAATGCACATTCCGCTACTCGCTTAATCCAATCTGCAAAAGACGAGAATGAATGACATACATTTTGCGGTTTTATGGCATTTTATAGCTTAAAATCTTATACTTTATTATTATTTAGATAAACATCTAAGAAGATATAAACAACAATAATAAATGAAAAAAAAACTTGATGAGATTTAACTAAAACAAACTAAATTTAGAACAAAAAAGTAAGGTTAATAAATCAACCTTATATCATACGTCATTTACTGTTTATACCCATTTTTATTAGATCTTATATCTTCCGCTCATACTCTTTCTAATTTTATCTAAATCAAGATAATCTGGTATCCAACACTATGGCGTTCACATCTTCTGGAGTCACAATCACATATTTTTGATGTTTCGGACAGACGTCTGTCAAATGGCCTACCTCCATGCAAATCCCACAAGCCTTTACTACCGAATCAAGGGGGTAGAGAATAGAGCCCGCCTTCAGCGTGGTACTTTAAAGAGAAAGGGAATGCCTTTAACTTTATCAGATCCTTAGAAACGTCATTGGATTTCATGCTTAAAAAAACTACATGGAATTCTTTCAAATGATTATTCGAGTTCTCGTTCTCCATCCTATAATAAGTGGATAAAAGATGGATCAAATCGGTATAAGAATAAATTCACCGTTACCTACCGGATAACTTATGCAAATGGGCAGTTGGGCGGCATCATGTGTCGCCCAACTCTCCTAGAGTGAACTCCTCTTCTTCATCCATCTTGAGTTTTGGCTCCTCTTTCTCTCCTTCTATTGCCTTTCCTTCTTTCTTTTTTCACCCAAATCGCTCGATAGATCAATATCTTACCAGTATTTACCCCACGTAACGAAGTCTCCTCACCTGACTTCTTTTAAAGCTTGACTTGTTTCCTCAGTCACTTTGTGGTTCATTCGATTTCTATATTAAGTGACAAAGGTTAACCTGCCAAAGAAGATCTTGGCATAAATTAAATGCACTGAGTCCGCGGTCGTAGCACCAAAAATTTGACGGATGTCGAGTCCACCAAATAATAAGTTCCAACTACTAGTCAATTACAACCAAGATTGTAATAGCGATAAGTCGGCCTTATCCACGGGGATTCGGTTTTAACTTATTATAGTTAATGAATTCAAGTATAAGAATGGACAATTAAAAGTAAATACGAGGGGGGGGGTTGATTTGCTTAATTAAACTAATCATGGAATTCAAATTGATTAGAAAAGAAATATATTAAAACCCCAACAATGGTCCACTCTTGATTACATTGAAAATATTTATCATTGGTTCCAGAAACAAATAGCAAACTAATTCCAGTTTGACTATCGTTATCAACCTGTTCTGATGACCTAGATTTTTCCATGGCAGGGTAGCATTTTCCTCTGTTTTGCCTTTCTATGACCACTGTTCCGTACGACCTTCTTAAGCACGACAAAAATAATTCCTCGCGTTTTCTCTCCCGAGTCTTGCTCTAATCAATGTAAAACTTGAATTAGGCTTAAAAAAACATAATTTAGGCCTATTAAAATATAAAAGTGGAGATTTTGAGCTTATAAACACATATTAAATCATAAAAATTCGATGCTATCAGGTGCCATATTCTAGTGCAATGGGTTCAGTTATGTATGTCATAACTTTTACCTAGCCTAGCCTAGATTATATTATTAGCATGGTGAACAGGTACATGGCAAACCTGGGTCAAGAACATTGGAGAGGTGTTTAATGGATCTTCATATACTTAAGAGGCATGGATTTGTGTTTGCATTGTGGGAGGTTTTCTATGGGAATACTTAATTAGGTATGTGGATTTTGATCATGCGTAGGACCTGATTAATAGAAGATCAATGTTAATCCCCGTTACAGATTTTGCATGCGATTATGCCACCTCTCATTGAGAGATTGCTTAGGAGCATTCAGTACCAGTACTGTGACAAAGTCAATGTCAGTTTGGCCTAATATCCAAGCTTGCGAACAGTAGCTTGCTCACTAGCGCCCTTACAAGAAACGGGCATTCATTTATTTATGTTCGTTTAGCATCTTAAGTAACGAGCATGAACCAACAAGAACAAGCTTATTTTCTTGATGAAAGAACACAAACAAAAGAAATTTGCTCCTTTTTGTGTTCATGTTTATTTGTTTATTTGGTTAAGTTAAACGAACGAATATAAACATGCCTCCGTTCTTGTTCGTATTGTTCCAATCACTCCAAAGCCATCTAGTAAGTTGCCAAGTCGCATAGCATTGGAAAATTAAACATGGACTTAGGGCACACATCTTTACTATGATAACATTAATGCCTTTATAAGAAATTGAATAACTTCCAAGATAACATTTCAAAATGATCGAGCACAATTGCACAAATGATTTAACTTTAAGAAAAACAAAAGGTAATAAACGTAACAATGCCTTTATAAGAAATTGAATAACTTCCAAGATAACATTTCAAAATGAGCACAAATTAAGAAAAACAAAAAGCAATAAACTAAAACCATCCTTATATATTGCTACATCATCAGGATTTTTCTTCAGAAATTATGCTCTCTAATTCTTCCCCATATATAGTCATAAAAACATCCATTTGTTTAGCAGGTAGGGACAAACCAAATTCAAGATCTTCTGGTGATTTGCTGCTCACATTAACAGAAATCGATTGACCGAACTCAATCGATATCGACTCGTACTTTTTCGGCTTCCCCCACCCGAAATCCAAATCGTAAATGTCGTGCTTCGGAGTTCCAGCCACACCGACCGTCGGAAATGGTACCACGAAATTATCCAACCATGTCTCTGCATCTTTCAGCATTCCTTTCTTGTTCTTTACCGTTTCCCTTATCGTCTTTCCGACTAATTCAACAGCATTAACAAATCCTTTGTTTCCTGTTAGTATGCTCCTTTTGATTGTTGCAAAACATGGCCCAACACAATTGCCGAAATAGGTTTGCGGAACTGGTGGATCTAAACGAGATCGCCAATCTATTACACAAGAAAACCTTTCTAGTTGATCATTTTCGCTAATATTTGTTCCTTCAAGATGCAAACGTGATTTCGTTATGCAACTCCATATATAAGCACAACCTAACGTGAACGACGATACGTATTCTAGTCGTGGAAGTTGGACTAACAACCATTTCTTTAGCGAATTGATGCGTGCCCGTGTCAAAACAAACGTGGCACGAACTTTATCGGTCGTGCTCACAAGCCGAGGAGGCCGGTAGTTTTCATCTAGAGCTCGAATCACATGTGGATTCAAGTAGATTTCATCTAACAATTGAGGGTATTCGATAATTCTATCATAAAATGGAAACGATCCACTCTCTAAGAACAACTCATCCGTACCATGTTTCGCGATAGAAGTCCACGCCCTCAACAAATCGTACCTAGTACGTGCGTCAGAAAGGGTGTGGTGATTCGTGAGCCCAATTGTGAATCCCGAATTCTCGAAGATCGTCACTTGCACCGAAAAAATAGGGAATTTCACAAAGTCAGATACTTTAGAACCACTTTCTAGAAGTGGTACTAAAGGATAGAACTTGTTACAATCTCGAGGATGGTTTCCGATAAGATCGTTGAAATCGAGAGTAGACTCGGCGAAAGTAAGCGCGACGGAATCACCCTCGACATGACGGATTTCGGGTTTTCTAACAACATCTGAAGGATTTGAAGATTGAAACACGATCAAGTTACTTGCAAATGGGAAAAAGTGTTGTAGAGTTATGGATAAAGAGTGTTTCAAAATGGGAATAACTGTTTGTATAAAATGGGATTTTGAATGATGAAATTCGTAAAAGAAAAGCTGGTGAATTGGATGAAAAGTTAACCATCCAAAATCAAAGAAAGTAAGTGGAAGTGATCTTTCACCGACGGTGTTTGGTGGTGGTGAAATACGGCATTTCTCAAGAACAGATAACGATTCATTGGTGGCAGCCATTTTTGGTTGATTTTTTGTGGTTTGTTTATGGCTTGAAATTAAAAGGTTTCTTTATAGATCTATAAGAAAATTTAAAAATCACGTTCAGTCTTCTTTGCCGGCTCCAACTTCGTGGTCAAAGATTTTTGGAGTGTTATGAGATTCGAACTTAGTGGCATATGCTAATTTCTAATTCCACATCAATTTTTTATGTTATTTTATTCTATTTTTACTAAATCTTAAAAGGTAATTCGATTTAATTTTTATTGGAGCTTCAGAGGTTAATCAAGCACTTTGAAATGTTTTCTGATTTTTATTATCTATTTATGGAAATTTTAATCGAATAGTCAATTTTCAATATAGATTTCAATTTTTAACTACTTTGACTATTCAATATAGATTTCAATTTTTAACTGCTTTTTAATACTATTTTGTGAAATAGAGTTTCTACTTAAAGTGCATATTATTTTAAAAAATCGACTTTTAGGCCTTACGGAGAAATTCAAGTTTCTAAATAAACTATGTCTTACTGGCAAAAAAGAGACGCATAAAGTTTACGCATAACAAACATTCTTTCTTTATACAGGGAGTTTCTATTTTCTGCGCAAAAGTCGAATTTTTTTTAAATGGACTTTAAGTACATAAAATATAGAAATTTTTTTATGTAAAGTTTCTGCATAAAATTTTATGTAAAGTTTCTGCATAAAATGTGACACTGTGACTATTTTAGTATAAAAATTATGAAAAATGACTAAAAATTAAAAGTAATTTATCTGATGGCTATTTATTCATTTCATTTATTTGCCATATTTTAAATTCGGGATTTTTGGTCACATGCCAAGGAAAGAACCCATCTAGAAAAGGGTGAATTTTGTACGTTTAAAGACATCACGTTAAAGTAGGATTTAAATTAAATGAGAAACATAAATATATTATAAATATGTAAGAAACACAAATATGTTATAAATTTTTTTTTGATATGCTATTTTTATTATTAAAAGATAGGATTCACATGTATTAATTTTATTACATGAATACTTTTTATATGTAATTTTTTATTTTATTTAGGTGAACCAATTTTTTTTCCACATGTAATATTTTCAAAGTATGAACACAAACATATGTGAAATAATATCTTAAATCATAGGTTTTGATAAAAAAAAATCATATAAACATATTTGTATATTGATTCTCACGACATTATAATATATTTGTGATTCTCATTTGATTATCGTCCTATTAAAGTATGTGCTATATGACACCTCTTTAGTAGGGGTGTGCACGAAAATTTTTGTACTATTGTAGTTTTGAGAATGTAAAAAGTTGGTTTTGATATAGATGTGTGTGAAGAGGAATTCACTTATAGTACTGATGCCATTAACAAGATCTAAAGGTGCCATTAACCTCCCCTATAAACATTATTATTGTAACTAGTATTCGACATCGCGCGTTGCGCGATGATTAAAACACATATCAAATAGGATATAAAAAACTTACGATACTATATCAACTCAAAACTTGTGGATATTAAATTTTCATTTTACATTTGTCAATACCCTTCCAATATTTCAAGACACCTCTCGTCCTCTCATATTTTCAACTATCTCTACCAATATTTCATTTTATCATCAATATGAGATAACAATAAAAACTCAACTATAATTCATTATTTAAGAAATTTCAAATTCTCATTATCACAATACCTTCTAGCAAACATTTCTTTCATATTCTTTTTATTATATTTATATTTATATTCATTATTGTATTGATTTAATTCTAATGAACATTTTGTATTTAATAATATCGAAAGTGAATGTGTTGTTTTTTTAATAAACTATTTTAATCACATTACTTTAAAATTACCATTTAATGCAAAAAATGGATTGCAAGTGTTTCATTTTTAGTCAACCAACATTTTTAATCTTCAAGACATTTCCCGCTCCTTTCGTATACCTAACTAACTTTTTACAATATCTGTATCATTTGATGATGTCATGTGAATCTCTCGAAATTTGTAAAGTGTATGGCCAACCAATAACGATAGTTTCATAGAATTCCTTTATATATTTATATTGCTATAGATTTTCAAGTATTCCCCATCCTTTTATATATTCAACTATATTTTTCAATATTTCTCCTTCTCATCAGCATGAGATAACCAACATCAACCACAATTTGAGGATACAAAATTCTCATTCACCATTTTAGTACCTTATAACTTTCATTTATAGAGTTATATCTTTTTTACTTAAAAATGTGGGATATCCTTGCATTCCTTTCATATACGCAACTACATTTTCTAATATTTCTCATTCTCATTCACGTGAGATAACTCAAACTCAATAATTCGTGATTTGAGCGTATTAAGTTTTCATTATGTTAATACCTTATATCCTTCATTTATATATTTGTGTTGAAATGGTAGCGAAAATATATTATTAGAAAATCCGTAATAAGGTAAGATAAAATGCAATTTGATAACTGACAACTAATGATTATCATTTTCATTCCTTACCTTCTAATACCCCTAACCAATTAACCAAACAATCACTAAATGTAATATAAGACAATAAAATAATTTAGATTGCTTAGATGTAAATTATATATTTCCATTGATATTGTTTATTGTAACGAAAATAATTCATACGTTGTCTTATTTTTATTGTTGCAAAATAATGTTTGGCATAAAGTTAACAATCGGGAAAATGGTTAGTTGCAAGCATATGTGCACTATTATCTGTTATGATGAGTGTATAAAATTAATCTTTCTAATTTTGCATTTTAGCTTATGAGGGATGTTTTTCATCTTAATTATTAACAAATTTTGAAATAGGCTGCAATAAAAACTACAATCAACAACCATATAAATGTACTTAGTTGAAGAAAAAAAAACGATTTCATACATAAAAAACAATATAGTATAAGATTTTTTTATATTATAAATTCATATCCACCAGAAGATGAAATATGCACTTTAAATGATACATATTCATTTATTGAACATACAAATGATATATATACAAATGATGATTTGATATATATACAAATGATGAAATATGCACTTTAAATGAGAAATGCTATATAGCTTCATCACTATGTGAGATAATACATCAAACTTTGTTGGTGGAGTAAAGTTAAAAAACCTAGGAGATATCTAACTTGTAAAACTTTTGTCATCATTTTGGAACCAAAGAAAATTTTCATGTATATTGCTATCCTACTTATTTTTTGAGATATTAATAGATAGAGAGATGAATAGAGTAAAATGAATATCTAAAAAAAGTTGGGTAGTTTGGAGATTAAACTGGAAGTAAAATTACCAGATAAGCCTTCTTATAATGGAATATACAGATTTCATTTAAGGGTAAAAAAATCTTTAACTTATTTGATATTTTAAAAATTCCAAATAATGAGAAAATCCTTAGAAGACTAATGTGACAAATCATCCTTGTAGGTTTTCGTAAATGAAAGTTAGTCTAGTTTTAAACATGATTCAATCATTAAAGGTCAAGAAAACAAATTTTGATAATATTAGTTGTTTTACGTTGTTATAAAACTTCGATTTCTCAAATGTAACTATAAGCAAATCTATTAGTATATATATCAAATCAATAAATAAATATAAAGATGTAAATTTACGACGTCTTTGCGGGTATCAATGTAATATTTGGATAAACAGTACACAAATATTCTTTTATCGGTGTGGGTTATGCTCCTGAGAATAAAAAAAGAAAAGAAATGAGAGGTAATAATATATCATGAAATTATAAAATAGACAAAATTAAGATTAGACTGAAATTGAAGGAGTGGTTGAATGAAAGACTTACACCTAGTAAAATATATGTCTACCGTGGTGACGAAACTTTGATTCTATTCCGGATATTTGGCTATGTTTAGAGCTTGTTCATGCTTGTGTCACTTACTACAAAATAACTTAAAGATCATATGAACTTGACTATAAACAAAAGTTCATATTTTAGATCGATATTTTAGTAAGACAAAATGTGTTACAAGAAGAGAATGAGAGATAGGTTGTTGTATGACAAAAAAGTGAAAAAACCAATAACACATCCAACAAAAACAAAAAACAAACATTTGTGCTTAAATAAGGGAAAATGAATGATTAATTAACATAAATGAAAGAAAATGAATGATTACTCATCCTCATTAGGAATTCCTTTTATATAGATATAGATTATCATTTCAGTTCTATGTCCAAATCACCACCTAAACATTTTTCAGATCTTTTGTGTTTGGTTATGCTGGTATTGTCAGTTTAGACATGCTAGAACAGTTAATATAAACCAAAATATAAGGACATGGACAAAAAGATATTATATTTCTTTCATATCATAGAGAGCTGTTGAATCCAGTTCAGGGGCGGATCTGTAGGGTTGCTTACGGTGGCATGGGTCATCGTATTATTTATTCGGCGAAGGGTAAAAAATTAAGGTTTGTGGAAGCTTGTGCAACCGTATCGTTTGTTGTGTGCCACCATATATGTTTTAAAACTACCATATGGATACAAGTTTTCCTTAAGATAGTTGGTTTGTAAGGTTTTTCCGACACCCAAGACCCAAGTTCAAATCCCACTAGCTTCATTTTTTTAGTTTTTTGCTTTTAATTTTAAATTTGTTATGCATCTAATAAAAAATCGCAATAAAAAACTTGAACCCAAGACCTCATGTATGAGAATCAATAAACTAACCAATAGACCAATTATGATGTTGTAAAAAATATCTCGATATTTTTTTATAGTTAAACGGTGCACCCGTTCGAAAAAAATTTCTGGATCCGTTCCTGATCCAGGTACCTTGTGTTTGTCCAAGAATCTTTAATAGTTTTTGCTATACATGACATAACATATATGATTAATTTCATAAAGTTTGGGTTATGAATAGATAGATATATAACTGAATAAAATAATCCTAACAAAATATATGATGGTTAATTTCATAAAGTTTGGGTTATGAATAGTTTTTACTATACATGACATAAAATATATGATTAACTTCATCAAGTTTGGATCATAAGATATATGATTAATTTCATTGTCTAGCTTATTTTTTGAAATATTTTAATGGTTATAAGATACTTTATTAAATTATTAACTAGCTATTCTATTGAAACGTTAATTAAATTAACGTTACAATTGAAACGTTAATCCAATCAACGTTACAATAAGATGTGGCAACTTTTTAACATTTTCTTCAAATTTTATCTCTATTATTTCTAATTGTTATCCGTTAATACTACTTTATAATTAGAGTAAACTTCACTTTTGGTTGGTAAGGTTCACTGATTTCTTTAAAAGTGAGACTTGAACTTCAATAAGTGACGCAGCGGGGTTTACGGAAGGATCGACAAGCGTCTAAGTCCTTTGGGGTTGAGAATTACGAAACGTAAAACTCACAAAAATTAAGAGAAAACTCTTAAAATCTCAAAAAGAAGAATGTTATCAATAATAATCTAATTAACAATGAAGTAAGTGTATCCTATTTATAATCTAAACTATAAAAAATAAATCAAACTTAACTAGAAAAAGATAATTACAAAACTTAAATTTAAAACTAATCTTAACTAACTAATTAAACTAATAATTTTGAAAACAAAAGATAATAATAGAAAAAAACAATTAATAACGAAGGTAACTCCATTTTGTTGGAAACGTGGCAAAGAATGGAAACCATGGGTCTATTATGGAAAGCATGACATGGATCAGTGTGTAGTATTGCTCCTTCTTGTTCATCAATAGTAGGTTAGCCGTCCATCAAGGCAGGTCCACTCGCCTTGTTACCCGCCAGGGCGGTTTGATGCCTGTCGAGCCACTTTGTACATGTGTTCGTTTATGTTTTCTTTATTCGATTGCCAAATTTCGGGCTTTCTTTGAGCTCGTTTCCTTTTTCTCCAGAGATCGAAGAAAAACTCTGATAACCCTCGAATCCTCTTTGTATCATTCACCCTCACTTGAAAAAAACTCGCCCTCGAGTTCACTCTAAAAACAAGTTCATTCGATTCCTTCGGACTTCGACGCGATACCAAATCATTTAAAGAACTTTCTTTCTTGGAAACATGATCTATAAATCGGTTTTTAGAATTCAAAAGGGTTGAGTAACCTTCAAGTTCCAAATCTCGTTGTCGTGATTGCCTCCATACGAGCGAGACTTTATCAAACTCAAATCGGTAAAAGGTTACAAAAACTTTACCGGGAACTGTCTCGGTTTGATCCAGAATCGTTGTTGTCGTAATAATGGAAGCATTGTCTTTAGGTTCTTCATTCATGATTTCTTGTGACAACGGTCTCGTTGGCTTAGGAATGCCTTCAACCAGTTCACCTTCGGGTGCTTCTTTCACAAGATCGGAGATGTCTTCTACTAACTCATCTTTGATTTCCTTTATCACGAAACCGAAATCTTTTGTTGATTCTTTGAGATCTGTTTGGATTTCTTCGTGTGATTGTATGACGACGGGGAGAACTTTATCTTCAACTTTGTCGGGCAAGATTACGAATTTTTTCGGTGTTTTCTCACGGATAGAAAATCGTTTGTTTAGGAGCAAAATCGGACCCATAACACGGCTGCAGAGATCGTCATGTGAAACCTTGACGGGTAGGACTTTATCTTTTTGACGTGGCCTCTTAAGAACGGACGATCGTTTGCCTAGGAGAGAAACCGAATCCATACTGTTGTAGATGTGGCCATGCAGAACTATGATCGGTTCCTCGTGCCTGTCCCTTCTTCGACGGTTGTCGTTGTCCGGGTTGGGAAAACGTTTGTTAACGACCGCTGTCAGATCAGCTAGAGCTGCAGTAAGGGCTGCAGTCATCTCGGCTAAGTCTGCTTTGGTAGACTGTTGTTAATCTGCCATGGTTAGTGAAAAGACAGGTAAATCCTGCTCTGATACCAACTAACGCAGCGGGGTTTTGCTGAAGGATCGACAAGCGTCTAAACCCTTTAGGGTTGAAAATTACGACACGTAAAACTCACAAAAATTAAGAGCAAATCTCAAAGAGAAATTTTTTATTAATAATAATCTAATTAACAATAAAGTAAACCTATCCTATTTATAATCTAAACTATAGAAAATAAATCAAACTTAATTAGAAAAAGATAATTACGAAACTTAAATTTAAAATTAATCTTAACTAATTAATTAAACTAATAATTATTGGAAACAAAAGATAATAATAAAAGAAAAAGATTTAATAATGAAGGTAACTCCATTTTGTTGGAAATGTGGCAAAGAATGGAAGCCATGGGTTTATTATGGAAAGCATGACATGGATCAGTGTACTATTGCACCTTCTTGTTCATCAACAGTAGGTTAGGCATCCATCAAGGCACGTTCACCCGTCTCTTGCTACCCGTCAGAGGGTTTTAGGTGCGAGTCGAGCCACTTTGTCCATGTGTTTGTTTATGTTTTTTTTTATTCGATTGTCAAATTTCGGGCTTTCTTTGAGCTCGTTTCTTTTTTCTCCAAAGATCGAAGAAAAACTCTCATAACCCTGGAATCCTCTTTGTATTAAGTCAAGTTTTCTAATAGAATTGGAAGTAGCGCTGAGCTTCGAGGTGGTCTCAACGGGAGTGGCAGCCGGTTTGCAAGAAGCCATGTTGGCCCGGGTAAGAATCTCGGACGCATACTTTTTCTGAGAGAGAAATAGACCATCAGAATTGCGGTTGACCGAAATACCCAAAAAATAATGAAGGGGACCCAGGTCCTTCATTCCGAATTCGGAACTAAGCTGCCGTATGATCTGGGTACGAAGCGTCTCGGACGAGGCGGTGAGAATAATATCGTCCACGTATAATAACAAATACACGGTGTCCCGACCACGGTGATAAATAAACAGAGAGGTGTCACACTTGCTATTCCGAAAACCAACCGTGGATACAAAATTGGCGAAACGAGTGTACCAGGCCCTTGGGGCCTGTTTCAAGCCATATAAAGATTTCTTGAGATAACACACATGATCCGGGAATTCAGCACTCCGAAAACCCGGTGGTTTATGCATAAGGACGGTCTCGTGTAGGTGGCCGTGTAAAAAGGCGTTCTTGACGTCTAGCTGATGAATTCCCCAATTTCTTGATAGGGCTAAACTGAGCACGGTGCGGATCGTGGCCGGTTTGACAACCGGACTAAATGTCTCATAACAATTCACCCCAACTTGCTGTGACCTGCCATTAACAACCAAGCGAGCCTTATGGCGCTCGAGAGACCCATCAGAACGATATTTGTGAGTAAATACCCACATGCACCTAATTATATTGGCGTTACGAGGCCTAGGAATAAGTTCCCACGTATGGTTTTTAATTAAAGCATCATATTCGTCGTTCATAGCTCGCCCCCAGTTACGGTCACGAATAGCCTTAAGATAGGAAGAAGGAAGAGGAGAAATAAGAGGAGAAGGTGGAGGTGTATAAGAGTGAAACAACGCGTATTTAGGATTAGGTTTTGTGATGCCCTGTTTTCCACGGGTAGTCATTTGATGGGTGGGTTGGGGTGCGGTGTGTGGTTGGGTCGGGTTGGGTAGTGGTGTAGTGGGTGGGGGGTTATCTGGAGCCGACGGTAGTGGGATGGATGGTGGTGTATGGGTGGGTGATGGTGGAGGGGTGGTTGATGGTGTAGGCGGTGTATGGAACAAAGTTCGTATAATTGGGTGGGGAGTATCATCGAGGAATGTGTAATCCTCGGGGGAGGATGTAGAAGGTGAGGCGAAAGGGAAAGTTGTCTCATCAAATGTCACATGGCGAGAAATAATGAGTTTATTGGTGGTGAGATCAAAACACTTATAACCATGGTGATTTGGTGGAAACCCGAGAAAAACCGCAGGAGTTGATCTTGGTTGTAGTTTATGTATTAATGTAGGTGGATTGTGTGGAAAGCATAGGCATCCAAAAACACGAAGATGTGTGTATGTGGGTGTGCGACGGTAGAGAAGTTGGGTAGGCGACCGATATGAAAGACCTTTATTTGGAAGGATATTGTGAAGATACGATGCCATAGATAGAGCATGCGGCCAAAAAACGGACGGGACAGAAGAATGCAAGAGAAGTGTACGGGTCATTTTATTTAAAGTTTGTAGCTTGCGTTCGGCTTTACCGTTTTGAGCAGTATAGGGACATGAAAAACGCATTTGAATGCCATTGGATGCGCAAAAATTAGTGAAAGCAAGGTTATCGAATTCCCGTCCATTATCACATTGGAAGCATTCAAGTTTTCTTTCAAATTGGGTTTGAATATAGGCACAAAATTGTTTAAAGATATGAAACGTTTGAGATTTATTAGCGAGCGGAAAAACCCAAACAAAATTGGTGTAATCATCCAATAATAATAGATAATAACGGTGCCCCGTGGAGCTCATAACAGGAGATGTCCAAATATCACTATGAATTAAATCAAACGGTGCAACAGAAAAAGAACTAGAAGGATAAAACGGTAAACGATTGTGTTTTCCTAATTGACATGAATTGCAAAAACAACTAGATCTAGGGTGATTACATGAAATAAAATTTCTTGATAAAAGTTGTTGAAGGATAGGGTCGCCAGGATGTCCAAGGCGGTTGTGCCACAAGGAAGAGGAAAGAGCAGCAAAAGCGGAGGAAGTGATGGCTGTTGAAATGGGATAGAGGTCGCCATGGCTTTCACATCGGAGGATACGTGTTCCCGTCTTCAAATCCTTCACAGAGAAGCCGGAAGGGATCAAATTCGAGTGAGGTGAATTGTCTCGTGTGAATTTTCGAACCGAGATTAAATTTTTGATTAAACTCGGGACGACGAGGACATTATTTAAGGTAAGAGGGGAAGAAGTAGACGGAATGTGAGATTGACCCGTACCCGTAACCGGAAGGGTTTCACCATTCCCGACGAGAATATGATTTTTAGTGCTTGAATTAACAACGTGAGAAATTATACCTGGGTTCGTAGCCATGTGAGAAGTCGCGCCTGTGTCCATGTACCAACGCTCGTCGGGAGGATGTAACGACATTGTATGCATAGCCGAGTCTATGTTGGTGGGAACTTGGCTAGCATAGTGGGCTTGAGCCGGATGTGGGCCGAGAATGCCGGGGCTGCTGGAATTGGGCTTGTATGAAGGCGTTCCCCAAGGTGAAACGGGCATTGTCGGATATGGGCAGGGAGGAACTGCCCATTGTGGCTGCCATGGTGATGGTGTTCGGTTATATGGTGGCGGCGAGGGATACCACGACTGCTGCTGGCTCCGGCCGGTTCCGCCACCCCGAGGAAATTGCCGCCCTCGGTGGCGACCGCGTCCCCGTCCTCGGGAGGACCTGTCACGAGTGTCCGGTTGGCGGTCGTCGTACCTATGGCGATTTTTCGACGAGAATGATTGATGAAAATCGGGAGGTGGACGACGGTCATACCTTGAATTTGATGGTTGTGGTTGTGGTTGTGCGTCGGAAACTAACGCGGCATTATCACCGCCGGCGAGTGATGCTTGCTTTGCCTTTCGGGATTCCTCCAAGGTCAACGTGCTCCGAGCACGAGTAAAGTCGGGAAGGGGATCTGATTGTTGGATGATCGTAGCCACACCATCATAGGCTTCGGACAGCCCAACCACCAATTGTAGAACCATACGATTGTTGTTAACCAGAGAACCAATATCGGCGAGTTCATCAGAAACGGTCTTGATTTTGCGACAGTAGGCCTCGATATTGGGAAAATCAGCAAGCTTGATGTTAGAAAACGTTTGTTCAAGGAGAACGGCTCTTGATCATTTATTATCTTGGAACAAGCTTTTGAGGTGTTCCCATGCTTTTAAAGTAGTGGAGTTCGGAACAAGAATTGTCTGAAGAAGGTCGATAGAGATTGTACCGTAGATCCATTGTAGGACGACGGCATCCAAACGTTTCCACAAGGCTTCATCGACGGTGGTATCTTGTGGGGGAATGATATGATCAGCAACCTGGTAAGCTTGGACATGAATTTTAAACAATTCAGCCCAAGATGTATATTGGACTTTTGCAATGTCTAAAGTAATTGGAATGAATGTCCTGATGTTGGTGACGGTTAGAGCTGGGTGATAAGGAAAATCCTTATGTTTATCGGCGGGTTTTTCACCCATTGTTTAGGACGAGAGTAATGAGAAGGAGAGGGATCGAAGAGAAAGAACAAAGAGAAAAAAAGAAGAAGTGGTGTTTAGGGTTTGGGCTCTGATACCATAATAGAATTGGAATTCCTTGATTCCTCTCATTAGCTTTCAATCCTTTAAATAGGCTCACAATATACAAATATGGTAAAAGAATAATGCAAAGGGATATATACAATAATTCTCATATTTATCTAATTCTATAATTATCTCTAATAATTCCATATTTATCTAATTCTATAATTATCTCTAATATTTTCGTCTCTCATGTTTGGATTTTACTTTGAAAATGGGACCTCGTGACTAACTCTGTTAGAGCCAGGGATAAAATCGTTCGAACCTTATTTTCTCCCTCTTTTTGCAATTCTTTTTTTGTTTTTTTATTTGTAAAAACAATCAAACTTTAGAGATGTATGTAATAAACTATATATACACATATATATGTAGATGTAGGTTCATACGAAAATGATACATATTTAGGAAAATAAGAGAATGGTCAAATTACATACAAAATCACATATGATTTTACACTAACGGCCAAAAAAGTGTGTGGAGGACCCTATGGCCACGTGGCAAGATCACATGAATCACATGTAATTTTAGTCTAATTCGGTCATTCTCTTATTTTTCTTAAATATCTACTATCCTCATGTGAAACCCGATTATATGTATGTATAGTGTTTATGTATTTGTGTTGCATTCGGGATGTTGTGTATTTTATATTGTTTAACACATTAAATTATTATTGAGTAAATTGCAAATTTGGTCCTGTGGTTTGTTGGTTTTTGTGGTTTAGGTCCCTAGAATTTTTTTATTGCAAAAAAACCACTGTGGTATACAATTCGTTGTGGTTTGGGTCCCTGTTTACTAACGCCGTTAAAAGATTCCGTTAAAGCAAGGGTGTTGTAGTCATTTTACTTCTTAGTTTAATTCTCAATTAAAAATGCAATTTACTTAAAATAAAGAGTAAATTACGTTTTTCATCCCTGTGGTTTGATAAATATTGCGGATTTCGTCCCTATGATTTTGAAATTGCAACTTTCATCCCTATGGTTTACAATTCATTTCTATTTTGGTCCCTGAGTTCAAAATACTACTTTTAAGCATGAAGGACTAAAATAGAAATGAATTGTAAACCATAAGGACGAAAAAAACAATAAATTTTAAATCACAATGACGAAAAAAGTTATGAATTATAACCATAAGGATGAAAATCGTAATTTCAAAACCATGAGGACGAAAACAGTAATTTTCAACAAACCACAGGGACTAAAACAGTAATTTACTCTAAAATAAATTAAAAAAAGTTAGTGGGTAAATTGAATTAAACAGTAACATAATACCTAGGAAATTTTTGGACAATCCATTAGTATTTTTCTTTAAAAAATCGGATTTTACTGGAACCATTAATATTTTCCGGATGATCTGTCCGTAATTACCCATAAAAATTTATCCTGATTATTTTTATGGATTAAAATCATTTGTTTTATATGTTAGACACTTTTGACATCTAAAAGTTGCCTTCTATTACTTTTTGTTTTATTTTGTTGGGGGTTGGTGGGTTGCGAAAGGTGTCCCTCTTGGGGAAATAGAGAGAATTTTTTTAGAAAAGGAGACAGATAGAAAAGGGAATTTTTTTGCAATAGCTTGAGGACTCTGCCCTTACTGCACTAAACCATGAATTTATATAAAATGTAATTACATCATCATCCTTCATTTGTAGGAGAAGGTGAAAGAAGTACAATCTATGGTGTAAATTATGTGGAAAGGAATTAAAAAACAAAATGAACCAACAACTTGGGAAGAGCTCCACTAAGGTAGTGCTTTCCTACAAATTTATAAGTGTTGTTTCACCCAACACAAGCGTGCTATATGAGAATTATTTACTTTCACATTATTAATCGCAATCACTAAAAGCTTATAAAAATAAAAATAAAATAATTGTCTTGTTTAACCTAACAAAGCAATTATGCAGTTTCACATTTTTAATTTCAATTTCTAAAAGCTAAAAGCTAAAAATAAAAAGAATAATGGCGTGTTTGGTTGGGGGTATTAAGCAGGAATTAATGGGAATGATAATAAAAGAAACTGTTTGGTTATATATAATATAATGGGTTCATTCCTCCAGAAACCCAAATTTTCATTCCTTATTAAATTGGGGGGGAATGAAAATTCATTCCCATTTTCTTTCCCTGTCATTTTCATTTCCATTCCCATTTTCATTCCCTTGCTGGAACCAAACGCCCCCTAAGTGTTGTCTAACCTAACAAAGCAACTGTGTTGAGATCAGAATTATTGGCATCCACATTCAAATAACTTTTAATGCACAATTGCTAAAAGCAACAACTTGGTCAATAGCTTTTCTGGTTAATGTTAATTAAATGGAGACAAACGTTAGAACAAATTATTTTTATTCTTTGAAGATAAGCATGTGTGATTTTTGGAAGATAATTAATCATGACTTTCTCCTCCCTCCCTCTTGAACATCTCCATCCAACTTTATTTGATATGGTGTTTGTTCAATTTTTTCAAAGATGATAATAATTTATATATTGGTTTTTTAAAGTTTATAATATTGTTTCATCTATAAACTTTGATTGTTCCTATTTTTTATTGACATTTACAAATAAACATAAAAGTTCATAGGTAAAACAATAACTTTTGTTTAAAGTTTATATTGTTGTTTTGTGTACGAACATTGTTTTAAAATATTACTAAAATTTATGGGCGAAATCAGAAAGTGAATGAGATTAAATAAGTTTAGAAAAATTAAATGAGATAATTAAGGAATGTGGTATTAATATATGAAAAAGACGAAAATACATCGGTCAGCAAAGTCTCTACTAATTAGGTGGTTAACAAAAGAAATTATACACACACACACACATATATATATACACGAGAAATCAGAGAATATACAAACTCAATAAATGCTACAAACTATCAAAACATGTCTAACCAAGTGGTAAGGTAACATATATCTTGAGGAAGTCAGTGGATGGTATCCATGACTATACCAGGGTTGTTACCGTGCGGTGCGCATGTAGAGATATATAGATCTTGGGTTTGCACTTTGTGGTACCCTTAATTGGGTTGGACCGAAATCGACGGGGATTAGTCGGCTGACACCCTTAAGTGGGGCCCGGATACCCTACGAAATTGTGTGTGTGTGTGTGTGTTTCCTTACCTTTCAAAAAAATGTTACAAACTTACAACAGGTTTTTATGTGTTGTTTAATAAAATATCACATGTTATACATCTTGTTTTCATATAATGTTGTTTGAAACGTCCATGACTGTTTTGCTTATAAAAAACATGATAGCGCACACACACACACACATATATATATATATAGAGACAAAGAGAGAGAGAGAGAGATGTTGTTTCATTTACAAACTGGATGAAGGGTACAAACTCGTACAAACCAATATATATATATATATATAGATGTTAGTTCATTTAGAAACTTTACGAATGGTAGAAACTTAGAAATTTTGGCAAATCAATATAAAAAATATTTTTTTTCATGATTTTTTTCATCAAATGTAAAATAAATTATGTAAATTTTTTTATATTGGTTTTAACGAGTTTATAACCTTTTTGTGGTTTTTATTTGATTATCGTCCATATATATACACATATATATATAGAGGGAGGTTCAAATGAGAACTTTGTAAATTTAAATAAACAAAGAAACACCTTCTGGACCACATATGATGTGGGTCCCTATATTGTAAAATCATATAATGTGGATCCACAAAATACGAGAACCACCCATTTTTAAATGAACAAATAAACTCTTCTTAGAACCACATATGATGCGGGTCCCACATAATAAAAAAATCATATTTGATTCAATGAGGTCCACCATTGAATCAAATCTTGTTTTTTTATTAGCTAGGGTTCTCTCATTGATCAAACTCCTCCACTTATTGTAATATATCTTTTTATATGCTTAGTTTATATATTATAACGATTATGATTTTTTATTTGAAGATATATTTTTTAAGTACAAAAATATATATATAAACAATAAGAACGTACGTATCTATGAATTGAATTGAAAGATACCATATCAAATTGTAAAGTCCTTATCCTAATAACATATTATATGTTTATGGTACTCTTTTTTTTCCTAGGATCCTTTCATCATCATGTGCCCTTCTCATTCAGTCAATCAAACAATGTATCATTTAAAAAAGATAAAAGAAATTAACTTGTTTATATAATATATGGTAGATTTTATCATTAGTTTGTTGGTTAGTTTATTCATTAAAGGGGAGGTGAGAAGGTTGAACATTGTCCTTTGCTGTTTTCCACCAATCCTTTTAAACAATGTATACAAACCAAAAAATTTAATGTTAAGAATATGTTGAGAAAAGAGTTCAAACCATAACGTCACAAACGAGACCTTATATCAGCGGGGTAAAATGAAACTTCAATTAATAACTTAATTTCGATATATATAGTTAAAGGTACACTTTCAAACATTACTGTAGCACCCTTCAGAAACGTAAGTTTTTCTCATTACAATGAGACATGAAGCACTAGCTAAATGGATGGAACCATCATGTGCCCGTATTATATATCCATCGAAAGGTAAAAGGATTTAGGGTTATGAAAGGTGCAACTATATCATTTTAGAAAATGTAACTGTGTTATTTTAGAAACCTCAAGGGATGCAACTGAAGTTACAATGAGAATATGTTTCTTTGTTAGAGTTGGTTTGCAAGCTTTTCTTCCACGTCTCAAACTACATTTTGAATATTGTTTGTCATTTTCTTAGTAAAATGGTGTCATCGTATTAGAAATTTTCTCTCTATTTGTTTATTATAGTTAAATAGTGCTACCGGTTGATTTTTTCTTCAATATCAGTTTCTTAGTCAAATAGTGACACCGTTTGAAAAAAAATCTGGATTCAGGAGTCGTCTGACTGACCGTGCCAGCGTATAACCATATGTCGATCCGGTCGTCCACATCAATCTTAACCAAAGATTAATAACATACTTAAGTAGATATGAAAGCAAACTTTATTGATATCCTATTCACTTCGCATACAAATTCCCAAGATTTGACATCAAGAAAAGAAACAAATTACGATTAACATCATAATTAAGATGACCAATTTCAACTATTTCCACAAGTGACTCATTCTTGCTCAGAAAATGTGGTCACTAATTCGTCTTCAAAGATGGTAATAAACGCATCCATTTGCTTAGCAGGAAGAGACAATCCGATTTCGATACCATTCGTTGATTCTTTGTATGCGTTAACGGAAATAGAATTATTGTAATCTAACGATATAGTCTCATGCTTTTTCGGCTTCCCCCATCCGAAATCTATGTCGTAAACCTTGATCTTCGGTGTTCCGGAAACCCCAATTGATGGCACGGGTTCAGTAGCTCTCTTAAGCCATGTTTCTGCATCTTTTAACATTCTATCTTTATTCTTTATCGTTTCACTTAAAGCATTTCCAAATAACTCAGCAGCCAAAAGAAACCCTTTTTTACCTGCTAGCAGTGTACTTTTTGTTTTTGGTGTAACACATGCCCCCACAAAATTACCGAAATAAGTTTGCGGAATCGGTGGATTGAATCGCGACCGCCAATCGATCGAGCAAACAAACTTCTCGATATCATCCTCGCCTTTCTTAACGCCAATATGTGCAAGTGATTTGGCTATGCAACTCCATACGAAAGCACACGTTGTTGAAAACGATGATACATACTCCAAACTTGGTTGTTGTGTCGGTAACCATTTCTTTAATCGATTGATGTGTGCTTGTGTCAACACAACCGTGGCCCGAACTTTGTCTGAATGGCTATTAAGCTGAGGTGGGTTGTATCCATCTTTGATAGTTTCAATTCCCGGTTGATTCAAATGAATTTCATCTAAGATGGTTGGGTATTTGATTACTCTATCGTATAACGGAAAACTTCCGTTCGCTAAGAATAACTCATCCGAACCATTTCTAGCGATCGAAGTCCACGCCTTCAAAAAATCAAACCTTGTGATTGCATCACAAAGGGTGTGATGGTTGGTGAGCCCAATCGAGATGCCCGAGTTTTCGAAAAGTGTCACTTGCACTGAAAAAAGTGGGATGTGAACGTAATCAGATTTTTTGGTCGAATGTGGTAATAATGGTACGAGTGGATAAAACTTGTTACAATCACGAGGATGGTTACCAATAAGATCGTTGAAATCAAGATCACATTCAGCGAAGGTAACCGCAACCGAGTCACCTTCTACGTAGCGAATTTCGGGGTTTCTTGCAACAGCGGCTGAATGATTTGGCTTAAGGAACACGATTAAGTTGCTTGCAAATGGGAAAAAGTGTTGAAGAGTGATTGATAACGAGTGTTTAAGTTTTGGAATGATTGTTTGGATGAAATGTTGTTTAGAGTGAGTGAACTCGTAAAAGAAAAGCTGGTGAACGGGGAAGAAGAGTAGCCACATTGAGTCGAAGAAAGTAAGCGGCAGCGACCTCTCTCCGACGGTGGCAGGCGGCGGAGATATACGGCAGTCTTCGACTACGGTCAACATGATCAGCGGTGGCGTTGTTCGTTTGAATTGTGCAGATGGGTGGTTGTTGAAATTAAAAGTTACCACCTTGATGCAATTATATAACCAAGATCACCAATTAGCACTTGAAATGTCACGAGTCAAAGAGTCACGATCACTCGTGACATAACTACGAGAAAACATTTTTGTAGCCAATGAATTCAGAGCATCTCCAACAACTATTGTAAAATAGAAAAATTGAGGATTTTAGCAATTTAAGTGCTCCAACAGCTATGGTATATCAATTGCTAAAATAGAAAAATGTGAAAAAGAGAAGAAAAATCTTTAAATTTAGAGAATCTCTAAAAATATATAGAAGAGATAGAAACAATATTTTAATTATATTCAACCAATCAAAATAATTGAAGTTAAGTATGTAGGAGAGAAAAATAATATTTTATTAAATGATGGAATATTTTATTAATATTGTTAATGATAAAGTTGCTAAAATAGATTAGCTGTTGGAGTTGGATGTAAATTATTATAGAGATTTTGACTTTTAATATGTAATTTTAGAAAAAATTTACGATAGCTGTTGGAGATGCTCTCATGACACCCGAAGTCGGGCCACACATCTTGATTGTCATTTCTATTTTTTATTAGTATATAATTATGAATGGGTTAACTTTTGTCGGTGAAAAGAAGTGTTACCTTTTTCACCCTACTCTATATTTTCTCTATCAATAGAATTATGATATTTATGTCTACTTTGACTTTTATTGATTGTTATCATACACATCAATAAAGTAGCATGTATGGTAGAGTAGGGTGTAAAAGAAAAAACCCTAGTGAAGGGAGTGAAAATCAAAAGGGTGTTATCATTTACACCCTAGTCTACATATTACACTACAAGAAAAATGACCTTTGGAGAAGGTTTTCTTTTGTATTTAAAAGTTTGAAAAGCTTCTCTAAAGGGTTTAGAGAAGCTTTTCACTTCCGTCAAAGAGCTTCCCTATATAACGGTAGCTAAAAGTTTTAGGTAGAGTTTTCGGAGGGTACATTTACGTTAGCCTTTAGAGAAGCTTTTTTAGACTTTTAGATACGTTTTAAAAGCTTCTCTAAAGGGTGGCCCCTTTTTTCCAAAAAGCTTCTCTAAAAGCATGTAATAGTGACGATTTTTGAGCATTGATGACAGTTTTCTAGCGTTACTAAAAGGTGGCTTCAGGGAAGGTTTTCGGAAAAGCTTCTCTAAAGGTATAAGCTTTAGTAACGCTTTCTGTAAACCTTCTCTAAAGGTATCCTTTAGTTACACTTCCATAACCTTCTCTAAAAGTTATCTTTAGATGCATATAATGAAAACCTTCTCTAAAAGTAGAGGTTTTAGTGACGGTTTTTGTAAACTTCTCTAAAGACATCTTTTAGTTACACTTTTAAGAAAAATCAATTCCTTCTCTAAAAGATGTATAATATAATAATAATAATAATAAATAACAATATTAATCAAGAAAAACATCAAAATTGTTAAAACGACAAAATTTATATATGTCATAAAAGACAAGAATATTTCAAAACAAACCATCATGTTCCTATGAATCTACACATTTGTCAAAAAAGACCATCTAAATATTACAACAATCCAAGATCTTGAATATGCCCCACTTCCACTGTTTATCTTCAACAAGGCAATAGGACATCAAAACAACTTAATTTCATTTCTTTAGTCCACTTTGGAACCTGATAAACCAAAGAAGAAATCGCTAATTTTAATGAACCCAAAATTTGCATTGAAGATGGGAAAAAACAATCTCTTTAAAACCAATGAGAATCTACGAACTACATAGCTAATACCACAAGTTTGTGAATTATGAGCTTAACAATTACTACTTTATTTTGGTTTGGCTAATATGCTAAAGATTGTATCATGCCATGAGATTCTACTTTAACTTAAGAGGCAAGTGTATCTACTAAGTACATCAAATTATAAATGTACCATTACGTACCTTGTTGTAAACACAGCTCCAAATGCACCTCTTCAAATTTAAAACCACAATTCTCTCTTATATTGATAATTGAACAATATGATATCCTGGTTAGTCATAACTAAAGCCTCATAAGTCGTTGCAATAGAAACGACAATGATTGCCAATAGTTGAAAAAGATTCAACTAGGGTAATAAATCTTTTTACTCCATCTTATAACTTTCTGTTTGAAACCAAGAATAGAAGTAAAAAGTGCACCTTTAAGGCAGACGGTAAGCAGGTTCCATACTCTTCTCCATTCTCCTAATCCCAGATCTTCAAGCCATATCTAAATACTAACATGAACAATGATGAAAAAATAACAAATAAAGAAGAATAGAAGACAAACTGCACTCTACTGAAAGTGAACAACAATACATATCTGTCAACACATATTCTCTTTCCAGAACCAAATGCCAGCAACATCCACGCATCTCAAACCAACCTAACAGTCTTAAATCGATTTTCTTTTACAAGAAAACTTTGCCCTCAAAGCCATTAGCAGGTAAGTCGACCATTTGGTTTAAACAATTACTAAGATGTAACTTACAGGTGAAATAAAATTGATTGACAATCCATCAAAAGTTGCAATGGATATACCTGCTCATAAAAAATATTTAATGCTTGCTTTACAGGTAAATCGACATCTAAGGCAATGACCTGAGAGGAAGAAAAACAAGAAAAAATGAGACAAAATACGAAACAAACTGGTATAAAATTTCAACTGCGTTTTAGAAGTAGAAAACAAGGGATAAACTATTTGACCTTGCCCGAATCAGGAAGGACCTCATAAGCTATGTGTGTAGACAGGAAAGCAAAAATCCGGTGACGGGATGCCTCCAGGTCTTCTTCTAATATCAGTGGCAATGGCTCATGTAATATACCATCTGAGACCCTCACCTGCAACCAATTTCCATAAGGTATTTCTCTCTTGGTCTGGCGCAAACTTGCGGTTTTGACTTTCGTATTTATCTCGTGAACCACAAGAAGCCTGCTTCACGAGAAGTTTCCTAAATTGGTGATCAGCAAAATTAGTTTTAAATGAACATCAATTAAAGCATAGGCATTACAAAATAATACATTATATTTAAGCAACTTGTCATGAACCTTAAATTGGATATAGACTCCTGCAAGTATTGAATAAGTCGTTGTAAAGAAATTGTGGAATGACATAAGTGTTTCCTATATTATCTTCTCAACTAAATTTTACCCCCATTATAACAGTTGTACCTAACATCATCCAAATGAGATATGGTATTCAGCACTTCAGGACACTGTTTAAAGCCATATTTCTATTAAATTTAAAAGTTTGTTGTCAAAATCAGCTAATTTATCCTTCTCCCCTAGAATATAATCACAAACCTGAAAAGGCAACAACTGCCATAATTCTGCCTGGCACCTCTTTGATAGTTACAGCAGAGTTTTTGGGCAGTGGCATGTTGGAACCATATTTTGAAGGCATGAGAAAGTTATCTTGATCTCCCCTCTGAAAAGAAGTCGAAAATGGAAAATAGCATAGATAAGAGAAAATCAAATAGGAGAAGCATGCCATCAACACAGGAAATGTTACTTGATTATCTATGAGTGAAGATATGAAATCATAACTAAATCTACTTCATCAATTGTTCAAGAAGGTGGAGGCGAAGATGAAAGAGCTTAAAGAAGCTATTTCTGCTGGGTCAACTCAGAATATCAAGGATGCAATGGTTGAATTGAACCAAGAAATGATGCAATTGGTTCAGTCTCTTTACAACCAAGCAGCAAGTGGTGAAGTTATTGATGCTGATTTCAGTGAGAGCAAGTGAATGTTGGGTTTAGTTTTTGCGATAAAAGATGTTAGAATGTCTTATTCTTATGGTAGTAAGTAGTGATGTTAATACATGTGTGCTGAAAAATGTGTGATTCGTGTCCCGATACCCTTAGAATTGATTAGTGATGCTTGTATATAAGAAGTTTATAACCTTTATCTTACTTAGAAATGACAAGAAATCACAAGTAGTCCAAATAATAGAAATTTAGAATAGAGTCATTAGATTAAGTAGGTTTAACTCAACGCAAAAACAAATAGAGAATATATATATATATATATATATATACACACACGTTTGTTTTTAAATAAGCCAGAGCCAGCAACAACAACTCCAGTGGATTGCAGAGGCATTGGAGTGAGATAGATAAACTTCTTATCCGATTTAGCAGGAGGAGTGTTTGTCGCTTCATGATCAGGAGCCTGCATTGCTTCATGTACCAAGTTCAACGGTTCTTTTCTACCTTTGCAAGGAATAGGCTCCCTTAATCGTTCAACCAAAGGAACCCTGGTGCTTGTTGCATCCTTTGTCGAAGTTATTCCAGAACCATCAACACCTTGGCTTTTCATCACACTTTGCATATTCATGTCCTTGTGGTCTTTTAATTGGTCAGCCTTCCTTTTCAAGTTTTTGTGGAGCAAAAGAAATTTAGATTGGCCCCTGCTTCTAAAGCTTTGGAACTTGTATATTTCCTACTTTTGTTAGGAGGAAGAGATTGCGGATGAGATGGATGGACACCAAAACTTGCAGCATGATATGAATTGGATTTTTCTGTGAAAAAAAATATATATTTAGCTTTCTCCAAATCGAGGAAGATAAACTTTCTGAAGTAGACAGAAATGTCAGATTCACACCCCTGCTTACAACCAAATGTGTATAAAAATGAAGTAGAAAGACACAAATTGGAGCTCACCAGTTGATCCAAACTTCTGATGCAAATCCCGTGTAAAAGATATTTGATGTCTAAGTAAATAAATACTTGAAGTGCCTTGATAAATGTCATATCAATTATCAACGAAAATTTGATCAAAGCTCAGGTAAGCATTACTTACAGTCACAAGATTGAAATCTATGAGATATCCCTTTGCTGCCTTGCAGGAATAAAGAAAATTTCCAAGCATAACATCTCTGTGAACTACTCCTTGAAGCACAAAATCAAAATACTATTGTGATCCGCATACCCATGTAAGTGGAAATTTCTTTGCATAAAATATTTACCTGTTTATGAAGATAAGCAAGTGCTTCTTTTTTCTGTAGGTGTCCCTTAGGCACCCAACCTATAAATTTTAAGTTCTTAAGGAGGTGATCTAGGGAAGAACTTACAGCCTCCAAATCATTCTCCATTGCTGGGACTAATTTGATTATCTAGTATATTGGTGGACAAATAACTCATACTTAAATAATAAAATAAACAAGGACATAAGCCTAACAATGATTACACCTTTCGTGATACCTTAATATGTCTAGATATAACATAATTTGATTTATAATACACGTCTATTTTGATTTCCTGGAACACTCCATTTCGATTTTGATTTCCAATATAAACTCTACAAAGCAATTTAATATGATGAAGCAAACTAATCCAAGTCAAAATAATTGATTGCAATGAATCTGTCAAATGAATATATGAACACAAAATCGAAGTTGCCTACCATATCGATGAATCCTCAAGCCCTAAATCGAAGTCGCCACCGCATCGATGATGAATCCTCAAGCCCTAAATCGAAGTCGCCTACCGCAATCGATGATGAATCCTCAAGCCCTAAATCGAAGTCGCGTATCAACGAATCCTCAAGCCCTAAATCGAACAGAAATCAAAGACAATCGAACAGAGATCCAAGAGAAATCGTAGAACCAATACGATTGATTCCAGGGATAGATCGTTCGATTTGAAAAATGAAGAGATATTGTAGCACAGGGACTCTCGTATTAGTCGTATACAAGCTCCGTCTCCTTCCTATTTATATTTTTTGTTATATAAATTTAATTTATTAAAAATTAAAAACCTTTAGATACGTTTTAAAATTTATAAAAGTGTAACTAAAACTCTGTGTTTAATTTAAAAACAAAAAGTAAAAATAGTTTATTCTTTTGAGACAATTTGGAAAACGTATCTAAAACTTTTGGTCAGTTTTTAGAGACGATTTATATGAGAAACGTCTCTAAAAGTTTTAGGGACGATTTTCTTAGTGTATTATTTGGCTTGAAATCCTTCTCTAAAAGTCATCTTATATTTTGTTACACTTATTTTCTTTCGTCACGTTATCCTTCCCTAAATGTCACTTTTAGATACACTTCTAAATCCTTCTCTGAAACTTCCTTCTCTAAAAGTCTTTTCTCTTGTAGTGTTAAATCATGTCTATACATATGTCCCTTAATTAAAATAGATAAATAAATATGGGTATTAGTGCATCCACTAGTCAAAATAAATAAAATAATAGACTATGATGCAAATGGGAATTAGACTAGGTGTAAAAGGAAAAACCCAAATCAAAATTCTAGAACTATGGTTTACACCTTTGTCTACCAATGGTGTCCCATCAATCAGTTTTTAGTTTTTACACATTATTTTAGAGTAAATAACATGATTGTTCCATGTAGTTTACACATCATAACATTGTCTGTTCTTATTTTGAATTAATTATAGATTTGGTTCCTGGTTTACATTTTCAAACTTAATTGATCCATGACTTTTACGCCGTCCTATTTCCATCGTTAAGCAGGTCACATATATGATGGGTAAAACCATCATTTTACTTTTTTTGACTTCTCTTTTATCGATCTCATACATCAAGAAACCCTTATACGACTTCATCTTCATATTCATCTTCAACCTACTATTCAAGCTTTATATTTATTTAAAACAAACATATTTTTTATACAATAATTATATTATATGTATTATATGAAAGCAACCAGTTTTTTGGCTCTCTACCAGAGCTCAAAATCCCCAATTTGGAACAGTTTAATGTCTCGTTTAACAACCTAAATGGCTCTGTTCCTAAAACTCTCCAATCAAACCCTAAGAATTCCTACGTCGGAAATTCTCTTTGCAGTTCTCCTCTCGACCAATCGTGCCCTAGAAATCTGGATGTTCCTCCGGCGGTGTTAGTAGATCTCACCAGAAACAGGAAGAAGAAAAACCGATTATCCGGCAGCGCCATTGCCGGAATCGTCGTCATATCTGTACTCGGAGTTGTCGTTATCTTCCTACCATTATTTATACTTTATCGAAAGAGAACCACTAAGAAGACGAGCTCAATCGACATTGGAGCAACGAAGATCGCAGATCAGAGGTTCTCGGCGAGAAACCGCTAACAGGTTCCGCCATGGGAACTAGCAATGGATTATCCGTCGCTGCAGCAGCTACGGCGACGATGACATTGTTTGGAGAAGATAAGTAAAGTTGTATTTTTTTGCATGGCATAATTCAAACACTGTTTGGAGATGGATGACTAGATATGTGGTTGATTGGGGTGGGAGGGGGCTCTTCGTATGTGTGCGTATATATATATGCTCTGCACGTATGTATATATATATATATATATAGGAAAGTTCAAATGTGAACTCATTTTTGTTTGTGAACGTGAGGACGAATCTCGGCCACTTATCCGGTCAATCAAGGCGGCTTTGACCTAGTTCCCCTCCTTTAATAATCTCCCCCCTCCCATGAATCGCGTCAATCGTCCGTGATCGCGTCCACCATAACCGAAGATGTGTGGCTGAGATTCGTCCTCACGTTTACAGCCAAAATTGAGTTCACATTTGAACCTAACCCTATATATATATATATATATATTCTGTGAGTCTACATGTATATACAAAAGAAATCTTGGTGTATGTGTGTATGTGCTATTCAAAAATAAAGGACAGAGATATACTCATAGAGAGGGGGTGACGTGAGGGTAATGGTGGCTTGGGGGGACATTGTATTGATAAATTACAATTGGTCCTTGTGGTTTTAATAGAAAATAATAAAAGTAACCCTTAAAGTTAACTCACTTAACGGAATCATCTAAAGTTGTTAGGATAAAGGGACCAAAGGCGAGTGAAAATGCAAACCACATAGACCAATCCATAACTACTTCGAAAAAGGGATGCACAGTTTTATAATATGTAAACTACAGGGACCAATCATGTATTTTAATCTCATTTTTATTTTAAATAATTAGTTTGTTAAATTAACAGTGGTTAACGCTGTTAACTATGCTCTCTCTTTCTCTCTCCAATTAACTTTATTTGCTCATACCGTCAACTTTAAATTATTTCTCATCAATTAAATTTATTTTATTTATTGTTTTTTTTTCATTTCTATATTTTTTTTTATGTTTTCTTTCAAATTAAGTTAATTTATTTTATTTATTTTGATCCATTATCTTATTATAAGTCACTAGTAAATATAATTTACATGTTTGAAAATTTAATTATTATATGAAATGATGATTAGTTTGTAGTGTTAAAAAGGTCGCGTTATGACATTATATGACGTAAGACGCGTTTTCACATTTACGAAATAGCACATAGCATTTCTATAAAGTTTGCCTCATATCATGGCGTACGTTTTTTTGTATGACGTGATTTTTTCTAAAAGATATTTTTTTATCTTTTGTATTTTTAGACTTTTAACTTTTATTTTCACACTTTTATTTATTTATTTAATCATATCACTCACAGATTCATGATATCATAAACGCTATGGATTCACGATTAAAATGAAGTTGTAAAATTACATTTCTAAGTTATGTTTTAAATGTTTAATCAAAAACTATTTTTATAATTTATGTGATTTTTTTTCTTCTAATATGAATGTACATTTTTTTAATATCATTATTTAGATATTAAGTTTAGAAATGTCATATTAATTTAATTTAGTTTTTATTTTATTTTGATTGATATTTAAATTCTGAAAATGAAGTTTTAATTGATTAACGACAAGATTAATTTAGGATAAAAAATATATATAAATAATTAAGATTAAATTAGAAAGAAATATTAACAAAACAATAAAAATGGAAAAGAGAGAAAATATAGTGATAGAAATTTAATTTAATAATTTTTATCATTACATTGTTAATCGGAAATTGTTAATCGGAAAGAGGAGAGAGACTTTTAATTTGAAAATGAGAGCAAACGCATGGTACTTAACACCTAACGTAATTAAAAATTGAGAGCAAATGCATGTATAAGTTTTTTATTGGTGGGTTTTTCTTTTCACCTTTCTTGCTTTTCATCCTTATTTTGTATTAATTACAGCTTTAATTATTATGGTGTCCAATCACCACCATGTTTACTACAAATTGTTAATACTAAGAGCATCTTCAATGCATTAGTCATCATAGGTTATGAGTGAATTGTGGATTTGGTCCCTATGGTTTAATAAATTTTTGGGCTATGGTCACTATACTCTGTTTATTGTGGATATGGTCCTTGTAGTATTCAATTTAATTTGGCCATGGTCCCTCTAACTAACGGCTTACTAACTTTGTTTAATGAAGGAGTTATTTTTGGCATATACTTATTCTTTTGTCTTTTTCATATAAATATAAAAACAATATTTTTATACATACATATATATATATATATAATATCAAAATAAAAAAACTTAACTATATTAAATTAAAAACAATATTTTTATATGATACTGTTGTAGATATTCTTTACTTAATTAAAAAAACTTAACTATATTAAATAAATTAAATTATATTTTTTTAAAAATTAGCTATATTAAATTGGATTTAATTATATTAATTTGTTTAAGGAATTAATTATATAAAGAGATTTTGGTGCAATTAATATTTAATTTAAACAAATCAAATCATAAAATCATATTTTATTTTAAAAAAATTATGTTAAACACGATTCAAAAAAATTATGTTAAACACTATTTTTTTTTCTTTTTACTTACTTCAAAAAGTGGCTATAAAGTAAAGATAAATTAGTTATTTCAGTCAAAACCTTATTTTAGTATGATAAAATTGGAATTTATATTTTAATGGTTTTAAATAATTTTTGACGTTAAAATATCGATAATAAACTTGTTTATTGCAATGATAAAAAATAACAATAAAATTTATTCGTGTTTAACATAAATTTTTTTAATTTAAATAAATCAACCATAAAATCATATGTTATTTATTCGCTCTAAATAAAATAAAATGTTTTTTTTATGATTTGATTTGTTTAATTTTAAATATTAATTACATCAAAATCTATTTATATAATTAATTCTTTAAACAAATTAATATAATTAAATCCAATTTAATATAGTTAATTTTTAAAATAATATAATTTAATCTATTTAATATAGTTAAGTTTTTTTTAATTAAACAAATCATATCTACAATAATATCATAATTTATTTATTTTAATATTATATATATATATAATATCTTTTTTATATCTATATGAAAAAGACAAAAGAATAAGTAGATGCCAAAAATGACCCCTTCATTTAACAGAGTTAGTGAACCGTTAATTAGGGGACCATGACCAAAGTAAATTGAATACCACAAGGACCATATTCACAATAAATATAGTATAATGAATATTGCCAAAAAAACTATCAAACCATAGAGACCAAATCTACAATTCACTCATAGGTATTGAAAACCTTTAAAAGCTTTTAGAGAAGACTTATTGTCATTGGAGCTAATGACTAATTAATGACTTTTAATCCAAAGACTTATTAAGTTATTATGCATCAACCGGTTATTGCATTGAAATAATTTTCAATTTACCCCCTTTAATATTTTCAATTTATCCCCTCTTTCATTATCATTTCCATTTTTAACTTTAATAAATTTGAACAATTAATCTAATTTATTAAATATTTATAATAAAACAAAATATATTTTATAATAAAATACATTATTAAAAAACTCTCGTCAAAATGATACCAATATCAAATACCTAAAAAATATTTTAATGAATAATTTTTTTTGTATCTTTATCATATTTTTGCATATTTTTATCATCTTCCGGTTATGGCAGACCCAAAACAACGTAAAAATAATTCCAAAATTTAATTATACATTTAACAAGTAAAAAACAGTCATGGACATGCTAAATGAACAACTTACGTTTAATAAAATGTTGTGTAACAATGAAATGCAATATATTTATAATGATTTTTTTAAAAGAGGGTTGTATAAGATAATTTGAATAGAATAAGGTGAATGTTAAATTTTAAATGATGAAAAGTTGTTTAAAAGGTTATTGCATTGGAGAAGATTTTTAAGAATAAGTTTTTATTAAAGTAAGTTAGTGGAAAGTTGATGTGGCAAAAACAATAAGTTATTGAATAGGTAATTAAAACATTGTGGATGCACTAACACAATAAACAAAGGTTTTAGCCACTACTAGACAAATTGTCATTTACGACGGATTTTCTGTCGGAAATATTTCTGACGAAATAAACTCCCAAAAGTCAACACCCGCAAAAATCCGTTGGAAATCCGTCACTAACCTTTTTTTATAAAAATAAATAAATAGCATCGTAATCACATTTCTGACGGAAGATCAGTTTGACAGAAATCTGCCACAAATCCGTCGAAAATATATAGATTAAATCACTAAATTCGACTAATTAGTAATTAGATATACCCATTTTCACGAAAATTTAAAAATATAAATAAATTCCGTCGGAAATTACCGACAAATTTATTTTTATTTTTAAATAAGTACCATTTTCATGAAAATTAAAAAAATATAAATAAATTCCGTCGAAAATCTGTCGGCAATTCACGACAGACATCTATTAAAAATAATTTTCATTAAAATGGTTTGATTAAGAAATATTTTGACACTTTTGACGTATTGCGACTGTATTCAGTTCTATTGGACTTTAACAACTACTGAAACTTCTGAGCGTGCAATCATGTTTCTTAAAAAATAACCATTGGTGATGAAAGAGTCTTGTTGAATTATAATGGACGTATTCGGGTTTATTCAATTCTATTAGACTTTAATGGTTTGTATTGAGGATTAATAGATCTTAGTGGGTTTTAACAGATTGTATTCGACTTTAACAATTCTTAGTGGGCTTTAATGAATCTATTGAGCCTTAATAGGTTCAATTGAGCTTTAACGAATAATATTGGGGCATTAATGAATCTATTGAGGCTTAATTGGTTCAATTGAGTTTTAACAGATAATATTGGGTCTTAATTGGTTCAACTGGGCTTTAACAGATGCTATTGGGGCTTTGACGGTTCTTAGTGGGCTTTAATAAAGTCTATTTGGTCTTAATTGGTTCAATTAGGCATTAACATATACTATTGGGCTTTAATGAATCTATTGAGTCTTAATCGGTTCAATTGGGGTTTAGCGGATACTATTGGGGTTTTAATGAATCTAATGGGCCTTAATTGGTTCAATTGAGCTTTAACGGATGTTATTGGGCTCTAATGAATCTATTGGGATATAGTGGAGTGTAGTTGGTTGAAATCAATCGACTAAAATCTAGAATTCGTTTGAAAATCAATTGATTAATCCTAATACTTTTATTCCAAGACAATAAGACCCAATCAAACGAAGCTACACTATATTACGAAACTTAAAACATAAATGTAATGAAAGAGGAACGATTAATCAAAGAAAACTAAATGAATCGATCCAAGGTGTATCACTCTCTAAGAATCAATTTTTAACCTAAGAAAGCGATAGATTGAGAACAATGCATGAAATAGATAAGGAAAAACGAAAAACACTTAAAAGGATGAACAAAATCAATAATTAAAAAGATAGGGAAAAGAGATACAATACAATGGTTGTAAGATGAGGATTCATGAAACTCCATCTTCATCTTCCGTCCATAAAAGTATAGTTTCTCCATAATAAAAATCAATGAAGAACTCACATACGAAATAACATAAAACCAAATCTAATTCTATAGCCATATATCTATTGGAGAAGAGAATAAGAATAACCCTAATCTAAAAGATGAAGAAGAAGAGAGAAAATGGGAGGAGGCTACTCCCAAGAAAATAATTGGCCTCCTTTGGAAAAGAAACCCTAAAAGAGTTTAAATAGGCAAGCCAAAAAGCCCAAGGAAAAGCCCAAAAAAATAGGTTCGGAGGACCTTCACGACCGTGAAGAAATCCTTCACGAGAGTGAAAATAAACATAAAGTTCAGGGGGGTTTTTTCCAGGCACTAAAACACGATCGTGAAAGATTTCTTCACGCACGTGCAATCAAACAAAAACTTTTCTTCCACTTCTGAGGGGTTTTCTTCGCATCCGTGAAGGCTATCCTTGCACCCACGAATCATGCAAAGTCTCCAATCTTCAAGTTCTCGACTTTACGCTTCAAATCTTTCAATTCGTCCATCATATCTTCATCAACACCGTGTATAACCTACACAAAATGTACTAAAAAGATAAAACTAATCCAAAAAATCATTACGACCGTGATCAAAGAGAGAAATGGGAAAGAATATAAAGAGATGCATGAAAGGACTAAACTAAGGAGCAAAATGCACCAAACACGCAACTAAAACACACAAAGTTATGTGCATAAAATGCACTTAACAAACCACCCACAAGTTAAACTTTCTTGTCCCTAAGAAAGAAGTAGAACTTTATTCGGGTGAAAGAAAAAGAAAGAAAACAAACAAATACCTCCCAAGAAGTCAAAACGAGTTCTTCCACAATCTCACAAGGCATAAATAAGCATGAAGATCATATCAAGAAAATACAACTAAATATCATGCGTCGAATTAAAATAAGGTAACTAGGAACATTTGATTACCAAAGCGTTTAACGAACATACACCAATCAAGCATATCGCAAAAAATGGCAACCTAAAAAGATTTCACAAACATACCATAGCCGCGAAGGGAAGGGATAGTGATCTATAAGGATGGACGCTCATGATATCGCTCAATGCTCTCAAGTGTGCATATGGACGTGTATACGCTCAAATCCATCCCAATCGAGACAAGTGGAATGCAATCTTGACGCGATTGAATTTATTCTCAGGTCCAAGAAATATCACAAAATCACATGTAATGAGGTCTTTGGGGTTAAGGTTAGGGGTTTAAGGTAGAATTACGCTCGGTGAAAATTTCTTTGTATGCACACTTAAGGCTCTTTCGTAATGGTTTTGATGGATTAGAGGCTTATTAGGCTAGATGCTGGAAAAAAAAATTTATTCTTTTTTTTTTTGCTTTTGCATATATATTTTTTTGTTGTTCTTTTTCTTTATCGTAAAAGACATTGTGAACCCACAAGCTATGCTTGTTTTGGGGATTCACCAAACTACACCCACAAGCTATGCTTTCGTTTGTTGCTAAACTATTTGCCTAGATCCATATGTCACTTTGGAAAGTGTAACTTAATGTGCATTTTTTTGGTGTTTAATAGGTGTAACAAAGAAAGGCTAGTGTTGGGCTCAAAATTGGGTGCAAAATAGAAAATATTTTTCAGTTCTTGCGCTTGGGGAACGTTTTAAGAAATGATGGCCTTTATGCAAATTTGTGATAAACTTGGGGGAGAAACTACTCAAAGGCCTAGAACTACACCTCGATGGAAGGTAACACACAAGAAACGAAAATTTAGATTTGATTACATAAGTGTCAATCCAAATGACCCAAAATCTCACTAGCTAAATCCATCCTAATAGTCACGGTTGTAATGTAGGGGGATTATGGTACGTAAACTAATCCTAAAAGGCTACGTGAAAGAATATGCTCCATAGTGTGTGCGAGTGACGACTAAGATAGGAAATTATTCTTAGAAAGCAAACCATTTAACGACATGGCAATTAGTTACGGTGCACAATTAGTTGATCAAACAACTTTGTGTGAAAATACCAAGACCCAAATAGCAAAAGCCCTTTACTTGGTTCCCGATAAAATCACAAATACCCCAAGAACAAATGAACTAAAGTTCTATATCGAGATTCTAGGCGGAATAACGATTAACAAAGTAAGATAATCAACCACTAGGAAATGTAAACAATAATCAACCCAATAATATGCAAAATAAAGCATAAGTAAGAAAGACACCGAGATTTTTACGTGGAAACCCGGAAAGGGAAAAACCAGGGCGGAGGACGCCGAGAACTGATCCACTATCACTTTGATGATGGTACACTTAAGAGATTACAACTTTTACAATGGAGAAATCAAAAGATTCTTGAAGTTCTTGAGTAAAACTTGAGGGCAAGTTTAGAGAGAAAAATGAGAGAAAGCCCTAAAGAATAATAACTCTAAAAATCCGATTCTAACATTTTGACTTTTCCTTTTTATATTTAAGATAAAAGGCTGGAGGTCATATAAGAGGAAAAAAGGAGTTTGGGCTAGAAAAGCCCAAGCCCATCAAAAATTGAGATTGTAGGCAAGCTTCTCACAAATTAACACTAATAGAAAACTGAGTATTTTTATCGAAAATTTTCAATGGAAAATGTCGTTGAAAATGTTCTATTAATTTTAAAGGGATTATTGACAAAACATAAATTTTCTACGAATTTTCAACGAATTTCCGTTGAAAATCTCTCATAAATGCATTTTCAGCCAAAAACTTTTTGACGAGACATTCCGTTGAAAAAATTTTGGTTGAAAATACATATATGTTTGTGAGAGATTTTCAACGCAAATTCGTTGAAAATTCGAAAAAAAATTATGTTCTGTCAATAATTCTCTAAAATTCGTAGAAAATTTTGAACGACATTTTTCATTGAAAATTAATTTTCGTTGAAAATACTCAATTTTCTAGTAGTGTAAATATGCAAATTGAGATTATGCGTACTACGAGTTCTAACACAATGGAAAAGTAATTCAAATAAAATATTTTTGGATTTTTTTTATAAAAAGAAAGACGAAACAAAATGCATGAAAAACTAAATAAAACTAAAAAAAATATGCATGAACTAGCCTAAATGCGAAGATGCTAAAAGGAAAAAGAAAAGAAAAAAATAAAGTGAACACCCCACCCATACGGTAGAAAATGAGCATTGTCCTCAATGCTTGATTAAGGGTAATGTGTAAAAGAATCAACACGGGGGGTATGATTTGAAATTATGCGCGTGTATCATTGGTGAAATGCGGTGCAAATGCGATCAAATCCTATTGTTTGCCCAATGATGGCAACACAATCTAATGCAATATAGGTAGCAAAAGTGTGCCCAAACAATAACAGATAATCAATATGCATAAAGATGTTGTAACTTGTAGATCGGTTAAGCATAATGACGCTCGATTACACAATAAAATCAAAATAAGACCAACCCTAACTTTGCCCAAACAACGGCAGTCCACAAGTCTATACAAGAAATGTAATATCAATAAACGACACGTATAAACAAGACAATGAACACTATCCTCAACGAATCATTCAAAACTCATAACACCCAGTCTACAAGAATCGAACAAGCTACCACAGAAAAATAACGAAGTATGGTCTCAACTAGCCAACTATTCAAATCAGAAAAGTGATGGAAAGAGTTTAGCGGAGGTTTGAACCGAAGACTTCACTGTGGATGTCCTTGAACCTCTTGAAAACACATTAAGTCTTGTAAAACAGAAACAAAGCCAACATAATCCAAGAATATAAACAGAGAGTAATATGGATAATCCAAGATATATAAATCCCTTTTTTTTTCTTTTCTTTTGAACAAAAACTTTGAAAACAAGGTTCTTGCAAAACTTATGAGAAATGGTGGTTGATTATTAGGCGCGAACTGGACAGAGGGGTGGGCAGGTTCACAGTGGGGAATAGCAAAAAAGGGGGTGGTAGGGATGACCACAATGGTTCGACGGTGGCTAGAGAACCAATGGTTGCTGGTTTTGTCGGCGACGACGGCTACCAATGGTTGAGGATGGTTGAAGACGGCGTTTTATGGTGGTTGGAAGACAATGATGATGGTGGTGGTTCTTAGTGGTGGAGGTTGACGAGAGGGAGAGGGCTCAACAGAGAGACGGCGGCGAGGTGGTTGGAGGTTGACTCGACGGTGACAAAAAGGGAGAAGATAATGGTGGCGCACGGCTGGTCACAAGCAGCAGCGAGGGGAGACAGCGAGATGGTAGTGGTCTTGTCGGAGGATGAAGATGGTGGTTCACGGTCGTCGGCGGTAGGTGGTAGGAGGCAACGACAACCAAAGAGTATGGGGAGGGAGAGTTCATGGTGAACATAAGAGGGAAGCATAAATTAGGGTTTTGAAAAAATTGTTTTTGTTTCCTTTTTTTATTTTTAAATTTACTGATAAAAAAACATTTTTTTTCTTTTTTTACACATTTAATAACTGGAAAAAAAACAAAAAAAAACTTAAGAAAAAAAATTCATTTTTTTTTTCAAATTCAATAACTGAAATAAAACAAAAAAAACAAAAAAAATCGTTATTTTCTATTTTTTTTCTTCACGAGTGCGATGGATTTTTTTGCGAGCGTGAATTTGAACAGAAAGTTGCAAAGTTGATGGATAGAATTCTTTCGCGAGCGCGAAGAATACTTTAGCGAAAGCGAATTTGAACAGAAAGTTCAAAAGTTGATGGATAGAATTCTTTCGTGAGCACGAACTTGAACAGAGAGTCAAATAATCTGAAAAACGAAAAATGGGATACAAAGTGTCGGAAGACACTCGGGGGTCGATTTTTTGAGCATGTTAGACTCGAAAAAATCGAAAATGGTGGTAGAAAATAGAGCGAAAGGACGGTAACTCGTTTAAAGTCATGAGTTTGACTATCAAACCTTGAATTAAACACGGAGACGGAATGACACGTTTAACGTCACGAGATTGACGGAGAATTAAACGATTAGAGAGAAAATAGTGTATAACCCGGTGAAGTCAAATGATTGACTTAAATGGTCACCGATTCGTACGAATGACGTAAACACATAAAAAGATACACCGGATAACCAGTGTGTTCTTGTTAATGCACGACTTGACTTTTAAATTTTAAAAATTAAGAGGTCAAATTGAATAAATGATTTACGCAGTGCCTCGCATGATGTTGGTATCCTATTGGGATGAGCAGGAGGATGACCCCCGACATCTCCACCATGTCCTCGGGCGAAAGTAATAGACATAATTGGTAAGAACCTGTGTTTTAACTGCATCCTTGGATTTTTGATGCCCTGTGCGAAAATGCTAAAAAAAATGCTCCTATTCCTATTTTTTAAGCAAATGAAACCACGAAACATGCAATTTTTTAAAGGGTTTGGAACCTATTCAACCAAGATTGCCCATCCTCATGCTGTTTTTTATTAATTATAAAAAAAATACAAATGGGGGGCATAAAAACCAAAACCCCAAATTACAAAATATAGAATGATAAACGGATAAAACCTAGATTAATTAAGATTTTATTGCTTCCTTCTTTTCTATTATTCTAGAAGAATAATAATAGAATTTTAGATTTTTTTGGAAAAAGAATGAAAGATTCATAAATCATAATATGACTCACACAATAACTCAACAAGTTCATTCGACAACAGAAATCGACCATTCATGATTTATATATATGATTTCTTAAATATAGGTTCTTGACTCTTAATTGGTTGGAAACAAAATGCCATGCCTTGAAATTAGAACATTCAAACTGTGAAAAACAATAGAAATCGGATTGAGTGGCTGGAATATTGTTTGGCGTTCATCGATTCACGATGTGCATTCAATATCCATCACTACTAGGCATTGGATCTGTTTTTTATAGTTAAAGTCCAATTCACAAATTATTAAACTCAAAACTAGTAACAAATGACAACTTAATGCCCCTTGGATGCTGATGGCCTATGCGGTCGCATGGGCTACACATGGCGAGCGTCGGCCCTGCTTAACTATCTGCGATGTAAGAAAAAAAATATTCTTGTGAACAATCTTTGTTGTGTCTTCAATGGTTGCTGTTTTGATCGTCCTACAATTCCCAAAATGTGAATTGAAGATACATACATTCATTAAATATAATGGAGTTGTGAAAATGGTTGTTGGAAGTATGCGGGTATTTATAAGAATAAAGACAGAAACAATTGGACATGATGATAGAGCCAATGTACAATATCAAACTTGACCTCAATTTATGTAAATTACGAGACCATCATACAGATTTATGGTGCAAATCACGTTGAAGGCCTTTGCATTAGTCTCAATCTGGTATACAAGGAATAGAGTCTATACTATTTATGGGATCAATAATAGTTCTTGAATGGATTTCTATATTCATGAGAATGAAAATGTTTTTTTCTCTCTCAACTTTCTTAGGTTGATGGCAAATGGACCATGAGACACTGCCATATATCTAGATTTTGGACAGAAACTACTCACTTATCTAGTATATTTACATGAAGTTAACATGTCCTCTCCGTAAGTCACTTACCCTGATACAAATGCCTCTCCCTGTTTTATGATCTTTGACTCTCGCCCCTTTGACCAATGAAAAAAATAAACAAAATATGCCCTATATAACGACATTAGGTCAATAAGGTTTTATGGTTTGTAACAGAGACGAAACCAATCCCAAAGATTAAGGTCAACATTCACCTTTGTTCGTAAAAATAAACCTAAAATCGAGCGGTTTAAAGCATGAAGTTAACAACAATTTCATCTTCGGTCATCATCGCCTTAGGTATACAACCAACAAATCATTTATGATTGGTACATTATATTGCTTGAAGTGTTTCCTATCATTATGGATCGTGTATACTGTATGCTTGTAAACAGGTTTAAATTCATCAAATCATAATTAGGCTTTTGCACAATCATAATTAGCAAATATTTGCATTCACTAAAGCATTCTGGGCAATTTTCTCAAATTCTAGTAAGAATTTATGCAGATGAACATCTTAATCTAGTAACAAGTGTTGGAGATTACTGTAATTTTATGAACAATCAACAAAGTTACGGTCGATTTCCAAAGCAAGTAAAGAAGCCGACCTAGATTTACACGATTCAAACATCGAACAAATTTGCTGATATCAATTACAAAATCAATGATCTAATCCATTAGAAATCAACGCTCACACATGACAAATTTTGCATCAAATTTTAGAATAGGTATACGAAGATCAACCATAGGTACTTAAATCAACAATAAACAAGAACTTAAATCAACAAAATTCAACCAAAGGATCTTAAATCAACAAAACGAAATTTCAACACAAACATTCGATTAATCTGTAAAAAATTATGATAAGAAGAATGTGAGATTAAATCAAAATAAAAAATGTTGGTGAAATCAAACACTAAAATGAGCTTAAATCAACGACTCAACCTCAAGCTCAAACTCACCTAAACTAAATAAAACAAATGACAAAATATACCGTCAATTGAAGATACGCTGGAGGACAAAGTTGTCAAGATCACCATGGTAGAGCGACAATCCACGACTGCATGGGACGATGGTTGATGCGATGACCACCGGGGATGAGTTAAGACGATAATCACAAAGAAGAACTGGTTTCTAAAGAGAGAAAGAAATTGAATTTGAGAAGTCGTGAATAGTACGTATGGAATGGGCTTTAGGTTTGTTAAATAGGGATAGGATGGGCTTTGGGTTTTTTAAGATAGAATGGGCTTTAGTAATAATTTTTTTATTTTTATTGATATTTTCTGTTCTATTACACTTACAGGTTGTCAGGATAAGATATTTTTTTTCCAAGAGTAAGAAAAAAACTAGTGTATGTTGAAAAACTAATTCAACCCTATTGCAACAAGATATCATTGTTGTATTAAAAACATTTATTTTCGATTTCTATTTTTAAAACACAAAAGTTTTTTAATTTTTGAAAACAAAAGATCTTCCTATTGCAACGGTATGACGTCGTTGTAGAGTTTCAAGATTTTTATTATTAAAAAATCTATTGATTCTCCACATGAATGTCTACAACGACAAAGATAAGGTTGTCGCTATAGATATCGTCGATATAGGTGGTTTCTTGTAGTGTTCTCATTCATATCAACTCCATTTTACACATGCAATATGTCGAAAATGAGCTTTTATTCGGGACTATGTAAACCCATAAATATCTATCCATACCAATCATAGGTTCAAGTATACTTTTGGGTCTAAATTAAATATAAAATCCAATATTTTCCAACAATTTTAGATCCAATTATATGATGGCATCTTTTAGACAAATGATGTATCAAAATCTTCACACATGATCTTACGGGGTTTTTTCACACAATTTATAGAATAAATTTTACTAATACAACTTCATTGCATATTTCTACGCATGATCTCATCATGCACACACGTATTTGCATGAAGTTTGACCACGTAACTTGCCTATGTTTAATAAATTATATTTATCAAAATAGTATTTTGAAAACTAGAACTTGCCTATGTTTGATAAATTGATATTTATCAAAATAGTATTTTGAAAACTAGAAGAGTTAAAATATTTAGAACTTTGAATGTTTCCATACCAACGAATTAAAACTCCAAATAAACTAAAATATTGTTCATTTTCAATTATATGTTACATGTGTTCCCTAAGTTAATTTAAACATGAATATAATAGAAAGTCTAACTGATCATAGAACCTTCCTGATTATATCTTGTAAATTACTACACAGCACAAATAAAACATAATTTGAATTAGCTTTTTTCAGTTAAATTTTTTGTTATTGTTTTACAATAATCTTACATCATTCTGTTTGAATAAACAACTAACTTTAATGAATACAATATTGCATTGACTGACATTGATATCCTACAATAATCTTACATCATTATTATTAATTAATTCTAAACTAACTATTTAAATAAAATTAATTTGACTTAAATTCATATTATAAAAATTGTAGGCTACTTGGGGCAACTCCGACACAATGCAATGTAGATTATGTGACATCTAATTACCTTATTAAGTTACATTATGTAAGCATAATTAACAATAATATAATAATTCTGCATCTTTCATTTAAAATAAATTGCCACACGTACTTCACATATTTTTTTTCCCTATATATACTATTAATCCTGCCTTAATTAATTAACTTATTGTTAGATATTAATCTACTAAAAGGGGAATTAGCCAAAATAGTACTCATCTCTCTCTCTTGAATTGACCTCCTAGTCATTTCTCTTCATGATTTATCCAAATGTCACTACCTACGCACTTTCCAACCCCACACTTACAAAATCAACTAAAAGACAAAAATTATTTTCAAATTTAACCCTGGTTCGCAAGTGACACCACCCCCACTTGCATACCTAGCTAGAAGTCAAAAAGAAATTCAAATCCAGGTCAGGTCCGTAATTTCTAGGCCCGCCAGACACGTATCAACATAATGGGAAACCCTAGGTTTGATGCGTTGCAGGGTGACAGGTCTGTAACTCCTAGGTTCGTCACATCCGGACGTGACTTTTTTGTTTTGATCCAACCTGTGAACTACCCTACCCACCACATTTACTACCAATCAATGCGAGGTGGAGGGTCTTCACTCCTCCGATTTTAAATATAAAAAGAGTGGTGGGGACCATTTTCAACACCATACCTCAGCAGCTTTGAGAGAAATTTTGAGTAGAAAGGCTTCTCGCACACTTCTTCGACAAGCAAGACATCTCGATGGTTCTATAAAATGATCGAGGTAAGTTTGTATCCATTGATGGTAATGTTATATTTCGAATGCATGCTATATATGTGATTTCCAGTTAATATGTAACACCCTTAAAATTGGGAGTTAATTTAAACCAAAAGAATTGCGGAATAACAACAACTATGTAAGATATCACCCATAAAGATGGGGAGAAGGTCAGAGTGAGTTTACAACTTCTATAGGAATATTAAATGACAATCTAGTAATCTATACAATTCAAATACAGATTTAGTTCGGGTGTCACTAAAATCCTCAAAAAATCTTCTATGTAACTCCATATATACACACGAGGTGCACTTCAAAAGGATGTCACTACCGGCACCTAGCTTCTCTCATCCCATCAAGCCCCATCCGCTTGATCACCTGATATACATGTCATTTTAAGAAAAAGTGTTAGGCTTAAAGCCTAGTGAGAACAAACAGTTCAAAATATAGAAAAGCCATTTAAACTTCGAAAACGGTAAATAAACATATAACCGAAAGCTTTTCTCAAAACATCTCTTTTTCTTTACTTCTACGATTTACACCTGAAAGATACGCTTTACTTCTCTTGGGGGAAACTTCTACGGGAATGACCCGTCATCACATTAATCCTCACGAGTTCAACCCCAAACCGGGATCTATTACAAGTGCCCTCCCCAAGTACTTCTGACTATATGTGCCTATGGATCCATTACACTAGTCTAACATCTTAATACAATTGTTTCCAATGTATTACTTCTCTTCACAAAACCTGTGAAGTATAACATCTTGCTTCCCAAAACTTTCCTTCCAAAATTAGGTCAAAACAACATTAAGGTTTATACATCATATTTCTCATCAAAAACTCATAAGGGTGTTTTAAAACTGTTCTTCGTACTCATTTCATAATTTCAAAGAAAAACCATAAATGACACATTTTGACCTAGTTTTTACCAAAACCTTCCAAGTATAGAAATACTTATTTTAAACATCACATTAAAGCAAAATACTTCATTTTGACATGTATAAAGTTTTAGAAAGGTAAGAATGAACTCACAAGCTAGATTTAGGCTAAATCTAGGTTTTATCCCAATACCGAGCTTCATTAGGTGAGGACTTCAAATCCACAAGTTTCCACATATAAACTCTTCATCTAGATCATAATCAAACCCAACATACACCAAAATCAAACCCAAATCAGAAATCATAGAACCAAACCCTAGATTCAAGATTTCGGAAAGGTGATCGTACCTTTCAACGTATGGGAACCACAAATTATCAAGTAAACTTTAATCTTCATTGCTTCCATCTTAAAGAGCTCTGAAATACGAAACCACATCACTTTGAATCGCCCAAATCGGAGCTGTGATGAAGAAGTTATGGCCAAATGAAGAAAATCTCGTTTTTAACCACTGGGACCGCCCGCGATCATGCCCCGCGATCATGACATGTCATGATCGCCCGTGTCACCCCAAAATATGATTTTTCATGTCTAACTCACGGTACCAGTTGTGCGATTATGACATGCTATCATGCCACCGTCATAATCGCCGGGCATCATAGCCTTTCCGAGGTGTTTTTTCCTACTTTTCACCCGTTTTGATCCCGTTTCTCGTCTAGTAAATGATACCCAAAATCATTAACTTCAAAATACTCATCTCGTTGATTCTAAGAGTGGAATACAAAGAGGACTCGGGATTAAACTTTACCAAAGATCCGGTTGGTACATTATGCCATTGTCACTATAACATGGCACACTTGTTGGGACCACCAACCACTTGGTACCACCGGTGCTATTGTGACAGATGTCATAACCGTATGGCACAATAGCTAAAACGACCATACTCTTAGTACTATTGGTGCCATTGTGACAGATGTCACTATCTCACAGCACCACCACTCAAACTCTGAAATTAGCTTCTCTTTAATAGACCACCCGGTTCAACACTTTCTTCAACTTGAACAGAAATCAGGGTGTTACAATCCTCCCAGCCTTATAAATGATTTCGTCCTCGAAATCTAACACCGACCCAAAAACATAGAACGTCATACAACTCCGAGCAGAATCTCGACAAATGACTCGCTCCATACATCCCACCGGATGACAATAACACGAAAAGGAGCCCTCAAAATACTATACTTGAGCAATCCAAAAACTTTGCTTCCTTATGAGAGTTTAAACGTAACTCGTCCTCAACTACAAAATGTAATACTTCCTTACCACGACGGGCACAACAGACACTTCACTTCTCATAACGAGTCATCACTACCCGATCGTTAAATTCAATACATCACACTATTATCAGAAAGATCACTGACCCACATTGAACCAAACTTCAAATTTAAGCTCGATGTTGCCTCCCAACCTTAGGTGGTTCATATCACCTTGGGAGTAGCTTTTGGCTTTAATAGATCAATTTTACAATTGATGCCCAAAACGTAATTATTTTTAGGATTTTCAAACCACTTTCAATAGGTCGGGATGCTCTTTCCCTTTGTATTTGACATTCGATTTCTTTCGCAAGAGCTCATCCGGATAAAACCAAACAGATTCCCTACACATCAGATTACCCATTACTTTACCCAGATGGTCAAGGAATCCGACATAAGCAGTTCTGAAAAGACCACTACCACATCAAAATTTTAACCTCGACCAAACAACTTCTCCTTAAATAAATGATTTCGGTTAAGGTCTACCATAATAATCACGCTAAATTTCTCCAAAAACATTACCGATTGAAACTGAAAACCCCAACTGTCGAAGTACGACTACTCTAAAACTTCTCCAAACTCTTAGCAACTCAAAAGATTGCTAGCATTTAATACCGATTAATACGATTCATCATTTTCAAGATCACCACACCAGGCCTTCAACACCACTTGAAAATCAACAAAAGTGTTCCAATCGTTCAAATGCCAAATGGCCCTAAGAACAACCAAGGTTGGCGTCAAGTCAAAACACTTCTCGAGGTAAACAATTGCCTAAAAGTTTCCAATCCAAAGATTTACGACACTAGAGGATCATCACGCAACTAACTTGAAGTGCCCCAAACGTCCAATTACTCTGAGTTTCTATAACCATCGGTCGTCCCGACCGATGTCCCGAAAGTGTGAACTAACCTACTATCACAATTCGACACAATAGTCAAAGGCACACCATGCCTTGAGACAATTCCATCCACATGCAACTTAGCTAGCTTGACAACTGGACCGGCTCCTCGCATTGCCAAGAAGTGAGCACTCTTCGTAAGTCCGTCCACCACTACCCATATAGCATCGTGACCTTTCAAGGTCTTTGGTAATTTCGTCACAGACTTCCATAGTAATGTGCTCTCATTTACATTCCGGTATTTCCAACGATTTGAAGACTTCCATACGGTCGTTGGTGTTCCGCCTTTACTTGCATTATGTTACGCCTCTCTCTAAATATCTAACCACATCCAACCTCCTAACAAGCCAACAAAAAGTCAACTTCACATTCCCACACATCTTGGTACTCAGACTTATGTGCGTCCTCCAATAGTAACTCACAATCATAATTCTTAAGCAATTCTTAACCAACGTCATTGCCCCTTGTTTAGCTCATTTTGATCAAAACTTACATCAAACTTTTATGATCGATGTAAAGTGTGCATTTAGTTCCATAAAGATAATGTCGCCATCACTGTAATGCAATTACCATCGCCACTAGTCCCATAACATGGGTTCGATAACTCTTCTCGTTTTCCTTGAGTTGCCTTAACGCATATGCAATAACCTTGCCTCTTTGTATTAATGCCCAATCCGGACCCATCTTTGTCGCGTCACTACAGACCACAAACCTTCAGATCCTTCTAGCAAGGATAAAATCGGTGCTTTACACAATTTTCTTCGACAAGCTCGGAAAACCTCTTCTTGTTTGTCAGTCCAAAATAAACTTCCGATAATAGCCCGCCAATCCTAAGAAGCTTCCAATTTCTAACGGATCCCGAGACGGTTCCCAAATTCGTCATTGCTTTAATTCGGATGGATCCACTTTCACTCCGTCTTGAGTGACACATGCCCCGAAATTGTACTTCCTTCAACTAACAAGTCACGCTTAGAGAATTTCACGTATAATTTCTTCTTCCTTAACACCTCGAGGACTTCTCGAAAGTGTTGCTCATAGTCTAACTCGTCCTTAGAGTAGACAAGAATATCATCAATAAATACCATCACTGATTGATCTAGAAACGGTCGACATACCTGATTTCATCAAATACATAAACATCGCTGACGCGTTTGTCAACTCAAACGGCATTACTAAGAATTCATAATGACCGTACCACGTCCTAAACGTTGTCCTTGCTACATTATCCTCCTTCACCTTCACTTGATGATAAACTGAACGTAAATCGATCTTTGGGAAAACAACTTGTTCCTTGCAGTTGATCTAAGAGATCATCAATCCTCTGAAGTGGATGCTCGTTCATCACGGTTGCTTTATTCAACTTCCTATAGTCAATACACATCCTCATCGGACAATCTTTCTCCTTCACAAATAGGACCGGAGCTCCCCCGACACTATATCTATTTGAAACTCCACTTGTCTATCGGGTGGCAAACCGGGTAATTCTTTGGGGAACACATAGGGAAACTCACTAACGACATACATCATCCAACTTCCTCTTCTCAACTTTGCATCCAAACCATAGGCTATATACAAAAGACATCCTTTGGCTAAACACTTGCACACCTTTGCCAAGGTTAACCAAACTAGTTCGCCTTTCCCTCCTTCCCCGTGGATTACCACCACACTACCATCCGATAACGGAGTCCGGGTTAACTTCTTATAACATCAAATTTCGGCTTGGTTCTCGGCTAACCAATCCCTTCCTATCATCACATCAAACTCTCCTATCGACATAGGCATGTGATTTATCCCAAACTTACTCCCTTCAACTTCCAACATGTAAACCTTAAGAACATTCCGAACTAGAACTTACTTGCCATCGGCTAATTCAACCATATAGGCATCTTCCAAAGTACTCATAGGTACGCGTAGACTTGAGTAGAAAGAAGTGGGCACAAAAGAAAAGTGGCACTTAAATAAGAAGGACATAATTGAGTATACTCTCTCACCGTCTCGTTTCCCTTTCTTGAAACCCGAACATTCATTCATGATACGACCGATAATTTTCTCATTGCGATACTCTTCCAAAACTTTTGCTTCGAATAACTCCAAGGTGAGCCTAGAGATTATAATTGGCCCAAAGGTAGTCGTGGTGATGTTCCACCATGCTAAAACTCGCTCCTAAACATCTGTGAAAAGAACTTCACTCTTCCTTATCTTCAATTTCAATCGAGCCAAAAGCTTGCTCGATCTCTCGTAACTAATTCGTACAAATTACCGGCTAATCTAATCCGGAGAACTTGGGTGATTTAGAGCATAAGAAAGTCTCGTGCGATCAACCCTTTCCCGTTCTCCTTACTTCAGTCACATATGCCTCTTCGGTATTGAAACCTATCCCGTTGCTCCCGAAACCCATCACTATGTTCTGAGTAATTGCTTCATGCCTTCGATTATTGGTACCCCTTTCCTAGAACATCTTAAGCACATTTCTATGCTGTTGTGCTATAACGAAACTAACTGCCTGCAACATACTGAGTCAGAACTCATCTCGTAAGCCCACTTATACCAATAAAGGATTACCCCGATCAAGGTTGACTTCAAGCAGACGATCCATTCTGGCACATCTCTTGATGGAACCAGAGGGATCATAAGTGATTGAGTGACTTCCGCTGTCACTTGTAGATCCAGAGTAGAAATATTGTCGTTCGCGTCCTCATCTTCGTTACACGATCTAGTACGCGTGTTAATCATCTCAGTCGGCCACAAACATATAATAGAAGTAAGACAAGTCTAACATAGATACGTATAACACATTCACCAATCATCGTAACCATAGTAAATAAGCATACTCACATAACAATATACCCAAGATAACATTAGCTACGTGATATCTTGGATATATCACTCGTGTAAGAATTCCTATTACCACAGTCACTTTTCATAGTTTGTGCATTTCCGTCGACTCTAAAGCTCTACTATCTCAAGAGTGTCTACCCATTCTCACACAACATCACTTAAAGTCTCAGCTTAAGTCTAGGCATCTTAGGTTCATACCTAGTTCGCTTAAACTAGAGCTCTGATACCAACTTGTAACACCCCTAAAATTGGGAGTTAATTTAAACCAAAAGAATTGCAGAATAACAACAACTACGTAAGATATCACCCATAAAGATGGGGAGAAGGTCAGAGTGAGTTTACAACTTCTATAGGAATATTAAATGACAACCTAGTAATCTATACAATTCAAATACAGATTTAGTTCGGGGGTCACTAAAATCCTCAAAATAATCTTCTATGTAACTCCATATATACACACGAGGTGCACTTCAAAAGGATGCCACTACCGGCACCTAGCTTCTCTCATCCCATCAAGCCCCATCCGCTTGATCACCTGATATACATGTCATTTTAAGAAAAAGTGTTAGGCTTAAAGCCTAGTGAGAACAAACAGTTCAAAATATAGAAAAGCCATTTAAACTTCGAAAACGGTAAATAAACATATAACCGAAAGCTTTTCTCAAAACATCTATTTTTCTTTACTTCTGCGATTTACACCTGAAAGATACGCTTTACTTCTCTTAGGGGAAACTTCTACGGGAATGACCCGTCATCACATTAATCCTCACGAGTTCAACCCCAAACCGGGATCTATTACAAGTGCCCTCCCCAAGTACTTTTGACTATATGTGCCTATGGATCCATTACACTAGTCTAACATCTTAATACAATTGTTTCCAATGTATTACTTCTCTTCACAAAACCTGTGAAGTATAACATCTTGCTTCCCAAAACTTTCCTTCCAAAATTAGGTCAAAACAACATTAAGGTTTATACATCATATTTCTCATCAAAAACCCATAAGGGTGTTTTAAAACTGTTCTTCGTACTCATTTCATCATTTCAAAGAAAAACCATAAATGACACATTTTGACCTAGTTTTTACCAAAACCTTCCAAGTATAGAAATACTTATTTTAAACATCACATTAAAGCAAAATACTTCATTTTGACATGTATAAAGTTTTAGAAAGGTAAGAATGAACTCACAAGCTAGATTTAGGCTAAATCTAGGTTTTATCCCAATACCGAGCTTCATTAGGTGAGGACTTCAAATACACAAGTTTCCACATATAAACTCTTCATATAGATCATAAGCAAACCCAACATACACCAAAATCAAACCCAAATCAGAAATCATAGAACCAAACCCTAGATTCAATATTTCGGAAAGGTGATCGTACCATTCAACGTATGGGAACCACAAATTATCAAGTAAACATTAATCTTAATTGCTTCCATCTTAAAGAGCTCTGAAATACGAAACCACAACACTTTGAATCGCCCAAATCGGAGCTGTGATGAAGAAGTTATGGCCAAATGAAGAAAATCTCGTTTTTAACCAATGGGGCCGCCCGCGATCATGCTCCTCGATCATGCCCCGCGATCATGACATGTCATGATCGCCCGTGTCACCCCAAAATCTGATTTTTCATGTCTAACTCATGGTACCAGTTGTCCGATTATGACATGCTATCATGCCACTGTCATAATCGCGGGCATCATAGCCTGGACCATTCCGAGGTGTTTTTTTCCCACTTTTCACCCGTTTTGATCCCGTTTCTCGTCTAGTAAATGATACCCAAAATCAATAACTTCAAAATACTCATCTCGTTGATTCTAAGAGTGGAATACAAAGAGGACTGGGGATTAAACTTTACCAAAGACCCGGTTGGTACATTATGCCATTGTCACTATAACATGACACACTTGTTGGGACCACCAACCACTTGGTACCACCGGTGCTATTGTGACAGATGTCATAACCGTATGGCACAATAGCTAAAACGACCATACTCTTAGTACTATTGGTGCCATTGTGACAGATGTCACTATCTCACAGCACCACCACTCAAACTCTGAAATTAGCTTCTTTTTAATAGACCACCCGGTTCAACACTTTCTTCAACTTGAACAGAAATCAGGTTGTTACATAATATTACCGTTAAAATGCATGTCAAGTTCAAAACCTATTTATAAGTTGAAAACGAGTCCATAACTGAATTGTTGGCGGTTGAAGACTAGCCCGCCATTACAGATCTAGCCATTGTAATTGCGGACCTAGCCCTCGCAAATGCGGACCTTCCATTTTACACATTTACCCCCTGTAATTTAAAGTACTTACATATTTGGTCCATGTATTTATAGTAGTTACAAATTTGGTCTCTATAATTTAGACGATTCACATATTTTGTCCTTGAATTTATAGTAGTTACAGATTATGTCTCTGTATTTATAATAGTTACAAATTTAGTCCATGTATTTTGAGTACTTACACATTTGGTCCCTGTATTTGTAGTAGTTAAATATTTGGTCTCTGTAGTTAGAGTATGTACTTTGGTCCATGTATTTATAATAGTTATAGATTTGGTCCCTATATTTTTAGTAGTTACAGATTTGGTTCATGTGTATAGAGTATTTACATATTTGGTCCTCGTATTTTTAGTAGTTACATATTTGGTACCTGTGTTTAGAGTATTTACAAATTTCGTCCCTGTTTTTTAGAGTATTTACATATTTGTGATATCTGATAGTCATAACAACTGAATTATTACACAAGGTCTTTTTTTCTAACGCCTCGTTGACACTAAAGTTCCAGATTACTCTTGTAGCATAAATTTGGGATAAGTTGAGTCATGAGAGGTTGACCTTCTTTAGGTTGATCTGTTTTGGTTCATATTTATACATTACTAATGTTTCCGGAGATGCTATGCTCATCCATACATTTTTATAGACACAGGTCTTTCACGGATAATGCACATGATAATGAAATGTTGTTTCAGGTCAGAGATCATTTTTTTTTTCGTATGGGCGGGAGGAGTTTTGTCTTGTGTTAGACCTTCGTTTTGGATTTGTGTGCCGCATGCAGAGGCAACATCCATGGAGTTTTGTTTGAAGGTTCTCTCTAAGTGTGCCGTATATAGGTGATGGTATTTTGTAGGAATTGGAACTCAAGAGGACGTTTGATGGCGTTGGGACGTTTGATGGTCGTGTGGACCATTTTTCGGACGATGATATTGTTCGATCTTGTCTATTGATGATGATTGAGGTCTTTTTTCTTGGTCGTTAGAGTTATTTTCTAGAAAATGAGACTCTGGTTAGGGCCGTAGAGAATTTGAGAATTTGGAATGGGAATCGTATGTCTGGGCACCCACATTTAAACAGATAAATGATGCAATCCAGATATGTGTGGAGAAAAAACCAATGACGACACTGATGAGTTTTTTATATGCGTTTAAGGTTAGTTAACTTACTATTAACTAAAAACTTATACATTTTACATGGTTTTTATTTTATTTTAACGTCTTACTTATTTTCTTGGTATTCTAATTCACAAATATGGATTTTTGAGATATTTCCTGTCTCAAATGAGTATTTCATACGCAAAGACAGGTTACCCAAAGCAGTTAACAGGGATAAGACACTTATCCTAATTTGATCTCATGTCAAGGATTTCTTAGATGTATCGACAGTTAGTTGTTTTTTTTAAATTCAAATATATAAAATTATTATTAAGTAAATCGTGAAATTCTAATATGATAAGTTTTGAAACTATCCAGAGGCTTATAGCGATGCATGTGGAGGAGATGGATGAATGACATGTACATATATATAGCCATTGTTATTTTAAGAGTATAGAGGGGTAGTGACCGTAGAAGAGGCCGAGACCCTCGTGGCCTTTGATGATGGCATAGAGTTCATCATCTAATGGTGATTCTGAAATGGAGACACACCCCAGGACGATGACTCGAGCCCCCAATATCTCAAGATGCGAGTTAGGGATATCAGGCCCCCATTTCCTGATGCTTACTTTTGACCCTTACCTGGCACCCCCTTTCGCTGCTTACCAGATGGCCCCTGATAACCCTTATTCATCATATTGGGAGTGGTTGACGATGCATGTACCGATATTTCTTCTCTTTAGACAAGGAAGGAAGATCGAGTTAGGAAGGATGATGAGTTGGATCCCCATATGGCTTCGATAGAGCAGAGTTGTCGATGATTTGAAGTTTTGCAGTAAGTATTTAAGTTTATTCATCGAACACGATTTTAGTTATGTACGAACTTAAACACAATGTTATAAATTCGTATTTATGCATAGATTCCATCCCAATCACAGGCTTGGCGGCCTACAACATGACAAAAACATCCTGACCTCCGATCATGGTCGATCCCTTGTATGTTGTACCACCATAGTATACATAACCGATAACTTTTACACTATGTTTTTTTATTTCATTTACTGCATTCCGATGAAATTGTATGGATAATATAATGATTTTATTATGCAGGGCACCTCGGCGTCAACATTCCCCTAACAGTCGTCGTACGGTATGGCTAGCCATTTAATGTCAGTGTTGTACGGTATGTCAGACCCAAGCCAGTCATCGTACGGTGGGGTTGACATGTTCACGACTCACGTCATCACTGCTTAGTGAACACCTTTGTTGGCAGGACAGCTGAGGGCGACCCATGTATGGATGTTAGGTGGTGCATTACTATCTCCTTATGGTCCCCTACCTACTACTAGTACTCGTCTTGGACGACCGCAATTGAGGCCACCTTCCCCACAACCGAGGGAATCTATTCCACCGATACTTGAAGTCGCCATACTATACCGATAGGATAAGTTCCCGATATACGACTTAGATGTTTACCGCATCAAACTGGAAATAAGATTTGGTGGGGCATGTTATTGGGGTTCGACCACGAGGGTGACTTGATGGCTTGGTTAGTTATAGAGTTTAATTTCAGTTCCAAAGTACTAATACCTACTTACCTGACTAAGTTTTTATGTTTTATTAATAGCACATCGAGGCATGGGTATGAATCATACTTGAGTAGTGTTCGGCACACGCATAATGGTCCGTGATGAATGGTCACTTCTAGACGTTCTTGATCGGTGACTAAGGCGTAGATTACGTCTACACTCAAGTCAACGGTAAAGAGGCAAAACTGGGATTTCCATAACGGTGGAATGTTACGCAGGTGTGGAAATCAGTTTACATATATTTAATTTAAGAAATTACAGTGTTGTCAAAATTGGTTAGTAACGTTTCTCATTTCAGGTCATCATCCCCATATGCATTGATCAAAAGCATTAGGTGGATGAGAGTTTAGTTGGGATTTGGTGAAGATGTACGAGGGACTTTTGACATAAATAATGGATTGTTTAGTTAAGTTACTCATTGGGTTTTTTACTCGCATCAAGGACTCGCCTCGTGCACATAATCGCAGGACTTTCAGTTGGGATTATGTAGAGAATGTGCCATAACAAAGCGGAGATTTTGGCGATTGTAATTTCATCTCCTAGTAGACAAAGGGCAATACCCGATCATGTGAGACAAATATTGTGTCAAAGATGGTTACTTGGCGTTGCCATATGGCGGATGTTTTGTACTCGATGCATGTTCAATTATTTTATCCGTTTATCGGTATTTTATAAAAGCGTAGACATTCTACTTATGCAATGCATTTATTTTATCCATTTAGTTTTTAATTTTTCATTTACCTATTTACACATTTCCCTAATACACAAACATAAATTGGATATAGTTAAGACAAACAAATATCACACGGAGGCAAACTAATCCTTGAATACAGAAACATTAACCACTAATACATTAATACAACAACATCCATGAAAACAATTATTAGTGTAACACGCACATAATAACTATACATACACGCTAATTCCCTTTTAGATAAAGTTCTATACACGAATCAAGCCAAAACTGTTTCTCATCAATCATTTATTGCATTACGTCCAACTGCCCTTGCAGGCCTTTGGAACGTGGATTATCAACTCGAATCTCTTTTCAAGTTGCTTTATAGTTCTCCGCTTCTATGTGACCCTTTCGATTATTTGTTTCACCTTGTTCCTCCACCGTCTATTAGTTTTTAGCCATGATTTTAACTTCACTTTGTTCGCTTGATAACCTCATCTTAGGCATAATTTGAGAAGATGGAGGGTTTGATTATGAGGCATGTCCATCTATTTGTTTGTTAAGTAGACAAGTTATTATAGAAGAAGAAGAAGAATGAATGAATGTCTGGTATGAAATTTATGGTTTTTGGCTCACAAAGGTATCCTATTTATACAAAAAGACATGGAGAATCTTTCAAGATTTTCTAGAAGAGTCTTGTAGGCTTTCCAGATAAATCCACCAGGCTTTGTTGAAAAATATAATGCAAGTCCACAAGTAAACATATCTAAAAAACGTGGAAAATGAGATTGTTTTTAATTTCGCAGAGGTGAAGCTGGTCAACATTACGCATGTCGAAAAACATGTTGTTTAGACGAATATTTTAGCCTTTTTAGGTGAATCTTGACCAATTCACAAGTCGATTTGACTTGCATACCAAAAACATGTGCCATGCCTCCATTTTTGGCTATAAATATAACACTCAAAATTATTTTAAACCACAAAAAGGGTCTTCATTAAGTTAAAAGCTTTACATATTTGTTAAGATGGCATCCCAAAATCTTCATGTATGGAACTTCATTTGTTTATCTCAACCGCTTTCAACTTCATTTGTTTATCCACAAATTTTTCACCATGAAACTCCACCATCAAGGTATTTGTACAAAACTACCAAGAAGACATTACTTCAGTGGTCTAGAATCTATGTTGACATGTTGGACGTCGACTATCTTTCCATGCAACTACTTCACTAGATAATATTATAAGATGTATTTTAAAAAGCCAAATGCATATTTTTGAATAGACTACAAGCACTGATTGTCTATAAAGATGTAATGAATATACATCAATATGTTCATGGCCATACCATCATTAAAGTGTATAATGAGAAAGTGGATTGTGCAAAAACCAATCATCTTGTAGCAGTAGCTTGACATTTTAATGACTATTATCGTAATCATAAGCAACTCAAATCTGTAATGCGTTGTAAATTAACCTCATGGTAAACAAGATCTCTTTTGAACAAATTGTGGAGAACTTGTTTGTTTTCTTTTCTTGGTGAAAGACGTGAGAGTTATGAGGTCACTATTTGAGAAATGATGCCATAAGCCTGGCAGGCTGCCTTTCTTATCCACCGATATCATAACACTCTCGTCTTTTCCCAGGAAGGACAAAGCAAACAAGTTCTTCACAGTTTGTGCAAAAGAGATCCTATTTAGCATGAGATTTTCAACACATTATAAATTTGGACCCTGTGGTTTGCTGAAAATAACACTTTTTCTCTGTAGTTTTCAAATTACAAGATGACCATCATAGTTTGTAAAAACACATCTGTATTTGGTCCCTCCTTCTAATGTTCTTTAAAAATATATGTTAAACATTTTCGTCTTTTATCGATTTTGTGTATTTATCGCAACACAATTGATTTTATGATTTTTGTCTAGACATGTAGTTTTTGATCGGGTAAAGACAATTTTTTTTATAAGAACGAAAATGCCCCACAATTAACAGAATTTACAACTGTTAGAGGTAGAGACCAAATCCACATATTTTTAAAAACCAAGATGACCATATTGTAACTTCAAAACTATAGGGACAAAAATGTTATTTCTGACAAATCAAAAGGACCAAATTTGTAGTGTATTCTAAAAAGTACTATAAAAGTAGCATATTAATGACTTCAGGCATCCAAAAACAAGAAATTAAGTATCAAAATACGTACATTCACCTAGGGAGGAGGGTGAGAAATATGTGTTGAAACCTAGCGATCATGGCATTATTAAAATATGTACGTTCACCTAGGGAGGAGGGTGAGAAATATGTCTTGAAACCTAGCGTTCATGGAATTTATCCTTTCATCCGCCCTCCATAACATCGTAATGCACTTTTTGTAGTCCTGGAAGTTATGCTTGCATCCAAGTTTGAATATGTGCATCTCATGCATAAAGCTCCTTCTGCATCTCCTGCTATATGCCTTTCTCACTGCCATCTCCAACTGTGTACATTCCACTTTTTTTTTATGTCTTGTACCTACAAGCTTTAAACATATACATACACAAGATGAGTAATGAAACATAATGTCGGGTCGTATCACGGGAATGAATATACACATATCACTGAGTAGATGCTCTTTCCATACACGATTGATCTTTACTTGAACATCCTCCAGCTATACCAGTCTAAATGTAATCATCATCTTGATGCATGCCATTACCATAGAGCATCCATTTCTTATTTCCTCTTGTCATTGTGCCCATAACTCTGCATCACCATGAGGATGAGCAACAATGTCCTCCCTATACTTCTCGATTATTGCCCGCCTAACGGAATTCTAGAATTCATATAATAGCAAAAGATACTATTTATACTATTTTATAAAAATCAGCCAACATAACACTAAATGGATATGCATGTGCGCATACACACACATGTTGGGTCATACGAGGATGAGAAATGTCATTAATTTTAATGTTTTTAAGCAAATTGTGTGAGATGTAGATATGCACGGAGAGATGGTAGTGTGCTTTAATAAGTTGTGTTAACGTAATAATAATTTGTAAATAACCTCTTTAAATTATTTGAGATTAATTAGTTATACAAAATGTTTCTTAGTTAGGCTTTAAACCAAATGTTTTATAATATATCCTCCATATGTACACAAGTCCACTCAATTCATGAATTAAATATGGCTTCACTTTGACCTTTAAGACTTGAGGATTGATTTTTACAACGCCTAATCTCATTTATAACAATGGTTATTTCGATTGTTTTTTTCTGTTAGGTGTAGGTTGAATAATAGTTGCTAATACTTAAAAGCTAGCAAGCAGCTAGCGGGAAAAAAGCGGCATTACAAACCCCTGACACAATCTGAAGGATAACATCTCCACTCAGTCGGATTTTTTCTACTTCCTTTACATCTAGATAAAACCCAACAATACGATTTCTCTACAATTTGATCTAGAATAACCTCTTTACTAGGAGGATGCCTATGAAACATACACCTATTTCGAAAACATCACAACACATAACAACCGGTAAAAAAACACTGCTTCCAGCACTTTCTTGAGGGATCTATCGTCGAAAGAAGATCTTATGCCGTTGATCATCGACTCCAACGATCTGTGTGACGGAAAAGAAAAGAACCACCATCTCTCAATGAACCGCCAAACCGTAGAAGAGACTGAACACTCGAACAACAAGTGTTGGGTAGTTTCATTATAAGAACCACAAAGCGGACATAATAAAAAATCAAGATCCATATTCAACTTGTATAAGTTGTCGCGGGATGGGATCCTATCTAACATAACCCGCCATATAAAAATGTTCACTTTAAAAGGAACCAACGAATTCCAAATCGTCTCCCTATCTCCGACTCCCAAGAAAGCTTTCTCGACCATGATGCGCAAAGAACTAGCAGAAAATAGGCCGTTAGAATTTAAAGACCATGTTCATCTGTCAGGGTGATCAGATAGCGAGTGTTCCCCGATGGCCTCTCTCAATTGATCGAATTCTTCAGATTCTCTACCACCTCGGATAGGTCTACGCCACGACCAAGAATTATCTCCAACCTTAATTCTATCAGCAACCATTGCCATCTTCTTTTTTTCTAAAGCGAATAATCTAGGAAAACGTGAAGAAAAAGGACTTGGGCCCTTCCATGCATCAGTCCAGAACGAAGTATTTAAACCGTTCCCATCCTGTTTCAAACACAGATCAACAAAATTTATGTTCATCTGTCATAACGATTTCACAGCAGATACAATACTACTCCATGGGCTGCAGCCGCTGGCGGTGTCCTGATCCAAGGTTAAACCTCCCGTTTCACCGTAAAGCGATTTAATTAACTTTACCCACGGTGAGTTATGATCGCTCCTAAACTTCTAGGCCCATTTAACAAGTAACGAAATGTTAGAAGCAAAAATACTCCCGATACCATTTATCAGACCCCCGCTTTCTTTATCTCTAAGCACGGTATTCCATTTAACCCATGCTATATTTCTATTATTATCTTCAGATCCCCAAAAAAACTCTCTCTGAATTCTCTCTATATGTTCGATTACCGCCTTTGGGGCTTTAAAGATCGAGAGATAGTATGTGGGTATACTACCAAGTACAGCTTCGACTAACAACCGTCTCCCTCCGATTGAAAGGATTTTTGCTTTCCATCTGGATAATCATTTTTTAACGCTCTCAATGATCGGATCCCAGGCTGCGACCCTAGACATGTTTGCACCAAGCGGAACCCAAAGATATTTACTTGGAAGTTTCCCCGCTTTACAATTTAACTCCATAGCAGCCATCTTGACTGTATCCTCCTCCACACCTACTCTAAAAAGTTCACTTCTATCCAGATTTAGACGACGCCCAGAAGCCAAAAAGAAGTATCTCAGGATCCGAATAATGTTCCTTCCTTCTTCAACTGACCAGTCATTAATAAAAAGCGCGTCATCTGCATAAAAAAGATGTGTAAAGTTAAATCTATCATTTCCCACCTCCAAATCTTTAATCAGGTTTTCATTTCGGGCCTCGGTCATAAGAAATGAAGTCCTTCCATGGCAATATTGAAGAGAAAAGGGGATAAAGGATCCAGGGGCGGAGCCAGGAATTAGAATGAGGGGGAACACCGATCGAAATAATAAATAAAATAATAAAATTTTTATTTTCCAAAACTAGCAAAACAATAATATTATATTAATGGAACACCGACCTTTACAGATACAACAATTAATTGATTTTCATACGACTTGTATTTACAAGTGTCCGAATCATTCTTATCTAACACATATGATGAATCACCACTTATTTTTCTCTTTATTTAATATCTATTAACGATAGTTAAAAGTTAAATTAGTTAATATAGAAAAAACTAAAATCAACATTTAAGCCTAATTCAAAAATCTAAATCCTCCATGTGAGGCTAAAGTTTGAACTAGAGGCTTGAAAAAACGGCAGTCACGAACTGTCATCAGTGTTTCAAATGCTATAGATTTATAAACGGTAAGACTTGAAAGGGTAACAAGAGCATGAGTGACTTCATTATAAATCCATTAAGCCTTGAGGCATGAGGAGGGAGCCCAACCTAGCTAAAAAGCTTAAACTAACAAACTATTGAACCTATTAAGTTACTTAAAAAATTATCTCAATTTTTCTATGATGAAAATTTTAGATAAAATAAACATTTGAATATATAAATTGGGTTAAATTGTAATTTTTGGTTTTAAAAAGCTGAGGGTCATTTTTAAGAGTCGGAGCATTATATAAGGACATATGGCTTGTGGGAAGCCCACTCCTCCTCCACCAGCTAACTACTACAAACATTACAGTGTATATATTTATATTATAAATTATTACTACATCAGTGATTTTTCTGAAAAACCCAGGAGGATCAATGGCTACTTCTGGTCCTATGGTGGCTCCGCCACAGAAAGGATCCCCTTGACGTAAACCTCTCCGTAACCGAAAATCCGATGTTGGGGACCCATTGATAAGCACCGAACTGGAAGCTGAATGAAGGCAGGCCTGCACCCATCTTGTCAAGATATACATCGATATTATAGGAATTATCCAACTTGAGAGGAGATGTCAAGATATACATCAATATTATAGGAATTATCCTAGGAGATATTTTGATAATATTAGAAGATATGTTTTGATAGGTTGTCAATGAGGATCCTTTCCTAATTTATAGGATTGGATTGCTAACTCTTGTATTATAAATAGTTCTCCTATTTTCAATAGAAATCAATCTTTTTGCTGAACTTATCATGGTATCAGAGCCTAACCGGCAAAGATACACAAACCCTAAACAATGACCGGCGAAGAGACGCAGCCACCCCAACCACCACCACCACCAACGAGAGTAGACATGAATTCTCCCTTCTTTCTTGGTCCTCAAGACCGTCCTGGAGACTTCATCACTGCAGCGAGATTTAACGGCGAAAACTACGATGAATGGGCAGGAGAGATCGAAACTGCGCTTCAAGCAAGACGCAAGTTCAGGTTTCTCGACGGCACGATTACAGCACCGGAAACACCCTACACACAAGCAGACTGGACTACCATTCATGCTATGTTAGTCTCATGGATTATGAATACGATCACTCCCGAGGTAAAGACTACTCTTTCCAAATATAAAGATGCAAAACGTTTATGGGATACTCTCAAAGAACGGTTTGCTCTTGTTAATGGCCCTCAGATTCAACAGTTGAAATCCGCTATTGCCCGGTGTGACAAACCAAAACCATGACCGTAGCTGCTTATTACGGAAAATTGACGGCTTTATGGGAAGAATTGCATACCCATGAACCGTTAATTGCATGTTCCTGCTGTACGAAATGCACGGCGGGCCGAGATCACGAGATTCGTCGGGAAAACGATATGCTTCACGAATTTCTGATGGGATTATATAGCGAATATTACGGTCAAATTCGATCGAATATTCTCTCTCAAGATCCTCTGCCGTCACTGAATAGAGCCTATCAGTTAATAGTTCAAGATGAAAGGGTTCGAACCATCTCTAAACTAGCCGAAGAAAATCCCGAAGTTGTGGGATTTGCTGTGCGTACAAGCGGAAGAGGACGAGGCAGATCGGATCGACCCGATAAATCAAAACTATATTGCACTCATTGCAAGAAAAATGGCCATGAAGTTACTCACTGTTTTGAAAAAGTCGGTTATCCAGAGTGGTGGGAGGAACGTATCAAGTCTGATGGTAGTACGAGTCGCGGAAGAGGACGTGGTGGAAGCAACAACACTGTTCGAACTAATGCAGCATTTACCGAATACCCCGGAGCACCTCCTCCTCAAACGTTCTCTGCAGATCAATGGAAGGCACTCGCAAGTGTATTTGGTAATATGACTCTTTCCAATGACCGGCTAAGTGGTAAGTTTAATGGAAAATTGTGGATTATAGATACGGGTGCGTCAAACCATGTAACCGGAACACTTTCTCTTTTGTCTAATGTGAAAAACACGTCATGCCTTGTCGGACTTCCCGACGGCAAGAAGGTTAAAGCAACCAAAGAAGGTTTCGTAAGATTGACGAAGGACATTACTCTCAATCAAGTTCTTTATGTTCCTCAATTAAACTGCAATTTGATTTCTGTACCACAACTATGTCATGATCTCAACAGCATTGTCGTATTTAACTCTTATACGTGTGCTATACAGGACCAAATGAGGAAGCTGATTGGAATGGGAAGTAAGCAAGATGGACTCTACTACTTCAGGGAACCAAGCTCGATTAACGCGATCCAAAGTTAGTGGAGAAGACTCTTTTTTGGAACTATGGCATAGCAGAATGGGGCATCCTTCCGAGAAAGTAGTAAAATTTCTTCCTCCGGTTCGTAGTTGTAGTGGTAATTTGAATAAATCATGTGAAGTGTGTTTTCGGGCTAAACAACCTAGAGACAATTTTCCGTTAAGTGAAAATAAAGCTAGTAGAATTTTTGAATTAATTCATGTTGATTTGTGGGGTCCTTACAAACATAAGTCTTCTTGTGGCGCTAGATATTTTTTAACAATTGTGGATGATTTTTCGCGGGCTGTTTGGGTCTATTTAATGGTTGATAAAACGGAAGTCTTCCGCATGTTTATGACTTTTGTTGCCATGGTTGAACGACAGTTCTCTCAAAACATAAAAATTGTCCGAAGTGATAACGGAACTGAATTCAATTGCTTACTTGATTATTTTTCCGCTTCTGGCATTTTGTTTCAAACCTCTTGTGTCGGAACCCCACAACAAAATGGGAGAGTTGAGAGAAAACACAAACATCTCCTAAATGTAGCCCGCGCTTTAAGATTTCAAGCGAACTTGCCAATTTACTTTTGGGGAGAGAGTGTTCTAGCTGCTGCACACTTAATAAATAGGACTCCTTCGAGTGTTCTTGATTATCACACGCCCTTTGAAAAGTTGTTCGGTCATTCCCCGTCTTTTGATGCAATTAGAGTTTTTGGATCTTTATGTTTTGCACATAACCAAAAGTCCAAAGGAGATAAATTTGATAGCCGCAGTCGTAAGTGTATCTTTGTCGGGTATCCTTTTGGTAAAAAGGGTTGGAAACTCTACGACCTTGACCAAAATGAGTTTTTGGTCTCACGGGATGTAAAGTTCTTTGAAGACACCTTTCCATTCAAGGACAATGAGGCCGAAAATGGTCAACTAAACCCTAATTTTAAGTTAGATGTGGATGTTGATTTGGATTTTGCTGATTTTCCTAATAATCAAGTTCATGAAATCCCTACCACCCTTGTCTCAACCCAAGCACCACAAAGTGAACAATCCCACCATGCCGAGACACCCAATGCAGAATCCTCAATTCTGGATACCGAGGACTCCGAAACCACGAGAGTCATTGATCCTCCTCTAACCTCGTCAAATCCGGTTTCGATCGAAACTTCAGAGTCAAGTGATACAATCAAAAACAACCCGGAGGAAGAACCTCTTGGTCGTGGAATGCGAACCAAAACTCCTTCGGTACTTCTCAAAGATTACGTCGCTCACAATGTCGTCAACGAGAGTCCATCTCATGCTACTACTTCTCCTCCACAGCTCACCTCAGGTAATCCTTATCCTATAGCACACTATTTAAAATGTGACAATTTTTCAAAGCCATATCAAGCTTTTCTTGCAGCTGTCATTACCGGGGATGAACCGAAGTCTTTTAAAGAGGCCATGAAAGATGTCGGATGGAAACATGCAATGCAAGAGGAGATAAAAGCATTGGAAAACAACGGTACTTGGACTCTCGAAACTCTACCTCCCGGAAAACGTGCGTTGGGAAACCAGTGGGTATATAAAAGAAAATACCATTCGAATGGCACCCTTGAAAGACTAAAAGCTCGTTTAGTCGTCTTTGGAAATCACCAGACTGAAGGCTTGGATTATAATGAGACGTTTGCTCCGGTCGCAAAGATGACAACGATTCGCGCATTTCTAGCCGTTGCAGCCTCGAAAAATTGGGAACTCCACCAAATGGACGTTCACAACGCCTTTCTCCATGGAGACCTGTCTGAGGAAGTTTACATGAAGTTACCGCCTGGGTTCAAGTCATCGAATCCTAACCTGGTATGTCGCCTTCGAAAATCATTATACGGGTTAAAACAAGCACCCCGATGTTGGTTTGCTAAGCTCGTTACATCCTTGAAAGAGTATGGTTTCCTTCAATCCTATTCTGACTATTCCTTATTCACTTACACGAAAAAGGATGTGCAACTTAATGTGTTGGTGTATGTAGACGACTTGATTATTTCTGGCAATAATTCAGGGGCTTTGCGAACCTTCAAAGCTTATCTGAGTGACTGCTTTCGGATGAAAGATTTGGGTCCGCTCAAGTACTTTCTTGGGATCGAGGTAGCCCGAAGTACTGCTAGGCTGTTTTTATGCCAACGTAAGTATACACTTGATGTCATCACAGAAACCGGTCTTCTTGGGGCCAAACCAACACCATTTCCTATTGAGCAAAATCATAAGTTAGGCCTTGCTACGGGTACCAAACTTACTGATCCAGAACAATATCGGCGCCTCGTCGGGCGCCTTGTGTACTTGGCGGTCACTAGACCTGAATTGGCCTATTCCGTTCATGTTCTATCTCAATTCATGCAAGAACCTAGACAAGAGCACTGGGAGGCAGCTTTACGGGTTGTCAGATATCTAAAAGGAACCCCGGGTCAAGGTATTCTATTACGGTCGGATAGTGATCTATCTCTACAAGGGTGGTGTGATTCTGATTGGGCCTCATGTCCCATCACCCGTCGTTCATTAACGGGATGGCTAGTTTTTCTCGGCCAGTCCTCGATTTCTTGGAAGACAAAGAAACAACACACGGTTTCACGATCATCAGCCGAGGCGGAGTATCGTTCCATGGCAGCTATTACTTGTGAACTTAAGTGGCTCAAAGGATTGTTGTTAAGCCTAGGGGTACATCATCCTCAATCCATTCCATTATTTTGTGATAGTGAGTCGGCCATTCATATTGCTCGAAACCTGGTTTATCACGAGCGCACTAAACATATCGAGGTCGACTGTCATTTCGTTCGGGATGCCGTAACAGAAGGTTTAATTGACCTCTCCTACGTCCATACGAAGACCCAATTGGCGGATATTTTTACAAAGGCATTAGGCAAAAAGCAATTCGATCACCTACTTAGCAAGTTGGGCATCGTGAATCCCCATGCTCCAACTTGAGGGGGGATGTCAAGATATACATCGATATTATAGGAATTATCCAACTTGAGAGGAGATGTCAAGATATACATCAATATTATAGGAATTATCCTAGGAGATATTTTGATAATATTAGAAGATATGTTTTGATAGGTTGTCAATGAGGATCCTTTCCTAATTTATAGGATTGGATTGCTAACTCTTGTATTATAAATAGTTCTCCTATTTTCAATAGAAATCAATCTTTTTGCTGAACTTATCACATCTCCTCCACTTTCTCGAGAATCCCATAGCTTCAAGAATCTCATCCAAATACCTCCAATCCACCATATCGAACGCCTTCTCGAAATCGGCTTTAAAAAGAAGAACCTGTTTATTATTCTTTTTAGCCCAATTGATGGTCTCGTTGGCAATCATGACACCATCTAAGATGTACCGTCCTTTTATGAAAGCCGATTGCGAATCACTGATTACCGAGTTAATAACATAATTTATTCTATTTGCAAGAATTTTGGCAATGGTTTTATTATAAATGCACCCAACTAAACTGCTAGGCCGAAAGTCTTTACATGTCTGAGGATCGGCTATCTTTGGAATAAGATAGATAAATGAAGAGTTACAACCTTTTGGGATCCATCCAGAGCTGAAAATTTTCAAAACAGCCCCTATAAAATCGCTACTGACAGAAGACCAGAAGGATTTCAGAAAACCAAAAGAAATCCCGTCTGGTCCAGAAGATTTGTCCACGCCACACTCCCAAACGACCTTTTTAATTTCATCCTCGGTAATTCGAGAACCAAATATATAAGATTATTAAAGAAAAAAGTAATTGTTTTTCAACTCCTAAATTGAAAATGTATTTTTGTAAGACGAATGATGTATCAAAATCAACATCGGGCATGAGCTTATTTCCGTGCATGATGTCACCATGCACACACGTACATGCATGAAATCCAACCACGTAACCTACTGTGTTTAAAGTGAATAAACATAGACATAAAAAAATTCTATTTTAAAAACCACATAACAAAAATATTTATAACAGAATCCAAAATAAACTAAAATATTGCGATGGAATCAGCCTCACAGGTGAGCTAAATTTAATTAAAATTAAAACTTACGTGTGTACATAAATTAATTTAAACATGAATATTTTACAAAACCCAACTCACCGAACCTTCTTGATTATATTTTCTAAATTCCTACGCAGCATAAACTATATATTATGTGAAACTGCATCGTTTACCAAATGCAGTTTACATCCACATGCATAGATCTTCTACGAACTACCATGCACAATATAATATATGTTTATATTAAATTATTTAAAGAAATATTAATTTGGATATATGAACTCACCAAATCTTGAAAATAAATACGTGGGAAAATGAAGAGAAATTGCCTATGTACACAATTATTCTTATTATTTAATTCTTAAATAATATTGTAAACAAAATCTGGTTTAAAGTCAGATTATATCAAGTGGAAGCTACTTGGGGAAACCCCGACATAATCCAATGCAGATTATGTGACAAGTAATTACCTTATTTTATACGCAATATTTAAAAAAGCTCGTCGTAACAAGCCGTCATGACGCGCCGTAATTTAAGGCTTGTGGTTCCCGTTATGCTATGTTTGTGGCACGCCATGACCTGATGTGCAGTTTTTACGACGCCATTATTTGATTTTTCTTACTATTTTTAATGTTTTTTTCGTTTTTTTCCTAATGTATAACGTAATTTAAATAACTTAGTATCATGACTCGTTTGGTGATGGTAGAAAATATAAGTGTACATGTATAATAACTTGTATGATATGAAGATTTAACATCATAAGTCACGCCTTAAATACACCACGATCTGGCTGTGGCTCCTAAGGCTTAAGGCTTAACCTCGCCGCCATGCCACGTCTTACGCTATTTTGAACCTTCTTTATATGCTACATTCTGTAAGCACATATTTCATTAATAACTCTTAAATGTTATAAATTTGTATTGTATAAACACATACTTATACTTCATATCATTCTGTTAATAGCTTTTATATAAAATATACCCTAACCCAGTCAAAATATATATTAAGATCGAGTTATGTCTCGTGAGCTACGAACAAGGGAAATGGTTGTTGTTCTATAAGTGTGCGATTGGTACATGGGACAGAACAGGACATGACGGAACAGACACAACAAATGACTATTACCCAAGGAAATTTCCGTCTATGATTACTCACGGATCACCCAGAAAATACCAATGGTTCGGTAAAATCCGATGTCTTTCAAGAAAATACCAACAGATCACCCTGAGAATCCCCAGGTAATCTGTCACTAATTATCATTACCCACCATCAATTTACCCATCAACTTTTGTGACGGTTTGTGAAGAATCACCCTTTAGTGACAGATTTCCCGGGGAAAAGTCTGTAGGAAAAGTCTTTCATTTAGTAGTGAGAACTCATTGTCCCATGTTTGACAAGACATGGGACATGACAAAAATTCATTGTCTCATGTTTGACACAACATGGGAAAGGGACAGGAACAGGAACCGAGACAAAAAATATTTTTTCTTATTCCATCAAAATAGGTGGTTTTGGTGGAACAAGATGGGAAAAGAATGGGACACAGAAAGTAAAATATCACTAACATACCATCATTTGATATATAACCTTAATATGATATTTGTTTAATTGTCACTATCACTAGTCACGGTCGTCGCTACGGTCGTCGGCCGCTTGTAGCCACCTCGATCACCAACCACCATTGTTCATCGCCACCATCACCATCGTTGGCCACCTCCACCTTCTCCTCTACAACAACAACTTTATCCACCACCTCCATAACCACCGTTGGCCACCGACCACCACCGTTCATCGCCACCACCACCAGGGGCACCTCACCTCTACCATTGTCAACCGTCACTGCCACCTCTATCTACCATCTTCACCTCCTTCACAACCACCGTCCATTGCCACCACCACTATCACCGTAGGCCACCTCCACATCCTTCTCTACTAGAACAATCTCATCCACAACTATCATTGACCACCATAACCACCACCACCACTACGAACTACCACCACCACTACCATTATAACGTCCTTTATAACCACCGTCGACCACTGACCACTGCCCATCTCACCACCACTAGTACCATCGAGCACTACCACCTCTTCCACTATTGTCGACAGCCACTATCCACCATCTTCATATCCTCCACAATCATCATCATCCATCAATCGTCAATGCATCTACTTCAGCCATTGTTGTTGTAACAATCTTCATTGTGCTTCCGCCAATTGATATGGATCTTCCAAGCCGAATAAGGCATAATTTTTTATTTGTACGAATCAGGTTTTTTCAAACTATTATCAGTTATAACAAAATTTTCATTCAAATTTTGTACTATTATATATGTATGTATTTATGTTTATGTAAGTTGAGTAAAAATGTTTATACATTAAATTATTTAATATTTGTTTTATTTGTGTTGATTATAACTCTAATATGATATATAAAATCGTTAAATAACTTTTAGGGGCTACATGTCTAGTTCTGTCCTGTCCGGTCACAGTTGTACCAAACACTAGACATACACTTGTTCTGTCCAATCCTGTCATGTTCAGTCATATCCTTTTGTTCTGTCCAGGCCCATCCAATCATGTATGTGTACCGCTACCTAAAAGAACGAACAAGGGAACTGCGAACAACCAATATATTAGGATTACCGACGGAACGTGCTCAATTAAAATTCGTCGGCAATTCATCGATAATTTTATTTAAATTAAAAAAATAAAAATGTTGGAAAAATTACCAACGGAATATGTTTGATTAAAAATTAAACTTATTAATAATTTTATTCAAACTAAAATGAATAAAAATGTGGGAAAAATCACCAACGAATTGCTGATTCAATAAAGTCAATTAAAAATTAAATTAAAACCCATCGGTAATTCTATTTAGATTTTAAATAATTGAACAATATACCGACATAATTTATTTAATTAAAAATTAAATTAAAATCCACCGGTAATTATATTGAAATTAAAATGAATATTAAAAAGTTTGAAAGTTAACTAACTTTTGGTAACTAACATTGCAAAAGATGAGTAACTAATTTTGAAATTTTTTTAGCGAAATGATAGAGGTTAATTAACTTTGAAAACTTATTTTGAAAAAACATTAGCGACGGATTTACCGACAGCCACTTTCTGCCGATGGTTACCCCTCTGCCAGTAAAAGAAATCACCGGCCAATTTTTTTGAGACTATTGTGGATTCCAGTATATCAAGTATAATTGTATCAAATAAGAACACAATGAATGAACTCGATGAATATAGAGAGAAAACTGATGTCGGATATCTTACTTGGTAATCGTGGTACAAAGTTATCGTATGAAAGGCTTTAGCTCACAATTACAATATGAGATTCTCTTTCTTTAATGTAAGAACCTCTAACCCTCTATATATATATGCTAGGAAACATAGAAATAAGAAAACTAAGAAAAAAGCATTTTACATTTGTTTTATTTACAATAATATCTCTACATTTAATATAATAAATCTATTTCTATATTTAAACCTTCAATTTTGATGACTTTGTTGGCTTTACGTTTTGGTCCTTCATGTCTTCAATAGTTGTGAACCCGGATACAATATTTTCAGACCTAACCAACTGCATCCGACGTCTATCATCCGTCGTTAATCGGTTTTACCGGTGAATCAATGATGGATCCGTTCGCCAATGAAAGGCTCCTGTTTTGTAAGGTTCTCTTGTTATTTAATTTGATCATTAATTAGACAAAAATTACTTAATTCGTACAATTTTTAATGTACAAAAATATGAAAATGAAAATATCCTTTAATCATACAGCCCAACCATGAAAGAGATTGGCGAACTGGCTATGTTTGGCAAACTGGCTATGTTTGACAAACTAGCTGATAAGCTAGTTGATGACTGATAAGCTAGCTGATAGCGTATAAGCTAGTTGATGATTGATAAGCTAGCTGATAGCCTGATAGCTTATAAGCTAGTTAATGACTGATAAGTTAGTTGACAGCTGATAAACTAGCTGATGAACAAATTATATTTGACAAAAACTAGCTGATATTATGTAAAATGGCCAAAAATAACATCTTGAAAACATAGTCAATTATATTATTTTATAATATAATTAAAACAAATACTTAATAATATAATATATTAATACAAACAAGATAATAATAAAAAATTAAAATAACATATTAATTAAAAGAATTTTAAGTTGATTCTTTTTTATATATATATATATATAATAAATTTTGGATTTGTTAAAATAAATTTTTTATATTGGTTTATGATTTTAAACAACCGTTATATATATAGTATAAATAAAAATAAAATTGGTCAATCTTACATATCTTAATTAATTAATAATTTTAAAAAATTATCACTACTAATTAAATTAGATATTTTACAAAATTCATTTAAGACAATTTTATTATCTGTAAAATAAAGTATGTATAACTTGTATTTTTATGTAACTTGCATAAATGTTGTTAAAATTATTGTATTTGTTTTCTAATGACTAAATATATTGAATAATAATTAAAAAACAACAATATAAAAATAATTGATATGATTAATAATATTTCTAATTAATTAATATTAATATTAATGTATAACTAAAATTAAAACTAATTAATAATTTTTAACCAATATTAATAATTGTTAATTAATATTTGTTAATATCAGTAATAACTAAATAATTATTTATAATTAATATTTATTTATGATTAATATAATGAATAATAATTAATATTAATGACGGTATAATCGGAAAAGGTGACAAAAAGCTCTTCATAAGCTACTTCAAGTAGCTTATCAATAAGTTAGCTTATAAGTCAATATATGCACATCCAAACATATACCCAGAAAATAAGCTAGTTTATAAGCTAACTTATAAACTAACTTATTGTTTACCAAACAATGCAAAATTAGCCTTTAAAAAAGTAACAAAGGTATATAAAACATTTTTTAACTATAAAGTATCACTTAAATTAAAAACAAATAACACCAAAAGACTAAAATCTAACTTCATCCTCTTTATTTCAAAAACAAAAAAATATGATACATCTCATTAACAATAAAATATAAAAAGGTGTTATACATGCATAAAGACACATATATATATATATAGAGAGAGAAAAGTTTAATTGCGAATTCAAATTTGGTTGTGAACATGAGGACAAATGAGAACGCCACACGTGTCTGAATATAGATTATTCAGACAGAATAATCAGAGAAATATTCAGACTGAATATAGTATTTATTCAGTCTGAATAATGGTTATTCAGTCTGAATAATGGTTATTCAGTCTGAATAAGTACTATATTCAGTCTGAATATTTCTTTGATTATTCAGTCTGGTATATGACAGGTGTTGCGCTCGCATTTGTTCTCACGTTCACAACCAAATTTGAGTTCTCATTTGAACCCACTCCTATATATATATATGAGCGGGTTCAAATGAAAACTCAAATTTCGTTGTGAACGTGAAGACAAATGAGAGCGCGACACGTGTCCTATTCAAAAAAATATTCGGACTGAATATAGTATTTATTTAGTCTGAATATACAATAAAATATTCAGACTGAATATAGTATTTATTCAGTGTGAATATTTCTTTGTATATTCAGTCTGAATAATCTATATTCAAACACGTGTCGCCCTCTTATTTTTCCTCACGTTCACAACCAAATTTGAGTTCGCATTTGAACTTTCCTCTCTCTCTCTCTCTATATATATATCTCTCTCTCTCTCTCTCTATATATATATATAGAGAGAGAGAGAGAGAGGTTAATGCGAGAATGGTAACAATTCACGAGAATGCGAGAACAATCCTCAGCCAATCATTTTGTACATGAAACTTTTCATGTACAAAATCATATATGATTCATGTACAAAATCGTATATGATTCACATACAAAATCATATATGATTGGCCGAGACTTTTCCCGCGGCAAAAGTCGCGCGTGTCATTTTTGATGCTATTATAAAATCACATATGATTTTGTACATGAAAAAAAATTCATGTACAAAATGATTGGCTGAGGATTGTCATTGCATTCTCGTAAATTGTTACCATTCTTGCATGAACTCGTGTCTCTCCCTCAATCTACCCAAATATATAAGAGTATTTTTTCAACAAAGACCAAATTAAACTATTCAATTTTGACACTACGATGTGTTTATGCATATTGACCTTGGTGGCAAAAATATTCAAACATATGAGAATAAAATAATGTTTGACCATAGAAGTTATAATCCTTAGTCAGACGAATGGTTGCTGGCCATGGACACCTATTTTTACCGACTTTGAAATGTGTATCTTTTTCATACATACAGCAAAAATATAAACAATTAAAATTAATTTTTAAGAATTATTCATTTTTAATAGAAGTTGAGTATCTAAATATGTCAATAAAGGGTTGTTTATTAAATATTTATCAGATAAATGTTTATTGATATTACTTATCTTACCGATTGAACATGAAAAAGACTGAGAATTTCGGTACGAGGCATAACAAAGACCGACAATTTTACCTGATTAGTGATTGAAAATACTCTTTCCTGATAAATGTTTATCAGGTTTAAGATGTTTATCAATAATTAATTTGATGACGCAAAACATTAAACGATAAGACAAGTAAGATGATGTTTCATGCTAAAAAACGCTTACCAGGTAAGTATTTGATAAAACGACCCTTAATTATGAAAATTTTATCTTATACGGGGGATAACAACATTATATGATGGATAGACGTGCTTAATTCAGATGTACAGAATATATATATATATATATATATATATATATATATATATATAGAGGTTGGTTCATTTACAAACTGAATGAATCCTACAAACTCGTACAAACCATATATAAAAATAATTTTTTCATGATTTTTTTTCATCAAATGCTATGATTTAAGATCCTATTACATATATGTTTGTTTCATAATGTAAAAGTTTCACATATTATATATATATATAGGGGAGGGATCATATGAAAACATTATCAATTTAAAGGAACAAAGGAATTCATTTGGGACCACAAATGATGTGGGGCCCACTAATAAAAGATCATATATGATTTCAATGGGACCCACCATTAAAATCATATATGATTTTTTATTTGTGGACCCCATATCATATGTGATTCAAAATGATTCATTTTTTCATTTAAAAATCCAAAATTCTCATCTGAACCTCTCCATATATATATATATATATATATGCTCTAGTTTTTTAAATCTAATCGGTAAAAATTTAAAGAGTATGCCTATAGGAAAATATTGTTTAATTTAATTGATCCATTTGGCATCAATCCTAATATGAAGTGTTAGTTAACTAACTAATTCTGGATTTGTAATTCAGCAAAAAGAAAATATTGTTATTAAAACCTAAAATAATTAATGATCAAAGATAATTATATGTAAAATACATTTACCCATTCAAACAAGCTATTAGATAAAGAGAAATGTAATGATATTAACTAATATTTTTATATTGCTTTATTACTAATTTGAATACAAATATATATACTTTTATATAAATGATCTAATTAATAAAATAAAAGATAACCCATTTCCGTATACACATATATAAATGGATGCACAATAATATAACTGAAAGTTGGAATAAAAATGTTAAACATCACGAAAATGTAAAAAAAAAAGAAGATTAAAGAAGTCTCATATATGGATCATCACAAATCTATTTAAATGTACATAGATAATTAAACCATAATAATTAAATAAGTCATATATATATATATATAGAGAGGAAAGTTCAAATGTGAACTTATTTTTGGTTGTGAACGTGAGGACGAATCTCAGCCACTTATCCGGTCAATAAAGGCGGCTTTGCCCTGGTTCCCCTCCTTTAATAATCTCCACCCTCCCATGAATCGCGTCAATCCTCCGTGATCGCGTCCACCATAACCGAAGATGTGTGGCTGAGATTCGTCCTCACGTTCACAACCAAAAATGAGTTCACATTTGAACCTAACTATATATATATATATATATATATATATATATAAAAGAACTTTTCTTTAGATAGAGGTTCAATTACAAACTGCACGAAAGGTACGTACAAACTTATAAACTCGTACAAATCAATGCAAAAATAAATGTTTTAATGATTTTTTTTCATCAAATGCTATGATTTAAGATATTATTACACGTATGTTTGTTTCACCTTGTGAAAAAAATTACATGTAAAAATTTTACACTATAAATCAAATACATGTGAAAAAATTTAATAAAAAATACATGAGAAATTTTCAACTTATGAAAACGAATACATGTGAAACTTTTACATTATAAAACAAACATATGTGCAATAATATCTTAAATCATAGAATTTGATGGAAAAAAAATCATGATTTTTTTTTTTTTTGCATTGATTTGTGTGCGGGCAAACTCGGCCATGGTGCGAGAAACCAAGCCGTGGCACGATAAAAACGAGCGACATGCGAGGAAACTAGGCCATGGCACGAGAAAACCAAGCCATGGCACGATAAAAACGAGCGGTGTGCGAGGAAACAAGGCCATGGCACGAGAAAAACAAGTCGTGGCACGATGAAAACGAGCGACGTGCGAGGAAACTAGGCCATGGCACGAGAAAAACAAGTCGTGGCACGATGAAAACGAGCGACGTGCGAGGAATCTAGGCCATGGCACGTTAAAATCAAGTCGTGGCACGATGAAAACGAGCGACGTGTGAGGAATCTAGGCCATGGCACGTGAAAATCAAGCCGTGGCACGATGAAAATGAGCGACGTGCGAGGAAACTAGGCCATGGCACGAGAAAACCACGCTGCGTGCGGGGAAACTCGGTCACGGCACGAAAAAACTAAGCCGCGTGCGGGAAAACTCGGCCACGGCACTAGAAATCCTAGCCGCATGCGGGGAAACTCAGCCACGACACGAGAAAACCAAGCCGCGTGCGGGGAAACTCGGCCACGGCACGAGAAAATTAAGCCGCGTGCGGGGAAACTCGGCCACGGCACGAGAAATCCAAGCCGCGTGTGGGGAAACTCGACCACGACACGAGGATACTCGGCCACGGCACGAGTAATCCAAGCCGTGTGCGGGGAAACTCGGCCACGACACGAGGAAACTCGGCCACGACACGAGAAATCCAAGGTGTGTGCGGGGAAACTCGGCCACGACACGAGTAATCCAAGCCGCGTGCGGGAAGCTCGGCCATTGCACGACGATTCTCGGCCACGGCCATTTATTAAAAAGAAAAATTTGATAAAATATACATTTTTATTGCAAATGTCAATCAGTAACCCACATGTTTACTATTGTTTTGTTGTAGTTCTTTTTTTCACTCTAAAACCCAAATGAAGTAATTTATTAGTATTGAAACAATATAATATGTACCACTGGTTATCTTGAAGGCAAAACCTTAGAGCCCAATTTTTTTCAACCTTTTCTTCTTCTTCTTCGGGCATAAAGTCATTTTCCTCCAATCAAGTTCTTCGTATTTAGCAAGTTATGAACCACACCTAGGGCCACCAACAAAGCAAACATGACTGCCACACTTCTTCCATGACCTGAATTCATGTAATGCAATTATTGGATAATGAATAGAAGTCTGGATACATGCTACCACAAGATGATGTATACATTCACAATGAAATTATAACTGTAGTGATTCATCTCAAATGATTTGGTAATTTTAGTGAAAAGCATAACATGTACATTTGACCAAATACCCATCAATCAGAACCCAAGACGAAATGAAGAAAGAAAGAAGAAATTAATGAGATAAGTAGATATATTGAAAGAAATCTAGCAAAGAAAGTGAATCGGTTAAAATGAGACACGCCTAAAAATGAAGACATGCATGTTGCATAGAAAATGAACCTCTTTTTTTTTTTTGTAGATATTGGTTTTTCTTTGGGGAAAACACGCACAATTTTCTTCAGCCCACACCGGTTTCTCCTCAATCAAGCTCCTGAAAAAAACCTTCAAAAGTTCCAAAAACGAAATAAAGAACAATAATTCCATCATTTGTATTGTAATAACGTAAAGAAAACACATTCACGACCATTGAAATAGTATATATAGATAAATATACGTAGATGGGGGTGTAAAAGTAAAATAAAAAATCAAAAGTTAAGGTATTAATAGAAAAGATTAAAAAATAAGTTAATACATATTCATCATTTTTTATAAGATTTATAAATCATAAAATACTTAATATTAGGCTCATTTTGACGTATCGATGAGACGGTTATAATGGTATAATTTACCACAAAATATAATATGTTTTTATATAGGTTTTAGTTTATATAAAATTTTTATATGTTATAATGAAAAAGGTGTGAAATAAAAATTATAAAAGGAAGGGATATAAAGTCAATTAAATAACAAAATCTAAGGGTCTAAAATGTAACTTAAAAATTAAAATTAATCTAATTCTAATTTCTAAACATTTAATCTAAGGGTCTAAAATTGTAAATTTAATCAAAATTATCAAATTATAAGTTTCCTAATTTAACCATTGATTTATGGTTAAGATTAATTGGTTATTATAGTTTCTACAAACTAATCAGTTTTCCTCAAATTGTCCCATATATATATATATATAGAGAGAGAGAGAGAGAGAGATAGAGAGAGACGGATTCATACGAGAACGCTAACTATTTACGAGAATACGAGAAACTTATTTCATGTACAAAATCATATGTGATTTTGCACTAACGGGTAGCGGACGACTTTTGGGGCCACTTAAGTCGCATGAATAGTCGCCGGATCATATATGATTTTGTACAAAATCATATGTGATTTTGTACATGAAAACAATTTCATGTACAAATCATTGGCTAGGAATCGTCCTCGTATTTTCTTAAATTGTTATCGTCCCGCATTAACCTCTATCTCTCTCACTCTCTCTCTCTCTCTCTCTCTCTCTATATATATATATATAGGGGGTTCAAATGAGAACTCAAATTTGGTTGTGAACATCATGACAAATGAGATTGTGACACGTGTCATATTCAGTCAACTAAATATATATGAAGGGCATTCAGATTAAATAATGAATGTGTAGTTTATACATTATTCAGACTGAATAACACTACGTTTAATCTGGATATTTCCATTCATTATTCAGTATGAATATGACACGCGCTCTCATTTGTCCTCATGTTCATAACCAAATTTGAGTTCGAATTTGAACTTTCCTCTATCTATCTATCTATCTATCTATCTCTCTCTCTCTCTCTATATATATATATATATATGTTGAGATTTTTAAAGTCATTAACATTGTAGTTACTTTAACATTTTCTTTTTACCTTTTTACAGTATTTAACATTTTTTTATTTGAACCGACTTTTACACTTATAAGTTTCGAACGTATTTTCGGACAAAAAATAGACTACCAACATTGTACTTTACTTTAACATTTTCGTTTTACCTTCTTACAATATTTAACATTTTTTATTTGATCGAATCTTACACTTATAAGTTTCGAACATATTTTCAGAAAAAATGGACTACCAACAACTCCAATATAACATTTTTATCTCATAATTATTATCGTTTAAGGTTAGTAAGTTCCATTATAGTTAATGCTTTTGAATTTTATTTTGGAAAGGACAATTCATTAATAAGCTGGCTAGAGACGAAGATCCCATTGTATTCCGGAAGCTCGTAGCATTGGTCCCGACAAACCCCAAGAAGAAATAACACATATTTTAGTCTCGTCTTATGTTAATACAACATCTATCTGAAATCGAAAATAATATTCTTCTTTCGCTCTAATTTATCGAAAACAACTCTGTTACATATGCTTAATATAGAATAACAATTAATGAAAAATAATAGCTTCCAAATTTTATACTGACGAATCAAAGAAGAGATATGGGCTGTCTTTAATCTTATAAAATATTATGAACATTGATCAATAAAATGTGGTTTTAACAATCAAGAAAATATATTTAAGCTTTGTTGTTCTAGCTAAAAGTTATTTTTACATATTTAATAATTAGAATAAAGTTCAAATGCGAACTCAAATTTGGTTGTGAACGTAAAGATAAATGAGAGTGCGACACGTGTCTGAATATAGATTATCTAGACTGAATATACAAAGAAATATTCAGACTGAATAAACATTATTCAGATTGAATAAATACTATATTCAGTCTGAATATTTCTTTGAATGAGACAAGTGTTGCATATTCATTTGTGTTCACGTTTACAACCAAATTTGAATTCTTATTTGAACCCGCCCATTAACAATCAAAAATATATATCTACTTATACAAATTACATTTTCAAATGGCCAAAAAAATACCACGTGTTAGGAGCTGTAGTGTGTGTTTAGGTGTTGTGTGTGTGCAAACCTTATCTGCAGAAACATTATAATTTCCCTAACAAGGACACATGTCCAAGGCTTACGTGTCCTCTTTCAAAAAGCGTTGACTGATTATGGGAGTCCCCATTTATCGTCTCAAGCGGGGCCACCTGGCAGCTTATTTTCTCTCAAACCTCCATAAAAGGATGAGGTCTTTAATTTTTTCTTTCAAAAAACAATCAGAGCAAAACGTGTATTTCCTGTACACGTAAATCGGCTCATATAGACTGTCAATTCTCAATGTAAGGGGTATACCTGACTCACTCAGCAGTAAGACGATCTTTCAAAAAACAATGCAACGAAGTTTTAATGTATATTTATTTTGTATTATAAGTTATCGAGTAACAAAAAATAATAAAAATTGGTATTTTATGTACTATTTTAGACGATTTTTTCAATCCATAGCTAAAATTAAATATAATTATTAACATATATTTGTTTCATAATTTGTTTATTTTATATGTATCCGATTTATAATGGAAAGTTCTTTTTTGTGTTTGTAAAAGCAAAACAAAAAAACACAATTAAAGAAAATCTTAGATTGTGAATTAAATATATATAATACAAGTATTATACACAAATATATGTTAAATTAAACAATAAGTACTATATTTAAATGAAAAAAAAATCATGTGAAATAAAATTTTAAGATAAAAGTTCTTATAGGTCTTATAATTTTTAGAGCTTTCATATGATTAAGTTTTGTAAAAATAATACGAATCAGAAATTCTTATAAAAAAATTCTATGTTAAAAGGGGTTTCTAAAATATTTGATAATTAAACATTTTATTAAATCAGGTATAAAATAAAATTTTGTATTTTGTTAAAACGAAAAATATATTATTTATATTTTAATTATTGATGAATTAACTTACAAATGTGGAAGCATGCATTGCGTGCTATATGTGGTCTTGGGGTTGCATGATATCTTCGTATTTTATGCAAATCAAATTGACAGTTGACTTTTGTTTCTTGGCTAAAAACAAGAGCAATTTGAATATCAATAATTCATTTCTTTTGGTCGAAGCAAACAAAATTTTCAAGATTAAAATGGACTGGTCGGTTTAACTTATTAGATCTAAATTTGAGGTATACCTTAATTATTAGGTCTAAGTTTGACAAAAAAATGTTATGTCTCGTACATACGTTCTTTGATACGATGTATTATAAATTATAATGTATGTACACGTTCTCGATGCCGTTCTAAAACATGTTTTTTTTGTTATGGTGCATACCCCGGATCATAAATTAATACAAGGTCTCAAGCCCTACAGTTTACATGTGAATTGCCAAAATTGATACCTAGTGTTAAAGACGGAATTTTTTACGTTATGGTCCTTAATTACCCATGGACCCTAACTTATACTAGGTCTCATGTGAATTTATTGAACCCTAAAGTTAATTAGCAGAAAATAGTCTCAATAGTCAATATGATCAATATGAGTCAAAGGCATAATTTTTTCAGTTATGGTTAAAAGGAACATAACTTGATGCTCGGTCTCAAGAGCTCAAAATTTACATGTCAATTGCCAAAAGGCGGTCTTCATATTGTCGCAGAGCATCCTCCTCATTAAGTCAATAGCCAATTAATATCAAATTGTACCACAATCACATATGTTAATTAAACATTGAATTCAGAATAAATTTAAGTAGTCATTATTCCAACTTACCAAAATGAAATACATTTAAATAAGTCCAATTGTGAAAATATGCCCTTTTAAATTTAATGGTTGGGACAACAAGCATCCATCTCGTTTGTATTTTCGATGCCTGTATAACTACTGAAGACTGTTGAAGTGACAGATTCCGAAAACTGTTAGAGTTGTCATTTTCTCTCTAGTGCCAATATGTTTGACGTTAAGAAGAGATCTCTTGCAAGAACATTGGTTTGGTTTATCTTTATTTAGCTATTGAGCATAAAAAGTTCAGTGCGTTTTTACGTAAATCTTGTTTTCGCTTCCTTTTTTCTTCTCCAATACCAGCGATATAAATGTATCTCCTTCGCCGGACAAGAGACTTCTATGTAAAATTTGAACATGACTGTTCATCTTTTATAAACCATATAAAGATTGATATCTTAATTAAGCTTTAAAGAAGATCAAGTTTAGTACACACGATTAAATATAAAAGAACATAAAATGGAATTACTTCTTGTGTTTATTAGATTATTTAAACCCCATAATGATTCATGGTAATTTTTGGTCTCAATATAGGTGTCAAAGGTATATTAAAGTTGACACGTTGAGGTATATACAAGGTCCAAAGTGATGAAATTCAAACGTAAGCCAAAATAAGACTTCTTTCTCCTCACATTAATGAATTCAAAAGGTATTTTTTGTAGGAAACTAGAAGAAGAAACCATGGAAACATTTCATCACAACTGGTAGAGGATATAACAACCTTACCCACCAAAAGTTTTTTCATTTTATAAAAAGTCAAGCAAGAAACAAAAAGTCAAACCCAGCAATCACTTGACACATGTCATCTGTATCCAATCAGACTTTACCTTCACTTGGTTACATCCCCAATCAGTCATTCTATCTCCAGCTTTAGAAACATAGAGATTGAGAGAGGTTGACTGTAGAACAGGCCGGCGCCAAATCATATTGACTTCTTATAACTATTTGCAAGGCGAGTCTTGTACATCTATATATATGTGGCTGAATTATCATCCCTTTTGGACCAACAAGTTTCACTTTTCTTTATATCTTATAACCTCTTATCTTTCTATTCAGCACGTCTTATTTTCTCTGTAAGATCTTCTAGAAACAAACTGAAAGAAACAAGGATGGGAAGATCACCATGTTGTGATAAAAATGGACTCAAGAAAGGTCCATGGACACAAGAAGAAGATCTCAAACTTTTAGAATATATTCAAGTACATGGACCGGGAAATTGGCGAACTCTTCCCAAGAATGCCGGTATATAAGCGTCTGAATGTATCTGATCTTTGTTTTTGTTTCCAAATAACAATCTTTAGAGTTCTTTTGCTAATAAGAAACCCTTTTATCGGCACAGGACTTCAACGATGCGGAAAAAGTTGTCGTCTTAGGTGGACAAACTACTTGAGGCCTGATATCAAGAGAGGAAGATTCTCATTTGAAGAAGAAGAAACCATCATTCAACTTCATAGTGTGATGGGGAATAAGTAAGTTCATATAGCAAATATTCATGTAAAATTACCAAATACCCGTTTAATTAATTGATATTTTGGAACAAGTTTGGATCATTAATTTTGGTCATAAATTAAGAGATTTTAGAAACTTAGGAACAATTATTTACTTTTTAGATGATTTATACCAAATACCCATTTGATTTTTTTTTGTCATCCATTTGCCTCTTTAACTTCTTATGAAGTTCAAATATGTATTCTTATATCTCACGTTAATTTTGGTTAATCATAGGTGGTCATCAATCGCTGCTCGCTTGCCTGGAAGAACGGATAATGAAATCAAAAACTACTGGAACACCCACATTCGGAAACGGCTACTCAAGAATGGGATTGATCCAGTGACTCATAGTCCTCGCCTCGATCTACTTGACCTCTCTACCATACTCAATTCAGCCCAGCTTAATCTCTCAAACCTTTTGAACCTTCAAACACTTGTAAATCCAGAAGTTCTAAGGCTTGCTACTCTATTAGCATCATCATCAAATCAAGAGAACCAAGAGTTGTTTCTAAATAACCAATTAATGAATCCTATGAACCAAGCCCTTAATCAGCAGCTTCCAAACTGCAATTCTATTGCCGCGAGTCTTTCAAGCAATCAGATTTTGAATCAAGAGAGACATAGTCAGTATTTTTCACCGAACTTTGTTAACATGAATGGCCAACTCGTTGAAGAAAATGTGATGTCGCCATGTTTACCCGATAATCATGTTATCCAGCTCCCAAGTCAAAGTGATCAATTTAGGGCACAAGCATCAGAGAATTCGAGTTTCCAGCAATCAAATATAGAAAATAATTACAACAACACAAGCCGGAATAATTTCAACTTTGATTCAGTTTTATCAACGCCCATGTCAAGTCCTACGCCACTAAACTCATCATCCACCTTCATCAACGGCAGTAGCACCGAGGACGAAAGAGAGACTTACTGCAGCATGTTTAAGTTTGAGATTCCAGAGAGCTTTGAGTTTGATGATTTCATTAATAATTAGTACAGTTATATACAAAATTGCCTTGTGAATGGAACCAAGTGGTTGTTTTTGAGGATGGTCCATTTGGGCTTTGTAGTATTTGGTGTTTTTTGTTGGAAGTTTTATAATTTTGTGAATAATACAGCTTTGTGATATTAAGTTAGTTTATATATAATATATATATATATATATATTATGGCTTTTTTTCTACGTTTTTATTAGATTTTTTTTCTCATTCATGACTTAGAACAGGATTGCAGATGCTTCATTTAGATTCTTATATAGTTTTATCGCATATTCCAATTAAAACAAAATAAATATATCTAAAAACTAAATTACACGAAGATAACTCATAACAAAATCACTGAAGATCCCAAGGAATTTGAAGCGCAACCGCCAAATTTTAGCTCTAAATATATATATAGTAATCTAATATTTTTCTATTTTTTTTGGACAGCAACAACTTTTCTAAAATTATTACTTTATAAATAAAAGTAGGTCCGATGGCAAGTAATTAATGGCCATTGGATTATCATGAATCCTTTATCTTTGACACCATTTCTAGCATAAACTTATAAATCGACGCAAAATACATAATTGTAATATATTTTGCCAAAGGTGTGGTAATGTGTATTATAGCTAGGCACCAATTTATCATTTGATTATAAAAAATAAATATAGAGATATTTTTCGTAAAATCATGGTTGATTAGTTAAATTCATTGTTTTTTATATGTTAGTTTCTGTGCTCAAGTCTTTTATTGCAATTATTTTTTAAAAACATAATAAATCTAAAATTAAAAGTTAAAATAAGAGTATAACACTAACAAATTCGAACTCGGAACTAGGGTGGAAGAAAAATGTTGCAAACCAACTCTACCAATGTCATCATTGTAGTTTTAAAATATATACGGTGACATAGAACAATTGATACGATCACACTTTTCATTATCACCCAATATTTTTTTATTACCCGATGGAGACGAGGGAACGAAACGGTGGCACAAGCCACTGTACGTATACTCTACATTGGGTCCGTTCATGATTCTAACTTCCCTGATACCAACAGTCAGGGTATGGAGCCGCGTCAGAACGCGGTCGACCTCCCCCCTGAGCGGGTCCCGTGGGATTCAAAGAAGAAGAAAGAACAGAAAGTTAGTACACAGAGTCTTACCCTGCCTAAGCGGATTGGGGCTTTGAAGAAAAACAAAGACGAAGCTTCGTTCCTCAGCAAAGTGTTCATTTCTTTTTGTTCAAAAGTGCTAACAAGCAACAAGAACAAGAACACAAGGACACTCCGTTCGTGCTCCGACATGGACCCGCTCAAATTGAATTCTCCCGGATCATTATGGCCGACTTTCGTCTCTGTTCGACCAGTCGGTCACTCCCCTATGTGCCAATCGCTAGTGCAGCCAGGGCCCTGGCGCGCAGCGTAGAGTCTTTTTCGAGGCGAAGTTTAACTTGTTCATTAGTCGTATTTTGAATGAATGAGGTAATGGTTAATGCCCTTGAGAGTTCAACGGTTTTTTTAAATTAACCTGGATATTCACTATGCGAGCCCACTAATCTAGGGCGACCACCCGTTTCGCGGGTAGCCCAGCGTCACCGCATTTAAACCTCTATGGACACAATAATATTTTTCTTCCTCCTTGGATTCGAATCTGAAAGGCTGGGACCTCCACACACTTTTGACCTTTAGAGACCAAACTCAAATCAATCGGGTATCACCCTTGGAAGTTCAGCATTGACTAATTAAAAAGATTTGTTGTACTTATTTGCCAAACTGCTACTATCATTGTTATGCATATTGCAAATATGAAATTTTCCAAAATACAAAAAGTAAGATAAAAATCGGAGCCATGATTTGATCCCCGAATTTATGTACAACATTACAAGTTCTTTCGTGAAAGAACAATAGGAACGAATTCAGCATCTGAAACGAAGATTTGGAAAAAGGTGTAGTGGTACAAAATCACTACAATATATATTACTTTTACCCACAGATCACCCAAAAAATACCAATGGTTTGGTAGAAATCAATGTTTGGTGAGAAATACCAACGGATCACCCAGATAATCTCTGAATAATATGTCATTTAGTTGAATTACCAACCAACAAGTTATCCACTAACTTTTGTGACGAATCATGCATCCTTTAGCAACAGATATTAATTTGAGTGATCAAGTGGAATAATAGATTTAACAAAAGGCCTTCTAGCTCAATTAATTCTCATTGGTAAGATAGAGAGCTATTCACGAGTAAATTATTGTTTTAAATAGAGTTGTAATTAACTAAACACGCAACATTCTTGCAACATATTTGGGAGAAAGTCATAGTTATTCAGGTTTAAATCAGTTAGCAACTTATAAGTATATAAACAACATCTTGTACATTCGAACAATATTGGTTTGACATTGAACAAAAATACTATAGTCTTGTGAAAGTTGAGAGTACTCAAGCATATTAGAGATCCTAAATCAGATGAATCCTTCACATCTTGTAATTGATCCCCAATAAAAAAAATACAATCAAGGACAAAATAGCCAACGAACAAGTTTATGAGAACACCAAAGGCTGTGGTTGAATTTCCAAAAAAAGAGTTCACAAATTAATTCGTATGTTACACCTTACAAGTGAGAGCATGGCCCCTCGGTATGCAACTAGCAAACCCGGCCATATTATGCCATATAATATTAATTATCGATGCTTTAGCAAACATTAAACTTACATTATATCTGGTCACAACCAATTAAGACAAATTGAATTATAAATTAGATAAGTCAAATGTTGAAAAATGATGCCAATTAACTATATGATGAATTTAATTGTTCATGTAACACATTTATGAGAAGTGTCGTGTGTTTATTGATCTTGATCATTTTCTTGTTTGTTTTCCCATTTCACCAAAATTTGAAAAAGGTTATCTTTGTCTTGGCATGCATTATTGCGTACCCAATGAATGGTTTGTTGGAGCATAAGAGATCACATATTCTTGTTGGCCCATAGAAACATGTGAATATGTGATGGATATGGCTGTGCTGTCTAACCTTTCTCTGTCAAAGAGATTGTGGACTCTGGCTGTCCTAGAAAAGTTGTCCTTGAGCCACTAGATCTTGTCCATTTCATTTGTTTTAAATTTAAGAAACTACTTTAAAAGGTTTACCCACATAAATGTAGAAACTTTAAAATCAAAATTTTATATTATCTTAAGAATTTCTTGATCATTATAAGAAAAAGAAACGAATTAAGCCGTGCGAGAGAGTTGATGGACTTGGTTACCTTTTCCCGAATTGGAGTTGTGGTATGGTTCCAAAGTTGTGTCTTGAATTCAAATTTGCCTCTTAAGAAGGCAAAGAGGACTAACAACATCCACCAAGGTCTTGCTAGCTTGTTATCGACCAAAATAAGATATTGATAGAAAGACTTTTACATAATTGTGTTGCCGTTTTTTTGGGCAGTTTAATGTTTTTTAGGGCAAAGATACAGGGCATATGCTCGATATTCTACCGGATATTGTTGATATTTGATTTTGTTTCGTAAACTATTTTAGTCTTGCTATTATTTAGACACATAATATTTGATTATTAGTTATATAATCACTTTCACTAAAGTATGTATAAAATCAAACCCTATGCGTTCAACCCCAACACATAATTACGACTACTACCCATATATTATCATCCTTCATTATAACAATACAAACTATCATTAACGACATGCCCTCAATAATCCGTTGCTTATGTCACATACCAACATATTTAATGATATTTTATACATTTCAATATCGAATTACCTAGCAATTATTATTATTTGAATGCTTAATATACCCATTTTTAATTAGTGGTATAGCCATTTAGGATGGAAAGAAAACAAAAGAAAGTGATTTTAATCCAAAAGTAAACGCGAAACAGAACGGATAAATGAAGGGAACAAATATTTCAGAAAAGTTCTTTTCTCGTGTCGAAATAATAATGATTCGTGATACAGTTCGTAAAAAATTCTTATTGTTAGTTTTGATTTTTTACGGACATCATAACTTTTTTTTAGAGTTATTACCTATTTTATTTATTATTATAATTTGGTTTGCAAGTGTTCTCATTGGCACCACTAGGAAGGAAGAAAAAGAAAAAAAGATATTTGGATGATGTTTTGCCAAGCCCAAATAGCAGCCACATAAAACAAGGAAAAAACGCAAAGAAAAGGATCCCAAAACTAGATTTTGTCCAAGTCTCTTATGTGTCTTCTCTAGCGGCCAAAGCCATCTCTCCCAACTAGCGTACGTTAGAGAACTGTATCGACCGTATTCATAACTGAATGACTTTCCCATTAAGCAAGGCCGACTCTAAGGATTCGTATGCCCTGAGCGAAAATGTTAAATAATGCCCCCACTATTTAAAAACTACAAAGAAAACATACTATTTTTAAAGAGTTTGGACCCTAATCAAGCTAGGCATCTTATACCCACACCAAATTTTGTTATTGCTATTGAATGATGATGTGTGCTTCATAATACATATCTTATAAATACATAGTATCATAATGTAACATCAAGTTAAATTAAACTTTAGAGAGTTGCGTATAATGATAGTTGTACACAAACTAATTGCATAAAACCATATAGGATGTTTAACTAGTCATGAGATTATAATTGTTTACTTTGAATTTTGTTAAGACTTGAATTATGTTAGAAATTCAATTGAACTTTATTTATTTAATCTTTGTTCAAAGGTGTTCTTCATACTTGGGTTTCTATAGTTTTGAAAAATAAGCTTCGGATGGACAACCGATGGAAGTGATGGTACTCCTTTTGTCAAAAAATTCTCGGTATTTGCTCGATTTATTAGTAATCCATCAATATAAGTGCTACTTTTTATTAAATTTATTTTTAGTTTCTCGTATTTACTTTATTAATAATTAAAATTTCTATTTTCTAGTGCACAAACCAGATATATTAAAATTTTCCAAATTACTAATTAAATTATTTTAATAGTTACTAAATTATAAGGGTCGAAATATTCTAAAGTACCCATACAAAGTATCAAGGTAAAAAAGTACCACTGTCAAAAAAATGACTTTCATCCACAAAAAAACACCCAGGAAAATTTTCCTGGGTGATTACCACAGATCACCCAGGAAATACTAATGGTTCCGACAAAATCCAATGTTTTCAAGAAAATAACAACGGTTTACCCAGGAATTTCCTGGGTAATCTGTCACTGATTTGATTTACCCACCAACAAATTAGACACCAACTTTTGTGACGGTTTTGTGACGGATTGCCGTTTAGCGACGGATTTCCCAGGGAAATGTTCGTAGGTGAAAGCCTTCCATTTTAGTAGTGTACCTAGATATGGGTACAAATTGTGGGGATACTTTTGAACATTTTGACCCTTATCATTCAACTTCAATAAAAGTTGTTCAATATCTAAGCAACGATATCGAAGCTAGCACTATTAAATGAAGAATTTTTCCTAGAAAATCTGTCGTGTTAAAAGGTGACTCGTCATAAAACTGTCACAAAGTTGGTAGGTAAATTGTTGGTAGGTAATTCAAATCAGTGACACATTACTCATGTATTTTTTGGGCGATCTGTTGGTATTTTCTCGAAAAAATATGATTTTATCGAACCATTAGTATTTTATTGGTGATCTGTCGGTAATCACCAACGAGAATTTCTCTAGATGATTTATGTGGGTAAAAGTCATTTATTTAGTAGTGTAAGAAAGAGAGGGTTAGGAAGGTAAAATCTCGTAAGCATCATCTCTTCCAAAGCTTATCATAGCATTTCTCTAAGAGCATGTTCTAGGACTAGCATCTCTGCTTCACTTGTATCACTTGTTCTTGTGCTAATTCCATTCTCTCAATTTGTACTTTCCGTTGCAATAACTACAAATTTTAAACAGATACACATTATAGGTAAATAAATATAATGTAGGGTTGTACAGTAAAACCCCTAAAAATAGGAGATACTTTAAACCGCGGAAATAATGATGATTAAATCTAAATCGAATGTAATCACCCAATAAAGGGGAAATAGCAAGAGAATTTACTATTAAAAGACAGACAGTAGCTAACAACCTATTAATCTAAACCAAATCTAGATTTAAATTACAATAAGATGTCGTACAATCCTCAAAAGAATAATTCCAATGTAACTCCATAATATCTTCCAAAAAGGTAGCAATCTAGAAATGCCTCTAATCCGCATACAGATCTCCACTGCCAGAAGATCATGATGTACATATCATTTTTTTAAAGTGTTAGACTTAACGCCTAAATAGAACAAATAATTATTGAATAAGGCTACAAAATGTTAAAACATAAAATATAGCTTTAATCAAGTCGTTTGTATAATTAAATCATCCTTACCCTTGGAAAGGTGTAAATCATCATAAGATAACAGGTGGTATCCGATTTACCATTAGTTTTGATGGAACACATAAGTAAACCATAGTTCATTGTTATATAAGCATCACTTATGGATAAATAAATATTAACATGAACCTTATTAGGGTTTTTAGTCAATTAGTTAATAAGCCCAACTCCTCCAAGTTTTTCACTTGGGAGTCACCAAGTTCAACCTTATCCGGGTCTTTATCTTGAGATCTTCCAAATCCAAGTTAATCTTGTTCACTTAGAATTTACATTATGTGGCCAATGGTCGATGCCAAATTTCAAGATCTCACACCTTATAGTCTATCAAGACCAAATGCCTATTTCCAAGTTAAAGTTAGGGAATCTCATCTCATACATATTCAATAGAATCGAATTCTATATTGATCCATTGCATTCTAGTCAAACCTTAGCAACCATATAAACATTTGTTTACAAACAACCATCAAGTGGGTAAAATTCTCATTTTATCAACAAAATCCAACATATGAATTATGAGTTTAAGTTCCAAAATTTATGAAGACATTGAAATAATCATCTCCCATGTATTTAATTTTTTTTTCTCAAAAGATATAAAATCCCTAAAACTCCCAACTTTGACCTAGTTGATCCAAAATCAACCAAATATGAAATACTTGAAAATGAAAACTTAGAGGAAGTAAAATACAACATTTTAACATGTATATGTTTTTACAAAAGTGTAGGATGAACTCACAATACTAACTTTTGGTGAAAACCTAGAAAACCTAGAAAATGCGGAGTAATTTGGAGGTTTGGTTGCACACTTGAAGCTTCCTTCTAGACTTCCTTTAATGCTTAATAACTCCTAAAAATATACTTGAATGAACCCTAAATTGAAATTTAGTGAAGGGAGAGTGAGATATGGAAAGTAAATGAAGAAAGAGGGGGCTCACTAATGAGGAGGTCTTGCTCTTGAACTTGTTAAACTAAAATAGAGGCTTGGACTGCAAACGTCGCCCCACCCTAAGGTCCCTTAGCCTTGACCTCGTGGAGGCACCGCTTCCACCCCACCTCAAGCATTTGGAAAACTTAGTCCATGAGTACTAAGGCGCCTCGAATGTGGCCTCGACCACTGGATGGTTTTTCTTGAGTTGCACTAACAGGGAGAAACGAACAGTAGCTTAGGCGACTTTTCCCGCGACTTTAGCCGCATAGGAATCTCGGGTGTACCGGGACGTCATAATTTTTATCACTTTTGATTCTAAAACCACCAAAAAATAGTAAGGTCTTAATAGGGACCTTGAATGAACAATAACTTGCCATTACAAACTAAATCTAATAAAACCAATCAATTGAAAAACCCATATGTTATAAGAACCATACTTTAAGGTATTGTATCACACGATTTATTTTCACTTAGGCATATGATTTGAAATATTGATTAACAAATATTTATTTCACAATGCTAAAACTTTTTATGTGTACTTTTTATTTTCACAAACACCTAAAATAAGTTTCACGTTGTGAAACATACACATTGTAAACAAATATATGTTAATACTTAATAATACATTCATTCATAATCATATAATATAACACATCATGGACTAGTTATCAGTGTTTATAATATTTTAATGGTTTTCATGTGATTGTTTGATAAAAAAGTTACGACCATACTAAGCATGTGTAGGGATGTAAACAAGTCGAACGTTCAACATACAAACCGTTCATCAACCATTCGGCAGGAAGTTCATTTATGTTCGTTTATTTAATAAATGAACGAACATGAACAAGTTTTTTTCTTGTTTTTTTAGTTAAAAGAATGAACATGAACAAGTTTGTTTTGTTCGTTTAGTTAAACGAACGAATATGAACAAATGTGTCGTTCATTCGTGAACGTTCGTTCATTTATGTTCGTTAGTGTTCATTTAAGTTCGTTTACTTATGTTCGTTTGTGTTCTTTTACTTATGTTCGTTTAAGTTCATCTATTCGTGTTCGTTTGTTTTTCGGTTAAGTTAAACGAATGAACATGAACAAGCCCTTGTTCGTGATTGTTCGGTTCCTTTACAGGCCTAAGCATGTGTAGGTTAATTATGTTTTCCTCCAACTCTTTGTGTTTCGTATTATTACTATTTAAACGATTGTTATAAATGGTTTTGTTATAATATTTCTTTCAGTTTGTAAAACATTTTTAAACCATAATATTATTTGAGCAATTACATTTTCTACATGGTCTTGACATAACATGTTACCATTTTAACCCAAACCCTTCCGTTTCAAACAACAATCCGGTTTTAAAACGATGGTTGTATTTACAAGGAAAACCATTGGGATATGTGGAGAGTATTCCTATATAGAACAGGGCCTTCAAAAATTTGGTACTTAATTATGCATGTTTTAGTCCAATTATAATGTTTTTAGTCGATTTAGTGATTCCTCACTCCGACTTTTGAAAAATGTTAAAAGAAATATCTTATTTAAGTACGTGAATTCCATACGTTACTTTGTTATTATAAAACATTTTTATTGTTGTGTAACTACTAATAACTTTAACATATAATATATCAACAAGGTTGTCCCTGTAAAAGGCGGGCAGAAAGCCTGCCCAGAGCCCACAAGAAATAGGGCCCCAAAATATTTTAGTATATAGTAATAGTTTAAAAAATTAATAAATAAAAGAGACAAATTATTTTAAGGGTTGTTTGTTTGGCTCTTAATGGCGCCACTAAGAAGTCACTCACTCATTCACTCAGAGGAGTAGGTTGTTTGGCAAAAAAACACTCTGAATCGTTCCATCTGATCCCGAGGCATCCCCGTACCATTCAGAGCCCTCATTATTCTAGATTGCCTTTTACTCACGATGTTGCTCGTCTTCAATTCCTTGTTACTCGTTGCTTGTTTAAACTCTCGATTAAACATTCCTCTTTACAAAATCTTTGATTTCGTTTTTGTTGTTCGTTCGTTTCCTTCTTCATTAATTAATTTATGTTTGTTTTGGTACCTTGTTATAACTCTCAATTACTTTAAGGTTGTTATTTGGTTACAAATGTCGGGTACTCCATGACTTGTAGATTACTATTTCTTGTTTAAAACCCCCAACATTAAAGATGAGGAACTCGATTTCGGGTTTTATTTTACTGTTTTGCTATGTTTTCTTGTTGAATATTGATGTTTTTGAGCTCTGTAATGTCAAAATTCCGGGGGAATTTGAGGTAATTTCTACTTTAAGTTTTTAATTGCTTGATTTGCTTGATGCCATTATTTATGTTAAATTTGTACATTATTTGTATTGTTCATTTGTAATTTATTGGTCTACTATAATTCAAAGAAAATGACTCTAGAGTAGTTGAATGTAACAGGTGAATTAGTGGTAAGTAGGTGTGATCTTATGTTTAGTTATTTTTATCAAGCTTCAAGCAATTCAATAAGTTTTTATGGTTTTAGTTTTTCTTGATTTTGGAATGGTTGTGACCCCAAACTTTTATGATTAACCTCTGGACGGACTGGACCTACCATGAGTTTTTTTTTGGGCAACATAATCATGTTTAACATGAGAGTGATTTAACCACCATTTAATTTAATAGCTTCATATAAAAGATCACTGTTTTTTACACGGAGACATGATAGACATGGATGCTATGTGTAGCAAGATGGAATGGAACATCATGGATGAGCAAGAGCGGTCTTCTTGATATACAGTTTCGGGAGCCTATGAGACAGGTTGTTGGTTGCACAACACCATCTTGACTATTGTATTGAATATGCTTTTGGCTTCCGATCTTGAGTGTTGCTGATGCCTTGTTATTTTAACAACAAATAATGGTTGCTGTTTTGGATTTTGTTCAAGCAACGGGGCTGTTGAAAATGCTTTTCGGGTCTGCCGATGATGGAGGGGAGCATGTTATTCAACAACTTATCTGATGTCTTGTAAACATAGAGAGGTCTGTTTCTTTGTTTGGAGTGAGTGGGTATTAGTTTTTGATGTATTTGGTTATGTTTTTATAAAGTTCCATCTGTTTTTAACCCTTGCTTTGTGGGTAGGGGTAATTATCTAATTAGATTTAGCTTTGCAAGTTTAGTGTCCAAAGGGTTGCGAGGAATTTCTCTTGTTTCCTTCTCTAATCCATGATATGAATGTGTTAGTGATGGGATGGTATATGGTGTGCTTTGCTACCATTTATTTAATGGAAGACCTTTTAATTCCTAAAACAATGAATACAAGGTTATTTGTTTGAAAAGTATTATGTTTAATTTGATTGCTATCTTTTTGTTTAATCTAGAAATGTTGTTTTGAACCTTTAGTATTGAGTTTGTAGTTTATATTTGCAAAGTAATTGTTTTATTCAGTTACTAAATTCATTCATCATTAAATCATACACAAGGTTAAAATGGTAATTTATTGTCATTTAGAACATGTATCAAACAATCTTATTTTATTCTACACTATATCATACGGAAACTCTTAATCATTCTGCATTAAACCATTCAACAACAACCAAACAACCCCTTAGTGTTTAATAAGACTCAAAAATCATTTAGTATTATATTAAGGCCCATACATGTATCAATTAATTACATTGAAAAAGAAATATGTAAAAAAAGTTAATTATTTATTGTTCATTTTATAATATTGTTTAGAGTAAATTGCAATTTTTGGTCCCTATGGTTTCTGGATTTTGTGGTTTAGGTCCCCAGAAAATTTTTATTGCAAAAAAACCACCGTGGTATGCATTTCGTTGTGGGTTGGGTCCCTCGCACTAACTTCGTCCATGTTTATGCCGTTTAGTCCCCTCATGTGCCTTGCACATGAGGGTAAATCTGTCATTTTGCCCCTGCATGCTTTACCTCCTTATATGACCTCGATAGAATCAAAAGATAAAATCAAAAAACCCTTCGCGTTTGAATGCTTCATCTCTTCTTCCCCATTAGTACTCTCTGAACTAAGCAACGAAAAATCCAACAAAAATCGACGATGAGTTTTTGGCGTATTCGTGGTCGTTTCGAAGACTTTGATCCTCATGAAGCTTACGGTACGCATTTCTTTTCAAATTTTGAAGGTTTTCAGTATTTTTTAGTGTATTTTGTTAGTTTTTTGATTTTTAAAGAAATTCTTTTTTTTTTAAGAAAATCTTCCCAGTATGATTACTATGAAGATTAATCATGGTGTGCTCTTTACAAAAAGTCCAGGAAGGAAGTATGTCAAAGGTAAGACAAACTTTGTTGACTTGGTAGATAGTGATCATCTAAGTGTCCTTGAGATCAATGATATGATTCAAGAGATAGGATACACTAGTAAGCATCCAATGTGGTACCATTTTAAAATCCCTGAATCTGACCTACATAATTGACTGCAAGACCTAGGAACTGATCAAAATATTATAAACTTGTTGAAACACATTGATACACACAAGACCACTGAAGTGTTCATTGAGCATTTGATAACAACTGTGATACCATCCTCTAAGTCACCAAGGGGATCTAAAGTTGTTATTGGGGAACTTCCCAGCCAAGTATCACCAGAATTGAGGAAGATTAAGAAGCAAGAATCAAATCCTGGAAGGTTGTCATGCTAAAAACAATTGCTTTTGGAATATATTGATGTTGGAGTAGATGTTCAACCTAGTGAAATCATTGATATTGTTGAAAACCAGCTTGGGGTAGGGGTGGAGTAGATGTACAAGTTAATGAACATGGTAGCTTGGGCGAAACAGGGTAGGGAATGACTTTGTTGTTGATCAGGGTAACTTGGATGAAACAGGGGTAGGGAATGACTTGGGTGAAATAGGTGTTGAACATGATAACTTGGATGAAACAGGGGTAGGGAATGACTTGGGTGAAACAAGTGTTGAACAGGGTAACTTGGGTGAACAAGGTAAAGCTGTTTCACAAGTAGATGTTGAACCAAGACATAACTATGATCCATTCGGGGACTTTGATCCTTTCTGGTATGCTCAAGTTGATGAACACCAATTAGATGCTGATAAGGTTCAAGATGAGAAAACTATAGAAGGTAGTGAAGAAGTGGAAGGGCAAGTTAATGAATAAACAGATGGGAATTACATTATGGATGAAACCCAAATGGAAGATGAAATGGATGCAGACATGACCAACTTTGACTCAGTTGCAGACTGGAATACTGAATGGATTGGGCACACTGAAACTGTATAAGAAATTAAACAAAAAACTGAACAAGAAACGGTAGATCCTATAGATGTATCTGATTTTGCAAGTGGATCAGATTCTGATATTGAAAGGCCAAGGAGGAAGAAATTCGAATCCATTAGAAAACAACAAACATCTCAGGGAAGTGGTAAAACTAACTTCTATGTTGGTCAAAAGTTTGGAAACAAGAAAGAGATTAAAGATGCTATAATTTTACACTCAATTGAAACCAGGAGGGACATATTTATATTGAAGAATGATAAGGTAAGAATGAGAGCTATATGTAGAGGCAAGGTACAACAAGAAACAGGGGAGAGTAGTATTGCTACCTCAACAAGGTCAAGGTCAAAGTCAAAGATGAAACAACAATCAAGTGAAGAAGAGTCCTGTTGTACTTGGGTATTGCATGTATCAACTACCAAAGATGAAAGAACATGGGTGCTAAAGACTTATGAAAGTACACACACTTGTGGTCAATGCAGAGAGGTGAGACAATGCACAACTAGATTTTTCTCAGAACAGATTGAACAAACTGTCATCTCCAATCCTAATACTAGCCATACAAGAGAAACTAGAAAGGAAGTATGTGTTGGGTGTTTCAATACATAAGGTGTTTAGGGCAAAAGCAAAGGCAATAAACAGGGTGATAGGTAGTTACAGTTTGCAGTATTCACTGTTGAGGGACTACACCTTTGAGCTGAAGAGAACCAATCAGGACACAACAGTGAAGCTAGAGGTTGAACATGCACCAAATCCAACATATACAACTAGACAATTCAAAAGAATATATGTTTGTCTTGGACCATTGAAGAAAGGATTCAAAGCCTGTGACAGGGACTTATTGGGTTTGGATGGTACTTTTATGAAAGGCCTGCTTCCAGGACAACTTTTAACTGCAGTTGGGCTAGATCCAAACCATGTCATATATTATGCCATAGTGGAAAGTGAATGTAAATATTCATGGACATGGTTTCTTGAGTGTTTAGGAGATGATTTGGGACTGGAAAGAAACTCCAACTTCACTTTTATTACTGATAGACAGAAGGTACACCCATTTATTTTCATCTAATGTGTTCATCTTATGTTTTACTTGTGTGTTAACCATATAGTGATAATGAACCAAAACAAGGGATTAAACCAGCATTAGCCAACCTATTTCCATGTGCTGAGCACAGATACTGATTGAGACACATTAATGAGAATATGAAGAAAAATTGGAGGGGCAAGTAATATAAAGATCTATTATGGAAGTGTGCAACAACAACTACAATTCCAAAGTTTAACTTGTGCATGGGTGAGTTAAGGAGTGTGAACAAGGATGCATATGCTTGGTTAAAAGAAATTCCACCTCAGAGTTGGACAAGGTCTCATTTCTCAAGTATGCATGCTTATGTAAATGTTTATGATTATGTTCATCATCAAATAAAGCTACTGTGGTATGTATGCTTATGCTTATCCATATGTCTATATAGGTAGACCTTATAGTGATGTCCTATTGAACAACATGTGTGAAGTATTCAATAGGCAACTTCTTGCTGCGAGAGACAAGCCCATAATCATGGCACTGGAATTTATTAGAGTTTACTTGATGAAAAGGATCGTGAATGTGAAAAAGATTATTGACAGGTCTGAAGGAATCCTTACTCCCATGGAAACAAAATTGCTCGAGACAGTGAAGAAAGAAGCTTCTAAATACAGAGTGATTTGGAATGGGGGAAGCAAGTATCAGGTCACTGGACCTTGGATGGATCAATGTGTTGTGGATGCAACAAATAAGGTATGTTCATGTAGAAAGTGGGAGCTGACAGGTATACCGTGTAAACATGTTGTCGCGACAATTTGGCATATAGCAGCGAATGGGTTGCAAGTGGAGATACCAGAACGGTGGATGCATTCTAGTTACAAACTAGAAACATGGAAGTCTATTTATGCCTTCAGGATTGATCCAATCAATAGTAGAGATAAGTGGGATACTATTGATTATCCATTAACAATTACAACACCAAAGCATCATGTTCAAGTTGCTAGACCAAAAAAGAAAAGAAAGAAATCAGTCGAAGAATTGAATGAGCCAATTGTCAAGGGTTCAAAGCTGCTACGTCGTGGGAAGACTGCTACATGTGCCAAATGCATGAAGAAAGGCCATAACTCCAGGACCTGCAAGGGTCAAGAAGATAGGGCTACATAACTATAGAACTGGGTCACAATATAGGGTTTAAACACAATTGATCCATCCTATTTTCATCTTATGTTCATGTAGTTAATCTTAACTTTTGGTTTTTTGGTCATTGACCCTACTGTGGTAACTATACTAACATCAAAGTAGGATGATATTTTTGTTATTTTGGTTCATGTGACTTTTTATGAACATTTGAAAATGAATGGATGTTTTGTTATTAATGAATGGATGGTTGTTTTGTTTATGTAAATTTACTTATTACTTCATGGATGAATGGATGGATGTTTTGTTTATGTAAATTTACTCATTTACTTATTACTTTATGGATGAATGGATGGATGTTTTGTTTATGAAGGATTCAAATGTGAAGCTTTAACAGGGACAAACTATAATAGATAAAAATGGTAAAAATGTGTTATTGAACAGGGGAAAACTTCAAATATCATAATCGAACTCAAAAGCATTGTCATTAAACAACATTTCATTACATAAATCCTTGACCTATACACAAATTAGGTCAAATAAAAAGGAAATATGCTACAAAGATCAACCAACTAATAAACAATAATATTTTCCACCTACGAGCTTCTTCATTCTTTACCTTCAAGCTTGCTTCAAGGTTGTTCTTCGACTTCAATAAACCAGGAATCACGTTAAAGGTTCAGGACACATTGTTGTGTCAACCCAACTGAAAAATCCACAGTTGTATCCCTATAGAGATGGTTGGTGGAGGGAAGCATATTTAGGGCAAAATTATACCATTTAGAAAGGAATTTAAACAAATATGCAAGATTAAACTTACTGTGTTTGGACAACAGAAGAATCTTCGACCTGGATTAGCATTGGTCCATGAAATCCTTACAATCACACGAGAGCCACAATAGCATACCACCATTGTTGAAGCTTCGATCTTGAAGTTGAAAGGTGAAGGAAACCGTTGGAAGAGAAAGTAAGAGAGAAGGGAGAGAGATACGTTTGATATAAATAGGTAAAAAATTAAAGGTTAATTTTAAAAGAGAAATATAAAATGACAGATTTACCCTCATGTGCAAGGCACATGAGGGGACTAAACGGAAGAAACATGGACGGAGTTAGTGCGAGGGACCTAACCTATAATGAAATGCATATCACGGTGGGTTTTTTGCAATTAAAATTTTCTGGGGACCTAAACCACAAAAATCCAGAAACCACAGGGACCAAAATTACAGTTTACTCTATTGTTTATCATTTCTCTAAGTTTTTTTTATGTAAGTATTAAAACTAAAAGACTTAATATATTCTTTATAATTCATATTCTGTCGACTCTCTTAATAATTTAATCTGCGTAAATTCTATTTTTTGCATCGGAATATAGTAGATTTTTTGTTATACATTAACCTTACCTTTTGAATGTCTTTTTACCGCCCATATAATTAGGATTTCAAAAGTATCATTGTTGTTCCAAAAAAATTATTTTAACCGTAAAAGTTTAAAACGGTGATGGAAAACAATAACATGAGGTAAGAGAGAAACACAGCTAACTAATTTCTATTCATTTATACAAAATGTTACTTCGAAGAGTCAACGTTGTGATCCTACATGATGTCAATTTATATATTAAAGGTATATCATAGGATGTTTTTGACGGTGGAATGGGTAATATTAAATTAGAAAAAAACATTAACTGATTTCACGTCTAAGAAATACTCGAAAAATCGTTTTACATGAATTACTAGCATTTTTTGAATTCAATGTTATTTTTGATGATTAAAACTATATATTGAAGAATTTTTCGTACATTATGAATGATATTTTTTACATCTCGTCTGGTGTCTATAAATTGTCAGAAACGGACGTGAATATATTGTATAATCTATCATATTTTGTTTAAATATTTAATATAGTCATCCAATATAATCAATCAATAATTTTGATACAAATATAACAAGATATATATTACTACTATAAGATTAGACAACCATGATGAACCACTTTGAATCTTTGATACCAAAACTTAGAATGGTGGCCAAATCGTATCCGCTTAAAACATACCTCAGGTTTTGGTATCTGGACGCAACTATTTTCAACATCATTCAGGGTTTTCTATTCCGGGTAATTTATGTGTGGAAAATTTGCAAACAATTGACTTTTTTTGTTTGACCACCGCCAAAGAAATTGGATCAAATCTTGATAGAAATACATATATGTTTGTAATATTATTTTATTATTTAAAAAAGACATAAAAAGTTCATAAACATTTTATAACCGTAGGTTTTCAATCAAATTATATATATCTCAACTGATTGCATAAAACCCTAAAATTAACAATCGGATAAACCTCCACTGTCCTAAAAATATATGAAATGATGACCCATAAGGAACGAACGCCCAAGAACTTATCATTTGAGGTACAAGGATTTTAAGCCGACGTATGTTGTTGGCTAAGCAATAAATTCATGCCGCTCGCGAGTAGCAGCTAGCTGCTGAGTTTATATTCTTATCTTCCATTGTTATATATGTAATGATATTGACTCTTTTTTTGTTTTTCTTATGCAAAGTTCATGTTTGTCTTTGTTGTGACCGTATCAATGATATCATCAACCTCAAAAAGCCTTTCGCAGCATGACTTTTTGTTGTTTTCATTCATATTTAAGTTTTAGCCCAACTACACCAAAAATTTGATAGTTTCATTGTGACCGTTGGACTACTTGAGAGAAAATTGTAAAAGTAAGGAACCGTTTACTAAATCTTACCCGGGTAATTGTTTACCGACAAAATTCAATGCTATCATTTACTTAACGGGTAAGATTTTAGTCCACCAAAACGGCATCGTATGCAATAATTTACCCGGTAAGTGCTTACCGTGGTAAGAGTTGTCGCAATCACTTACCGGGGTAAGACTCTTGGTCCTTGTTTTCCTTGTTTTCGCTCTTACCAGGTAAAATTTTTTGTACTTGTCATATTCTTCCGGTAAGGTAATATGACTTAGTAAGTCTTACCCGGATAAGCGTTTGGTAAACGGTCACTAAGAATTTTCTCGAAACTCTTTGCAAAATAAGGCTGTTTTGAGTTCATTTAGCAAAAATAGGGGTGTTTGGGATTTCCTTGAAAAATAAGGACTGTTGAGGTTTCTTTGTTAAAACATCCCCTTAGTGGTTTCTTATTGGTTTTTATAAATTCATACTAGATGAAATATAATTAGGAGTACAATATGAAGAATTGGAATTTTTTTTTAAAGGCGATGCAATTAGAAATTGACAAAAGAACTCATGGATTGAGTATTCGAATAATATGATGGGATGTAAAACTTTATTGTTAAGCAAAAATGATAAACAAATCTAATTGTTTATTTAAAATTACTAAAGTTATACTTCAAACGTCCAGTTATTATGGATTGTTATACATACTAAAGGTAAATTATTTTCTCAACAAATTTTAATGTGAACAAGGGCTGACCTTTAGTGGTTCACATAGTGGCATGAGTCACCGTATTATATCTTTATCGAAGGGTAAATTTTTGTATTTGTTAGCGGTGCAACCGTATCGTTTTAGGAGTGCTCTTAAGTAATTTAAAACTAAACTTATGATACAAATAGGGCAGTTGACGTAGCGACTTTTTCCAACTGAATTAAAACTCCCCATAGAGATGGTTCGAGGTTCGAGGTTCGATCCCAACTTGATGCAAATAATTATATTTTTTGTTTAGGAAATCAATATAACATTTAATAACATACTAAATAATTTATTAATTTTATAGTTAAATAACATTTAATAAACACTCTATTAATTTCGTATTTAATTATTAATTTTCCCAAAAATATTTTTAATTTTTTTTAGTTATTAAAGCCCATCAATATCAAAATACTAAAACCGAAAAAAAAACTTTTGAACTCAACAAAAAAACCGAAAAAATATCTCGAAATCGATAAAAATACTAAAAATCCAAAAAAAAACTCTTGAAAGCAACAAAAAAATCCCTCAAAATCGATAAAAAAAACTTAAAAATCCTTCAAAATCAAGTAAAAACTCTAAAAATCCCCAAAACGGTAGAATTAGGTTAAAAACACATCAAAATATATTGACTGTTAGTAAAAACGTAAAGACATGTCGATAAAAACTGTATTTTTATAATTATTTTTTGTCTATATTGTATGGTGCCACCGTATTAAAAAAAATGGGGTCCGTCCCTGATGTTAACATGTCATATTCATATGAAAGTAAGGGAATTCACACATATACTTTCCCCGTTCCAAATTAATTGTCCACGTTTCTAATTTAATTTGTTTCGAGAAAAGTGTTTATTTTCAAAATTAAGTGTGTACTTTCCTATTCTACCCTTAAGCACTCTTACCCGGTAAGCGCTTACCGAATAAACTGTTGTATACGATATCATTTTGATGGACTATAATCTTATTTCGCAAATTAAGTTAGAGTATTAACTTTTACTAATAAACAGGGTAAGCATTTGGTAAACGGTCGTAGCTTTATCATATAAGCTGGTATGAAGGTACAAGTGGTTAATACAAGCTATCAGATTTAAATAAAGGGACAGGGGTTTGAGGGGGCTATCGATGAGTTGTGTTGGTGATTTTAGTGTCACTGGTCCATTTACGTGTAATTGGAAATAACACAAGTTCTAAAAGGGGATTATCTTGTGTTCTAATACAAGTTATGTGGTGCGGATTGCACACTTGTTATAAGGCGAGTATGAACCCGAAAACGACGAAATGGTGAGGATGAATGTGGGGTCCATAAGGCAGACCCTTCACAGTGGTCCCGCTGAACTTTGGACATGACTAGAGCTCGGATACAGAGCTCTGCGTGGTCTATACAGAAGTTCTGCATGGTCTGACTAGCGACTCTGTATGGTCTGACCAGAGGTTCTAGTTATGCCCTTTGAGACTTGAGAGGTTTTAGAAAATGGACCAGAGCTCTGGTTGGTTGTTTCTGATCATTGTTCTCTGAACAGTTGTCATGCACTAAGTGTGCAGTTATTGAACAGTTACTGAAATGTGTAATTGTGCACTACTCCTTAAATCCAGCCATGATTGCCATTACAGTTATTTACTTTTGTGAGCATAAATACTAATTTATACTTATGTTTTTAGGGACAATTTTTTGAACAATCCTCAAATACTTTCTAGAAATTGGCTCTCGTTTTGTGCCTAAATTTGTGGGTGTCTTTGAGTCTTATCCTAGATTGAATTTTCTGAACCTAGGCTTAGGGTCAAAATATCAATTCGGAAAGTGTCTCTTTTCACGATCCTCAAGCGATCCGGCAACTGATCGTTTCCACTTTTCTTACCACTCGTTCTAAGAAGTTGCTGAATTGAGATTGGCAACAGCCTTGGGGGAGCTCTCAGCCTGTAGTAAACTAAAAAAACACTTGTAATCATCCAATTTTAATCGAAGATTTTAGCATTTGATCATCGGTTAAAATATCATATATACATAACAAAAATCCTAGCATTAGCTAACCTAATTTATAGTAAGGGTCTATCACCAACTACTTACATGGTAAGCGCTATAATGATGTCATTTTATTTTATTGTGTGCTGAGAATCAACATGATAAACATTTACCGGATAAAAGAGGTTTGCCAACAATCAATTTTGAATCCCGCACGGGAATGTTACCAATAAGATAACTATAAAGGGTGACTCTTGTCGGTAAATTCTTACCCAATAAGTATTTGTTAAACGCCCCATAAGTCATTAAGACACAAGAGTAAATATGGGAGACCACTGCATCAACCTTTCTATATCAACCAAACTCAAGTTATAAGTTTAGTTACAAAGACCACTACATCATTGTAAGTTTATCTATTTGCAAGGAGTCCATAAATTAATTCAACTAAACAAGTAAAATCAGTTTGCTCTAACATCTAGAGGATAACTGTGAAATCATGATGTTGTTAGCTCCAACATATTTTACAACACCAAAAGTGTCACTTGTTGTACCCCAATAACCATTCCATGCAGTTCTAAAACATCACTACATAAATTTATTTTATACCGTAATCCTGCTGGAAGTTAAAAAGTAATACTTACGGATTCAAATGTTGTTTTTTAGAATTTTGGGCATAAATGTTTATATGATAATATAGATAAAAAGGTAGACCATGTATTTTTGTTACACATCCACTACCAAAAATGACTTTTACCTACAAATATTACCTAGAGAAATTTTCGTCGGTGATCACCTACGGAGGTTCGGTAAAATCCGATATTTTTCAAGAAAATACCAATGGATCGCCCAAAGAATACATGGGTAATGTGTTACTAATTTGAATTACCCACCAACAATTGGGTCTTGCTAAACAAACAACATGAACATCAATGAAAGTCCAAGGGTTGACCTACTATAGACCGATCGAGCAGGTTTCATGCTACCGCTCACTCGATTATTGCAAGAGAAAATTTTGTTGGGTATTAGTTTGGTTTTAATCCCACGTAGGAACAACTAAAGAAATATTGTGGGTTTTACGAAGCTAAATCTGCTCTAGTTGTCAAAATGGGGTAGAACCCAAGTATATGGATTGCATCGGACTTTAGTATGGAACTTGCTAAATATTTAATGTTCAAAAGATTGAATTCTTGAGTCTCTTGGGTTGTATTGACCTTAAAACCAATTTTTTACTCATATCGAAACAGAGATGAAAGGCACTCTCATGCGGGTCATTGGAGCCAAACCCTCTTTAGTTATTGGCCTTTTTATATCACTTATATTGGGTTGACAAATGCAAATAAATGTATAAATACCTTACCTTCCCCACCTTTTTGATATACGAAATTCCCACCAAATTCTCTTTTCTTACTCAAGAAAACATTATTAATTTGTTGGGATTCAACTGATGTGCAACAATTCAATCCGATAGTTGTATATTAAAGGTGACGTGCAGAACCAAACATGATTGGGGAATGAATTTGAGACAAAACAAATATTACGCAATCTTTCCTGCAGCAATTCGAGTTTATCATCGACTTTATCTCAATTTGAAATATTCAACTTAGGTGTTGAAAGGTGTATCCGCTTAATTCTTAATGATGCCTTTAAATATATTGAAACCAAATTTATATAAAAATCAAATATGAGTGAGATAGTTGAATCCTATTTTTTGGTAAAACATTATCTCTCTCTCTCTCTCTCTCTCAAATTGCGGCTCCACTCCAACCTTGGTCATTACTAAAAATATTAACAAGAAGGATATAATAACGAGAATCAAACTCACAATCTCCTGTCTAATGATAGACACAATTACCATTAAAGCTGGGCAACATTTTGTTAAATTTTCTCCCATTTTGATTTTATTACTTTCTTAATGATTTATTTTTTATCTCAATGTCAATTCATCTTAAACATAATCGTTTTTATCTCATTTTCAAGAAAACATATATTACTTTTACAAATCAAGGTCGATATCATTTAAAAAAAATGTATTTTATTTCTTAAATGGACATATTTAACTTTTTTGTACGTCAAATCACACTGATTTTTCCTAGATCAAATCACGACTTTATAATCTCTTAATCCACCTTAAAGATGCACCGTTTAAAGAGTTTCGTAGAACGTGTCGCACTCTCATTTGTCCTCATGTTCACAATCAAATTTAAGTTCTCATTTGAACACTACTAAAATGGAAGGCTTTTACCTACGAACATTTCCCTGGGAAATCCGTCGTTAAAGGGCGATCCGTCACAAAAGTTGGTGTCTAAATTGTTCGTGAGTAAATCAAATCAGTGACAGATTACTCAGGAAATTCCTGGGTAATCCGTTAGTATTTTCTTGAAAACATCGAGTTTCGTCGGAACCATTAGTATTTCTTGGATGATCCGTGGTAATCACCTACGGAAATTTCCCTGGGTATCTTTTTGTGGGTGAAAGTCATTTTTTTGCTGTGGAACACGTCCCTATATATATGTATATATATATATATATAAGGGATGGTTCAAATGAGAACACCCCCAATTAAAAAGAACAAAGGAACTCATTTGGGACCGCATATGATGTGGGTCCCACCAATAAAAAATCATATCTCATTCAATGGGGCCCACCATTGAAAATCAGATATAATTTTTTATTGGTAGAACCCACATCATATATGGTCCCAAATGAGTCCCTTTATTCTTTTAAATTTATAAAGTTCTCATTTGAACCTCTTCCTATATATATATATAGAGAGAGAGAGAGAGAAAGAGAGAAAGAGAGAGAGAGAGAGAGAGAGAGTTCAAATGGAAGCTGATTTTCGGTTGTAAACCAAGGAGACAAAGGAGAACGTGACACGTTGTCTCAATGTCCATATTAAATATGAATAACGAATGTAAAGTTCATAAATTATTCATAATAAATGATACAACATTCATAATAAATAATGAATAATATATAATCATAATACATGTTAAATTAAATGATTATTCATGATGAATAACTCATATATACAAGAACATATGTCATGCTCTCTTTTTTCCCACAATTCACAATCGAATTTGATCTTGACGATTCAGTAAAACCGTTGCGGGCAATTTTCCCATGTATTAGGACACTCATTAAATCGGTGACTCTGATCCAATATCAATAGGATAAAGAATCTTATCATAATTTGAAATATAGTTACACGTTTTTCAATGTTATTGGGTCTACATCATTTACTCATTAAATTAACATCATCTAACTTCAAAACAAAAATTCAGGCACCACACATATGCGAATAAATGGAACCATCAACCGTCCCCGACCCGATTGGAATTAAATTCGGTCCTATACCTAAAAAAAATCACATATCTCAAATTTTCGCATTTAATTCTGATCTACCAATCATATAATGCTAATAATCTGCTGTAAAAAGTGAACATGAATCACAAGGCTTGTGACGTACTGGTTAAGGCTTGTGGGGGATGAGGCAGGTAACCCATCTATCTCATGTTCGAATCCAGACGCGAACAACTTGTGGCTAATGAGGAATTATCTTAGGGTTGCATGTTTAACAGTCTTAAATTTGTCAGGATTAGTCTAGACAATTGTCTAGGATACCCTTTCCAAAAAAAAAAGTGAACATGAATTAACTATAAAAGGGGTTTCATTGACGAATTTATTCGTTTGTAATTAACGACGGATTTACGGAGTCACCTTGGAGCCATAAGTGGCATCGACTCCGGCTCAAACATCACAAATAAAATTTGATATGGTTCTAAACCTCAATTACCCACTCGAAAACTTTACTTATTCATAATAAATTCTTTTTTTTAAATGTCAAGTTTTCTAAAGGATCTAAAATAATGAATTTAATTAAAAAACATATATACTTAAATGAGTTTTCTCAATCTTTAAATAATGAATTTTCTTACATTTTTCTACGCATCCGCTAGATAAATTTTATGACTCCGTCCCTATATTGTGGTGAATAAACCGGCGGATTAACTATTACCGACGGATTTTCTGTCATTAGTTGAAATTCAGCCCGACCCATAATCATAATCACTGCCATACTTTCTCATGCTATGAGACCCTTTTCAGCCGATTTTTTGGTTAGTGAAGTCGCTTTGTTGTATAGTAAAATTTTAAAACAAATAAAATTCTAACGTATGTTAATTTCACGAACGAGAGGTCTGATTTTTATCCCCTCACCTTATCGTCATTGAGTACGCCACCTGCTTTCTGATTCCTATAATTGATACCTCTTTAATCAAGTTGGCAACGACGAACAAACACCTTCCCTTCTCGTCTCAACATCGACCACCATTTCCATATATATATATATATAGACACACACACATACATATATATATATATATAGATAACTTCCACCTCTTCCTCCATCGTTATTCCCTTCAAAATCTTTCAAAACCATAAGTGTATATATATAAATCCTTCTTCTTTGATACATAAATACATTTAGTTCCTGAAAAGATTAGATAAAATGGGTAGCCTTGAATCTGAGTTCTTCACCATGTCCAAATCTGTGGATTCGAAAGAGTTCAAACCTCTAGACCCCGAAGAGTTTCGCGAAAAAGCCCACAAAGCTGTCGACTTTATTGCTGATTACTACACCAACATCGAGAACTACTCGGTTCTGAGCCAAGTCCAGCCTGGTTACCTGAGAAACCGACTACCGAAAACCCCACCTGATACGCCAGAATCATTCGACGCCATCTTAAAAGATGTAAAAAATGATATTATCCCTGGTATGACACATTGGCTGAGTCCAAACTTCTTTGCATTCTTTCCGGCCACTGTAAGTTCCGCAGCGTTTGTCGGTGAAATGTTGTGCAATTGCTTTAATGCAGTTGGGTTCAACTGGCTCGCCTCTCCGGCTGCCACGGAGCTCGAAATGGTGGTGATGGATTGGCTCGCCACCATGCTCCAGCTACCGGAAAGCTTCTTGTTTTCCGGTTCTGGAGGTGGGGTTTTACAATCGACCACAAGCGACTCGATCTTATGCACACTTGTTGCTGCACGAGATCGAGTCCTTGAAGAAATCGGCGTCCAAAGTATTGGAAAATTAGTCGTGTACGGATCCGATCAAACTCACTCAACATACATGAAAGTCTGCAAGATTGCGGGTATTCATCCACAAAACATTCGATCTCTACCCACTACCGTCGAAGATGATTTTTCTCTTTCCCCTAGGCTGCTTCGAAAGGTCATAGAAGCTGACGTGGCGCAAGGGTTGATCCCACTCTATCTATGTGCTACAGTGGGGACCACCTCGACTACTGCCATAGACCCTATCAAACACCTTGCTGACGTGGCAGCCGATTATCGAATCTGGGTCCACGTCGACGCCGCCTACGGCGGAAATGCATGCATTTGTCCAGAATATCGTCATTTTCTCGACGGTGTTGAGCGAGTCGACTCACTGAGTCTTAGCCCGCATAAATGGCTACTTACTTATTTAGACTGTTGTTGCCTTTGGGTGAAGAACCCTAATCTTATCGTCAGTTCACTCAGTACCAACCCCGAGTACTTGAAAAACAAAGTTAGCGAGTCAGACTCAGTGGTGAGTTACAAAGATTGGCAAGTGGGTACGGGTCGAAAGTTCAAGTCGCTGCGTTTATGGCTCGTCTTACGTAGCTACGGTGTAAAAAACCTACAACACCACATCCGCACAGACATCCAAATGGCCATAATGTTCGAACGGCTTGTACGATCCGACTCGAGGTTCGAGATCACGGTTCCACGACGGTTTTCGTTGGTGTGTTTTCGGTTAAAACAATTCAACGGCTTCGACTTGGCTTACACGGAAATTCTTAACAAGATGTTGCTGGACCGAGTTAACTCGACGGGCCGAGCTTACATGACTCACACGGTTGTTGGTGGCGTTTACTTATTGAGGTTTGCAGTAGGAGCAACGCTGACGAAAGAATGTCATGTGGTTGCCGCTTGGGAATTAATAAAGGAGACGACGGATGCTTTGGTCAAGGAGTGTTATGCTTAAATTGTTGATAGTTGGGCATGAGTAACAATAAAATGGATTGTAATCTATTAATAAGTTATCATCTTTTTCATATTTTTATAGCTTTTCCACAATCATTGTAATCATCATATGTTTAAATCTTTACATCAAACTATATAGTAAATTATATTTTTTGATTATTGTGCTATGTCAAAAATCACTACTAGATTCCTATAGTTTATTTATCACGCTCTTTGTTTGGGCTCTGAGTCCGATAGTATGCATTATATTAAGTATCAGATGTTAACTCTTTTATTTAATAAAGAAGGATATTTATAAAGCATTACAACGTATCCAAAAAGAGACTCGATCAAAAAAATTAATCAAATAATTTCCTTAATAACCCCTCTTAAGTTGGAGCATGTGAGTTGAAGATGCCCAACTTATAACAAAGGTTGTCGTATTGAGATGAACATATGATGGATCAATCAACCTGTCCCTTATGGCATTAAGAATGAAATGACAATCCATCTCGATATGCTTTGTATGTTCGCGAAAAATTGGCCTCTTGGCCAAGTGAAATGTTGACTGACTATCACAAAAGATTTTAATCGCATTTGGATGATGAACACCCAAACGTAATAACAGCCCCTTCAACCATTTGATCTCGCATGTGATTGCATCCATTGGAAGATATTCTGCTTTTTGCATATGAGCGAGAAACCGTATGTTGCTTCTTTGTCTTCCACGAGAAAAGAGACTGACAAAGATACACTAGCCATCATGATAGAGACCCAGGAGTAATTGGACATGCTCCTTAGTCAAAGTCACGCCGCCCTGCCAAAGATAACTCACTATCGACTCTTAATAAAATGCCTGGATCGGGTGTTCATTTTAAATAACGAACAACCCTCTATGTATGTTGTTTCCTAATGGTCAATATGAAGCATCTGTATAAACTAAGACATGATGTGTACCGAGTAAGCAAGCCTTAGGATCATACAACAACTTACTTGGCACCTAATAGTCCTGCTTTAGAGATGATATCTAGAGTGTACTTCCGTTGGAATAAAAATAGAACTAAGAAGCAACATGAGACCTCGATACCTAGGAAATACTTCAAAGCGCCAACATCCTCTAAAGCTCTTATCTCTTCTTGTATTGATTTTTTCCAGCCACTATGCTTTACAACCTCCGGAAGTAATTCTTGCAAGAAAGATTCGGTATTTCCTAGAAAATTGCCACAATTTATATAATGTGATACAGGCTAAAGAGTCCTTGAGCAACCCAGATGAGATGACGGGGAGACAGGGGATGGACTTCTCTCCGGCAACCGTGTAAGTAACATAATCCTTCAATAAAACCGACGGAGACTTGTGCCGCATACAATGACCCATTTCTATTTGTTTTGTATTTTCTCAAATTAGCAGGCTCCTCATAAAGTTTAGAAGGAACACATATAGTATCTGTCTGATCCACTAACCCAATCCCAAACTGAGAATTCTTTAGTATCCGAATCAAATAATTTTCACCCCTTTTTCCCAAAAGGATAACTACAAACATGCATTTTTGGCAGTGGCTTGCAAACTTGTGCCCTTTTGTCTTTTGGATATGAACCAAAAAGGATCTCATAAGGAGTCTTGTTTTTTAATAAACGATATGGAATCCGATTAATTAAATAAGTAGTTGCAAGAATTCCTTTCCCCAAAAATAAATGGGTAAATCTGCTTGAAATTGTAACGCTTTTTGTACATTTAAAATATGCTTATATATGTTTTCTCTCAATCCTCCCATTTTGTTGAGGAGTGCCAAACATCAAGTATGAAATAAAATACAGATGGCAAAGAAGTAATCATGCAAACAATTAAATTTTATGTCGTTATCACTTTCAAGAACCTTAATCTTTTGACAAAATTGTCTATCAATCATTTTGATGAATGACATAAACAATTGAAAGAGTCCATGCCAGCCTTAGTAGTGTCAAATAAGGCGTGAGGGCATGGCCCCTTTTTAGTAGATGATTCATTACCAAAGATATGAAAATTCTGGATAAAAAAGGGGGTACTACAGGCCCTCTGCCGCCTCTGCCCCACGCATCTGACCAGTTCACGCGGGGAGATGAATGATATAAAATATATGAAGGTTTTCTAAACAAGTAGTGTTTTTCTTTGATACAAGATAAAAAAAATTAGAGAAAGAATAAACAATATTATAAAATGGACGACCAATTAACTTTTTACATGTTTTTGTTTCTTTCGGTGTAATTAATTAATTCATGTATGGGCCTTAATATAACACTAAAAGAATTTGTATTCCTTTTGTTTGCTAATGTTTTTGAACTATTACTACAAACTAAAATATGTTGGGCCCTATTTCTTGTGGGTCCCGGGCATCCGCCCGCCTCGGTCAGCTCTCTCCCTGGGACGGTCTACTTAGTTGGCGATAATTAATGTGTAAAGAAAAAGTTGTGAAAAATCTTACTCTAAAGTTCAACATATTGTTTGCTATCATATAAAGTTTAGTTAAAAGAAATTATCAATCTCATGCGATTTACATTCCAAAAAAAATAACATTATAAATGTAAAATTCTTGAAAATTAGGAAAACTCAAAATTGAAGGGTCAAATATTAGAATTTGATCCTAACGATTTAGTAAAATTAACCGTTGCAGGCAATTTTCCCATGTATCACGACAATCTCAGTTCGGTGACTCCAATAGGATAAAATATCTTATAAATTTTTTTTAATATACAAAGTCATTTTAATAACACGTTTTTCAATGTTACTTACATAATCTAACGTTAACACCAAAATTCATACACCACACACATATGCTAATAAATTGAACCATTAACCGTTTATGTTGGTCCTGATTAGGGTAATGGCAAATAAGTAAAGTTTTGTAAAATGGGGTTTGAATACAAAACTAACACAGATTTTTATTCTTTTAAACTCTTTAATATAAATATTAAGAATTACACATAGAAAACTGATTGTTGCGAAAAATAACAGATGAAATCTACTCTAACAATCTAAACACTTAGAACACAAAGACATAACTTAAACACAAAGTAGTTATGCTAATACCGATATCAACTTCTCACTTAGAAAATCTCTCTCTTTCTGAAAGGATAATTTGCATGAGGACCCTTCTTCTCCTTTTATAGTGTCCATGCATTACATGCATAGGGACATTTGTCACAATATCATTTGTTGGCTAAGTTTCCTTTGGATAAAGATTGAGTGTCATACTTTATAGTACATGTGAAAGGACATGACACTATTCATCTTTTTCTTCAAGTCTTCATTTGTCACATCAAACTTTTAGATAAGGATAAATTTGGGTGTCACGTTCCTTCAGTAGACAAACAAACCTTTGGATAATGTTTGTATCTAAAACTTGGAGGGCAAGTTCTAAATAAAGACAAACAAACCTTTGAATAATGTTTGTATCTAAAACTTAGAGACCACGTTCTTGTAGATATTGATGACAAGGAGATCTTCATAAATATCCACCAAAAGAGCAAATAGAACATCAGCAGAGGATATGTTAGAAAACATATCGGCTTGTACTTTCTATCGACGACTTGCCGATTTTCCTTTGATTTGTTCTTTCATCGGTGGATAAAATTGTTGTACAGAATCGGCTGATGAAAAGTCTGGTATTTGATTGGAGGTCATATCTTCATTTTCCACAAATGTTGATATGTTTATTTGGTATCAGCTAGTCTTCGATTCGCTGAACTTGTTGAGCATTACCCGACTTTTACAAGGAACCCAAGATACAAAATATTTGACTAAGGAAAGACAAAATATATGACTAAGGAAAAATTGAGGAGTCATCAACAAATCATCGGTGACCTAACAATTCCCGACCCGATTGGAATTAAAATCTGGTCCTGTACGGATAAAAATCACATGTTTCAATTTTTCATATTTAATTCATATCAACCAATCATATAAATGCACATGAAAGTGAACTTAACTAAACAACATCAAAGAAGAGTGGGGAACCTCTCACTGGTTTTTGGAATTCGACATTAGGAAGTGTTTTCACACCATCGACAGACATCTACTCATCCCCATCTTTAAAGGAAGGGAAATCAACCGAGACCCCATTAGTAGCAGCGAGCGAGAGCGGATTGGGGCTTTGAAGAAAAACAAAGATGAAGCTTCGTTCCTCAGCAAAGTGTTCATTTCTTTTTGATTGTGCATTAGAAGTAGACATGAGTGGTTGTCTTAGCGCACATCGAAGCGACACGCGTGAAAGACCTTGCCTCAGTGCCTTTGAGGGATTCCTTCTCGCTTGCTTGCTGTCTGTACAGACGATCTAGGCCTGTATTCGGAGTTTCCTTGGGGTTGGTAAGGCCAACTGGGCCACCGTAGCCCATTGAGTGCTCTACCTCGGGCCATCAACATCATACACTCTATTGAAATAGATTTCGCGGAAAACCAGCTATATCCGATCTTGGTTGGCCTTTCACCCCTAACCACAAGTCATCCCTGTATTTTGCCACATACGTGGGTTCGGTCCTCCAAGGCCTGTTATAGCTCTCTTCAACCTGGGACAAGGACGCGAGAAGCTAAGAAACAACTTTTTTTTTTCGAAATTTGCCTCCAGCAAGATAGGGCGACGCAAAAAAGCCGTATAGTGCAGGAGCGCTCACATTTTTTGGCTTACTCTTGCACTTCAAAAAGATGCTTCACCGATAAATTTTTTCCGCTTGTAATACCGATAGATTTACGAAGCAACCTTAGATCCATAGGTGGCATTGGCTCCCACTCAAACATCGAAAATAAAATTTGATATATACCTATATGTAACTCAATTATCCACTTGAAACTTATCTATTAGTATTAAATTCTTCTTTTTCTTAGTTTATAAATGTCAATATTTTAAAATGATCTGAAATAAATAAGTTACTTTACTGAATACACAAAAAATTACTATAAATTTCATGTATTTTTAAATGATTTTTCTTATTTATATGATTATCTACACATATCTTGTATTTGTTTGTATAAAGATAGACATAATTATCTAGCTTGGTTCACTGATGTTTTTCCACTCTTTTTCACATCCATTTTTAGGAAAAATATATATTTAAAAGAGTTTTCTCAATCTCGAAATAATATTTTGTTTCTTATATTTATTCAAATCACCCCCTAGATAAATTTTCTGGCTCCACCCCTATTTGTGGTGGATCACCGGCGGATTAACCATCATCGACGGATTTTTTTATCGACGATTGAAAATGCACCGATAATCATAATTACCGCCACACTTTATCTGGCTATGAGATTCACCGGTAATTAGCTGGTGATGGCTTTTTCCGACGGATTTGTCCGTTATAAAGTCTCTTTATCTTATAGTAAAGTCTCTTTATTAGTGAGTTACAAAGATTGGCAAGTCGGTACGGGCCGAAAGTTCAAGTCGCTGCGTTTATGGCTCGTTTTACGTAGCTACGGTGTAAAAAACCTTCAAAACCACATCCGCACAGACGTCCGAATGGCTATAATGTTCGAGCGGCTTGTGCGATCTGACTCGAGGTTCGAGATCACGGTTCCACGGCGGTGTTCGTTGGTGTGTTTTCGGTTAAAACAGTTCAATGGCTTCGACTCGGTTTACACGGAGCTACTTAACAAGACATTGCTGGACCGAGTTAACTCGACGGGCCGTGTTTATATGACTCACACGATTGTTGGTGGCGTTTACTTACTGAGGTTTGCAGTAGGAGCAACGCTGACGAAAGATTGTCATGTTGTTGCAGCTTGGGAATTAATAAAGGAGACGACGGATGCATGATGAGTAACAACAATAAATGGATTGTACTCCATCAATAAGTTATCGTCTTTTCATGTCTTTCTTTTTAAGTGAATTGTGGATTCTATCCTTTTTTGGTTTGATATTATTTTCATTGGTGTTTCCATGATATGTTTAATTTATTTTGGATTTAGTACTTGCGGTATTTAATTTGTCTAAGATATTTTAGTCTTCTGTTTATTTTATTTTTATCTTTTTCATATAAAAAAGAAAAAAAATCATACACAAATATAACGTTTCAAACACAAGATATCTTACTTGTAAAACTAATTCGACGCAATCAATTGAGTTATTTTTAAAAATGATAGAGAGTTTATTTATTATAATTTGAGTATTTATGAAGAATGTTTAAAGTTCATTAATCATGTCAACGTTTTATATTAGAAAATAATCAAAATATTTATAAAACCACATATTATCTATATCAAATGGACAGTTGAGTTGAGTTGCAATGGTTGTACAAATGAGATATGTTGTATAATAAACCACCTCCCTTTCTTTCTCTCTCTCTCTCTCCCTCTCTCTCTCTCTCTATATATATATATATAGAGAGAGAGAGAGAGAGGGATGGAGGGTCAGAGGAAAACCTCAAAAAAATAACTGGAAAAAAAACACTTTGGGAGCCCTCCATCTGGATGGTATGCACAGTGGCGGATCCAGAAACTTTTATTATTGGGGGCACACTTGAGAAGTTCGGGGTGAAAAAAGATTCTAAAACCGAATAACTTATCTGAACCAAGACGATTTTGGGTTATTCGGTTTTCGGTTTAAACTGTTCATTTAAGGAGTGCTATGGTCGAGGCTAAGGCATGCTGCATATGTATTTATAAGAACCATAAGCATTAAATCCGTGTTTGCTCCATTGTTTCTCCATTTTCAAGTATTGTAGTCATTTTCATTTATAGTGGGCTTCTCTCGTTGATCTCCTCTACTCGTGGTAAATTTATATTCGTTACTTTACTTTACATTGAAAATCTAGTTTACCTTTTCCCATTATGAACATTTAAAGCGTTTAATTGTCAAATTCTTGGGTTGTTGCCTTTTTCTGCTGAGTTTGACTTTGGTTCGATAGAAGTTGAACCGAGTTGAGTTGTGTGGTCAAAAGAAAGGACAAAGCCAACTTTGGCCAAAGGGACTCACCCTTCAAGTGAAAAAATTATTTTTAATTATGGCTCATTTTTTATTCGATTGGGTTTGGACTTCTCATCAATGAACACTGTATGAATATGCTAGGAGACGATAATTTCTTTATTGATTGGTAAAGTATATAAATATACAAAGTACAACATCTATAGAAGGAAGGAATAGATTACGATATTTACAAATAAGGTTAGAGAATAAAATAATAACTATAGGATATTTACCAAAACTAAAACATAATCTGTACATTCAATTCTTGATATGATTTTGCTATAGATGAGGATTGTTATCCTTTACACGCCCCCGCAAGACGGACGATCGAGGAACAAGTCCGATCTTGGAAAGCAGATGATGAAACCGAGATCCAAGCAATGGTTTGGTAAGAACATCCGCTAGTGGATCGTTACCGGAGATATGAGAGACGCGAATTGTTCTTAAATTAACTTGCTTTCATACAAAGTGAAAGGCCAAGGCCAGGCGCTTCATGCGTGAGTGAAAAACAGGGTTGGCGGAATAGCTCGTGTATCAGAATAAATTGGTGGAGTTTCCGCTGAAGAATAACCAAGTTCAGTCAGCAAGGACTTTAGCAATAGGACTTCAGCCGTAGTATCCGCAATAGCCCGAAACTCAGCTTCGGTAGACGATCTAGCCAAGGCTCGTTGTTTCTTAGCACTCCATGATGTAGGGTTACGACCAAGGTAAATAATGTAACCCGTCGTGGATATGTCACTTGCGTGATCTGCATCAGTGAAAGCGTGAAGTTGTATAGGAGAATCATAATGAAACATAAGACCATGATGAGCGGCGCCATTTAAGTAGCGAAGTAGACGTTTAAGAGCATGCCAATGATCAATTGTAGGACAATGTATAAATTGAGATAACTTGTTAACAGAGAAAGTCACATCATGTCTGGTAAGAGATAGATATTGAAAGGCACCGACTAGTACCCGATATTCAGTTGGTGAAGAAAGGGGTGTGCCACCGGTGAGAGTGAGGGAAGGGTTAAGCGTCATAGGTGTAATAATCGGGTTTGCTCCAATCATGTTTGACCTAGTGAGCAAGTCAGAAATGTATTTGGTTTGATTTAGAAACAAACCACCAGGTGTGGGTACAACTTCAACACCAAGAAAGTAGGAAAGAGAACCAAGATCCTTAAGAGAAAACTGTTCCGATAGAGTTGATATGAAGTTATTTAAATGCGGGAGAGATGGACCAGTGACGATGATGCCGTCAACATATACTAGAAGATAGAAGGTGATTGAGCCATTTGTAAAGAAAGAGAGAGGGATCGGAGATGGAATGGGTGAACCCAAATTTTGTGAGAAAGGCCTTGAGTTCATTGTACCATGCACGGGGGGGTTGTTTTAGGCCATAAATGGCCTTTTCAAGATTGCACACATGATTGGGATAAGTTGGGATAATGAAACCGGGTGGTTGAGCCATATAAACATCTTCCATAAAAGTGCCTCGTAAGAAGGCATTATTAATGTCAAGTTGTCGTAAGGACCAACCATGGGACACAACAAGTGATAGAATAAGGCAAAGAGTAGTGGGTTTAATGACTAAACTGAAGGTATCAGAATAGTTAATTCCTGGTCGTTGATGAAAGCCTTTGGCAACCACTCGAGATTTTAAACGTTCAACATAGCCATCTGCATTGTATTTGACCCAATGAACCCATTTATATCCAACCACATTTTGAGAAGGGTGAGGAGGGATGAGACGCCGCCATGTATTATCTCGTGTAAGAGTAACAAATTCTTCACTCATGGCTTGACGCCCTTGAGGATGTTTTAGAGCTTGAGAAATGGTACGTGGCTCACTAGGTTGAGAAGAGAGCGCAAGATGAAGATTATATTTTGGATTGGGTTTTCTAATATTGTTTTGAAGTCGAGTCACCATATTTCGAGTAGGTTGTGGGGGAAGGAGCATGTGATTTGAGTGGGTGGGGGCGGTTGATAGAGTAGCTGGAGAGGAAGGGGAAGACTGCTGGTTAGAGGCAGATTTTCTGATTAGGAGGAAGTAGGTGAGATGGTGTCCGGTGAGGGGGATGAGGTGTTGCTGGTTGGTAATACGGTTGATGCTGGAGAGTAGGAGACGACATTATCCGGAGACGAAGAAGGAAATGATGAGGAAGATGATGTATGAGTGGGATTGGTAGTAGATACGGGATGGGTGGCTTGCATAATGGTCAAGGGAAGTTGACACCAATCATCAAGTTTGATAAGTTGTGACGAAGACGCGAAATTTATTAACGCCATGAAGGGAAGGTTATTTTTGATAAATTTTACATGGCGAGATGTATATATTTTATTGGTTGTAGGATCAAGTCAATGATAAGCTCTTTGAAGTTGCCGAATAGCCTACAAAGATACAAGCTTTTGATCGGGGTTCAAGTTTGTATTGAGTGTAGGGTCGAAGCCAAGATAACAAAGGCATCCAAACTCCGTAGTTTCGTGTAGTTGGGTGGCTTAATGAAGAGTTTGAGATAGGGAGATTGATTATGTAAGGTTGGAGTTGGAAGCCGATTGATGAGATATACAGCTGTAGTAAAGGCAAGAGACCAATGAGTGGTAGGCATGTTGGCATAAGAAAGAAGAGTAAGACCAGTTTCAACTATATGGCAATGCCGACGTTCGGCATATCCATTGTGTTCCAGAGTATGAGGTGGAGAGGTTAAGTGAGAAATACCATTGGTAGAGAGATGGGGAGTAAGTTTTAGGTACTCATCACCATTATCGGAAAAAATTTGTATAATTTTTTGATTGAATTTTTTTTCGACTATAGCACGAAAACGGAGGAAAGTTTGGTAAGTGTCTGATTTTTGATGGATAAAACCAAATATATTTGGTATAATGGTCCACAGATATGATATAGTATTTGTAATTATCATAGGATAAAACGGGAGAGGTCCAAACATCAGAAAATATAAATTCAAGAGGAGCATTCGAAGTGAGGGTTGAAGTAAGAAACGAAAGATTATGACTTTTATTAATATTGCATGAATTACATGGCAAAGTAGAGATGCTAGGAAATTGTAAAGGAAAAACAGTAGATAAAGTCTGAATAACGGATGTGGAAGGGTCGCCATGTAAAACCCCTAAAATGGGAGTTAATTTAAACCAAATAAAATGCGGAATAAAACTTAATGAAATAAACATCACCCGTAAAGATGGGGAGGAGTAAGAGAGTTTACAACATCAAATGGATACTAGATGACAACCTACTAATATATACAGTTATAAAATACAAATTAAGATCGGGTGTCACTAAATCCTCAAAATATATACTTCTAGGTAAATCCAACTGTACACGTGAAGATGTACTCCAAAAAGGATGCCCCTACCGGCATCTAGTTGCACTCAACCCTTGGGATCCCCACTAGACCTGATATACATGTCAGTTTAAGAAAAAGTGTTAGGCTTAAAGCCTAGTGAGAACAAACAATTCAAATAAGGAAAGCCAGTAGAACTTTGAAAAACGGTAAATAAACATTTAACCAAAAACCTTTCCATTTTGTTCTTTTCTTTTGCGCGCGATTTACACCTAAAAGATACGCCAATTGAGGGAAATATACGGGAGCGACCCACTAACGTACTAACATCAACCCCAAACTGGGATCTTCAGTTAGTAATTAAGTAAGCTCGATCGGATAGAAATCTTCGGCTTACGGATAAAGAGTTCAACCCCAAACGTGGATTTATTTCTCAATACCCAACTGAGCAAGTTCAATCCCTAACTAGGATTTATTACTTGCCCCATCCCCAAATAAAACCGACTATCGTGCCTATGTATCCATTACACTAATCTTACAATTTAATACATCAATTCTGACGTACAAATCATTCCTCACACAAAAATCTTTGTATGATAAGTTCCTTGTTCCAAAAACATTCTATCCAAAAATTAGGTCAAAATAGCTTCTAGTCCCAAGTAACATATTTCTTGAAATTCAACTCATACAAGTATTTTTAAACCGCCCTCATACCCATTTCAATATTTCAAAGAGAAACCCTAGATGACACATTTTGACCTAGTTTACCAAAGCCCACCAAGTATGGGAATACTTGCATAAACACCATCTAGGAGGTAAAAGACATCATTTTGACATGTATAAGGTTTTAGAAAGGTAAGAATGAACTCACAAGCTAGGGTTTGGAAAACCCTATAAAAGTCTCTAAAATTGGTGAAGATGGTGGAAGCTTGATATAGATGATGAAGAACACAACTATTGAAGCTTAACTTTATTGGAGAGTAAATGAGTTGGAAAAGGGTAGGTTTGAGGATTTAATGCTCCAAAATCGCCAACAACAAAGAGGTATGGAAGTCTGATTTTTAAATCTGATAAGTGAGAAAATTGAGCTGAAAAATGCAACTTAAAAGGCCTCCTAGACAACCCGGGCAATTGCACAATCGCCGGTCAGTGTCGCCAGATGTGTATCACGGGTCTCTCTCGAATTCTCCTGAAATGTAGCACGGGCGATTGTGTCCTGTCACAATCGCCTGTCAGAGTCGCCAACCATGTACCGCAAGTGTTTTCGTTTCCGTTTTTCGTTCTTTTCCTCCAATTCATTGCAACCCAACATCAAACACTTGAAACACTCCAAATACCTACTTATGGAAACATCAAAATGCAAGATCTAATAATATCTTGTGTAGAAAATTTCCGGGTGTTACAGGGCCAAGACGGTGGTGCCAATCATACACCGATTTGGTTATTGCATGGTAGGCGGTTGGAGAAGAAGGACACCACTCATAGACTCCATGTTTAGTTGGACCCCGAAGGAGAATTTTCCACGTATAACGCTCCTTAACACGAAAACAAGAGGGTAAGAATTCAATGAACGCATTGTTATCTAGACAAAATTATAGATAGAAATAATATTTCTTGATATAGACGGCACATATAAAACATTAGAAAAATGAAATGTTGAAGAGGGAGTAGGGGGTAAGGAGTGTGAAGGAACCAGTGTGAGAGATAGGAAGAGAAGAGCCATCGTCAATAACCAATTCTTCCGTACCATCATAAGGGGCATGAAGAGCAAGATTGTTCAAGTCATTTGTAACATGATGTGATGCTCCACTATCCAAGAGCCAAGTGGACGATGGAGAAAAAGTGATCGTAGTGGTAGCGTGTGCTTGGGGATTTTGTTGCCTGTTTTTGCCAACACGGGGCTGCCGATTGAAGCGCATGGTCGGAGCAAGATTTTGACCGGAAGGGAAAACAATATTAGGGAAAATTTGTTTAAAGATGAGATATTGAGATGCATAGTGACCCTTAGTACGATGCCATTGACAAGTGCCTTTATATATACGGGATTGACGAGAAGATGGACCAGATTGGGGAGTAGGAAGTAAGCCATCATGTGGAGAACGATTTTGGTTGGAGGATCGTGTGTGAATGGCATGAACAGTTGCTGAAAAAGTAGAGGCGACAGAAGTTTGTTGATTTTTGAGAACGAGTTCAGGATTAATGAGCTTCTCATGGAGTTCCTCAAATAGAATAGGAGTATCACGAGCATGTACGACATCGATGACGGGTTTGAAAACATCATAATCCAGTCCCTTTAGAACCTTGTCAATGATGTCTTCAGAATCTAATGGTTTGCCAAGAAGAGCGAGTTGGTCGGTGCAAGCCTTTATAGCTTGCATATAGTCAGTGATAGATTGGGGGGAAGTCTTGGTTATATGGCTAAGACGGTCCTTGAGTTGATTTACGTGATCCCGTGCAGCATAGGATATGTTTGCTTGAGAGATGAGAGGAACGAGGGTACGAGTAAGAGTTCCGACAAGAGCCCCAAATATGAGTTTGTCTTGACGGACCAAAGTGGAGTAAGAAGGGTTGGTGACTGTTTTGAGTCAACGGTAATAGTAGAGGGAGGACAAGGGTTAGTGCCATCAATGAATTTGTACAAGTCGAAACCAATAAGGATTGCCTCAACTTGTGTCTTCCAGACAAGGTAATTTGTGGTTGTAAGCTTGATAGAGTTGTTGACGGAAATGACGGCAAGGGGTTTGGTTGGCTCGTAAGAATTAGGAATGAAAGATTGATCACCGTTACCAAACATGATGAAAGTAGTGAATGAAAGGAAAAAAAGAGAAATGGAGTGGATCGGGAAGCTCTGATACCATATGAATATGCAAGGAGAAGATAATATCTTTATTGATTGGTACAGTATATAAATATACAAAGTAAAGCAGCTATAGAAGGAAGGAACATATTACAATATTTACAAATAAGGTTAGAGAATAAAATAATAACTATAGGATATTTACCAAAACTAAAACATAATCTTTACATTCAATTCTTGATATGATTTTGCTGTAGGTGAGGATTGTTATCCTTTACACACTACGCCCTTGCATGCACTTGATGCTTCTGAATTTGGATCACATTATCACGTCGACTCAAAAGCCGAAGGACAATGAACGTGATCAGTCAAGTGTACCTTCTCTTTTCTTATATATTACTTTTTTGCCTTAATCAAGAAAAATGATATTTCTTCTTTGAAACCGAAAAATTTAATCCTATTTGAGTTGTACAATCATTGTCACCAGTTTATCGACATATTTCTATTAACCATACCAAGAACTTGCTCTTGCTCTTGCTCATAGTTGGTTCTTCATCAACTAAAAAACGTAATTGATTATGACTGATGCCATGTTAAATAAAAGAAACCACGTACAATAAAGCAAACACAATGAAAACGTGAAACGAACAAAAAAGTGGGAAGTGATTGGTATCCTCCCTACCCTTTTATACATAAACTACAAAGAAAAAATTTAGAGGGATTACAATTACTAACCAACCAATTTGCATCTAACTACTTGAACTAAATACACACTTATACATATGAAACTGCTTTTGAATCTTCATCTACGTACATATCGATCATTTGATTGTAAATAATCCTAAACAGCACAGAACATTGTGTGTTTTTCATTAGAAACGCCTTTATTACAACCGTTTATGTACGCAAAATACCAATATCAATGCACGTTATAAATATGATCTTAAAAAGATACCATTTGATGAAAAATATCACAAGTCCCCATTTCCATGCCCCATGTCACACCAATCATTATAAGACACATCATGATAACTGGATGATGATGTGTCTAAAAATAATTGGTGAGGACATGAAGCAGACATGAAAAATGGGGACAAAAAATGGGGACAAATGATACTTTTCCCATTGAATATTACTTTCGTTTAATTCAAATCAAATGAAGACTACCTTCAAGTTGATGCAGTGCTCTTAGCCTGAGAAACGCCATTTGATGGATTACTCTGAGCTTGTGAGCTTTGGCTTGAGGAAGACTCGGTGAAGAAAACAACGTGGTCGTCATCATCAACAAACAATTGGAGAGCTCGTGGCTTTGGGGGCATGTTAACATCCAAAAGCCCTTCAAGAATCTGTTCTACCTGACTCATTGCAGGTCGGGTTTCTTCATCATCTTGGATACACCAACAAGCAACTTTGCAAAGTTTTTTCACTTCTTCGACATTGGCATCCCCATTTAATCTAGGGTCTACTAGGGTAAGAATATCGCCACCATCTAAAAGAACATTTGCAGCTCTCATGGGGAAGAATTTCTTCTTTCCGTCTTCAGATTGTTCCGAATTTCTAGTGCCACTTACGAACTCAAAAAGCATCATGCCATAGCTGTAAACATCTGCTTTCATCGTGATGGCCACTCCTGATAACCATTCGGGTGCTAGATACCCTCTAGTTCCCCTCATCGTCGTCAAAACCCTACTAAAATCTCGACCAACAAGCTTAGACAAACCAAAATCTGCAACTTTTGGGCACAAATCAGCGTCTAAAAGAATGTTTTCGGGCTTTATATCACAGTGGATTATACAGTCTCTGCATTTCTCATGAAGGTAAACCAACCCTCTAGCTATTCCTAGCGCAATCTGATACCTCGTTTTCCAATCCAAGAGTTTTTCTTTGCCGAAAAGATGGGAATCTAGAGAACCATTTGGCATGTAATCATACACCAATAACTTGCTATTTCCTTCTGAGCAAAACCCACGAAGGCGAACAAGATTCACATGCTGAATAGTGCCGATTGTGCTCACTTCACTTCGAAACTGCTTCTCTCCTTGACTCACGCTTTCGAGCTTCTTGACAGCCACCTCAGTAGAATCAGGCAACGTACCCTTGAACACCGAACCAAAACCACCTCCTCCCAATTTATCTGAGAAATTTTTGGTTGCTGTTTGTAGATCTCTATACACAAACGACACCAACGATCCCTCCACCGCTGTTTTCCCAACGAATCTCCTGTTGTTTCTATGTATCAGAAGCAAAATTAAACCCAATATTAAAACCACGCCGACAACTGAACCAACAACCGCACCTATAATGACTCCATTCTTCTTCTTTTTGCTTGGAAGGTCTCTCGAAGCAACTTTAACATAAATTGTTATCGCATTGTTATCGACCTCCGAAAGATCCAAGAGTTCTCCGTTCCAAACTGAACACCCGTTGTTGTCATAAGAGTAAGCATCACAAGAACAGTCACTCAAACAAGTTCTTTCGCATCCTCCAGAGCTCCCAACAGCCAAAACCGTAGAATTTGGAGGCTTTCTGTTTGCTGAAATTGGAAGAAACCCATATTTTTCTGAAGTCCTACCACATTCTACTTCAGTTTTTCTCACACACCCACCAGAGAAATCACTCAGATTCCAATCACTTTGTGATCTAGGATTAAAACCAGTTAAGCAATTGCAGAATGGCAAACCACTTTGTCTACAAGAACCAAAAGCACCACAATAATCATAAACCTCACACTGTGTTCTTGGTTGAGACCAAAACAAGTTCCATTCTTTGCTATTCTCCAACCATGATAATTGCTTAATCTGACCAGAAATATCCATTATGAATCTTGAAATAATCTCAGGATTATACAAAGAATAAGTGAAATAACTTTCGTTTTGGTTTGCGATATAGCTGAAATTATAGATATAATTCAACCTCATTTCAGGAACCAAACTAAAAATGTGTCCATTCCATGGTCCACTTGTCCAATATCGTGTACTTCTATTCCACCTAATCAAATACTGCTTCTCGTTAGGATCAAGCTCTAAAGAAAACAATCCTTCTGAAGGATCTTCTGAGCTTTTCCATGAAGTAAGAAGCTGTTTTTTACCAGTTATATTATTATAAGCAATTCTAGCACCAGGCAGCCAAGTATTACCTGGAAAATCAAAACTTTGCCAAAGATGCTGATTGGAATTCAGCCCATCTCTCAAAACTAAATTACCCTCATCAAGAAGGACAGCAACTACAGAATTAGAACTGGAAGAGTTGATTCCAGTGGACCAAATTGGTGATTTTGATTCATTTAACAACACCAAGTTACCATCAATGATTTTTAATTCAGATTCAAACCTATTTAAAACAGGGGTTTCTCTATTTGCTACCCAAGCTACAGTTGGTGATACTGTATTAACCTTTCTATACCACATGCCTATGTAATAATTTGAAGAATTACCTGCTTTGAAGAAACCCAACTCAAAGTGTTCATCTTTTGAGATGATTGTTTGATCTCCGGAGATAGATTGGTTTGTAGTGATGGTATCAGCTCCAGATGAGAGAGAAAAGATGAGAGAGAAACAGAGTAATAGCAGAAACCCCATTAAATTGTTGGTGAAGAACATGAATTTATTAGAGAATTTGGAGGAGAAGATGAATCTGGATATATGAAATCATCTAAAAGATTTGTGGATTTATTAAAAAAAAACTTAAGCGTGTAATGTCTTGACAGATAGAAAGCACAAAAGCTTTAACTTGATTTTCTGGTCAAGCTTTATAAAAGTCAACCTCAACACAAGAAAATTGGGTTGAAAAGTTGAAAGAATAGGTAAACCCATCTAGATTATATATGCGTGATTTGGAGGAAAAGAATAATCGGTAAACGCAAATTGTATTTTTTTTAAACGACGATATTAGAGCATCTTCAAGAGCTACGTTAAAATAAAAAAAATTAAGATTTTACCAATTGTTTGGCTTCAAGAACTATGCTATCTAATATGCTAAAATAAAAAAAATAAGAAAAAGAAAATAAAAGTTTTCGAATTTAGAGAAATCTCTAAATCCACTTTTTTGATAAAAAAAAATATTATTTTAATTATTTCACCCAATAAAAAGCCTTGAAATAAAATGTGTAGTAGATAGAAAATAATATTTTATTAATATATTGATTATTTAATAATATAGTAAATAATACAATTTCTAAAATAGCATAGCTCTTGGAGTAGGAAATAATTTTATTTAGAAATTTTGATTTTTCTTATACTATTTTAGAAAAAATTATACCATAGCTCTTGAAGATTCTCTTATTTAATTATTTGATTACAAGAAACAAATATAAGAATAACTTTTATAAAATTATAATTAGTATCTTGGTTAGTTTATTATTTTTTATATGTAAGGTTCTCTTTTTGAATATTTTATTGTAAAAAAGATTTCAAAAGTATAATTTAAATCTAAAATAAAAAACTAAAAACTAAAAACTATGAAAATAATACTAACCGGTTTTGAACTCGAATTTGGGATGGAAGAACAGCTTTATAAACTAATTTTACAAAGAAAACTTATGTCCTCGTTGTAGTTTTAAAATATATACGGTGATACACAACACTTTTATACGGTGACACTTTTCACGACCTTATATTTTTTTACTACGACGGAGGACGATACTGTGGCATGTGTCAGCGTGTTCTCTACTCTAGGTCCGTCCATGGTTGTTATTTAGGGAACTATTTATATTAAAATCATATAAAATTGTTCATTAGAAATGTAAAACGGATGTTTTGACGTTCACCGTGTGAAAATGATATTAAAAAAGAAGTGGTAATACATTAAAAATGAGAAAAATCCAAGTAAAATTATTGATCTTTACAAATCATGTCTAGCTCAGTTGGTTTCCTCAAGGGCTGTAACATACTGGGGGGATTGTGGATGGTATCACAATCTACCCGGGTTCGAATCCAAGGGGAGTCAATTTAAGGGCATGAGGAGTACCCGGTCATCGGGCAGGTCCAATCTTTGACTGGGCTGCCCCACCCAGCCTAGTCATAGATTGTGGTTAGGCTCTAGGTCCAGCGAAAGCTGGGCTGGGACAGCGGCGGATTAGTGGGCTGCCCTTGGATGCCCGATACCACCGGGGAGGCGTGCGTGCATGTGTTCGTGGTACTCGTCCGTGGGTTCGATGCCGCTATGCCTTTCAAAAAAAAGTATCGATCTTTCATATGCCCATACAGTAAGGTAATTGATCCTCGATAAATGCTTATCTACTAAAAGTTTGGAAAACAACCTTGACAATGTAGCATATACTTAATCAATCCCTATGTGCACTGGTCCGGAAAACCAAATCACCAAACTACCCTCTTTCATAAAACGCCGTACGATCAACGTCTATGACTCAAAACAAGAACAATTGTTGGATGGTTTGTTGTTGATAATTTTAGTGTGATCTAGCCATTTAGTGTATTCAAGATTAATATGAGACAAAATTGAGTTAGTATTCACTACTACAATTCGAGTCACGCCCGACCTAAAACAGACTCCATAATCAAACCACTGCATCTGTTAATTTTCTGGTGAAATGACTCATCACATTTGTTCATAGTAGATGTGACTTTTCCCAACAAATGCGAATTTTTCCTCCATGATTAACCGAATTAACTGTCACATGTTTCGAACAGGTGTATCTGTTGGTATTATATATACAGGTGGAGGTTCAAACGAGAACACCCCCATTTTACGAGAACGCGAGAACGACCTTATCACATGTGATAATACATGTGAAAAGACCTAATGGTGTACGAACGACTTGTCTTGCGACTTAGGTCGCCCCGAAAGTCGTTTGCGCCTATGATTTATTATCACAAGTGATGGTCTTGATTCAACATAGTATCACATCAATAACAACCTTATCACATGTGATAATATATGTGACGGGGCTTAGTGGCGTAAGGACGACTTGACCCGCAACATAGATCGCGTCAAAAGTCGTGCACGTCTATGAATTACTAACACATGTGTGTCATATGTGATGGAATAATAGTATCACATGTGATTTTCTATAGTAAAAAGATGTTTTCGCGTTCTCGTAAAATGTAGGTGTTCTCGTTTGAACTCTTCCCTATACTGGTTCGGTTTCTACAGAGGAGACATACGAAGATGCACTTTTATTCTACCGAATTTCTGTCTCAACAAACATAATCTACAACAAATTATTCTGTGTTTACCAATCGTGGATTTTGCCTGAAATCCGAATTAATTTGTTGGATTATCTCAAATTTGAATTCAATATAACCCCAAATTATAGAGTCAAATTAAAGATTCTGAAAAATATTTCATATAGGATCCAATTATTTATTCAAGTTTTATTGATATTCTGAATCCTTAATTCTCACACTTGCTACCATTCTCACGAAATTTTAAGTTTTCACCGTAACCAAACCTTAAAGAGATTAATGCTAAATAATTAATATGATGAAAGTGACGGTGGAATTCGTCATATTCATGTCACATGTGTTTGAACAAGTCTCGTCCACATCTTCCACTTCGACTTTGGTGGACCAACCTCTAATAATTAATTGCCTCTCATTTTCTCTTTATAGATCTTCACCAACCTATTTGTCCCTTGTTTCATGTAAAGTTATAATTCATGAAAATATTTCTTTTATTAATCATTTACTCAAAATCTATTCTAATGAAAACTAAAGCAAAGTTGATAAACTCATCAGCAGAGGATCATGAACAGATAGCTAAAAGTTTAGTAAAAGAATAAAAATTAGTTATTTATGTTTTTCATGATTTTTAACGATCATCTATAATTATCAGTAGTTTTTCAGTAATTTTACCGACGAGTTTGCCATGTCCTTGGAAACCTCATGTGAGAATTTGTTTTCTCAGCAACGAAACGAAAATCACCGAGGACGATTGCCTATATATCAATGATTTTTTTTTTTGGAAACAGAGACCATTTTATTACCGCTAGCAAGCAACTAGCAAGGGAGAAACAAAAGCATTACAAAATCTTGATACAATCAATTGGGTGGATTCTCCACATTAAAGGATTTTTAACACTCCCGCTACAGCTAGCTAGTAACCAACATAATGATTTTTCAAGAATCTGATCCAGGAGAGTGTCTTTGTGGGGAGGTGGATTACCGAAAACACATCTGTTCCGAAAACACATCAGGCAATAACAACTGATGAAAATGATCGCAACTAAAGCTCTCTGGACTTGTCGGTCATTATAAACTGAATTGACCCCGTTGAGTATCGATTCCATTGATTTATCTGCAGGAAAAGAAATCATCCACCACCTCTCGACGAATTTCCACACCTCCACCGCCACCAAACATTTGAAAAGCACATGGTCAATTGTTTCTGGATTAGCTTCGCAAACTGGACATAGAATAGAATCGATATCCATCTTCATCCTGCAAAGGTTGACTCGGGTTGGAACTCTGTCTAACATAACCCTCCACATGAATAGATTTACTTTAGGAGGTGTCATGGAATTCCATATTGTTTCTTTTTCACCCATACCTAAAAATCGATTTTCGATGACACGTCTCAACTATCTGACGGAGAACATACCATTAGAGGTTATACTCCACCTCCAACCATCTGGATTATCGGACCTCACATTTCGTAATTGTTTCCTTTAACTAATCAAGTTCCTCAGCTTCACATCCGTCTCGGATAGGTTTCCGCCAATCCCACGAGTTTCCATATTTGATCATGTCCGCCACCGACGCCTGTTTCTCATTTTCTAGAGCAAAAAGTTTAGGAAATCGAACTTCAAAAGGGCAAGAGCCTTCCATATATCTGTCCAAAAAGCCGTTTGGACTCCATTACCGACCTATTTCACACACAAATCACGTAAGTTAAGTTTTAAAGTACGCAAGTAATGGACAGTCGCGATCACACTTCCCCACGGACTAGAACTATTAGATTGTCCGTGATCCAAATTTAGGCCTCCCTCTTTGCCATATATAGCCTATATTACTTTCGCCCACGTTGTATTAAAATCGTTCTTATATCTCCAAACCCATTTTATAAGAAGAGATATATTCAAAACAGTTGTACTTCCGATACTGAGGCCTCCATTCTCTTTGTTTTTAAGCACCGTTTTCCAGTTCACCTAAGATATTTTTTTGTTATCTTCTTCCGACCCCAGGAGAAATCTCTTCTTAAACTCTCTAACTGATCAATTATTGTCTTAGGAGCCTTGAAGATCGAAAGGTAGTAGGTGACGATACTACCAAGGACGACTTGAAATAGAACTCTTCGACCACTGAACCATAACATTTTTATCTTCCATCTAGATACCTTTTCTTAAACTACTCCATTATAGGTAACCAAGCTTCGACCCTAGCCGTGTTAGCACCCAACGGAACCCCAAGATATTTGTTTGGCAACTGACCTGCTTTACACTTAAGCTCCACTGCAACTCTTTGAATAACATTTACTCCCACTCCAACTCCTCACTTTTTGACATGTTATGACGAATTCCCGAAGTGGGATAAAAACATCTTAAAATCCTAATGATATTCCTCCCATTTTCAACTGACCACTCATTAATAAACATCGCGTCATCTGCATAAAATAAATGAGTTAGAGCAACATTTTCGTTACCAATCTCCCAACCCCTTATCAAGTTTTCATTTTTTTCCTTCAATAAGAGAGCGTGAAGACCTTCCATAGCAATGATGACAAGAAAGGGAGATAAAAGATCCCCTTGACGTAGACCTCTCTAGAGCCAAAACATCGATGTTGGAGAACCATTAACCAAAACCGATGTTGTAGCTGAACAAAAGACATGCTTTAACCCATCTCCTCCATTGTCTCGAGAATCCCATGGCCTCCATAATCTCGTCCATATAACACCAATCAATCGTATCGTATGCCTTTTCGAAGTCCGCTTTGAAAAGCATCAACTTTCTTTTATTTTTCCTAGCCCAGTGGATTATTTCATTGACGATCAAAGCACCATCAATATATAATTTCCTTTAATGAAGGCTGATGGAGAATCACTGATGACAGAATTGATGACCCGACTAACTCTGTTTGTAAGAATTTTGCCTATGATTTTGTAGATGCAACCGACGAGACTGATAGGTCTGAAGTATTTACAAGTCAAAGGATTCACAGACTTTGGTAACAGGCAAATGAAAGAGTGATTGCACCCATTTGGAAGCCAACCGGATCTAAAGAATTCCATAACTGCTTCAACAACCTCATTGCATATGATGGACCAGAAGGACTTGAGAAAACCAAACAAAAGCCCATCCGACCAGGAGATTTGTCATCTCGACACTCCTAAATGACCCCTCTTAATTTCTTCCCGGAGACCGTACCGTCAAGAAAGTCTACTTCAATGCTCAATAATTTTTTTAGGCCAACCAAATTGTATCGACATCTAGACCGAAGTTGGTCTCCCAGACCGTACTATCAAGAAAGCCTATTTCAATGAATTTGATCGGTAGTATTTTGTTGTACTCTTATTTTTCGAAGGTTCAATCTATAGTTGATAAAGTCCGCATCCCTACCTTAAATTGTTTTTTATGCAATTTTCGAAATAAACATTTGTGCTAAAATAAACGCTGGTGCAATTTTTGGCATCAACAATCACTTGAAAGCTTAATTTTGTATTTAGTTACCGAAGTTTTTTCCATATTTCTTGATTTGGTCCACTTGATAAATATTAATCATAATCACACTACTAGAAATTGAGTATTTTCAACGAAAAATGTCGTTGAAAATTTACTACGAATTCTAGAGGGATTATTGACAGAACATAAGTTTTCTACGAATTTCCGTTGAAAATCTCTCACAAACATGCATTTTCAACCAAACTTTTTTGACGAGACATTCTGTTGAAAAAAATTTGGCTGAAATTTTTGGTTGAAAATGCATGTTTGTAAGAGATTTTCAACAAAAATTCATAGAAAATTTATGTTCTGTCAAAAATCCTTCTAAAATTCGTAGAAAATTTTCAACGACATTTTCCGTTGAAAATACTCAATTTTCTAGTAGTGTCAGATGCTTAAAAATTCAAAATACCTATCAAAATCAAAAACAAAAACAAAACCACAAACACTAAAATAATATCAGAACAAAACAAAGATTAAACAAAAATTATATGCAAACAATTATACTAAACACAAAATGAAATTTTAAACTAATATAATACATGTACAAAGCACACTTAACAACATACTTCCAAGTGATAAAATACCATAACTTTTTTTGGGATGCCCAAGCAACATAGTTGATTGAGTCCACTGAAAACGATACTAATAGAACATGAAATGTGACTGGAAATCGACATTATAGTACTTGTATAATTGTTATCAAACAAAGAAACTAATTACGCTACATTTATATTAATACTCATTGTGATGCAACTATGTAAATTGTAACCATCCAGAGTCCAAATTAGAAAAAACTAGTAAATTCCAAAATAACGAGCATTGTAAATAGATAGAGATCTAATGTAGAAAATGTAGAGCATTCATGAATGCAGAAAGCCTAAAGAACTCAATGCACAACATGATATGTAGAAAAATTATGTTTGCTAAACCTTTTAGCCTTTTAGGACAAAGAGAAATATGAAAGAAAGTATCATTATGTTTCTTCCCATACCAGATGTGAGAAGATATGGGAGGAAAGAAAATATAAAGAAAGTGTGTGATCTCTTATCACAAAACACCCTGATTAGGAAAAGTGAGAAAAACAAATATACATGGTATATTTGTAAAAATGACATATGCTTTCTTCTAACATTTGTTGGAGGGGGATCTAGTGGTTTCACATATTCTCACATGCTATCATAGTTAATGTCTACCACTCTAGGACCTCGACACTCTAGGGCCTTCTGCACTCGTCTAACCGTCTCACTGCTAAACGAAAGATTTTTGCCTATAGATTTTTTCCTGGGAAATTTGTCGTTGAAAGGTGATTATTCATAAAACTGTCACAAAAGTTGGTGGGTAATTCAAATCAGTGACAGGTTACCCATGGATTCTATGGTCCGTTGTTTTCTTGAAAAACATTGATTTTTACCGAACCATTGATATTTTCTGGGTGAGCCATGGGTAATCACCTACCGGAATTACACTGGGTAATTTTTGTGGCTAAAAGTCATTTGTTTTGTAGTGTCTCATCCGTCTTGATCCTTTCGACACTCTATGACAATTTGTGCTTGTTTAGCTTCGTTGAAAGGGGTGCGCTGTAGCCTCACATCGCCAGACTTAGACTACCTTTAACAATGAACTTACCCAAACTATTTGCAAATAAAGACAAAACACTTTTATTAAAACAAAATGTGTTCAAACTTTTTATCCCAAACGGTTCTGGAGCAAATTTAGTTTGTGGATTAAAATACTATTAGAGTTATATTTTTAAAATAATAAATATATAGGTGTCATCATCTTATTGGTTGGTTTAGATTTTATTAAGATAAAACTTATTTGATTAAAAAAATAACTTTAATAAAAAAAATTAAAAATTAAAAAATATATCAAAATTCATATTTTTAAATTATCTATAAATAAAGACTAATATTGACATATTTTCAAGACACCAATCTTTCCCTTTATTTCAATACTTTCATCCTTTTAAAAATTCCAAAAAACTTGATTTTTTTGTACTTCTTTCTGTATTTTATTTTTTGTATGTTTTTTATATTTATAATTATGTTTTATAATATTAAATTATTTTTATTTATTTTTTATTTAGAGTTAAAAGATATATATTTCTAAAATATTAAATATATCATTTTTATAATATAATTTTTAAGATTGGTTTGCATTATGAATGAACTCAATGAAGTATAAAAAATTTAGATTGGATTGAAGTTGAAAATTGAATAGAAAAGAAGAGAGAGAAATTAATTTTTTAATAAAGATTGGTTTGGTTTGGTTTGGTTTTGTTGATAGTCTTACACCATTTCTCTTCCATATACGTTGGAACATCTTTTCTCCTTAAGGGCTCTTATGAAGATTAATCTAGGGGTTCCACATATTCTTACATAGCTTGCCTACTATTAATAATGTGCTATAATATCTCTCGTAATCATCAAGGTTCCAAACAAACTAGTAGAAAGTTTTGAACAACGATGTGGAATACAAAAAGGATCTCAAATGGTGCTCACAAAATATTAGCAATGATATGGATAACAATAATAACACGAGGATATACTAGGGTTCCACTAATCTATGTGATAGTGCACATCCACACAGGAGAGTCGATGCTTTTTATATTAATACTGAAATAGATTAAATAAGTGTTTACCAATGAACCTAACGACGTTTTTATACTCCCTACATTCAATGAGCTATTAATAAGAGTAAATAGGCTGATAGCATCAATTCCACTTTTATATTTTAGTATGCGTAATTTAATTATGTTTTTATAAGCCTAATCCAAGTTTTATGTTGATCAGGGCAAGAAACGCGAGAAAAAATGGTTGTTGTGCTTAAGAGGGTTGTACATAACAAGTCGTCAAAGAAAGGCAAAACAGAGGAAAATGCTACCCTGACATGACAGGGTAGCATGCAAGGGTCGCCTCAATGGGGTATGAACCTACGATACACAAAATGCTACCCTGGCATGGCAGGGTCACATTCAAGGTAGGATATTGTCCTAAAGGGGCTAAGTTTGCCACTTTTTGAATCTTGAGCAGTTTTCCCATCATCTTGGTATAAATTAAGTTGGAAACCGCCGCTTGAGATGAGAGGAGAGCAGACCTAGGGACGATTTTTGGGAGCAAGAGAAAAGAGTTAAAGCGATTTCTACCATCTCCATTTCATATAATTTAGTCAGTAATTTGTTATTATTTCCAAAATTGTCAAGCTTTAAATTGTTGATGTATTTCATTTGAGCCTCCTTTGTAAGATGTTGTGAACAAATTTATTTGCCTGATTTATATAAGAATATCGTTTCATTTGATTTATCAATTAATGTGATCAATTAATTGATGTTCTTTTGGAAAATAGATATTCAAAATCCTAGATATATAATCGTTTAGGGATTTGATAAAGTGGCGACTAATATCGTTTGGTCTCAATAAGGTTTTCAATTCGATTTCTGGAATTCTTGCAATTGATGCTTTAATAACCCGAGCTTCTGAGCTTATTGCTTCTAATTGGTGATTTTACTAACTCGTTAATGCGACCACACTGTGAATTAGAAAGCTTGTTCAAATTCCCATTTGGGGTTAAAACTTGATTAAAGAGCTTATTTTAATCAATGTATATCTCAGGGAAAGTCGAGGTTGTTAGAGTTTGTTGGCAACTATTGCTAGTTTGGGGTTGTTTTACCATTTTGTACCATAGGAATCAATGATAGTGTTTGCATCACAATCGAAAGTGAGATACTGTTGGTCCTTTTTATTATATATTTTTATTCATAATATTAGTGTTAGTAAATAATTTAATCCAACCCTCTTTGATTTAAGATGTAGAAGTTGAATAATAGTCACGAGCAATCCCTGTGGATTCGACCTGACTTACCACTATTACAATCAAGAGTAAATTACGGATTATGTCTCTAAATTATGTCAAAAATTACAGACTTGGTCCCTTTAACTTCCTTTATTACAAAAGTAACCTCCATGTATGCATTTTGTTACGGATTTGGTCTCTGAGGCTAACGACCGTCTACTAAAAGTAACCTCCATGGTTTTCTTTTATTTTTTTTATGTTCATTTATTGAATCTTCATCTTCTTCATGAAGATCCAAGAAACAACACCAAAAACATCAACATATCAAGAATTAAATCCATATCAAAAGCCAAAAACATCAAATATAACCAACAGATTTTTTTCAATTTTTTTTTCTATCAAACCAAGAACATTAACATTATAAAAACTATGAATTGAATCAAATTTATTCATCAATATCAAGTATAAAACAATCACAACCAAAATTAAACCCTAAATCAAAACAAACCTAAAAATAAAATCTTAAAGTAAAAAACCAAATCAAATCCAAAATCAAAATCTTAAAGTAAAACCAAACCTTATGAATTAATAAGGTAAATAAGAGATGATTCTTTCCAGAAGTCGAAACCGTGAGAGAAGCAACGTGTGAGAGATGCGAATCATATCTCGGTAAGAAACCGACAAGGGGAAGAGATTCCGTCGGTGAGCATTGTTTCGGCGAAGCCGAAGCATTCCATCGGTGAGAAGCTTGTGGAGTCGAAGCGAGGTCGGCGAGAGGGATTCCGGTGACGAGAAGTAGTTCGACGATGGTTTGTTGTAGAGATGAAGGTGTTCACGACGGGATTTGGTCGTCGGGATCTCTCCCTTTCAATATCGCTATATCCCATCCTTTAACCATGCCCTAAGAATGGGAACCTCCAGATCTCTCCTCTTTACTCTCTCCGCCTCTTATCTTCTAGATCCAACAATGAACAAGGATGGTAGAGTTTTCTAAATCGAATCCATAACAAATAGACACACGAAACAAAAACACACACACACAAAGCGAGATATGTCTCTCGTGTCTCCATGGATAAACGGATATGTGTCATCGAACCAATGGATGAACCAGATCTTTCTTTGTGCTTGAAAATAATCTCTAACTTTTATTCGGTTACTTTTTACACAAACAGGAGATTGGCAATGTTGATTTTGTGCTTTTATTTAGATTTGATTTAGGTTTTTCGTTGAGGTGTTACTGATTTATGTTTGATTTATGGTTTTTGATTTGTATATCAGTTTAGGTTCTTGATGAAAAAGATGAAGTTCATAATACGATAAATAAAAAATTGTAAAAAGTTAAAATTCTAAAAAATAACAATATGACCATTTTGCTCTCTTACTTAACAAAGAAAATAGACGGCCGTTAGCCTCAAGTACCAAATCCATAACAAACTGTATACGTGGAGGTTTCTTTTGTAATAAATGAAGTTAAGGACCATATCCGTAAATTTTAACATACTTCAGGGACAAAATTTGTAATTTACTCTACAATTAATATTGTGATTTGCGACAGTTAGAACTTACTTTTTGCCGGTCTCAACAGCGATCAAATTTTTTCGGACTGCTATTCGATATTTGCATTTTATGTGTCATAGCCTCAATGAGTCCTGCACCATTGTCGAGGTCACTTGGCAAGGTTTCACTCAACTTGACCAATTATAATTATGTTATGCTAACTCCTATCTTGATCCCATTTATGTGTGATCAAGTTCGTACAACCTTGCATGGTATGTCAAGGTCGTTTAAATCATAACCCACATAAATAATTACAACGATCCACCTTGATAATAAGCCACAAATGTGTCAACGAGCTATGATCATAAAGCACTACAATAAAGAAGGCTATCAGCGATGGAATAAACCGTCGGAATCCCTAAATTTTGTCGGTGATCCGTTAGTGATTTGTGTCGGTTAAATAGTGGTGAGTAATGTTATCACTAAAGCAATTTTGCGATGACATTATCAGCAATAGATTAGTATCGACGACTATCAACAACGGATTAACGATGGACTAGCGACGACCACATTTATTTTTAGCGATAGATTTTCACTGGTGATTTTTTGGTAATTTAAAAAAAAAAAAAAATCTTGTATATTTTAACAAAACTCGCCCATAAATTCAAAATACCAGCAGTAAACTACCCAACAAATTAAAGATAACCAATTCATACAATTCAGAATACCAAATTCATACAATTCAAATGCATAGTCGGTACGTAATAATCTAACCAAGGGAGGGGGAGTGTGTACGTTTCTTTGCCGCATAAAAGCGAAATTGCCAATAACGTGACCTATTGAGCTAATTAAGCATCAAACTCGGCCTATAGGGTCCTCCTCTGTTTGCCCTCTAGCTTGGCCATATACTGATGTTGTCGCGCTTCCATTCCTCCTCTATCATTGTCAGTTTCGCTTGCAACTCAAGTACTCAATTACATGTAAATAGTCAATATTTGACAAAAAAAAAAGCAATATTTTGGCAGTGAAAAGTGGTAACATGATAGATAAAAATTTAACCAACATAACTCTATGGCCGATCCAGTAACAAATTTCTGGCAGGTTTTAAAAAAATAAAATAAAATAAAATTAGTTAATTATTAATCAATATTTTTATCATAGATTATTAAATAATATTTCATTAATAAATTATTAAATAATATTAAGTTATAAATTATAAAATAATATTAAGTTTTCAAATTATCAAATAATATTCAGTTATAAATTATTAATATTATTTTAGTTATAAATTATTAATATTAATTAACATTTAATAAATTATAAAAATAATATTTTATTATCAATTATAAAATAATATATTTATTAATTTTACTAATGAATAATAACTTATTAATCACTAATAGGTTTAATGACTAAAATACCCCTCATTTAATAGTATGATAATGGGCTTAACAGAAAAATGTCTAAAGTGACTAAAATGCCAATAATTTAATTGAGCTTAACGTAAAAAGTTAGCGACCATTAGGAGGATGAACCAAACACGTTATGAAATGACAAGTGTAGTAAATTAAATCCAAGTTTTGATGTTTAATGACGATATCTGCATATACATATACATATAGATATACACACATATACCCACACACACATATATATATATGGATGTATCATTTACACATACAAATATATATATATATATGGATGTGTATATATATACATAGATCCATCATCTGCGGCTACCAAACAACACATACATTATACATGCACATATGCACTTGCATGTATACAACACACACACATATATATATATGTAGAGGAAGGTTCGAATGAGAATTTTTTATTTCTAAAGGAACAAAGAAACACTTGTGGACCACATATGATGTGGGTCCCACATAATATTAAATCATTTCTGATTTAATATGATTTAATATTAAATCAGAAATGATTTAATATTAAATCAGAAATGATTTAATATTATGTGAGACCCACATCATATGTGGTCCACATATTGTTCCTTTGTTCCTTTAAAGAGGGATGATTTTCGTATCATCCCTCCCCTGTGTATGTATGTATGTATCCATGATACATAATATATAAATCGATCCATATATCATATATGAAGTTACCAACCAACCCACATGCATGCAAATATACTATAGACACATTACATACATACATACATAGACATATGTATATACACATATGTATACATATAGCACATACACATGTATACATATAACACATCTGCATACAAATACACACGTATATATACATATAACACATATAACACATATATACACTGTACCGACAGATACATATAATACATACACATGTATACATATAACCAATACACATGTATACATATAACATATATATCATATACACATGAAAAAATAAACAATTCGTCGGTAACCCATCACTTAATTACCAACGGAGCCCACATGATCATCGTTATTCCTTCGGTAATTAGCAACGGATTACCTCTGGATACATGAAACTTCTTTTTAAATAACACATGACCGTCACTAACTAGCATCGACCACATGTCCCTCGTTGATTACCAACATATTGTTCTTTCATGGCAAGGTTATAGTTGGCGGGCTTTCCATCAGTAATCAATTCGTCGGAAATTACTGACAAAATTGGTGCATCGGTAAAAGTCGTTGCCGATTCTCCTTTTTCCAGTACTGAAGACAACATATGCAACACAACAGCTTACGTGTAGAATGAGTTTTAGCATTACCATTACCCATCAAAGAGCACCACGCATGCCATTCAGTATGTGAAACAAGACTAGTCCTATCTCAAACACAGAAAGATAAACTTGAACAACAATAAATCTTTCCCTCAATAGCATTTCGTGGCACTAATACTTGAGCAACCTAACGAGTTTCGAGCAATAATTTAAATCAGAGTAAATTACGAATTCCGTCCATGTGGTTTGGTGAAATTTTGGATTGAAACCCTAAAATGAAACAGTTACAAAGATGGTCATCATGGTTTGATTTTTGTTATGGATCAAGTCCCTCATTTAACACTTGTTTAAAATCTTCGTTAACTTATAAGTACTTTCATGTATTTGATTTTTTATGAAACTTTTAATTACTTCAAGGACATGTTTTACCCGTTTCTAAAACTCTCTCTCTCTCTCTCTCTCTCTCCCTCCCTCCCAGATTACCATGAACGAAAATAAACCCAAAAACTATATTCAAAATTAAACAAAAACAAAGATGCAAACCTAAAAAAATAATTGATGAACAAAATCAACACAAGCTCATTTTTAAAGAACAAAATAACAAGATAAACCTATTTTTGAATAATAAAATCAACGACGAAACCCATTTGTTATTAACAAAACAAAGAATGAACTCCTTTTTTAAGAATAAATCAACAACATTTTTTACATCATTTGTGCAGATTTATATCTTATATCACTTGTTTTTCATCTTTTTCAACCTAAAGAGAAAACCTTAATTAAATCAAAAGCAGAAAAAATATGAGATTCTTCAACGTACAACATCAATTTTGTTAAGAACTTATTACACAACAACAATATCAAGAATCCTAAATCTAAATCAAAAACTCTAAATTCATATCATATCTAAAAACCATTACAAACACCATAAATGCCAAAACCTAATCAGATCCCTAATCAAAACTCAAAAATTACAGAGAAGAAGATAGAGTAGATGCAAAACATCCAATTTCTTCCCTAGATTTGATTTGGATTTTAACCAAATCTCTTTCTTCATCAGATTTGGGTTAAGTTCTTCACAATATGAGAGCTGAAAAGGAAGAGTGATTGAAGCTGGTTGGACCAAAGATGGGAGACTAAGGACGGTTGGTGACGGGAGCGAGAAGAAGAAGCCTATTTGGGTTTCTTTTGGTTTCTTTTGTTTTTTTATTATTGTTATTATTATTGAGTTTAAGAAATGGACAAAACAGGTCCTTAAAATAATTAAAAATTTCATAGCTAAGCAAAAAATATGAAAATAATTATAAGTTAACCGAGATTTTAAACCACTGTTAACATGAGGGACATAATCCATAACAAAAATCAAACCACGGTGACCATCTATGTAATTATTTCATTTAAGGGACCCAATCCAAAATTTCACCAAACCATAGCGAGAAAATTTGTAATTTACTCTTTAAATCATGCTTGATACACAAGAAAATTGAATTTAAATAAAGAGTAAGTTACATATTTGATCCTAAAGTATAGGTTCCTAAAGTGAAATAATTACGAATCACATACTCGTGGTATCCATTTTATAACGTGTTGGCTCCCTAATTGTAACTTCATTAAATTTATCTCCATTAAAGTGCCCATGTGCAAGGCAGACGATGGGTATTCTTATCATTGTAGTTCTTTTACTCTTTTTTCTTATTTTTTATTAAGAACATAGGGACCATTCATGCAATTCATATAATAGTTTTGTAACTCTGACCAAATCCCTTTCTTTCCCGGTCAACTTCTCCGATGACCCACCTGTCATCTTCAACTACACACTAACATCATCCTCTACTTAGTTTCAAACCCATTTTTAGTCATTTTACCTCTAGATTCAAACCATGTTTAAAAATGCAATTCATTATTATGAAGATCTTGACAAGTTTCAAAACCAAATCATTAAGATCTACAAATAAATCAAAAACCTTGAATTGAAATCAAATAACATAAAAAACACAACCTTAAGAACTCCAGTAACATCAATAAACATCATACATGAACAAATTTGTGCAAATTATCATAATCCTTGAATCGAATTCAAACAAAAAAAACCCTAAACTGAATTCAAACAAAAAACCCTCAAACCCCGGATCTTGATTGTGAAAACCCTAATATGTGACCCGATTCCTTTGTAGATCCGGGTAAATGAATGAACCCATTGTTTGGGTAAGAAGGTTGAATAGACTTCTTGTTAGGCAACGATCAGTCTCGAAGAACTCCCCCCATATCTTCTTTAACGAGATGGCGTTTATCCGACGAGGAAAAAGATATCGCATATCTAAAGACTGAGATGGCGTTTATCCGACGACGAAGAGGAAGATGCGATAATCGAGAAGACCAAACATCTTCATTTGAGTAGATAACATATCTGGATCGCATATGTGGTGGGACGAGGAGTAATGACCATAAGAAAATAAAGGGATGGTGTTGGTATCAGTGGAGAAAGGATAAGGCGGATGGGAGGAGAAGTTGGTGCCTAGTATTGGTGGTACAACTTCCACCATCTTAGGGTGTTTAGTCCTGTGGGATGGTTTTCCAACGTGAGGGGTCAGTTTGGGAAAGATGAAGTCAAGGTGTGGGTCCTATTGGTATAGTAAATTACAAGTTTGTCCCCTGTGGTTTTCAATAAAAAAAAGAGTAAAATGATTAAAATACCCCCTTAACTTTACCTACTTGACATAATTGAGTTACAATTAGGGACCCAACACGTTATAAAATGGAAACCTCAAGTATGCGATCCGTAATTATTTCACTTTAGGAACCTAGACTATTAAAACTCATATACCACAGGGACCAAATATGTAATATCCACTTTATTAAATAACAATAATATATTTGGAATATATATCACTAGTATAAATATAATTTTCTTTTATTCGATCTTGTTTAAAAACCGTGTAAAAATATTATTATATTTTTATAAGGTTTTTTTCCACATGATATACCTGCAAAACAGATTAAATTGATCTTGGTACCCATTTGAAAATGGATCCTACAGGGTTAGGTTTAACACATGACTTTGGAATCCATTTGTGAATGGGTCCTCTTCTTTATGATGGTGACTGAGAATTAAGCTCAGAGTTATATACACGATATGTGCCAAATCAATCAGATGCAAATTTACGATGAACACTGTTGGTCCCAATAAGGATCTACAAGTGTTAAATATTAAGTAAACAGTTTGTAGAAGGGGGGGGGGTTGAATACAAACAGACAGATTTTGGTTTTTAAATGAGTTTATTGAGAATAAACAAATTTACAGTTACAAGCGAAATTAGAACAAGTTAAAAACCTATTCTATTGTAACTAAGGAAACACACAGTTTGATGCACAAGAAGATGAAAGAAAGAAATGCAGAAGGTAGAGGCTAGAAGGAAGCATGCATGAAGATGAAGAAGATATATTCATCTATTTATACCCGCTTGCATTTAATGCAAGACAAAAGGTACATGCCACGTGTCAAGCTTGGATAGGAAGCTTTTCCTTGTAAATAAGACAACCATGCTTTTGGCCGAATATGAACAGTACCGTATCAGATATGATGGGGACATAAGAGACAAGTCGTACGTCCTTTACTGACATGGTTCTAGGTTTGACTTTTGGTGCATCGAGGATAAGATCAAACTTTAATCTTGCAGAGGAAGCTTCATTTGATCGCTGACACTGAATGTTCAAGGATGAACTTCAGTGTTGCTGAGGCTTCACAAGACTTCACACTTTGAGTAGATAATCGCTGCTATCGCTGAACCGCTTCAGGTCACTTGGGCGATTATCTCTTTCTTCGACTTTAGTCTTCGGCCGTCGGCCGAATGGTCTTACGGTGTGATAGCCGATCTTCGGTCTTCGGAGACAAGCTTGTTGATCCTTGATCTTCGGCGATCGGCGATAGCAATCGGCGTATGCTATCAACGAATTTGAACGAAGCTTATACCGAGGAATTTCACTTAGTATAGTAAAGGAATCATATTCAAATCACAGAGGAGTTATAATCAACAATCTCCCCTATTTGATTATGATTAAGCAACATAGGAAAATTGCTTTTAAAAGATTCGCAGGGACTTATAAAATTTAAAATGAATTTTCTAAGTACTAATCGGTAAAATCTTTTTCAGCTAAACTATTATCTGAATTGAGTTTCATTTATAAGGATATGAAATCACAATTTTTACAAGTAGAAGAGCTTAAAGTACATTCACTGATTGAACTTTCAGAGTGAAAGATCAGTGAGTAAAAGATAGTGTATCGAAAATAGAACTCTTATGTTCATTGTCCCTTTTACTATTTTCAGGGATCTTTTCAGTACTAGGGTGGAGTAAAGTACTTTGAATTTCATTAATTAGAATCTGAAGAATTACAGTGAAATGAAATTACAATGATAAAGGTAAAGTACTTGTACACTGAAGAAATATTACAAAGGAAATAGAAAACTATGACTAGTCAGAGATGTTCTCGTTTCTTCTTTGTAGCTCATTCTCATCAAGAGTCTTTTGTCTGTTCATCAGAGGAGTATCTGACCAGCAGCGCCAAAGCATGATCTTTATGAGTTAGAGCAACATTTTCGTTACCAATCTCCCAACCCCTTATCAAGTTTTCATTTTTTTCCTTCAATAAGAGAGCGTGAAGACCTTCCATAGCAATGATGACAAGAAAGGGAGATAAAAGATCCCCTTGACGTAGACCTCTCTAGAGCCAAAACATCGATGTTGGAGAACCATTAACCAAAACCGATGTTGTAGCTGAACAAAAGACATGCTTTAACCCATCTCCTCCATTGTCTCGAGAATCCCATGGCCTCCATAATCTCGTCCATATAACACCAATCAATCGTATCGTATGCCTTTTCGAAGTCCGCTTTGAAAAGCATCAACTTTCTTTTATTTTTCCTAGCCCAGTGGATTATTTCATTGACGATCAAAGCACCATCAATATATAATTTCCTTTAATGAAGGCTGATGGAGAATCACTGATGACAGAATTGATGACCCGACTAACTCTGTTTGTAAGAATTTTGCCTATGATTTTGTAGATGCAACCGACGAGACTGATAGGTCTGAAGTATTTACAAGTCAAAGGATTCACAGACTTTGGTAACAGGCAAATGAAAGAGTGATTGCACCCATTTGGAAGCCAACCGGATCTAAAGAATTCCATAACTGCTTCAACAACCTCATTGCATATGATGGACCAGAAGGACTTGAGAAAACCAAACAAAAGCCCATCCGGACCAGGAGATTTGTCATCTCGACACTCCTAAACAGCCCTCTTAATTTCTTCCCCGGAGACCGTACTGTCAAGAAAGTCTACTTCAATGCTCAATAATTTTTTTAGGCCAACCAAATTGTATCGACATCTAGACTGAAGTTGGTCTCCCAGACCGTACTATCAAGAAAGCCTATTTCAATGAATTTGATCGGTAGTATTTTGTTGTACTCTTATTTTTCGAAGGTTCAATCTATAGTTGATAAAGTCCGCATCCCTACCTTAAATTGTTTTTTATGCAATTTTCGAAATAAACATTTGTGCTAAAATAAACGCTGGTGCAATTTTTGGCATCAACAATCACTTGAAAGCTTAATTTTGTATTTAGTTACCGAAGTTTTTTCCATATTTCTTGATTTGGTCCACTTGATAAATATTAATCATAATCACACTACTAGAAATTGAGTATTTTCAACGAAAAATGTCGTTGAAAATTTACTACGAATTCTAGAGGGATTATTGACAGAACATAAGTTTTCTACGAATTTCCGTTGAAAATCTCTCACAAACATGCATTTTCAACCAAACTTTTTTGACGAGACATTCTGTTGAAAAAAATTTGGCTGAAATTTTTGGTTGAAAATGCATGTTTGTAAGAGATTTTCAACAAAAATTCATAGAAAATTTATGTTCTGTCAAAAATCCTTCTAAAATTCGTAGAAAATTTTCAACGACATTTTCCGTTGAAAATACTCAATTTTCTAGTAGTGTCAGATGCTTAAAAATTCAAAATACCTATCAAAATCAAAAACAAAAACAAAACCACAAACACTAAAATAATATCAGAACAAAACAAAGATTAAACAAAAATTATATGCAAACAATTATACTAAACACAAAATGAAATTTTAAACTAATATAATACATGTACAAAGCACACTTAACAACATACTTCCAAGTGATAAAATACCATAACTTTTTTTGGGATGCCCAAGCAACATAGTTGATTGAGTCCACTGAAAACGATACTAATAGAACATGAAATGTGACTGGAAATCGACATTATAGTACTTGTATAATTGTTATCAAACAAAGAAACTAATTACGCTACATTTATATTAATACTCATTGTGATGCAACTATGTAAATTGTAACCATCCAGAGTCCAAATTAGAAAAAACTAGTAAATTCCAAAATAACGAGCATTGTAAATAGATAGAGATCTAATGTAGAAAATGTAGAGCATTCATGAATGCGTAAAGCTTAAAGAACTCAATGCACAACATGATATGTAGAAAAATTATGTTTGCTAAACCTTTTAGCCTTTTAGGACAAAGAGAAATATGAAAGAAAGTATCATTATGTTTCTTCCCATACCAGATGTGAGAAGATATGGGAGGAAAGAAAATATAAAGAAAGTGTGTGATCTCTTATCACAAAACACCCTGATTAGGAAAAGTGAGAAAAACAAATATACATGGTATATTTGTAAAAATGACATATGCTTTCTTCTAACATTTGTTGGAGGGGGATCTAGTGGTTTCACATATTCTCACATGCTATCATAGTTAATGTCTACCACTCTAGGACCTCGACACTCTAGGGCCTTCTGCACTCGTCTAACCGTCTCACTGCTAAACGAAAGATTTTTGCCTATAGATTTTTTCCTGGGAAATTTGTCGTTGAAAGGTGATTATTCATAAAACTGTCACAAAAGTTGGTGGGTAATTCAAATCAGTGACAGGTTACCCATGGATTCTATGGTCCGTTGTTTTCTTGAAAAACATTGATTTTTACCGAACCATTGATATTTTCTGGGTGAGCCATGGGTAATCACCTACCGGAATTACACTGGGTAATTTTTGTGGCTAAAAGTCATTTGTTTTGTAGTGTCTCATCCGTCTTGATCCTTTCGACACTCTATGACAATTTGTGCTTGTTTAGCTTCTGTTGAAAGGGGTGTGCCAGAGTCTCACATCAGTTAGACTTAGACTACCTTTAACAATGAACTTACCCAAACTATTTGCAAATAAAGACAAAACACTTTTATTAAAACAAAATGTGTTCAAACTTTTTATCCCAAACGGTTCTGGAGCAAATTTAGTTTGTGGATTAAAATACTATTAGAGTTATATTTTTAAAATAATAAATATATAGGTGTCATCATCTTATTGGTTGGTTTAGATTTTATTAAGATAAAACTTATTTGATTAAAAAAATAACTTTAATAAAAAAAATTAAAAATTAAAAAATATATCAAAATTCATATTTTTAAATTATCTATAAATAAAGACTAATATTGACATATTTTCAAGACACCAATCTTTCCCTTTATTTCAATACTTTCATCCTTTTAAAAATTCCAAAAAACTTGATTTTTTTGTACTTCTTTCTGTATTTTATTTTTGTATGTTTTTTATATTTATAATTATGTTTTATAATATTAAATTATTTTTATTTATTTTTTATTTAGAGTTAAAAGATATATATTTCTAAAATATTAAATATATCATTTTTATAATATAATTTTTAAGATTGGTTTGCATTATGAATGAACTCAATGAAGTATAAAAAATTTAGATTGGATTGAAGTTGAAAATTGAATAGAAAAGAAGAGAGAGAAATTAATTTTTTAATAAAGATTGGTTTGGTTTGGTTTGGTTTTGTTGATAGTCTTACACCATTTCTCTTCCATATACGTTGGAACATCTTTTCTCCTTAAGGGCTCTTATGAAGATTAATCTAGGGGTTCCACATATTCTTACATAGCTTGCCTACTATTAATAATGTGCTATAATATCTCTCGTAATCATCAAGGTTCCAAACAAACTAGTAGAAAGTTTTGAACAACGATGTGGAATACAAAAAGGATCTCAAATGGTGCTCACAAAATATTAGCAATGATATGGATAACAATAATAACACGAGGATATACTAGGGTTCCACTAATCTATGTGATAGTGCACATCCACACAGGAGAGTCGATGCTTTTTATATTAATACTGAAATAGATTAAATAAGTGTTTACCAATGAACCTAACGACGTTTTTATACTCCCTACATTCAATGAGCTATTAATAAGAGTAAATAGGCTGATAGCATCAATTCCCACTTTTATATTTTAGTATGCGTAATTTAATTATGTTTTTATAAGCCTAATCCAAGTTTTATGTTTTATCAGGGCAAGAAACGCGAGAAAAAATGGTTGTTGTGCTTAAGAGGGTTGTACATAACAAGTCGTCAAAGAAAGGCAAAACAGAGGAAAATGCTACCCTGACATGACAGGGTAGCATGCAAGGGTCGCCTCAATGGGGTATGAACCTACGATACACAAAATGCTACCCTGGCATGGCAGGGTCACATTCAAGGTAGGATATTGTCCTAAAGGGGCTAAGTTTGCCACTTTTTGAATCTTGAGCAGTTTTCCCATCATCTTGGTATAAATTAAGTTGGAAACCGCCGCTTGAGATGAGAGGAGAGCAGACCTAGGGACGATTTTTGGGAGCAAGAGAAAAGAGTTAAAGCGATTTCTACCATCTCCATTTCATATAATTTAGTCAGTAATTTGTTATTATTTCCAAAATTGTCAAGCTTTAAATTGTTGATGTATTTCATTTGAGCCTCCTTTGTAAGATGTTGTGAACAAATTTATTTGCCTGATTTATATAAGAATATCGTTTCATTTGATTTATCAATTAATGTGATCAATTAATTGATGTTCTTTTGGAAAATAGATATTCAAAATCCTAGATATATAATCGTTTAGGGATTTGATAAAGTGGCGACTAATATCGTTTGGTCTCAATAAGGTTTTCAATTCGATTTCTGGAATTCTTGCAATTGATGCTTTAATAACCCGAGCTTCTGAGCTTATTGCTTCTAATTGGTGATTTTACTAACTCGTTAATGCTGACCACACCTGTGAATTAGAAAGCTTGTTCAAATTCCCATTTGGGGTTAAAACTTGATTAAAGAGCTTATTTTAATCAATGTATATCTCAGGGAAAGTCGAGGTTGTTAGAGTTTGTTGGCAACTATTGCTAGTTTGGGGTTGTTTTACCATTTTGTACCATAGGAATCAATGATAGTGTTTGCATCACAATCGAAAGTGAGATACTGTTGGTCCTTTTTATTATATATTTTTATTCATAATATTAGTGTTAGTAAATAATTTAATCCAACCCTCTTTGATTTAAGATGTAGAAGTTGAATAATAGTCACGAGCAATCCCTGTGGATTCGACCTGACTTACCACTATTACAATCAAGAGTAAATTACGGATTATGTCTCTAAATTATGTCAAAAATTACAGACTTGGTCCCTTTAACTTCCTTTATTACAAAAGTAACCTCCATGTATGCATTTTGTTACGGATTTGGTCTCTGAGGCTAACGACCGTCTACTAAAAGTAACCTCCATGGTTTTCTTTTATTTTTTTTATGTTCATTTATTGAATCTTCATCTTCTTCATGAAGATCCAAGAAACAACACCAAAAACATCAACATATCAAGAATTAAATCCATATCAAAAGCCAAAAACATCAAATATAACCAACAGATTTTTTTCAATTTTTTTTTCTATCAAACCAAGAACATTAACATTATAAAAACTATGAATTGAATCAAATTTATTCATCAATATCAAGTATAAAACAATCACAACCAAAATTAAACCCTAAATCAAAACAAACCTAAAAATAAAATCTTAAAGTAAAAAACCAAATCAAATCCAAAATCAAAATCTTAAAGTAAAACCAAACCTTATGAATTAATAAGGTAAATAAGAGATGATTCTTTCCAGAAGTCGAAACCGTGAGAGAAGCAACAGCTGTGAGAGATGCAGAATCATATCTCGGTAAGAAACCAAGGGGAAGAGATTCCGTCGGTGAGCATTGTTTCGGCGAAGCCGAAGCATTCCATCGGTGAGAACTGTGGAGTCGAAGCAGGTCGGCAGAGGGGATTCCGGTGACGAGAAGTAGTTCGACGATGGTTTGTTGTAGAGATGAAGGTGTTCACGACGGGATTTGGTCGTCGGGATCTCTCCCTTTCAATATCGCTATATCCCATCCTTTAACCATGCCCTAAGAATGGGAACCTCCAGATCTCTCCTCTTTACTCTCTCCGCCTCTTATCTTCTAGATCCAACAATGAACAAGGATGGTAGAGTTTTTCTAAATCGAATCCATAACAAATAGACACACGAAACAAAAACACACACACACAAAGCAGATATGTCTCTGTGTCTCCATGGATAAACAGATATGTGTCATCGAACCAATGGATGAACCAGATCTTTCTTTGTGCTTGAAAATAATCTCTAACTTTTATTCGGTTACTTTTTACACAAACAGGAGATTGGCAATGTTGATTTTGTGCTTTTATTTAGATTTGATTTAGGTTTTTCGTTGAGGTGTTACTGATTTATGTTTGATTTATGGTTTTTGATTTGTATATCAGTTTAGGTTCTTGATGAAAAAGATGAAGTTCATAATACGATAAATAAAAAATTGTAAAAAGTTAAAATTCTAAAAAATAACAATATGACCATTTTGCTCTCTTACTTAACAAAGAAAATAGACGGCCGTTAGCCTCAAGTACCAAATCCATAACAAACTGTATACGTGGAGGTTTCTTTTGTAATAAATGAAGTTAAGGACCATATCCGTAAATTTTAACATACTTCAGGGACAAAATTTGTAATTTACTCTACAATTAATATTGTGATTTGCGACAGTTAGAACTTACTTTTTGCCGGTCTCAACAGCGATCAAATTTTTTCGGACTGCTATTCGATATTTGCATTTTATGTCTCATAGCCTCAATGAGTCCTGCACCATTGTCGAGGTCACTTGGCAAGGTTTCACTCAACTTGACCAATTATAATTATGTTATGCTAACTCCTATCTTGATCCCATTTATGTGTGATCAAGTTCGTACAACCTTGCATGGTATGTCAAGGTCGTTTAAATCATAACCCACATAAATAATTACAACGATCCACCTTGATAATAAGCCACAAATGTGTCAACGAGCTATGATCATAAAGCACTACAATAAAGAAGGCTATCAGCGATGGAATAAACCGTCGGAATCCCTAAATTTTGTCGGTGATCCGTTAGTGATTTGTGTCGGTTAAATAGTGGTGAGTAATGTTATCACTAAAGCAATTTTGCGATGACATTATCAGCAATAGATTAGTATCGACGACTATCAACAACGGATTAACGATGGACTAGCGACGACCACATTTATTTTTAGCGATAGATTTTCACTGGTGATTTTTTGGTAATTTAAAAAAAAAAAAAATCTTGTATATTTTAACAAAACTCGCCCATAAATTCAAAATACCAGCAGTAAACTACCCAACAAATTAAAGATAACCAATTCATACAATTCAGAATACCAAATTCATACAATTCAAATGCATAGTCGGTACGTAATAATCTAACCAAGGGAGGGGGAGTGTGTCTGTTTTGCTGCATAAAAGCAGGAAATTGCCAATAACGTGACCTATTGAGCTAATTAAGCATCAAACTCGGCCTATAGGGTCCTCCTCTGTTTGCCCTCTAGCTTGGCCATATACTGATGTTGTCGCGCTTCCATTCCTCCTCTATCATTGTCAGTTTCGCTTGCAACTCAAGTACTCAATTACATGTAAATAGTCAATATTTGACAAAAAAAAAAGCAATATTTTGGCAGTGAAAAGTGGTAACATGATAAATAAAAATTTAACCAACATAACTCTATGGCCGATCCAGTAACAAATTTCTGGCAGGTTTTAAAAAAATAAAATAAAATAAAATTAGTTAATTATTAATCAATATTTTTATCATAGATTATTAAATAATATTTCATTAATAAATTATTAAATAATATTAAGTTATAAATTATAAAATAATATTAAGTTTTCAAATTATCAAATAATATTCAGTTATAAATTATTAATATTATTTTAGTTATAAATTATTAATATTAATTAACATTTAATAAATTATAAAAATAATATTTTATTATCAATTATAAAATAATATATTTATTAATTTTACTAATGAATAATAACTTATTAATCACTAATAGGTTTAATGACTAAAATACCCCTCATTTAATAGTATGATAATGGGCTTAACAGAAAAATGTCTAAAGTGACTAAAATGCCAATAATTTAATTGAGCTTAACGTAAAAAGTTAGCGACCATTAGGAGGATGAACCAAACACGTTATGAAATGACAAGTGTAGTAAATTAAATCCAAGTTTTGATGTTTAATGACGATATCTGCATATACATATACATATAGATATACACACATATACCCACACACATATATATATATATGGATGTATCATTTACACATACAAATATATATATATATATATATATGGATGTGTATATATATACATAGATCCATCATCTGCGGCTACCAAACAACACATACATTATACATGCACATATGCACTTGCATGTATACAACACACACACATATATATATATATGTAGAGGAAGGTTCAAATGAGAATTTTTTATTTCTAAAGGAACAAAGGAACACTTGTGGACCACATATGATGTGGGTCCCACATAATATTAAATCATTTCTGATTTAATATGATTTAATATTAAATCAGAAATGATTTAATATTATGTGAGACCCACATCATATGTGGTCCACATATTGTTCCTTTGTTCCTTTAAAGAGGGATGATTTTCGTATCATCCCTCCCCTGTGTATGTATGTATGTATCCATGATACATAATATATAAATCGATCCATATATCATATATGAAGTTACCAACCAACCCACATGCATGCAAATATACTATAGACACATTACATACATACATACATAGACATATGTATATACACATATGTATACATATAGCACATACACATGTATACATATAACACATCTGCATACAAATACACACGTATATATACATATAACACATATAACACATATATACACTGTACCGACAGATACATATAATACATACACATGTATACATATAACCAATACACATGTATACATATAACATATATATCATATACACATGAAAAAATAAACAATTCGTCGGTAACCCATCACTTAATTACCAACGGAGCCCACATGATCATCGTTATTCCTTCGGTAATTAGCAACGGATTACCTCTGGATACATGAAACTTCTTTTTAAATAACACATGACCGTCACTAACTAGCATCGACCACATGTCCCTCGTTGATTACCAACATATTGTTCTTTCATGGCAAGGTTATAGTTGGCGGGCTTTCCATCAGTAATCAATTCGTTGGAAATTACTGACAAAATTGGTGCATCGGTAAAAGTCGTTGCCGATTCTCCTTTTTCCAGTACTGAAGACAACATATGCAACACAACAGCTTACGTGTAGAATGAGTTTTAGCATTACCATTACCCATCAAAGAGCACCACGCATGCCATTCAGTATGTGAAACAAGACTAGTCCTATCTCAAACACAGAAAGATAAACTTGAACAACAATAAATCTTTCCCTCAATAGCATTTCGTGGCACTAATACTTGAGCAACCTAACGAGTTTCGAGCAATAATTTAAATCAGAGTAAATTACGAATTCCGTCAATGTGGTTTGGTGAAATTTTGGATTGAAACCCTAAAATGAAACAGTTACAAAGATGGTCATCATGGTTTGATTTTTGTTATGGATCAAGTCCCTCATTTAACACTTGTTTAAAATCTTCGTTAACTTATAAGTACTTTCATGTATTTGATTTTTTATGAAACTTTTAATTACTTCAAGGACATGTTTTACCCGTTTCTAAAACTCTCTCTCTCTCTCTCTCTCTCTCTCCCTCCCTCCCAGATTACCATGAAAGAAAATAAACCCAAAAACTATATTCAAAATTAAACAAAAACAAAGATGCAAACCTAAAAAAATAATTGATGAACAAAATCAACACAAGCTCATTTTTAAAGAACAAAATAACAGTATAAACCTATTTTTGAATAATAAAATCAACGACAGAAACCCATTTGTTATTAACAAAACAAAGAATGAACTCCTTTTTTAAGAATAAATCAACAACATTTTTTACATCATTTGTGCAGATTTATATCTTATATCACTTGTTTTTCATCTTTTTCAACCTAAAGAGAAAACCTTAATTAAATCAAAAGCAGAAAAAATATGAGATTCTTCAACGTACAACATCAATTTTGTTAAGAACTTATTACACAACAACAATATCAAGAATCCTAAATCTAAATCAAAAACTCTAAATTCATATCATATCTAAAAACCATTACAAACACCATAAATGCCAAAACCTAATCAGATCCCTAATCAAAACTCAAAAATTACAGAGAAGAAGATAGAGTAGATGCAAAACATCCAATTTCTTCCCTAGATTTGATTTGGATTTTAACCAAATCTCTTTCTTCATCAGATTTGGGTTAAGTTCTTCACAATATGAGAGCTGAAAAGGAAGAGTGATTGAAGCTGGTTGGACCAAAGATGGGAGACTAAGGACGGTTGGTGACGGGAGCGAGAAGAAGAAGCCTATTTGGGTTTCTTTTGGTTTCTTTTGTTTTTTTTTTATTATTATTATTATTGAGTTTAAGAAATGGACAAAACAGGTCCTTAAAATAATTAAAAATTTCATAGCTAAGCAAAAAATATGAAAATAATTATAAGTTAACCGAGATTTTAAACCACTGTTAACATGAGGGACATAATCCATAACAAAAATCAAACCACGGTGACCATCTATGTAATTATTTCATTTAAGGGACCCAATCCAAAATTTCACCAAACCATAGCGAGAAAATTTGTAATTTACTCTTTAAATCATGCTTGATACACAAGAAAATTGAATTTAAATAAAGAGTAAGTTACATATTTGATCCTAAAGTATAGGTTCCTAAAGTGAAATAATTACGAATCACATACTCGTGGTATCCATTTTATAACGTGTTGGCTCCCTAATTGTAACTTCATTAATTTATCTCCATTAAAGTGCCCATGTGCAAGGCAGACGATGGGTATTCTTATCATTGTAGTTCTTTTACTCTTTTTTCTTATTTTTTATTAAGAACATAGGGACCATTCATGCAATTCATATAATAGTTTTGTAACTCTGACCAAATCCCTTTCTTTCCCGGTCAACTTCTCCGATGACCCACCTGTCATCTTCAACTACACACTAACATCATCCTCTACTTAGTTTCAAACCCATTTTTAGTCATTTTACCTCTAGATTCAAACCATGTTTAAAAATGCAATTCATTATTATGAAGATCTTGACAAGTTTCAAAACCAAATCATTAAGATCTACAAATAAATCAAAAACCTTGAATTGAAATCAAATAACATAAAAAACACAACCTTAAGAACTCCAGTAACATCAATAAACATCATACATGAACAAATTTGTGCAAATTATCATAATCCTTGAATCGAATTCAAACAAAAAAAACCCTAAACTGAATTCAAACAAAAAACCCTCAAACCCGGATCTTGATTGTGAAAACCCTAATATGTGACCCGATTCCTTTGTAGATCCGAGTAAATGAATGAACCCATTGTTTGGGTAAGAAGGTTGAATAGACTTCTTGTTAGGCAACGATCAGTCTCGAAGAACTCCCCCCATATCTTCTTTAACGAGATGGCGTTTATCCGACGAGGAAAAAGATATCGCATATCTAAAGACTGAGATGGCGTTTATCCGACGACGAAGAGGAAGATGCGATAATCGAGAAGACCAAACATCTTCATTTGAGTAGATAACATATCTGGATCGCATATGTGGTGGGACGAGGAGTAATGACCATAAGAAAATAAAGGGATGGTGTTGGTATCAGTGGAGAAAGGATAAGGCGGATGGGAGGAGAAGTTGGTGCCTAGTATTGGTGGTACAACTTCCACCATCTTAGGGTGTTTAGTCCTGTGGGATGGTTTTCCAACGTGAGGGGTCAGTTTGGGAAAGATGAAGTCAAGGTGTGGGTCCTATTGGTATAGTAAATTACAAGTTTGTCCCCTGTGGTTTTCAATAAAAAAAAGAGTAAAATGATTAAAATACCCCCTTAACTTTACCTACTTGACATAATTGAGTTACAATTAGGGACCCAACACGTTATAAAATGGAAACCTCAAGTATGCGATCCGTAATTATTTCACTTTAGGAACCTAGACTATTAAAACTCATATACCACAGGGACCAAATATGTAATATCCACTTTATTAAATAACAATAATATATTTGGAATATATATCACTAGTATAAATATAATTTTCTTTTATTCGATCTTGTTTAAAAACCGTGTAAAAATATTATTATATTTTTATAAGGTTTTTTTCCACATGATATACCTGCAAACGTATTAAATTGATCTTGGTACCCATTTGAAAATGGATCCTACAGGGTTAGGTTTAACACATGACTTTGGAATCCATTTGTGAATGGGTCCTCTTCTTTATGATGGTGACTGAGAATTAAGCTCAGAGTTATATACACGATATGTGCCAAATCAATCAGATGCAAATTTACGATGAACACTGTTGGTCCCAATAAGGATCTACAAGTGTTAAATATTAAGTAAACAGTTTGTAGAAGGGGGGGGGGTTGAATACAAACAGACAGATTTTGGTTTTTAAATGAGTTTATTGAGAATAAACAAATTTACAGTTACAAGCGAAATTAGAACAAGTTAAAAACCTATTCTATTGTAACTAAGGAAACACACAGTTTGATGCACAAGAAGATGAAAGAAAGAAATGCAGAAGGTAGAGGCTAGAAGGAAGCATGCATGAAGATGAAGAAGATATATTCATCTATTTATACCCGCTTGCATTTAATGCAAGACAAAAGGTACATGCCACGTGTCAAGCTTGGATAGGAAGCTTTTCCTTGTAAATAAGACAACCATGCTTTTGGCCGAATATGAACAGTACCGTATCAGATATGATGGGGACATAAGAGACAAGTCGTACGTCCTTTACTGACATGGTTCTAGGTTTGACTTTTGGTGCATCGAGGATAAGATCAAACTTTAATCTTGCAGAGGAAGCTTCATTTGATCGCTGACACTGAATGTTCAAGGATGAACTTCAGTGTTGCTGAGGCTTCACAAGACTTCACACTTTGAGTAGATAATCGCTGCTATCGCTGAACCGCTTCAGGTCACTTAGCTGATTATCTCTTTCTTCAGCTTTAGTCTTCGACTGTCGCTGAATGGTCTTCTGGTGTGATAGCTGATCTTCAGGTCTTCAGAGACAAGCTTGTTGATCCTTGATCTTCAGCGATCGCTGATAGCAATCAGCGTATGCTATCACTGAATTTGAACAGAAGCTTATCTGAGGAATTTCACTTAGTATAGTAAAGGAATCATATTCAAATCACAGAGAGGAGTTATAATCAACAATCTCCCCCTATTTGATTATGATTAAGCAACATAGGAAAATTGCTTTTAAAAGATTCGCAGGGACTTATAAAATTTAAAATGAATTTTCTAAGTACTAATCGGTAAAATCTTTTTCAGCTAAACTATTATCTGAATTGAGTTTCATTTATAAGGATATGAAATCACAATTTTTACAAGTAGAAGAGCTTAAAGTACATTCACTGATTGAACTTTCAGAGTGAAAGATCAGTGAGTAAAAGATAGTGTATCGAAAATAGAACTCTTATGTTCATTGTCCCTTTTACTATTTTCAGGGATCTTTTCAGTACTAGGGTGGAGTAAAGTACTTTGAATTTCATTAATTAGAATCTGAAGAATTACAGTGAAATGAAATTACAATGATAAAGGTAAAGTACTTGTCTATTTGAAGAAATATTACAAAGGAAATAGAAAACTATGACTAGTCAGAGATGTTCTCGTTTCTTCTTTGTAGCTCATTCTCATCAAGAGTCTTTTGTCTGTTCATCAGAGGAGTATCTGACCAGCAGCGCCAAAGCATGATCTTTATGAGTTAGAGCAACATTTTCGTTACCAATCTCCCAACCCCTTATCAAGTTTTCATTTTTTTCCTTCAATAAGAGAGCGTGAAGACCTTCCATAGCAATGATGACAAGAAAGGGAGATAAAAGATCCCCTTGACGTAGACCTCTCTAGAGCCAAAACATCGATGTTGGAGAACCATTAACCAAAACCGATGTTGTAGCTGAACAAAAGACATGCTTTAACCCATCTCCTCCATTGTCTCGAGAATCCCATGGCCTCCATAATCTCGTCCATATAACACCAATCAATCGTATCGTATGCCTTTTCGAAGTCCGCTTTGAAAAGCATCAACTTTCTTTTATTTTTCCTAGCCCAGTGGATTATTTCATTGACGATCAAAGCACCATCAATATATAATTTCCTTTAATGAAGGCTGATGGAGAATCACTGATGACAGAATTGATGACCCGACTAACTCTGTTTGTAAGAATTTTGCCTATGATTTTGTAGATGCAACCGACGAGACTGATAGGTCTGAAGTATTTACAAGTCAAAGGATTCACAGACTTTGGTAACAGGCAAATGAAAGAGTGATTGCACCCATTTGGAAGCCAACCGGATCTAAAGAATTCCATAACTGCTTCAACAACCTCATTGCATATGATGGACCAGAAGGACTTGAGAAAACCAAACAAAAGCCCATCCGGACCAGGAGATTTGTCATCTCGACACTCCTAAACAGCCCTCTTAATTTCTTCCCCGGAGACCGTACTGTCAAGAAAGTCTACTTCAATGCTCAATAATTTTTTTAGGCCAACCAAATTGTATCGACATCTAGACTGAAGTTGGTCTCCCAGACCGTACTATCAAGAAAGCCTATTTCAATGAATTTGATCGGTAGTATTTTGTTGTACTCTTATTTTTCGAAGGTTCAATCTATAGTTGATAAAGTCCGCATCCCTACCTTAAATTGTTTTTTATGCAATTTTCGAAATAAACATTTGTGCTAAAATAAACGCTGGTGCAATTTTTGGCATCAACAATCACTTGAAAGCTTAATTTTGTATTTAGTTACCGAAGTTTTTTCCATATTTCTTGATTTGGTCCACTTGATAAATATTAATCATAATCACACTACTAGAAATTGAGTATTTTCAACGAAAAATGTCGTTGAAAATTTACTACGAATTCTAGAGGGATTATTGACAGAACATAAGTTTTCTACGAATTTCCGTTGAAAATCTCTCACAAACATGCATTTTCAACCAAACTTTTTTGACGAGACATTCCGTTGAAAAAAATTTGGCTGAAATTTTTGGTTGAAAATGCATGTTTGTAAGAGATTTTCAACAAAAATTCATAGAAAATTTATGTTACGTCAAAAATCCTTCTAAAATTCGTAGAAAATTTTCAACGACATTTTCCGTTGAAAATACTCAATTTTCTAGTAGTGTCGCATGCTTAAAAATTCAAAATACCTATCAAAATCAAAAACAAAAACAAAACCACAAACACTAAAATAATATCGAACAAAACAAAGATTAAACAAAAATTATATGCAAACAATTATACTAAACACAAAATGAAATTTTAAACTAATATAATACATGTACAAAGCACACTTAACAACATACTTCCAAGTGATAAAATACCATAACTTTTTTTGGGATGCCCAAGCAACATAGTTGATTGAGTCCATCCGAAAACGATACTAATAGAACATGAAATGTGACTGGAAATCGACATTATAGTACTTGTATAATTGTTATCAAACAAAGAAACTAATTACGCTACATTTATATTAATACTCATTGTGATGCAACTATGTAAATTGTAACCATCCGAGTCCAAATTAGAAAAAACTAGTAAATTCCAAAATAACGAGCATTGTAAATAGATAGAGATCTAATGTAGAAAATGTAGAGCATTCATGAATGCAGAAAGCCTAAAGAACTCAATGCACAACATGATATGTAGAAAAATTATGTTTGCTAAACCTTTTAGCCTTTTAGGACAAAGAGAAATATGAAAGAAAGTATCATTATGTTTCTTCCCATACCAGATGTGAGAAGATATGGGAGGAAAGAAAATATAAAGAAAGTGTGTGATCTCTTATCACAAAACACCCTGATTAGGAAAAGTGAGAAAAACAAATATACATGGTATATTTGTAAAAATGACATATGCTTTCTTCTAACATTTGTTGGAGGGGGATCTAGTGGTTTCACATATTCTCACATGCTATCATAGTTAATGTCTACCACTCTAGGACCTCGACACTCTAGGGCCTTCTGCACTCGTCTAACCGTCTCACTGCTAAACGAAAGATTTTTGCCTATAGATTTTTTCCTGGGAAATTTGTCGTTGAAAGGTGATTATTCATAAAACTGTCACAAAAGTTGGTGGGTAATTCAAATCAGTGACAGGTTACCCATGGATTCTATGGTCCGTTGTTTTCTTGAAAAACATTGATTTTTACCGAACCATTGATATTTTCTGGGTGAGCCATGGGTAATCACCTACCGGAATTACACTGGGTAATTTTTGTGGCTAAAAGTCATTTGTTTTGTAGTGTCTCATCCGTCTTGATCCTTTCGACACTCTATGACAATTTGTGCTTGTTTAGCTTCTGTTGAAAGGGGTGTGCCAGAGTCTCACATCAGTTAGACTTAGACTACCTTTAACAATGAACTTACCCAAACTATTTGCAAATAAAGACAAAACACTTTTATTAAAACAAAATGTGTTCAAACTTTTTATCCCAAACGGTTCTGGAGCAAATTTAGTTTGTGGATTAAAATACTATTAGAGTTATATTTTTAAAATAATAAATATATAGGTGTCATCATCTTATTGGTTGGTTTAGATTTTATTAAGATAAAACTTATTTGATTAAAAAAATAACTTTAATAAAAAAATTAAAAATTAAAAAATATATCAAAATTCATATTTTTAAATTATCTATAAATAAAGACTAATATTGACATATTTTCAAGACACCAATCTTTCCCTTTATTTCAATACTTTCATCCTTTTAAAAATTCCAAAAAACTTGATTTTTTTGTACTTCTTTCTGTATTTTATTTTTGTATGTTTTTTATATTTATAATTATGTTTTATAATATTAAATTATTTTTATTTATTTTTTATTTAGAGTTAAAAGATATATATTTCTAAAATATTAAATATATCATTTTTATAATATAATTTTTAAGATTGGTTTGCATTATGAATGAACTCAATGAAGTATAAAAAATTTAGATTGGATTGAAGTTGAAAATTGAATAGAAAAGAAGAGAGAGAAATTAATTTTTTAATAAAGATTGGTTTGGTTTGGTTTGGTTTTGTTGATAGTCTTACACCATTTCTCTTCCATATACGTTGGAACATCTTTTCTCCTTAAGGGCTCTTATGAAGATTAATCTAGGGGTTCCACATATTCTTACATAGCTTGCCTACTATTAATAATGTGCTATAATATCTCTCGTAATCATCAAGGTTCCAAACAAACTAGTAGAAAGTTTTGAACAACGATGTGGAATACAAAAAGGATCTCAAATGGTGCTCACAAAATATTAGCAATGATATGGATAACAATAATAACACGAGGATATACTAGGGTTCCACTAATCTATGTGATAGTGCACATCCACACAGGAGAGTCGATGCTTTTTATATTAATACTGAAATAGATTAAATAAGTGTTTACCAATGAACCTAACGACGTTTTTATACTCCCTACATTCAATGAGCTATTAATAAGAGTAAATAGGCTGATAGCATCAATTCCCACTTTTATATTTTAGTATGCGTAATTTAATTATGTTTTTATAAGCCTAATCCAAGTTTTATGTTGATCAGGGCAAGAAACGCGAGAAAAAATGGTTGTTGTGCTTAAGAGGGTTGTACATAACAAGTCGTCAAAGAAAGGCAAAACAGAGGAAAATGCTACCCTGACATGACAGGGTAGCATGCAAGGGTCGCCTCAATGGGGTATGAACCTACGATACACAAAATGCATGCCAGGGTCACATTCAAGGTAGGATATTGTCCTAAAGGGGCTAAGTTTGCCACTTTTTGAATCTTGAGCAGTTTTCCCATCATCTTGGTATAAATTAAGTTGGAAACCGCCGCTTGAGATGAGAGGAGAGCAGACCTAGGGACGATTTTTGGGAGCAAGAGAAAAGAGTTAAAGCGATTTCTACCATCTCCATTTCATATAATTTAGTCAGTAATTTGTTATTATTTCCAAAATTGTCAAGCTTTAAATTGTTGATGTATTTCATTTGAGCCTCCTTTGTAAGATGTTGTGAACAAATTTATTTGCCTGATTTATATAAGAATATCGTTTCATTTGATTTATCAATTAATGTGATCAATTAATTGATGTTCTTTTGGAAAATAGATATTCAAAATCCTAGATATATAATCGTTTAGGGATTTGATAAAGTGGCGACTAATATCGTTTGGTCTCAATAAGGTTTTCAATTCGATTTCTGGAATTCTTGCAATTGATGCTTTAATAACCCGAGCTTCTGAGCTTATTGCTTCTAATTGGTGATTTTACTAACTCGTTAATGTCTTGACCACACTGTGAATTAGAAAGCTTGTTCAAATTCCCATTTGGGGTTAAAACTTGATTAAAGAGCTTATTTTAATCAATGTATATCTCAGGGAAAGTCGAGGTTGTTAGAGTTTGTTGGCAACTATTGCTAGTTTGGGGTTGTTTTACCATTTTGTACCATAGGAATCAATGATAGTGTTTGCATCACAATCGAAAGTGAGATACTGTTGGTCCTTTTTATTATATATTTTTATTCATAATATTAGTGTTAGTAAATAATTTAATCCAACCCTCTTTGATTTAAGATGTAGAAGTTGAATAATAGTCACGAGCAATCCTGTGGATTCGAATTCGACTTACCACTATTACAATCAAGAGTAAATTACGGATTATGTCTCTAAATTATGTCAAAAATTACAGACTTGGTCCCTTTAACTTCCTTTATTACAAAAGTAACCTCCATGTATGCATTTTGTTATGGATTTGGTCTCTGAGGCTAACGACCGTCTACTAAAAGTAACCTCCATGGTTTTCTTTTATTTTTTTTATGTTCATTTATTGAATCTTCATCTTCTTCATGAAGATCCAAGAAACAACACCAAAAACATCAACATATCAAGAATTAAATCCATATCAAAAGCCAAAAACATCAAATATAACCAACAGATTTTTTTCAATTTTTTTTTCTATCAAACCAAGAACATTAACATTATAAAAACTATGAATTGAATCAAATTTATTCATCAATATCAAGTATAAAACAATCACAACCAAAATTAAACCCTAAATCAAAACAAACCTAAAAATAAAATCTTAAAGTAAAAAACCAAATCAAATCCAAAATCAAAATCTTAAAGTAAAACCAAACCTTATGAATTAATAAGGTAAATAAGAGATGATTCTTTCCAGAAGTCGAAACCGTGAGAGAAGCAACAGCTGTGAGAGATGCAGAATCATATCTCGGTAAGAAACCAGCAAGGGGAAGAGATTCCGTCGGTGAGCATTGTTTCGCTGAAGCCGAAGCATTCCATCGGTGAGAACTGTGGAGTCGAAGCAGGTCGGCAGAGGGGATTCCGGTGACGAGAAGTAGTTCGACGATGGTTTGTTGTAGAGATGAAGGTGTTCACGACGGGATTTGGTCGTCGGGATCTCTCCCTTTCAATATCGCTATATCCCATCCTTTAACCATGCCCTAAGAATGGGAACCTCCAGATCTCTCCTCTTTACTCTCTCCGCCTCTTATCTTCTAGATCCAACAATGAACAAGGATGGTAGAGTTTTTCTAAATCGAATCCATAACAAATAGACACACGAAACAAAAACACACACACACAAAGCAGATATGTCTCTGTGTCTCCATGGATAAACAGATATGTGTCATCGAACCAATGGATGAACCAGATCTTTCTTTGTGCTTGAAAATAATCTCTAACTTTTATTCGGTTACTTTTTACACAAACAGGAGATTGGCAATGTTGATTTTGTGCTTTTATTTAGATTTGATTTAGGTTTTTCGTTGAGGTGTTACTGATTTATGTTTGATTTATGGTTTTTGATTTGTATATCAGTTTAGGTTCTTGATGAAAAAGATGAAGTTCATAATACGATAAATAAAAAATTGTAAAAAGTTAAAATTCTAAAAAATAACAATATGACCATTTTGCTCTCTTACTTAACAAAGAAAATAGACGGCCGTTAGCCTCAAGTACCAAATCCATAACAAACTGTATACGTGGAGGTTTCTTTTGTAATAAATGAAGTTAAGGACCATATCCGTAAATTTTAACATACTTCAGGGACAAAATTTGTAATTTACTCTACAATTAATATTGTGATTTGCGACAGTTAGAACTTACTTTTTGCCGGTCTCAACAGCGATCAAATTTTTTCGGACTGCTATTCGATATTTGCATTTTATGTGTCATAGCCTCAATGAGTCCTGCACCATTGTCGAGGTCACTTGGCAAGGTTTCACTCAACTTGACCAATTATAATTATGTTATGCTAACTCCTATCTTGATCCCATTTATGTGTGATCAAGTTCGTACAACCTTGCATGGTATGTCAAGGTCGTTTAAATCATAACCCACATAAATAATTACAACGATCCACCTTGATAATAAGCCACAAATGTGTCAACGAGCTATGATCATAAAGCACTACAATAAAGAAGGCTATCAGCGATGGAATAAACCGTCGGAATCCCTAAATTTTGTCGGTGATCCGTTAGTGATTTGTGTCGGTTAAATAGTGGTGAGTAATGTTATCACTAAAGCAATTTTGCGATGACATTATCAGCAATAGATTAGTATCGACGACTATCAACAACGGATTAACGATGGACTAGCGACGACCACATTTATTTTTAGCGATAGATTTTCACTGGTGATTTTTTGGTAATTTAAAAAAAAAAAAAATTCTTGTATATTTTAACAAAACTCGCCCATAAATTCAAAATACCAGCAGTAAACTACCCAACAAATTAAAGATAACCAATTCATACAATTCAGAATACCAAATTCATACAATTCAAATGCATAGTCGGTACGTAATAATCTAACCAAGGGAGGGGGAGTGTGTCTGTTTTGCTGCATAAAAGCAGGAAATTGCCAATAACGTGACCTATTGAGCTAATTAAGCATCAAACTCGGCCTATAGGGTCCTCCTCTGTTTGCCCTCTAGCTTGGCCATATACTGATGTTGTCGCGCTTCCATTCCTCCTCTATCATTGTCAGTTTCGCTTGCAACTCAAGTACTCAATTACATGTAAATAGTCAATATTTGACAAAAAAAAAAAGCAATATTTTGGCAGTGAAAAGTGGTAACATGATAAATAAAAATTTAACCAACATAACTCTATGGCCGATCCAGTAACAAATTTCTCGGGTGTTTTAAAAAAATAAAATAAAATAAAATTAGTTAATTATTAATCAATATTTTTATCATAGATTATTAAATAATATTTCATTAATAAATTATTAAATAATATTAAGTTATAAATTATAAAATAATATTAAGTTTTCAAATTATCAAATAATATTCAGTTATAAATTATTAATATTATTTTAGTTATAAATTATTAATATTAATTAACATTTAATAAATTATAAAAATAATATTTTATTATCAATTATAAAATAATATATTTATTAATTTTACTAATGAATAATAACTTATTAATCACTAATAGGTTTAATGACTAAAATACCCCTCATTTAATAGTATGATAATGGGCTTAACAGAAAAATGTCTAAAGTGACTAAAATGCCAATAATTTAATTGAGCTTAACGTAAAAAGTTAGCGACCATTAGGAGGATGAACCAAACACGTTATGAAATGACAAGTGTAGTAAATTAAATCCAAGTTTTGATGTTTAATGACGATATCTGCATATACATATACATATAGATATACACACATATACCCACACACACATATATATATATATGGATGTATCATTTACACATACAAATATATATATATATATGGATGTGTATATATATACATAGATCCATCATCTGCGGCTACCAAACAACACATACATTATACATGCACATATGCACTTGCATGTATACAACACACACACATATATATATATGTAGAGGAAGGTTCAAATGAGAATTTTTTATTTCTAAAGGAACAAAGAAACACTTGTGGACCACATATGATGTGGGTCCCACATAATATTAAATCATTTCTGATTTAATATGATTTAATATTAAATCAGAAATGATTTAATATTATGTGAGACCCACATCATATGTGGTCCACATATTGTTCCTTTGTTCCTTTAAAGAGGGATGATTTTCGTATCATCCCTCCCCTGTGTATGTATGTATGTATCCATGATACATAATATATAAATCGATCCATATATCATATATGAAGTTACCAACCAACCCACATGCATGCAAATATACTATAGACACATTACATACATACATACATAGACATATGTATATACACATATGTATACATATAGCACATACACATGTATACATATAACACATCTGCATACAAATACACACGTATATATACATATAACACATATAACACATATATACACCTTTGTACCGACGTATACATATAATACATACACATGTATACATATAACCAATACACATGTATACATATAACATATATATCATATACACATGAAAAAATAAACAATTCGTCGGTAACCCATCACTTAATTACCAACGGAGCCCACATGATCATCGTTATTCCTTCGGTAATTAGCAACGGATTACCTCTGGATACATGAAACTTCTTTTTAAATAACACATGACCGTCACTAACTAGCATCGACCACATGTCCCTCGTTGATTACCAACATATTGTTCTTTCATGGCAAGGTTATAGTTGGCGGGCTTTCCATCGATAATCAATTCGTCGGAAATTACTGACAAAATTGGTGCATCGGTAAAAGTCGTTGCCGATTCTCCTTTTTCCAGTACTGAAGACAACATATGCAACACAACAGCTTACGTGTAGAATGAGTTTTAGCATTACCATTACCCATCAAAGAGCACCACGCATGCCATTCAGTATGTGAAACAAGACTAGTCCTATCTCAAACACAGAAAGATAAACTTGAACAACAATAAATCTTTCCCTCAATAGCATTTCGTGGCACTAATACTTGAGCAACCTAACGAGTTTCGAGCAATAATTTAAATCAGAGTAAATTACGAATTCCGTCCATGTGGTTTGGTGAAATTTTGGATTGAAACCCTAAAATGAAACAGTTACAAAGATGGTCATCATGGTTTGATTTTTGTTATGGATCAAGTCCCTCATTTAACACTTGTTTAAAATCTTCGTTAACTTATAAGTACTTTCATGTATTTGATTTTTTATGAAACTTTTAATTACTTCAAGGACATGTTTTACCCGTTTCTAAAACTCTCTCTCTCTCTCTCTCTCTCTCTCTCCCTCCCTCCCAGATTACCATGAACGAAAATAAACCCAAAAACTATATTCAAAATTAAACAAAAACAAAGATGCAAACCTAAAAAAATAATTGATGAACAAAATCAACACAAGCTCATTTTTAAAGAACAAAATAACAGTATAAACCTATTTTTGAATAATAAAATCAACGACAGAAACCCATTTGTTATTAACAAAACAAAGAATGAACTCCTTTTTTAAGAATAAATCAACAACATTTTTTACATCATTTGTGCAGATTTATATCTTATATCACTTGTTTTTCATCTTTTTCAACCTAAAGAGAAAACCTTAATTAAATCAAAAGCAGAAAAAATATGAGATTCTTCAACGTACAACATCAATTTTGTTAAGAACTTATTACACAACAACAATATCAAGAATCCTAAATCTAAATCAAAAACTCTAAATTCATATCATATCTAAAAACCATTACAAACACCATAAATGCCAAAACCTAATCAGATCCCTAATCAAAACTCAAAAATTACAGAGAAGAAGATAGAGTAGATGCAAAACATCCAATTTCTTCCCTAGATTTGATTTGGATTTTAACCAAATCTCTTTCTTCATCAGATTTGGGTTAAGTTCTTCACAATATGAGAGCTGAAAAGGAAGAGTGATTGAAGCTGGTTGGACCAAAGATGGGAGACTAAGGACGGTTGGTGACGGGAGCGAGAAGAAGAAGCCTATTTGGGTTTCTTTTGGTTTCTTTTGTTTTTTTATTATTATTATTATTATTGAGTTTAAGAAATGGACAAAACAGGTCCTTAAAATAATTAAAAATTTCATAGCTAAGCAAAAAATATGAAAATAATTATAAGTTAACCGAGATTTTAAACCACTGTTAACATGAGGGACATAATCCATAACAAAAATCAAACCACGGTGACCATCTATGTAATTATTTCATTTAAGGGACCCAATCCAAAATTTCACCAAACCATAGCGAGAAAATTTGTAATTTACTCTTTAAATCATGCTTGATACACAAGAAAATTGAATTTAAATAAAGAGTAAGTTACATATTTGATCCTAAAGTATAGGTTCCTAAAGTGAAATAATTACGAATCACATACTCGTGGTATCCATTTTATAACGTGTTGGCTCCCTAATTGTAACTTCATTAAATTTATCTCCATTAAAGTGCCCATGTGCAAGGCAGACGATGGGTATTCTTATCATTGTAGTTCTTTTACTCTTTTTTCTTATTTTTTATTAAGAACATAGGGACCATTCATGCAATTCATATAATAGTTTTGTAACTCTGACCAAATCCCTTTCTTTCCCGGTCAACTTCTCCGATGACCCACCTGTCATCTTCAACTACACACTAACATCATCCTCTACTTAGTTTCAAACCCATTTTTAGTCATTTTACCTCTAGATTCAAACCATGTTTAAAAATGCAATTCATTATTATGAAGATCTTGACAAGTTTCAAAACCAAATCATTAAGATCTACAAATAAATCAAAAACCTTGAATTGAAATCAAATAACATAAAAAACACAACCTTAAGAACTCCAGTAACATCAATAAACATCATACATGAACAAATTTGTGCAAATTATCATAATCCTTGAATCGAATTCAAACAAAAAAAACCCTAAACTGAATTCAAACAAAAAACCCTCAAACCCCGGATCTTGATTGTGAAAACCCTAATATGTGACCCGATTCCTTTGTAGATCCGAGTAAATGAATGAACCCATTGTTTGGGTAAGAAGGTTGAATAGACTTCTTGTTAGGCAACGATCAGTCTCGAAGAACTCCCCCCATATCTTCTTTAACGAGATGGCGTTTATCCGACGAGGAAAAAGATATCGCATATCTAAAGACTGAGATGGCGTTTATCCGACGACGAAGAGGAAGATGCGATAATCGAGAAGACCAAACATCTTCATTTGAGTAGATAACATATCTGGATCGCATATGTGGTGGGACGAGGAGTAATGACCATAAGAAAATAAAGGGATGGTGTTGGTATCAGTGGAGAAAGGATAAGGCGGATGGGAGGAGAAGTTGGTGCCTAGTATTGGTGGTACAACTTCCACCATCTTAGGGTGTTTAGTCCTGTGGGATGGTTTTCCAACGTGAGGGGTCAGTTTGGGAAAGATGAAGTCAAGGTGTGGGTCCTATTGGTATAGTAAATTACAAGTTTGTCCCCTGTGGTTTTCAATAAAAAAAAGAGTAAAATGATTAAAATACCCCCTTAACTTTACCTACTTGACATAATTGAGTTACAATTAGGGACCCAACACGTTATAAAATGGAAACCTCAAGTATGCGATCCGTAATTATTTCACTTTAGGAACCTAGACTATTAAAACTCATATACCACAGGGACCAAATATGTAATATCCACTTTATTAAATAACAATAATATATTTGGAATATATATCACTAGTATAAATATAATTTTCTTTTATTCGATCTTGTTTAAAAACCGTGTAAAAATATTATTATATTTTTATAAGGTTTTTTTCCACATGATATACCTGCAAAACAGATTAAATTGATCTTGGTACCCATTTGAAAATGGATCCTACAGGGTTAGGTTTAACACATGACTTTGGAATCCATTTGTGAATGGGTCCTCTTCTTTATGATGGTGACTGAGAATTAAGCTCAGAGTTATATACACGATATGTGCCAAATCAATCAGATGCAAATTTACGATGAACACTGTTGGTCCCAATAAGGATCTACAAGTGTTAAATATTAAGTAAACAGTTTGTAGAAGGGGGGGGGGTTGAATACAAACAGACAGATTTTGGTTTTTAAATGAGTTTATTGAGAATAAACAAATTTACAGTTACAAGCGAAATTAGAACAAGTTAAAAACCTATTCTATTGTAACTAAGGAAACACAGTTTGATGCACAAGAAGATGAAAGAAAGAAATGCAGAAGGTAGAGGCTAGAAGGAAGCATGCATGAAGATGAAGAAGATATATTCATCTATTTATACCCGCTTGCATTTAATGCAAGACAAAAGGTACATGCCACGTGTCAAGCTTGGATAGGAAGCTTTTCCTTGTAAATAAGACAACCATGCTTTTGGCCGAATATGAACAGTACCGTATCAGATATGATGGGGACATAAGAGACAAGTCGTACGTCCTTTACTGACATGGTTCTAGGTTTGACTTTTGGTGCATCGAGGATAAGATCAAACTTTAATCTTGCAGAGGAAGCTTCATTTGATCGGCGACACCGAATGTTCAAGGATGAACTTCGGTGTTCTTTGAGGCTTCACAAGACTTCACACTTTGAGTAGATAATCGCTGCTATCGCTGAACCGCTTCAGGTCACTTAGCTGATTATCTCTTTCTTCAGCTTTAGTCTTCGACTGTCGCTGAATGGTCTTCTGGTGTGATAGCTGATCTTCAGGTCTTCAGAGACAAGCTTGTTAATCCTTGATCTTCAGCGATCGCTGATAGCAATCAGCGTATGCTATCACTGAATTTGAACAGAAGCTTATCTGAGGAATTTCACTTAGTATAGTAAAGGAATCATATTCAAATCACAGAGAGGAGTTATAATCAACAATCTCCCCCTATTTGATTATGATTAAGCAACATAGGAAAATTGCTTTTAAAAGATTCGCAGGGACTTATAAAATTTAAAATGAATTTTCTAAGTACTAATCGGTAAAATATTTTTCAGCTAAACTATTATCTGAATTGAGTTTCATTTATAAGGATATGAAATCACAATTTTTACAAGTAGAAGAGCTTAAAGTACATTCACTGATTGAACTTTCAGAGTGAAAGATCAGTGAGTAAAAGATAGTGTATCGAAAATAGAACTCTTATGTTCATTGTCCCTTTTACTATTTTCAGGGATCTTTTCAGTACTAGGGTGGAGTAAAGTACTTTGAATTTCATTAATTAGAATCTGAAGAATTACAGTGAAATGAAATTACAATGATAAAGGTAAAGTACTTGTACACTGAAGAAATATTACAAAGGAAATAGAAAACTATGACTAGTCAGAGATGTTCTCGTTTCTTCTTTGTAGCTCATTCTCATCAAGAGTCTTTTGTCTGTTCATCAGAGGAGTATCTGACCAGCAGCGCCAAAGCATGATCTTTATGAGAGAGGAAGGGGCCCTGTGAATTTCTTGGTTTCTGAAGAGTCCTAAGAACCCTTCATTATCCAAGAATACCATACCAGGTTCAGGTAGTGAGATGATTTCGTCTTCTTGATATCTTCGGTCTTGAGGAAGAGAGGTACGAAGCATTGATATATCAGGAAGCTCAAGATGACCAAGAATGCTTTGATAATCAAACTTAGTTTCATGCTCATTCTTCGAACTTGAGCCACCTTCAGCAACTGATCTTTTCTTCTTTGATGGTTCAGGGATAGGGGGAACTTGTACATATTGTGACATTCTTTACAGCAACTGATTCAACTCATCTTCTACCACATTCTTGAACTTGGATTTGGAACCCTGAATGGCATCTCTGATTTCGAGCCATTCAGTGTATCCATATAACCTTAAGAATTTTTCTTCTTCTCTCTCTGTTCTGGATGGCCTCGTCATTCTTACATATACCTTTGGACCACCTCTGTTAGAGTGTCGCCCTTGGATAGTTACGTGAATGATTTTGTCATCAGATCTTCGAAAGTTCAGCATCTCTGTGCACCAATCCAGTTCTTTGTCTTTCTGAGTTGTGGCTTCAGTGGTTAGTGCAGTGAGAATCTTCTATTGAGCGAGAATGGGATCTACATTCAGGTTTTCTTGTACAAGTTCTTTCTGAGCCAGAGCTGCAGCGAGCCGTTCACTCTTTTCTAATTGCTCTTTGTCTGCTTTGTCTCTTGCTGAGTCTTCCCTGAGAATCTTCCTTGCTAAAGCAAGATCATTCTCAGTTTGCTTTATTTCTTCGTCTCTGATCCTCTGAGCTATCAGAGCTTGTTCTCTCTCTTCTTTGGATAAGAAGTAAAATTCATCTACTATCCTGATTGGTACAGCGTTTATTGGGTCTTCTTGGGGCACCCTTATTCTTTTTGCTTCGAATTCCCTTAGGAATTTTATTCGCCTTTCTTCCTCTTCCGGCTCGCTTATGATCTGCTTCTGAATGCGACGCCAAGGGATGAGGCCTTCTTCTTCCTCAGAGTCAGTTTCCTCTATGTACATAAACTGCTCATTGGGAGAAGGTTCCTTCCTTGTGGATGAGTCCTTTGGGGGACGGGGATCACGGAGGGAAGGAGAGGAGGAAATAGTTTCGTCAGAGGGAATAGTGGGTGAAGAGGAGTGTATGGGAGATTCAGAGATAGAAGTAATATAAGGGATAAGCTGAAGAGATATCTTATCAGCGGTCTCCCCCTCTGATATTGGGATGGTGGCCTCAAGATCGACCACTCTGGCTGAGGGTCCAGCTTCGTCCCCCAAGGGCTCTAGCTGAGATGTGCTTGGTCTGGATAATCTGAAATGCTCCGGTGCAAAACCCAAGTCATCATCATCATCATCATCATCATCAACCTCATAGTAAGGGATGCGTTCCTCTTCTTCTTCATCATCTTCTTCCTCATCATCATCATCAACTCTTGCAGTTGAGGAAGGTTCTTGTCGTTGGATGTAGGGAAAGATCGTTTCATCTGGAAACCGACAATTATGCTCGCCGATAAGTTCGTCAACGAACTCTTTGGCCACCTTCTCCCCCTCAATGTTATCATGGGGCAAGACGTGGACCATCAGAGTGATAACATTCGTGTGCACGGCTTCAAGCATGGTCCGATCAGCAGCAGCAAAGGAGGGACCAGTCCCACTTTGCCTTGAGAGAGCCTGCAGTATGTCAGTCTGAGTCTTTTGAATAGACTCGAGGACAGTGGCCTGAGCATCAACCTTCTGCTCAATGTTGAGGAGGGATTGGTGAAGGTCCTTGTGATCGTCCTTCAGAGTCTGAACATCAGACACCAAGTTGCTGACATTCGTCTTCATCCCTGGAGTGCCAACGACCTGCCAGAAGATCAACTCCGTAGAAGTTTGCAGGGTGTCCAGCCGGGCTCTGGTGAGAGCACACTCATTGACCAGACGGTCAATGGCAGGGAATGTGGGAGCTGGCAGTGACACGGGAGGCAACTCAGTGATCCTGGGAGGAAGCTTGGGGGCAAGGTGCTCCATCTTGACATCCCTGAGCTTTCTGGCACTGGGAGGGCGCTGAGAAGATTTCATTGTTGTCTTCGAAGAGGTGGTGGTGGTGGTTGTTGTTGCTAAGTAGACAGGAGCAGGGGCAGCAGCTGATGACATTGACAAACAGGCGAGAAAAGAATCTGGATCAGATGACGGATGTAAAATAGAATTATTTTCCTTGAGAGTATCGTGAGGATTACTCTCAGGGACTATTTTGCGAGGCGGTGTCACGAGGATCACCGACCGGTGTCTTAGAGTATACGAAAGAGATACTCTGAGGTCCTTTTAAATTGGCTTTCCAAAACTCAGATTGCCTAAACAATTTTGAGGTTTGGACTGCGTGCATTTCAGCATTATCAGAGATAGGGACAACTATCACTAAGTCATTTGTTGATGTGAGGACCAAAGAAGTAGAGATGGAAGAGGTAGAGAAGGCAGTGAAAGTAATACCTGATCCAGCTTCAGCAGAGCTGGCTATAACACCTTTAGAGACGTTAGTCACTGATGGTGGTGGTAGTGCTGATGAAGCTTCAACGGCAGCAGAAACCGTTGGAGTGGCTGTGGATGAGGGTGGTGATTGAAGTACACCAAAATCAGAGAGGATGGTCTGTTGAGAGACCACCTTCTTGGGTTTCTTTGAGGCGATGGTCTTCTTATGACCATCAGCGGGGGTTTTCCTCTTTGCAGCAGCAGTGCCTTGGGTACTCGCTGAGGGGATGGGCAGCAAGGAGGACACTGAAAGAGGTGTTCCTATAATTTGGAGCATATAGGGAGTGAGAGGAGCATCACCTGGACGTTCTTCCAGGTCCAGGGACTTCTTCCCTACCATAGAGAAGGCGAAGTCACCAACCTTCGGGTAGCTCTCCCCGAAAGCTTCTTCAAGGATAATGGAGAAGAAACGTGGGTAAGGGATAACGTGATGTCTGGTGGAGGCGGCTGCACATATCGCTGAAGATGTAATCAGCATAGTTCAGAGGATGACCCGTGCAGATAGAGAAGGCAAGGTCCTGAAAATGCTTGCTCGCCTGATCGTGGGAGCCAACTTTTGACCCTAGGCACTGAATGACCTGGGTGAGAACATATTGCCAGCGAGCAGGGAGTCGCTTCTTTTCTAACTTCGAACCCACCGTCTTCACTAAAGGGTTCTCCCATTTGTAGCCAATGGAATCCAAGAAAGCATCAATCTGCTGCTTTGTTGGTTCAGCACCCCATTGTTCATTTCTCTTGCGTTGAGGGAGTCTAAGCGCCTTTCGTACAAACTCTACTGTGAACGCGAAGAAACCAAGGTCAGGGATTGTAAAGGAGATAGCAGGGAGGACAGTGCCCTTGTCTGTTTTCAGCGTGGTACATTGTGCCGTGTACCAGAGAGCCTGAAGGTGAGAAGCAATGCCCACTGGGTTGTGGACGAAGGCATACATCAGCGGGCATGCCTTTAGGAAGGTTGCAGCATCCTTGAACTGAGGGCGTTCAGAGGGAATGTCCACCAATGCAATGTAGTTGCATGGCTTGAAGGTTGACTTTTCCAGCTCAAAGTGACAAGTTGGTGCAGCGACCAACTGGTTAGCAGCAGTTTCAGCGACGTTGGAAGCAGAGGCCATTTCTGTAGGAAAAATGGCAACACCGAAGAGATAAATCATGGTTTTAATACATGAATGTATAAACCAGAGGTTTGGTATTAAAAGTACCAAATGTAAAGGCAAAGAAACAAGTGTTTTGATGAACAATATCAAAATGCTTGTTGGCAATTAAAAAATTTAAAGAATTAAATAAAACAATATAAAACAAAAAAAAATTGTTCTTAGAACTGGGTTTTGAAAGTGAAAAACTTTTTAAAAAACAAGATTTTTTAGATTTTAAAAAAGAAAAGAGAATAGAAAGGTGAAACGAGTTGTTTCCAGTTCTTGATATAAGGTTTAGATCAAACCTTAACCGTGTGAAGAAGAAAAACGCACAAGTGTGTGTTCTTGGTGTTCTTGGAGAAAGCTTGAAGATTCGAAGTTTATCCTTTGCCTCTAGAGAAGTTATGAAAGCAGAAGGAATAAAGTGAGACAAAAGGAATGCTTAAATAGCAAGAGGAGAGAGAAAGAGAGAGGATAGCTAAACGACGGTTTTAGCTTTTTGAAAAAGAAAATGACGACCTGGCGCACGTTCCAAGAAAGGAGTTGGAATGGAAACGTCGCGGTCCGTCGTGTGTCAGAAAAAGGTCTGACGTGTCCTTTTCTTAAATATTAAAAAGATTATAAAGATAATTATCCATAAGGAAGGTTTATCCTTTATAATTTTAAAAAATTCATCACTAATAATAAAGGATTGTCAGTGAGGAGTTTTAATTTAAGAGAGACATTCTTTGATCAGAAAAGATATCAAAGAGTGTTAAGGATTAGAAGATAATACATGAGGAGATGACCTAGATATCGCTGAATCAGAGTTCAGTGAATGGAAAGTTTGAAGGCTTAATATGTAATCCTTTGTTGGTCACTGATTAAAGAGTTATTCAGCGTTCAACATACCAAGTTCGCTGATGAGTAGATTGAATCTAGTTTCATCAAGAGGCTTGGTGAAAAGATCAGCGAGTTGATATTCAGTAGGAACAAAATGAAGCTCAACTTCACCATTCATCACATGATCTCTGATAAAGAGATATCAGATCTCAATGTGCTTGGTTTTGGAGTGAAGTACAGGGTTGTTAGCAATTGCTATAGCACTTGTGCTATCGCAGTAAATAGGAATTTTAGAGAGCTTTAGATCGTAGTCTCTAAGTTGATTTCTCATCCAAAGGATTTGAGCACAACAACTACCAGCTGCTACGTAGCTGACACCTACCAGTGGTGCTTTTCCTATCAATCTTACAACCTGTAAAGTCACTGTCAGAATAACCGATAAGATCAAATCCTGAGCCTTTGGGATACCAGAGACCAAGATTTGGAGTTCCTTTCAGATATCTGAAGATTCTCTTTATAGCGATTAGATGAGATTCCTTCGGTTCAGCTTGATACCGAGCACAGAGACAGGTAGCGTACATGATGTCTGGTCTACTCGCTGTAAGATACAGCAGAGACCCAATCATTCCTCGATAGGCAGTGACATTGACTGGTTTCCCATTGGGATCCTTGTTTAATGTTAGAGGAGGCGCCATAGGAGTCTTCATCGCTGAGCATTGATTCATGTCAAATTTATTCAGCATGTCTTTAACATATTTGCTTTGACAAATAAAAATTCCTTTGTCAGATTGCTTAATCTGCAAACCTAGAAAATATGTTAGTTCACCCATCATACTCATTTTATATTGTTTTTGCATTCTTGCAGCGAAACGAGTGCATAATTTGGGTCTTGTGGAACCAAAGATAATGTCATCAACATATATCTGAGCGAGAATCGTATGCCCTTTATATTTTCTTAAAAACAGAGTTTGGTCAATTTTTACACGAACAAATTTTTCTTTAAGAAGAAATTTAGAGAGGGTGTCATACCAAGCTCTAGGAGCTTGTTTTAACCCGTAAAGAGCTTTTTCAAGTTTAAAAACATAACCAGGGTGGTTAAGATCTGAGAAACCAGGGGGTTGTTCAACATAAACCTCCTGTTGAGTTTCCCATTTAGAAAAGCACTTTTAACATCCATTTGAAAAACTTTGAAGTCTTTATGGGCAGCATAAGCTAAAAAGAGTCTTATAGCTTCTAAACGAGCTACAGGGGCAAAGGTTTCATCATAATCAATTCCTTCTTCCTGTCTATAACCTTGAGCAACAAGTCTAGCCTTATTGCGAATTATAGTCCCGTTTTCATCTAGCTTATTTCTGAAAACCCATTTGGTTCCTATGACAGTTTTATCAGAGGGTCTAGGAACAAGATTCCAAACTTTATTTCTACGAAATTCAGTCAGTTCTTCTTGCATAGCTGAAACCCAGCTAGGGTCAGAGATAGCTTGATCTATCTTCTTAGGTTCAGAGAGAGAAATAAAGTTCACATAAAGACAGATATTACCTGTACCTCTACGTGTTTTGATACCTGCAGTGGGATCACCAATAATCTGATTTATTGGATGATTTGCAGTCCATCGCTGAGCTGGTGGTTGAGGAGAGAGATCAACAGCAGATTCAGCGACCTGTTCTTCAGATTCTGGAATAGGACTTGTTTCAGCAACAGGTAATTCATTTAGAATCAATTTAGGGGATTGATTTTCAGAGGAGGTTTGGTTATTCATAGAGAAATTTCCAAGGGATGAATCAGTAACAGGAATCTGATTTAAAGGAGTAACGTTTATCCCTGAAGATGGATTGTTGTTACTTGTTGAGTTTACAGGGATTTCATCATCACATACATCAGCTAGAGTTTGATTGCTGAAGTATGTTTCAGGTTCTCCATAATGAGATTCCATCCAAGCATTCAATTCTTCATCATCATCAAGATTATGAGAAGGATGAATGGGACGAGATTCATCAAAGTTGACATGCATAGATTCTTCAACGTGTTGTCTTCTTTTGTTGAATGCTCTGAAAGACTTGGACACGGAGGAGTATCCAAGAAATATACCATCATCAGCTTTGGGATCAAATTTACCCAAATGATCTCTGTCATTCAGAATGTAACATGTACATCCAAAAATGTGAAGATATTTCAGAGTGGGTCTTCTCCCATGAAATAATTCATAGGAAGTCTTCTTGAATCGCTTAACAATCAGGGATCGATTCTGAGTAAAGCACGCTGTATTGACAGCCTCGACCCATAATTGAGTTGGAAGACGTGATTCGCTGAGCATTGAGCGAGTTGCTTCGATTATAGTTCGATTTCTTCTTTCAGCAAATCCATTTTGCTGAGGAGTTCTTACTGATGAGAAGTTGTGAGATATTCCTTTTTCTTCAAAGAAACTGACCAAAGTAGTATTTTTGAATTCAGTACCATGATCACTTCTTATGGAGCGAACTAGTAAGGAGTTTAACACTTCCATTCTTTTGATAAAAGAGATTATCATTTCAGGGGTATCACTTTTGGATCGAAGGAAGAACACCCATGTGTATCTGGAGTATTCATCAACAATCACTAAAGTGTATCTCTTTCCAGAGATTGATTGGACATTGACAGGTCCAAAAAGATCCATGTGGAGTAGCTGAAGAGGAGTGGTCACTGATGAAACTTGCTTTGACCTGAAGGAGGCTTTTGTCAGCTTTCCCTTTTCACATGCTGAACAAATAGATTCCTTTGTAAAGGTGTGATTTGGGAGGTCTCTGACTAAGTCTTTTTGAGACAATTCATTTATTGTCTTAAAGTTGAGAGGAGAAAGTCTTTTATGCCATAACCAGTTTGTATCAGTGGATGCTTTAGAGATAAAGCACATGTTCTCAGAGTGAGAACTATTCATGTTTATGACGTATACGTTTTCAACTCTTTTGCCAGAGAGGGCAAGCTTATCATTTCCGTCAGTGACAGCACATCTATTCATTAGGAATAGAACCTTGAAGTCTTTGTCACACAACTGACTAACGCTCAAGAGATTGTGCTTTAGTCCCTCAACGTAAGCAACACGAGAAAAAGATGTGGCTCCGTTGGACAGAATTCCATAACCTTTAGTGTATCCTTTACCATTTCCACCAAAGGTCACTGATGGACCAGCTTCTTCTTTGTAGTCAGAGAGCAGAGATTTTCTGCCAGTCATATGCCTAGAGCATCCGCTATCAAGATACCAGATACCTTTGGCACTCTGCATACAACAAAAGATTAATTGTTTAAAGGTACCCATATTACTATGGGTCCTGCTTGGTTAGATACAGGATTGGCGGATGTACTACTAGCTGAAGAACTCTCTTCAGTGGATATTTTCACCTTAGTTGGTTTAGCAACTTTGGTGGATTTCACTCTCACTGATTTATCAGCTTGAGCTACTTTCTTTCCATGAGCTAGTTTATCAGCTCTAGTAGCATTAGGACACTTGCTTGCAATGTGGGTTGTTTCACCACAGTGAAAACATTTCCTATACTTAAAAGGTTTGGAGAAAAGAGAGGGAACAGGAAGTTTCTTAGAGATAGGTCCAAGAATTCCTTTATCCATGGTCCTTGGAGGTATTACAACCTTTTCAGGGGTAGGAGTGAGATCGATTTTAATCTTGGGAGTTGGTCTCTGAGAATAATCAGCGACCTTTTTCCCAGATTTAGAAATCTTCTCTGAGGACTTCTTGTTCTTATCTAGAGATTTCTTATTCTTAGGAACATGGTCAAGAACCTTGTTCTTGATCATCTTCTTAGAATGATCCACAGGAATCTTCTCTTTAGAGGAAGTAGAAGAAGAGGTTGAAGAGGAAGGATCAGGGATAGAAGAGATAAACATTCCAAATTTGAGCATGGAACGATCATTCTCTGATTCTTCCTTTTCAGGGTTATAGCCTAACCCACTTCTCACTTTCATAGGTATTTGGGCATTGATAATCTCATTGACTTTATCAGAAGCCTTACACCATCCTTCGATGGTTGCTTTTTCAGACTTGAGATCAGCAATAGCCTTTTCCCTATCAGCGATAGCTTGTTATTTCTCAATGTTTATTGTTTGATTTGCAATAACTTGGTCTTTGAGAGAATCCTCAAGTTTGGAAAGTTCTTTGATTCTTACGTGGCAATTTTTTAATTGTTCAGATAAGTCAGTGTTAATTTTCTCAGCTTTTATCTTTCCATTCAAAGCATTGTAAAAATCAACAGTCATTGCATCGAGAGCCGACAAGTTATCTTTTTCAGAGAGCAAGGAGTCGAGGGAATATTTACCTGAGTAGACGGAGACTCAGAGGAAGAAGTTTTAGAGACTTCTTCAGCATCCTCTATTCTTGCCATTAGACAGAGAAATGCAAGATCTTCTTCATCTGAACCAGACTCTTCAGAGGTCTTGGCCCAGTCATCTTCAGCATCCCAGTCAACTTCTTCAGCGACAAGGCCTTTGCCTTTTTGCTGGTTTTTCTTCATATCTTTGTATTTGTTTTTCATTTTCAAATGCTTCTCTTGTTTGTCAGAGGTATGGGAGGTAGTGGGAGCAACAACTTTCTTTGACCTGCATTCACTTGCAAAATGGCCCTTTCTCTGGCAATTGAAACAGATCGCTGAGGCTTTTTCAGCAGGCAACGTTTTCTGTTTTTCAGAGTCAGAGAGGTTAGAAGATTTTCGAAAATTGCTCTTTCTAGCAAATCTTTTAAAGTTGTTGGTTAAAAGAGTTAGAGAGTTATCAAACTCAGAGATGTCAGCATCAGTGAGTTGATCTTCTGAATCAGTTTGACTTAATTCAGTTATGGAGGTGATAGTAGAAGAAGAACCATTTTTAGAAGAAGTTCCTTCAGAAGTCACAAGTGCTAAAGAAGTACTTTTAGCACCCTTGAGTTCATTAAGAAGATTTTTCCTTAAAAGCTGGGATTGTTCCTCATTTAAGAGCATACCATATAATGCACTTAATGACAAGGTTTCAAGATTCTTTGACAGTTTTATGCATGTAGTGTACACTGCCCATTGATCGGGCAATGCCTCCATGAATTTTGTCAGAATCTCAGCGTTTGAATATACCCTATCGACTGATTTGAGATCAATCAGTAAACAGTTAAATCGCTGGTGAATTTGAGAAAGAGATTCACCTTTTTGATACATAAAACTCTCATATTTTCTTACAAGGTTTATGCATCTAGTTACTTTAACCTCAGAAGTTCCTTCATATTGGATACATAGAATATCCCACATGGCTTTTGAAGTTCTCATTTTCATTACAGAATGATATACTTCATCAGGCAAAGACATTGCTATTATAGATCGTGCTTTAGCATCAATAGCCTTCTTTCTTGTCTTCCTCAGTCCATCGATCTGGAGTTTTTACAATACTCCTTTCAGCGACGGCTAGGGTAGTAGCAGTGGCAGGAACAGCTGCTACTATGGTTGTAGGAACGAAAGGTCCGTTTTCTACATAGTATGGGATCTTAGGATCAGATCCCTCTAGAAAAAGTGACATTCTTTCTTTCCATAAAGGGAAATTATCATGGCTGAACCTTGGAGGTTTAGCTAAAGATCCGTTATCATTGTAGTTTGTATTAGGGTTTGTCATTTTAAAATATGATTTAAATAAGAATATTTTAAAGAGAAAGATTACAACACTGCTCTGATACCACTTGTTGGTCCCAATAAGGATCTACAAGTGTTAAATATTAAGTAAACAATTTGTAGAATGGGGGGGGGTTGAATACAAACAGACAGATTTTGGTTTTTAAATGTGTTTATTGAGAATAAACAAATTTACAGTTACAAGCGGAATTAGAACAAGTTAAAAACCTATTCTATTGTAACTAAGGAAACACACAGTTTGATGCACAAGAAGATGAAAGAAAGAAATGCAGAAGGTAGAGGCTAGAAGGAAGCATGCATGAAGATGAAGAAGATATCTTCATCTATTTATACCCGCTTGCATTTAATGCAAGACAAAAGGTACATGCCACGTGTCAAGCTTGGATAGGAAGCTTGTCCTTGTAAATAAGACAACCATGTTTTTGGCCGAATATGAACAGTACCGTATCAGATATGATGGGGACATAAGAGACAAGTCGTACGTCCTTTTCTGACATGGTTCTAGGTTTGACTTTTGTGCATCGAGGATAAGATCAAACTTTAATCTTGCAGAGGAAGCTTCATTTGATCGCTGACACTGAATGTTCAAGGATGAACTTCAGTGTTGCTGAGGCTTCACAAGACTTCACACTTTGAGTAGATAATCGCTGCTATCGCTGAACCGCTTCAGGTCACTTAGCTGATTATCTCTTTCTTCAGCTTTGGTCTTCGACTGTCGCTGAATGGTCTTCTGGTGTGATAGCTGATCTTCGGTCTTAAGAGACAAGCTTGTTGATCCTTGATCTTCAGCGATCGCTGATAGCAATCAACGTATGCTATCACTGAATTTGAACAGAAGCATATCTAAGGAATTTCACTAAGTATAATAAAGGAATCATATTCAAATCACAAAGAGGAGTTATGATCAACAAACACCATTCAGACACACGCAGAAAAACAAATATTATCATGAGACAGTTGAATCAACTGCTGAATTGAACAAAGTTTTAAAGGAAACATCACACTTTGTTCAACGGAATTACTTGAATGAAAAACCCATGATTAATATTGTTTTTCCTAACATGCGAAAAAGAATTAAATGACTATGTTTTCCTGATGGCCTGCTTAGACTTATTTTTTACCCAGACTTGTTTGGTGCATTTTCTTTGTTGAAAACGGTTAAATGTAACATCATTAAATTCGCAGTCAGAGGAGCTAGAATAGTAAGGATAATGTGCTTTAGATGGATCTGTGTATCTTTGTTTCTATGAGCGGTTTGTTTGTATAGGTTTTGAAAAAGATTTGTTCACAGAAACTTGTGGTGAGGCAGATGTGGAACATTCGCTCCCATACAAATGCACTGGTTCATCATTGCTTTCCCTTTCGGAACGAAATATATGTGACTCGGAAGTTTTGGAGAAAAGTCAAACGTAAATTGAGGTCATTGGTAAGACAAGCGGCAAAATTCATGAATGCTGAAAACTCACGTTCCTCATCAAATTTAATGGCATCACTTGGCGCGGATATGGAACAGGTAGTTTTTTATTCCTTCATGGAATCCTTCTGACTCACATTTTTTAATGTTGAATCAACGTTCCTTTTAGCTTAGCTTTCTTGATTATTTGTCAAAAAAATCCAATTAAAGCTTTACAATGCTACAAAAATGACTTTTACCCACAAAAATTACTCAGGGAAATTTTCGTTGGTGATTACCCATGGATCGCCCAAAAAATACCAATGGTTCGGTAAAATCCGTTGTTTTTTTGGGAAAATACCAACGGATCACCTAGAGAATCCCTGGGTAATCTGTCACTGATTTGAATTACCCACCAGCAATTTACCCACCCATTTTTGTGAGGAATCACCCTTTAGTGACATACTTTCCTAGGGAAAGGTCCTTAGGCAAAAGTCTTTCGTTTAGTAGTGCAAGATGATGCGACTCTCATTTGTTCTCATGTTCACAACCAAATTTAAGTTTTCATTTGAGCCCGGCAATATATATATATATATATATAGAGAGAGAGAGAGAGAGAAAAGTTCAAATGCGAACTCAAATTTTGTTGTGAATGTGAAAATAAATGAGAGTACGACACGTGTCTGAATGTAAATTATTCAGACTGAATAATCAAACAAATATTCAGACCGAATAAAACTGAATATAGTTTTTATTCAATTTAAGTAATGTTTATTCAGACTGAATAAATACTATATTCAGTTTTATTCGATCTGAATATTTTTTTGATTATTCTGTCTGAATATGACACGTGTCGCGCTCTCATTTGTCCTCACGTTCACAACCAATTTTGAATTCTCATTTGAACCCGCCCCTATATATATATATATATATATATATATATATATATAGAGAGAGAGAGAGAGAGAGGGTTCAAATGAAAACATCATCAATTTAAAGGAACAAATGGACTCATTTGGGACCACATATGATGTGAGTCCCACCAATAAAAAATCATACCTGATTTAATGGGGCCTACCATTGAAAATCAGATATGATTTTTGATTGGTGGGACCCACATCATATGTGGTTCCAAATAAGTCATTTTATTCCTTTAAATTTACAAAGTGTCTCATTTGAACCTCTTCCTATATATATATATATATATATATATATATAGGGGGGGATCAAATGAGAACCACCCTTCCTTAAAGGAACAAAATAACAAATTATGGACCACATATGATGTGGGTCCCACATAATACTAAATCATTGATGATTTAATATTAAATTATAAATGATTTAATATTATGTGGGACCCACATCATATGTGATCCACAAGTATTCATTTGTTCCTTTAAAAGTGTAAAGTTCTTATTTGAACCTTCCTCTCTCTCTCTCTCTCTCTCTCTCTCTATATATATATATATATATATATATGAGAGGGATCATACAAGAACACCCCTCATTTAAAGGGACAAATGAACACATTTAGTACCACATATGATGTGGTTCCCAAACAATATAAAATCATATCTGATTCAATGGGATATCTGATTCAATGGTGGCCCCATTGAATCAGATATGATTTTATATTGTGTGAGACTCATATATATGTGGTCCTAAGGGTATTCGCTTGTTTCTTTAAAAATGCAAAGTTCTAATTTGAACCTCTCTCTCTCTCTTTCTATATATATATATATATAGGGGATGGATCATACGAGAACCACTTCTCTTTAAAGAAACAAAGGGACACATTGTGGACCACATATGATGTGGGTCTCACATAATATTAATCATTTCTGATTTAATATTAAATCATATTAAATCAGAAATAATTTAATATTATGTGGGACCTACATCATATATGGTCCACAATGTGTCCTTTTGTTCTCTTAAAAATTAAAAGTTCTCATTTGAACCTCCCTATATATATATAGGGGCGGTTCATACAAGGACAGTAACAATTTACGAGAATGCGAGAAGCTTTTTTGATGAACAATATTACATGTGATTTTGCACTAACTGTAGCGGACGACTTTTGGGGCCACTTTAGTCGCATGAAAAGTCGTCCGCATCATTTATGATTTCATACAAAATCACATATGATTTTGTACATGAATAATATGTGATTTTGTACATAAAAATTTTCATGTACAAAAATGATTGGCTCAAGATTGTCCTCGCATTCTCGTAAATTGTTACCGTTTTCGCATAAACCTCTGTTAGGACTAAAAGTCCTAAGTTTAGAAAGTTTTATAAAGAAGGAATTAATTAATTGTATCTTTCCATATTTGGTTTAATTTCTTATGGGCTTGGGCTTACCATGTAATAGACCCTACTATATAAAGGAGTCTAGGGTAGAGGATTCATCAACGAGAGTCGTCTAAATTACTTTAGCGTTTGTAATCTTTATGCTTTCTTCAATAAAACATACGACTCAATGATTTCCGCATGAATTCCTCTTTTGATCTTGTTGAATCGGACCTAACAACCTCCCTCTATATAGAGAGAGAGAGAGAGAGGGAGGTTCATGCGAAAACGGTAACAATTTTCGAGAATGCAAGGACAATCTTGAGCCAATCTAGGGCGGGCTCAAATGAGAATTCAAATTTGGTTGTGGAGGTGAGGATAAATGAGAGCGCAACACGTCAGACCGAATAATCAAAAATATATTCAGACTGAATATAGTATTTATTCAGTCTGAATAATGTTGAGGATAAATTAACGAGAATGTGACACGTGTCTGAATTAATGTAGATTATTTAGAGTGAATAATCAAAGAAATATTCAGACTGAATATAGTATTTATTCAGTCTGAATAATGTTTATTCAGACTGAATAAGTATTATTCAGTCTGAATATTTCTTTGATTATTCACTCTAAATAATCTACATTAATTCAGACACGTGTCACACTCTCGTTAATTTATCCTCACGTTTACAACTAAATTTAAATGCGCATTTGAACTTTTATATATATATATATATATATATATATATATATATATATGAATGATTGGTCTTGGTTACAACCATTTATAACTTTAATTTATAACGTTAGGTGGGTTGGTAGACTTTAAGAGATGGAGACACGACCATGTATTAAGAAAATAATGTCTATTATCTATTTTATATTGTATCTATTTTGAAGGTTTTGTTTGTGCCTAACGATTATATTCTAAAATAAAAACACCTAATTCAAATTGTATTGAAAATGTAAATATTCCGATACTAACATTTACATACCATGAGAGACTAATGGTATATCGACTGTGTCTGTGAATACAATATCCGTAAATAAGACATTAATAAAAGTGCATTGTAATGAAGATGGTGAGTCAAACAGCGGTTTATAAAAATGATTTAAAATATGAAAATTCACCTCTCTTGCAACAACAGGATGTATAGACTTGGGGAGAACTCTAACAAGAGAATCAGATAACTATATATAAGTCTATAAAATTAGATTAGTTGATCCCATAAATGTGGTTGAAATAGTGGTTAACAAAAATAGATGAATTAGAATTAAAATTGGAACAAAACAAATTATTAAACCAAAAATTGGAACAAATACAACAGAGCATTTGTAAAAGTATCTAAAAGCACACAAATGTGTTGTGAAAAAATGGGTTTATAAAACACTTCTCAAAAGTGTCCTATAAAATAGTTAACAGGACACTTTATTTTAAAAGTATCCTATAAAACTAATTAAAACGTCTAAAAACGTCATATAAACTTATTATAACGCTTTTAAATTTCAAGACATTTTATAGTTTGGCTCTATAAGGACACTTACATATATTATGCATTCTATAAAGACAATTTTGTTATGGTGAATATTCATTTTACAATTCATTTTTAAAAATCTATCTCAATCGTTTATCTTTTTTATTAACGGTTGTAGTTAAATTGAATGTTATAAAGTGATGAAAAAGGAAAAAAAATTAAATGGAATTAAATTTTGGGCATATTAGAACAAACTATATTTAATTTTGAAAGATAATCATCACACCATTTATCCCTTCAATTTCAAGTTTTAGATACTCTAAAATGATTTCTGAACCATCATCTGCAAGCTCTGATTTTTCACATATATACTTAAGGATTCCATCAACTCCATTTGCGCATGTCAGAAAACGATCCAATTAGGATCAAAAAGATTTATAGGACTAAACTTAACCCCTCTATTAGTATCAAAAAGATTTATAGAAGAAAAGTGGTGTGGTTTGAGCTTATGTGGTTCCCATTGGACGAAACCAAACTTTGGGTTTAGACTTTAGAGTGGACGAATTCTGTCATAAGGGGTTTGAAAAACAGTGCAATAAGTCAATGAATTAAATGAAGATAGTGATTTAATTTCTAAATTGAATGAAAAGATTGTATTTTGTTTTCTTCTTTCTCCCCACTTTCTTCCCATTAGTTTTCTTAGTCTTGTAGACCGAAGGTTATACGAAAATGAAGATCTAGATTAGGGTTTAGTTTTTGTTTAAAGATTCGATTTTTGATTGAATTCGATTTAGGTTTTAGATTTGTATTCAATTTTTGTTTTTGGTTGATTTAGGGTTTTGATTTTTGTTAGAATTTGATTTAGGGTTTTGATTTATATTTAATTTTGTATCATAAATTAAAGTGATAATAAATTTGATTTTTAAACCCAAAAATATGCTCGTCTCGTAAATATATGATGTTTGTTTAAAGTTCATAATATTGTTTTATCTATGAACATTAATTGTTCCGGTTTCTTTACTTAAGTTCATAGGTAAAAAAAGAAAGTCTCAAAGTTCATAACTAAAACAATAATTTTTGTTTAAATTTCATTATGTTGTTTCATGCATGAACCTAGATTGTTTCAAAAAAATTATCAAATGAAGAGATGAAACCGTGATTTTTACTTAAAATTAATAGGTGAAACAATAATTTTTGTTTAAATTTAATAACACGATCGTTTCAAAGTTTTTACGAAGGTTTATAAATTATAGTTGAAACCAACAATGCATAGGTGATGCTTTAAATTTCATACTTTGTTTTGCGTATGAACTCCAAAAGTTTTTACAAAGGTTAATAGGTGATTTTTTAAGTTCATTACAGTTATGTTACAAAATAATAAGTGGATGAGATAATTAAGAAATATGATAATTAAGTAAATTAGATAATTACGGAATATGATAATAAATTAAATGAGATATTACGAAAAATGGTATCTATACATAAAAGACACGAAAATTCTCCGGTTAATTGGGTAATATGGTCTAGAGGCTGTGCATCTTTTGACTTTTCTTCAAATTATGGCAAAGCATGTGCCAAACTTTTTGCGCAACAACAACCTATCATGCACTTTTTTTTTCTTCCAAAAACATGGTATGGTTCATGCCGATCTACAATACACTTTTTCCTATTCTTTTTCTTGCATTTTCCTTCACATTCTTTTAGTTTCACTTCAAACTTGCTCAAGAGATTGCCTCATCTTCGCATGATTAACCTAAAACTAAACAAAAAAAATGTTAATTAAGCCAACACGACCCGTCCATCATTATAAAACAAATAACTTTCACTCACAACAATTACCCAGGAAAATTTTTGTCGGTGCTTACTCACGGCCAAGGTTCTAAATAACGTGAGGCGTGGCGTAACGGCGAGATCAAGCCTTAAGTTTTAGAAGCAACAGCGAACCATGGCGTCAGACACAAACCTTCTGCCACGACGCCCCATAGCGGCTATCGGGGCGAGTTTTTTAGAACATTGCTCACGGCTCACCCAGAAAATATCAATGGTTTGGTAAAATCCATTGTTTTTCGAGAAAATACCAACGGATCACCCAGAGAATCCCTGGGTAATCTGTCACTAATTTGAATTACCCATCAATAATTTACCCACCAACTTTTGTGACGGTTTTGTGAGGAATCACCTTTTAGCGACAGATTTTCCAGGAAAAGATCCGTAAATAAAAGTTTTTTTAGTAGTGCATGAAATGGATAAAGAATGCAATGCAATTTACATTAATTAATGTAAAATTTAACTTCGACTAAAATATGCAAAATGAATAATTTAACACTAACATATGCCCTAATAAACAACCTTGACACTTGTTTAGTCCTATCTCATGTATCAAATATAACCTTAAGTGGTCGTTTACCAAACACTTATCAGGTAAGTCTTTCATGCAAGCGAAACCAATCGACGGAAAAAAAACACCTGAAATCCGTCGGTAAAGGCCAATTCCGTCCGAAATCTGTCGGTAAAAACCCGTCAGAAAGTGGCTCGCAGGTAAAGGTATTACCGGCGGATTCCCGACGGATTCCCGACGGACACCTTTACCGAGGGATTTTCGATGAATGGTATTACCAACGGATTTTCGACAGACATCTTACCGACGGATTTCCGACGGACCGATTTACCAACGGATTAATTCGTTGGTAATGTATTGTTTTTTTTTTAAATATTATTTAAAAAAACCAATTTCCTGTTCATTAGTACACTGTATCTTGTATATCAATTTTCTAAAAATTACATTCAATCAACGAAAACCATAAATAAGAAATGCAACTTGTGTTGGTTAGAAATTAACTTAGATCGATAACAAACGAATTAATAACAATGATTAAGCCCCAAAGATTATAAAAACAATTACCGACGGATTTCTTGTGGATTGTTATTATTTTATTTTTTTATCTTTTTTAATCGGATCCGTCGGAAATCCGTTGATAATTTCCGACGGATTTTTTCCCTCGTTAATGCCTAATTTTCTAGTAGTGTTTACGGGTAAAATTTAACACTATCAGTATTTACTTAGCAAGTAAGATTTTAGTCAACAAAAAAGGCATCTTATGCAATAATTTAATTACCCGGTAAGTATTAACCAATGTAAGAGTCATCGCCTGCTTCACTTACCTGGTAAGACTCTCGGTCCTTGCCTCACTCTTACCGATAAGATTTTTGATCCTTGTCATACCCATCCGATAAGATAACGTGACTTGGTAAGCACTTACCCGAGTAAACGTTTGCTAAACGCCCCCTAAGTATATTTTCTTGCAACTCCCAATGAACTGTTCTTTAGTGCTCTCTTCATTCGTATGGTAAATTATATGTGGGGAAACATTTGTAACTTAGCATCCAGAATTTGTTCATTCTTACACATGATGAAAGCCATCATACTAATGACTTGTTTATGTGTAAGTATGAACAAACCCAGGGTGTAGATTACGTCTTTGCAAGAACGATTCATTTTTTAATCCATAAAGTAGCCCTGCTATATAGACCTCATAATGCATATATAATATATATAATAGTGGGAATTACATCGGGCTGCTTAAAACAAGGAGGAACTAGTATTTCGGTCGATGGTTATGGCGATAGAAAAGGTAAACCACTTTTTCCATTGAAATAGTTGAGAGGCCATCAACAACATATTACTTTTTGTTCCATTTTAATGAATTCAATTTACAAGCTCATATCCACCAAATATTCTCTAAGAATTTCGTCTAAAATTACTAGACAAAAGTTCTTAATTTCTAGCTATTCAACCCACCTTTTACTCCAACCGCGTTATCCAATTCAAAGCGAACCCCACTCTTAAAATACTTGTGATTAATCATGTGTTTCCATAACGAGTGACTCTTGACTAATTTCCACACAACGTTAATTTTTTTAGTCTTAAGATGTATTTTTTTTGGCATGTAACCATGTTGCAACCTTGGTATTTAGAGGATAGAAATCTTAACTATTGAACAATGGCGATTCACCGTGCTAGACCTCTGCTAGACACTTATCATACACTACAACAAAATTGTGTTTATAGGACGTCATCAATAAACACAATTATAGGACAAAAAAAAATGAAATGTCCTATTTAAGACGTTGTAATAAGTTTATAGGACGCTTTTAGGCATCGTAACAAACTTTTTAGGACACTTTTAATAAAAAACGTCGCATTACCTAGTTTATAGAACACTATTTGAAAATGTGTCCTATAAACTCAAGTGCTCTATAAAAAGATGGGTTTATAGGACATTTTCTCAAAAGCATCCTATTAACTAGCTAATGTGACGCTTTTTATTAAAAGTGTCCTGCAAAGTTTGTTACGACGCCTAAAAGCGTCCTATAAACTTATTACAACGCCTTTAGATATGACGCTTTATTTTTAGGTCCTATAAATTATATCCTATATTAGGACGCTTATTTATTGGTGGCGTCCTATAAACCCAATTTTGTTGTAGTGATACTTAGGTCTAAACATGCTTTATTTCCGTTTTGCTTTGTTGAAGTATGATTAGCTTAATTAATACAATCGTAGATTAAGAGGAATAGAATAGAAAGACCCAAACCACTGTATATAATTTAAGGAGCGTTATATTGCCAATTTAAGAGTGTTGAATAATAAGCTAGTAAGGTTAAGCTGCTTAAGTAATGCAGACGTATTCCTACAGTTAGTTATGGTTAACAGTTAATTAACTGTCAACTCTTGAAAGTTTGTGTCTTTTCTGTAAAGGGTTGTATCCGTTGGTGGTCTATATATTTGTAAAGACATCCTGTAAAGAAGGTTACTGATTTGTTCAATAAAATAATAATATATATTGTGTGGAATCTTGATGTAACAAAGAGAAGATTGTCTTACTAGTTTCTTCCACTTATTGACAGTTTTCTGCTTGGATGTTAGTGATGATTTTTGCTCCATCTCCATTGGTTTCTAAGGACTACTTGTCAATTGAATAATAAAGGGGATGCTTATTTTTTATGTAATATATAGACTGTTGCAAATTACTCTTTGTACATTTGCAACTTAATTGATGCATAACGTCTTAGCTCCTACAACACTCAGACATTCGTATTTTTCTGAAGTGCGTCTCCACTTCCCTTCTTTGTTGCGTCGTCGCTGTTTTTCTCCCCCTCGTTCATGTCACTGCTTGTTGCCCAAAGTCCCTTGAAGTTAGAATGTGTCATGAACACATAGCCAACAATAACCGTATTCTTTTGAATTTTATTTTACTTTTTCACACTAGTCATTGATTTGTTGTGCAAACTGTTACCCTATGGGTGTTTTTGTTTGATCTTTTACATTCATGGTGAATTATATATGCATTACTGATGAAATGCCCAATTACATTTTTTTTTGATGGTGAAGTAGATGTGATGACTTTGATTCTTTCTTCAAATTTTATTCTTGTTCATCATAGAATTGGGTTTCATCGGATGACCAACTATGCGTTTTGGTGGTGAGAAATTAGGTCCTTAATTATGATAATAGCTACTATGTAAAGCGAAATTTTAGATTGGTTGTTTTGAGAGGGTTAATATGGTCTTTTATGTCATTTATATTGTTTATTAAGTACACAAAACAAATAATATATTATATATGATGTTAATCTAGTACAGACATCATAGTGCACACATACGTCTTACACTACAAAAAAATGACTTTCAACCACAAAAAATCACCCAGGGAAATTTCCTTGGACGATTACCACAGATCACTCAGAAAATACTAATGATTCCGGTAAAATCCGATGTTTTCAAGAAAATACCAACGAATTACCCAGGAATTTTCTGGGTAATCTGTCATTGATTTGATTTACCCACCAACTTTTGTGACAACATTGTGACGAATCACCCTTTAGCGACGGATTTCCCAAGGAAATGGTCGTAGGTGAAAAACTTCCATTTTAATAGTGTTAGTTGATACCATTTTTTTAAACAACAACCAGAAATCTCATTAAGAGCTAACAAGCAGCTAGGAAAAAAAACCTAACACGATCGATAGGGTGATATCTCCACACTATCGGAGTTTTATCACTCCCGTTACATCTTGACAAAATCCTTATGTGTTGAATAAGAATGATAGACAATTACCATTTAATCATATGTCTCGAATAAGTTTTAGAACGAAAAGTGATTGCTTGAAAAAATGTCTTTAATGCATTCTAATTGACAAAAAAAAGGTATCGAATTTAACATATAAATTATTTAAGTCTTTCCGAATGGTAATAGAAATGAGGCAGCCAATTTGGTTCACCAACCGTTGTTAAGTTTACAATATTTAATGCACAAAAATTGTCAAATTTACATGTATGGTCTATAAATTGGTGTATGTTTTCCTTGAGATAGAGGAGAAAATACCTCTGAAACAGTTAAAAGGTGTTTCATAAAAGGTATTTTCGAAAAAGTCTCTTTTGATTATGGATGCTCAAAGTTAGTACTACTGATGTTGAAGCCTCACTTTGATGTTTGTTGTGTTTTAGTTCAAAAGGTTTCCTCTTGCAATACTCTACTATATTAATCATTGCACTTAGAAATTCTTTCCCAATGACCATAACAGTGTATCAATTTTATAGTTTAAAACAATTGCTTTTGGTGTTTGTACTCAAAACGAAGTGAACTCTTTTTAAAGGAAGATAGGAAGTACTCGCAAGGCAAAAAGTGAAACCGATAATGCTAAAAATATGGAAGTGATCATTGAAGTTCTTATTATCAGGCTGATGCTTAGCATTTTGTATGTAGCATACAGTGACTGCTAGATACACCTACACAAAATATGGTTGACGGTTTTGTTTTGGTTGTTTTGGCTAAATTCCAGCCCTAGCCGATTCCATTTAATATGAGGTTGTTGTTGGATGTCATTTTGTTTTCAACACTTGATAGAAAATGTTATTGACTCATCATATCGTTTACTGAAAACACGCCTAGAGATGAAAAACATTTACATTCTCAAGTGACTTGGTGAAAGCAAGCCAAATTATTAATTTATACAAAACATGTATATTTATTGGTGATTCAAAAAGTTGAAATACATAATATATAGTCAAAGTTTTGGAGTGTATACATTAGGGTAGCATAGGGGGATTTTAAGAGCCTCAAGGCATAAACATCTCTAAAATCAAAAAAAAATCTCCAAAGGAGAACTACAACTTATCTAAAGAAAGATAGACACATATTTGAAACATCACTAAGAGTTGTTCCATGGTGTTGTATGAGAAAATTGTGGCCGCTTGTCAACCGCATACACCACCTCCTTGATGTACCCTTACGATCGAAGCAATGTGAGAAAATATCGATTACAATTGTTAAGTCATGTTATTTTGTTGATAGAATATAATAATTCAATTAGTTTTTATAAAAAGGCAGTTGCATATAAGTTCTCTTTCGGGTGCCGGAGAGAGATCCATGTATACTTTTGCAAGAAAGATGATGTGTTTCTCTTACCCATATCAACAAATAGTATGATGAAATTATATACTGTAACCAATATTTTTCTCCTCCACGATGGATTGGATTGCAACATGACTTAGGTACCTGCAAGTTATAGGATCCAAAGGTATCTTAGAAACCACATGAAATTCATGGAAACTAGAACTAAAGATTCCCAAAGGCTCCAAATATTTACACAAAAACATCATGAAGTTACTAGAATAATACCTATTGGTCACAAATATAATAATGCAATTTATAACTTTGCAAAAAAATGCATTGCGAGTTTTGTTAGATTATAAACTTGTTTTACGTCTAATAACGGATTCAAACTACAATACTCTTGTAAGTCCAAGCCCAACCCCAAGATATGGAAAATTATCTAGAAAATTTGATAAGAAAATCTAGAGTTATTTATTTAATAAGTTCACAATGGAAATGAGAATGACATTAAATAAATGGTATGATATATGTGGTTGAGGTTTGAACTCGTCGTAAAAATAAGTGGGGGATCGCACGACGGGCTATTAGCTCAGTGAGTAGAGTGCGCCCCTAATAATTGTGTCATTGTGCCTGGCTGTAAGGACATCCACATGAGAGCCCCACTACATTGCATTGCCAGAATCCATCAAATTTGAGTTTGAAGAACCGGATACTTTGAATAAATTAATAACGTTCATTCTCTTAATAGATTTTCAAAGCTTGTAATCATCAAATGAGAAACAAATACATTGAGTTGTAAAAGAGATTTGCTTGAATGAATTATAGGTTAGAGAAAAGTGTTTCTTTGTGTGTGGAGTTTTCTCTCAACACATTAATGGTATCAAAGTATGGTGATAATATTGCTTTAGAAAATTCTTTAAAATGCTTTGTGGTTGAATCTTTATCTGATCTTCTACACCAGAAAATGATTTATGTTCATCATACTAACTGGGTTCGAGAAAGTAAACGGAAAGTATGGCCAACAATTGACATCGTTTCAAGCACCGACTTTCAAAAATGGCAACTATGATAATTGGAGTTCTAAGTTGAGCACCTTTAAGTGCATACAATGTGTGTGAAGTTGTAGAGAAAGGTTTTAGTGAGCCCAAAAATGAAACCACTTTAAGCAATGTTCAAAAGGGAAATTTGAGTTATATGAGAAAGAGCGATAAGAAAGCTCTCTTCTTAATCTATCAAGTCTTTCATAGTGATGGCGTCGAAATATTTTTAGTGCGACATCTTCCAAGGTATCCTATTAGAAGTTATGAACATCCTATAGAAGAGTCGAGCAAGTGAAAATGGTACACCTTCAAACATTAACCAGAGAATTTGAACCATTGCATATGAAATCATAAGAGCGCATTTCAGAGTATATCGCAAGATAGTACAAGTTGTCTGTAATCAATTAAGGAGAAATTGATAGAAGTCGGAAACTGTGACAATCATGGCAAAGATACTTCGTTAACTAGATCCCATGTTTAAGATTATCCTCGTGATGATTGAAGAAAATAAATATTCGAAAGTGGTGACAATCTCTAGAAACTAGAAGGATCGTTACAACCTTACGAAGAAAAACATTTGGTCATAGAGCAACTCCTCAGATATTTGCGACTAGGGAAGAAATTAAATAAGACAATCAATGGCATGACAGAAGCCAAAATTGATGATGTTGTGGTCGTCGACGTTGTTGGATTAGTAACACCAACAATGTCAAAAACAGTCATGAGAAGGAAAAAAGCTCATCAGATCGACATGGAGGATAAGTAATTCAAACTCAAGGTTTGACAAATCTAAAGTTCAATGTTACAATTTTCAGAAGTACGTGTAGTTGGGAATGTAGAGTTCTATTATATATAGCTAAAAAGGAGGCTAGTTATGCAGAGTTAAAGGAAAAGGAAAGAGGAATATTACTTCTAACATACAAAGATAGCATAGAAGACCATGAATATATGTGGTATCTCGTTACGGGTGCTGAAACCATACGTTTGGAAGAAGAAACATGTTTGTAGAGCTCATCAAGTTAGTAAGGGACAATGTCTCTTTTGGAGATAGCTACAAAGTATTTATAAAAGGAAAAGGTAGTAGTCTGTTTCATGCCAAGGATGGAAGCCACCAATTAATCTCAAATTCCTATTGTATCCCCAATATGAAAAAACAACATTTTGAGCTTGAGACAACTTCTATTAAAAAACCCATGATATTTACATGAAAGATTGTAGTCTTTTTATAAATGATCATAAAGGAAACCTAATAGCATATATGAGTATTTTGTAAAGTAGACATAAAAGATCATAAAGGAAACCTAATAGCACATATGAATATTTTGTAAAGTAGAATGTTTTCCTTAAATATTCAAGGAGAAGTTGCATAATGGCTATGGCATCGGACATCTTAATTTTTGAGGGTTAGAGTTATGCACAAAAATGCAATAATGAAGAAAGGACTACCACATCTCAACCATCCTAAGCAACTTAATGTGAGGGGTGCTTAATCGGCTTCTAAAGGATCCATACGCTTCTAGTAGCAAAAATCGTTGGTATATTTCTTGTAGCAAAATTCAGAAGTCTGAAATGTTCAAGCAATTTAAAGCCGTTACGAAAAAAAAAAGCGGTTGTAAGGTTATGGAAATGGGATTTGATTGAGGAGAAGAGTTCACTTCAAAAGAGTTCAGAAATTTTATGAAATAAATGATAGCAAAACTCAATATATTTCTTGTAGCAAGATTCAGAAGTCTGAAATGTTCAAACTGTTTAAAGTCGTCGTGAAAAAAGAAAGTGGTATTGAGGAGGAGAGTTCACTTAAAAAGAGTTTTAGGAATTTTGTGAAATAAATGGATTTTGTGGATCAAAGTGTTTGCTGCCAAATTAATCCCGACAAGAACGGCCTAGTTGAAATTCTTTGGCCAAGAGATAAAATGAACATGACCGATTATAGAATTTGGAAAATGATCTTCGATTGTAAGGCGAAATGAACATAATGACCGATCATAGAATCGTGTATGAGAAACAAAATAAATTAACGATTATTTGAAGACCATTATAGTATCAGGTGAAGGATCGTGTAAGAAAAAAGAGTTAAGCTGAGAATCGTAAGAAGAATTCTGAACCCTTGATTACTTTTAATCGTATGCCCACCGATTAATTGCGCTTCATAAGGTAATTGATCCGGTGCCTCTCACTGCACCTCATTAATGTTAACATTAAAATAGGATTGATCCAAGGGCTTCTTATGCTTCTCGCCATAACTTTTTTTTTCACCGGAACCCAACCCGATAGTATCAAAGTGTAACATTTCACAATGACATATAAAAAAGGATCATTTCACATTGCATTGGTTATTAATTATTTATCTATATTTAACAAATATCAATTAACTTCAAATAAAAATTGGAACTCACCTTTGAGATCGTGATCATCGGCATCGAGGAACTCCGCCTCCTCTTCCGTCGACGCATGGCGGAGCGCGAGCTCATCGGCCCCAACCTTCTTTGTTGCACTAGCATCACCACCGCTGTCAACATCCTCGTCTGAATACCTAACGACAACCACGGGACAGACACAATGACGTACGCAATAATCACTAACACTTCCAAGCCTCCCTTTCGCTTTCCGCTTTGAGGCTCCGAACCCCCTACTCCCCATGATCATCGCGCTGAATCCAAGCCTCTCCACCTCCAAACAAAGCCGTTCTTTCAAATCATGATCCTTCACGATATGAATCTTGAACGGTATGTTCGCTTCCACCAACGGTTCAGACAGAACGTTGGCTTTCGCGGAGGTGAAGTTATCGAAATCGTCCTCGAGTTTCTGTCGTGTTTCCTTAGACGCGTTTTCGGCATCCATCGCGTGGCCCCAATCAGCTCCGTATAGGACAGAGGTTTGCTGAATATGGAGGAGGATAACAGCATCTCCTGGACGGAGGTAGTTCTGGACAGCCCATTGAACGGCGAAAGCGCTTTCGTCACTAAGGTCGACGGCAATAGCGATACGGCGTTGGGCGCCGGTGGTGGGGGTGGTGACGGGTGGTGGATAACGTGGGGAGGATGGTGGATCTGCACGAACCGTAGACAATGGAGGAACGGCTGGACGTTTCATTGAATGGATGAATGAATAAGTCACTTTCTTTTTCTGTTAATTTTGGGGATTAATGAACAAAGAGAAAGAGAGAGATTAGGAAGCTTTTTGAGGAAAGATTGGACGAATTGTTTGGCTGAATGGAGTAAATAACACCGAATATGGAGGGCTATACGTTTGTATGAGAGAAAATTGTGTCATTCATCACATGCAATAATGTTTGGTATTTAAATGTTAAAAAGTTAGGGATTTAGTTCCTAAGGTTTGTAATTTATTACAGAACTAGTCATTTATCTGTATTTGTTATAAAAGAAACCTTTACTTATGCAATTTGTTTTGGATTTGGTCCCTCGTGGCAATCAACTACTTCCGTTAAATAAGAGGGTAAACGGTAGTTGTATTGTTTTCTCTATTTTGATATATATTTCAAGCCTCGTCATCTTCTCTAGTGACCTTGTCCTCTTCTCCGGTTAGTTTCGTTTGCGTTTGAATTTCAGTTGATTTGGTTTGCGTCTGTGATGTGTTGCAGATCTGAGTTTCAAATCATATTTTATTTTTAAGTTTGATGGCACTATTAAAATGGAAGTCTTTCACCTAGGGACATTTTCCTGGAAAATCCGTCGCTAAAGATTGATCTGTCACAAAACCGTCACTTAAGTTGGTGGCTAAATCAAATCAGTAACAAATTACCCAAAAAATTCCTGGATAATCCGTTGGTATTTTCTTGAAAACATCGGATTTCATCGTAACCATTAGTATTTCTTTGGTGATCCGTGTTAATCACTCACGAAAATTTCCTGAGTGTTTTTTTGTCGTTGAAAATCATTGTTCTTGTGGTGTGATGATAACTTAGCTATGTATGGTTTTAAGGTTCATTATTCAAGGAAGAAAAGAAATAATTAAAAAGGGCTTGACTTAAATAATTTGAAATATTTAAAATGGAAGAAAATGGTGTATTGGTCATTTTGCGCTACTTAACCGATATATAGGCAACTGTTTGCACAAGGGACCAAATCCAAAACAAATTGCATAGGTGAAAGGTACTTTTGTAATAAATGAAGATAAATAGCAACCTTCTTAATAAATTACAAACCTTAGGGACTAAACCCATAATTTACCCTAAATAATTTGGAGGGGTTCAAACGAGAACACTCTTATTTTATAAAAACGCAAGGATAATCCTAAGTCTCCAATTATTTAACTCATAACTAAATTTAAAAAAAAATATTAAAGATAATCATGTGATTTCGTATTTATATTATAATCTTGGTCACTTTCTTATCTCTAAAATCATGTACATAGGTCACAATTCTCAAATCATAATTACATTATTATTACAAAACAACCCCATAATGAAAAGACATTACAACAAAAATGATTTTATAGGACGTCTAAAATGAAAAAGTGTCTTAAAATTATATTTTATAGGACCAACCCAAAAAGTGTTCTATCTAAAAGCGTTACAATAGGTTTATAGGATGCTTTAGTCGTGTTAACAAGTTTTTACGACGCTTTTAAAATAAAGAGTTCTATTAGCTATTTTATACGACATTTTTGAAAAGTGACATATAAAAATATGGGTTTATAGGACACTTTTCAAAAGTGTCCTATAAAAAAGCTAATAGAACACTTTATTTTAATAGCGTCGTAAAAACTTGTTGAAGCGCCTAAAAACGTCCTATAAACCTACTGTAACGCTTTTAGATAGGATGCTTTATATTTTGGTCTTATAAAGTTGTATCCTATAATGTATTCTTTTATGACGCTTTTTTATTTTAGGCGTCCTATAAAATCACTTTTGTTGCAGTGAGAGAGCAATTCATTTGGACGTGATCAGCACTGGTTTTCGATTATCACATCATTGTTATCATCAGCGGCGGAGTCAGGAATTTTTTCTAGGGGGTGCCTAGAAAATATGTAAAAAAAGGTTGAGAAACCCTTTTAAGTATATATATGTTTTTAGTAGATACTTGTCCTAAGAATAGTGGCAAAAAAGAGTCGAAAAGCATTGGTGACAAAAACAATATAATAATGTATATATTTATACAAAGAAAATACAAAATGTGTACAGATAACCATTTAAATAAGAAAAACTCTTTAAAAATACATGAAATTTTTCGTAAAAATGCACCTAATTGTAAATCTTTGGGAAAGGGATAATCTTAATTTTGAATCAACCATGTCCGGTCTCTAGCTGTCTTTAGATGTTTATTAAGTGGGTTCAATATTAGATGGCTCAATTAAATGTAAATTTTAGATGTTTATTAAATGGTTTGATATTAGGTAGCCTAATTAAAATAAAGTTGTAATGGGCTTGAATTTAATAAATTATTCCTAAACTAACTTTTTTTAAAGCGAGGGGTGCCCAGACCCCTCTTGGCTCTGTAGTGGCTCTGCCACTGGTTATCATAGCAAAATCACATAATTTTCATATTACTATTACAACAAAATCATAACATAAGAAGTCTTCGACTTATTAAAGCATTATCACATTATTATCAAAACAAAATCAAATCATTATTACATCACTGTCGACAATCCGCAATAGAAATCTACGTTGATACTAAAAACATTTAAAGGATACAGACGAATCTAAGATAACAGAAAATTATTGATTAGTACTTATTTATTTTCACTCCTTCTAAGTTTTATTATGTGTTAATTAACCTAGAGACCCATAAATGTTCTCGCATTTTCGTAAAATATGAGTGTTCTCGTTTAAGACCTATGAGGTTTTTGAGGCCTAAAACGTCGTTTGAACATCTTTCTAGAACACTTTTATGTTTTTCTTTCTTGTGTTTTTTATTTTTCGCTTGGGCTTTTATGATAGGCTTATTCTCTTTTCTAGACCCATTTTGTTTTGGACCTCTTATATATATGTTCCTCATGTACTTTGGATGGTCAGACTTGAAATTTAAAAACTTTCACTTTCTTCCCAAATCTCAACACCACGAACTTTAGAATAGATTATCCTCGAGTATTTGTATAATCAACACTACAACAACATTAGGTTTATAGGACGCGATCAATAAATTAAGCATCCTAATAGACCACTTTATAGGATACAAATTATAGGTCCAAAACACAAAGCGATCTATCTAAAGGCGTTGTAACAAGCTTACAGGACGCTTTTGCACGTCATATCAATTTTTTTAGGAAACTTTTAATAAAAAGTGTTGCATTAGCTAGTTTATAGAAAACTTTTGATATAGTGTCCTATAACCCCGTCTTTTTATAGGGCACTAATAAACTTGTGTTTATATGACACGTTTTCAAATTGTGTCATATAAAATAGCTAATGTAACATTTTTCTATAAAAATGTCCTACTAAACTTGTTAAGACGCAAAAGTATTCTATAATTTGTGTCCTATAAGGTGGTCTATTAGGACGTTTATTTATTGGTGGTGTCCTATAAACCCAATTTTGTTATAATACGACGAGTTTAATCTTCGTTTTTGTTATAGTACGACGAGTTTAATCTTCGTTTTTGTTATCACACATTACACAAAATATTTCAGTAACTTCGATGTTGTTAGACCATCGATCACTTAATCACTTATCGTGTAAGTAATAATGATGTGTACTATAAATCTTATACCTTTCCGTAACTAGTTTTCTTAGTAGTGTCTCCAAAATTCTGAATTCTCCAAAAACAATTCAAGTCAATCAGTTTTTCTATCATAGGGTATTACCATTTTAATTATATTATTAAAATATTTCATATATTTAATAAAGTATTATTTCTTTCGTAAATATTTAATCTCAAGATACTTATTGTTTGAAATATAATTAAAAATTATTTATTTTTCATGGTAATAACTTCTTGAAAGTTCTCCGAATTTGAAGAATTTCACATTCTCTCTTCTACCTCATCTCTTTTGGAGAAGCTATTGTAACAAAAAAAAAAGGTGACTAAAATCTCTAACTTCTCTATTTTGAAGATTTGTTTATGATTATCAATGATAATATAATCAAACAACATTTAACAACAGATCTATCATTGATGGATCGAGAACCAGCCGACAATATATATTGCATCTATTATACAATGTATTCAACAACCTACATTTTTCCAACAACTTGTGATCCAATGTTAATATGTCGTGCTTAGTAGCGGATTATTTTCAAGTATTGCTATTTTAAGGATCACCGTTAAAAAAATTATCAACAAGTATTATATAGCACCCTAATGTTTGGACCATTATCAACTAAATGACTAGGATAGTCAAGTCTTGAAAGTGAAAGTCCATTGACTAATTAATTAGCAAGTTGTTTAAAGTTGTGGGCTAAGTAGTGACATTTTCCAACACGTTAACAAGAAACGTGTTTTCATGGTATACGAATGTCGTTGCCGTCATCATCATATATGTATTAAGGTTTAAGTTTATTCAAACCGGGAAAGAGGTATATAAGTAGGATGTTGATTTTCTCAGGTAGTCAATGATGAAGCTAAATATTTGTGTTATTATAATTTGCACGAGTGTCGCGTAAATCTACTATTTAATTTCCAATTAAACTCAAATTATGTAACTAAGAAGTAAAACATCACTTGTTACACATCACGCTAGTTCATAAAAGTTTAGATACCTGAAAATGTTATGAAAGATGAAAATAGAATAAAAAATAAAACTTTATAGTATTAAGATATGAATATTATTTTTTAATCGCTACTAACCCAGATGACAGATGTTTTATTAAATCAACTCATTACATATATTTTGTTCCATTCCAAATGCGTTATTAAAATGAGTATAAACATAAAATATTTCGATACTCTCGCATAATAGTTACATATCAAAACCAACCATGCATCTTCAACATGATATATATAATGTCTTTGGCATGTTAAGGAAATATGAGTCGAATAAACCTTTATTGCAAATCAACATGCATTTATACTCTCTCTCACTCTCACACACACACACACACACACACACACTCTCTCTCTCTCTCTCTCTCTCTCTCTCTCTCTCTCTCTCTCTCTCTCTCCCCCACACACACATATATATATATATATATATATAATTAAAGGAGAACATTATTAAAAATAAGATAATAAAAAACTGTCAAATCACATGTGATTTTATATACGATTACAAATAATAATCAACATAACAGTGAGCAGACGACAACCTGGCTCACGTCCTAAGGTTTGCAAGCCAAAGTTCCATGAATCACATGTGATTCGACCATTTTCGTGTTCTCTCTAGCTATATTAAATATATACATATATATAGTCTCCTTTTACAAACCACCTAACTATTACAATTTACAAACCATACAACCTAATCAATTGAGATGTCTGTGAAAATGTGATGGTTCATCTATTATTATCCGGATATTTAAGGAAGATGAACAAATTCCATTCAAAATCATCAACGTTTTAGATTAAGAAACAATTGAAATATACATGACACTAAATAAGTAAATATTCATTATACTAGATGAAAGATTGAAATTTGTTTGTGTCCTTTGTACTAATTTGATGGTTTGCAAATAAAGATGATTATTATCAACAGGGCAATAATCAAATGAGAACCACAAAAAATTGCAAACCCATAAGAAATCGAATAAAAATTAACTTTTTAAATGATTTTTATAATTGAAAGCTACAATTTAAGATATTGTTTCACATATTTTTATATTCACATTATGGAAAAAAGAAATACATATAAAACTTTCTTTTCACATAATAAAACAAAAAATACACATTATAAACCAAATATATATAAAAAATTTACGTTATAAAACAAATATACCTAAAAGAATACTTAAAATATAAACCTTTAATAAAAAAGATCATGTAAAATTCTTTTGAATTCATTTCTTACATATTTATAATATTTATATATATATATATATATAATAGAGAGAGAGGGAGAGAGGGGAAAGTTCAAACACGAACTCAAATTCGGTGTGAACATGAGAACAAATAAGAGCGCCACACGTGTCTAAATATACATTAATCAGACTGAATAATCAAAGAAATATTCAGAATGAATATAATATTTATTCAGTCTGGATAATGCTTATTCGGTCTGAATAATGTTTATTTGGACTGAATAAGTATTATATTCAGTCTGAATAATACTTATTTGGATTGAATAAGTACTATATCTGGTCTGAATATTTTTTTGATTATTCAGTCTGAATATGACACGTGTCATGTTATCATTTGTCCTCACGTTCACAACCAAATTTGAGTTCTCATTTGAATCCACCCCTCTATATATATATATATATATAGGGGCGGGTTCATACGAGGACGGTACCAATTTACGAGAATACGAGGATAATCCTAAGTCAATCATTTTGTACATGAAATTTTTTATGTACAAAATCACATATGATTTCATGTACAAAATCATATGGGATTTTGTAAGCATCAAAAAGGACTCGGACGACTTTTCCCGCGGGCAAGTCGCGGGAAAAGTCGCGGCTAATCATATATGATTTTGTACGTTAATCATATGTGATTTTGTACATGAATCATATATATTTTTGTACACGAAAAAAAATTATTGTACCAAATGATTGGTTGAGGATTGTCCTCACATTCTCGTAAATTGTTACCTTACTCGTATGAACCTCTTTTTATATATATATAGGGTTGATTTCCGTTACAAACCATGTCAATTCGTACAAACCGTACAACCCGTATGCAACCAATATTTTTTTAAATTTTTTTTCACTTTTTTTTAATTATTAGGGTTGATTAGTCAATAGTATATGAAAAAAATTCATCAAGAATACATGAAGGTTGGTGAATCAAGAATACGTGAAACACGATTCATCAAATTGAGAGTTTCATGAATCAATTAATTTTCATGTAGAAAGAAAAATAATTTCATGAAGAAAAAAATTATATGAAACAAATTCGTCATAGTAAACACTTTTATGAAAAAAAAATATTCAAAAAAACAATGAAACACGCGGTTTGTACGGTTTGTACGAATTGACGTGGTTTGTATTTGAAATCTCCTCTATATATATATATATATGATTCTGATTTTTTACTTTAATATATTATTTCAGATATATATCAGTATTTTTTCCATCTAATACTCTCTTGTTCAAAATAAAAAATTCTTTTAAAAATTTAAACTTTTTAGTCAACAAAAAATTCAAAACTTTTAAATTTATGGTATAAAAGATAGTTGGGTAATTACTCCACATCAAATCTCCCCCACACATTTGAAGCTTCTTCTTATACAAGCCACACATATGAAGCTTCTTCGAATACAAGCAACAATCACCCTCCACTAGTTTTTTTTATTTATTTTAATTTATGTCCCACTCGTCACCTTTTATCAATTGTTTTCCTGTTTTGTGACAACAATTTATTGCTCATTAATTTCTAGCTAAAATAAAACTTGTGGATGTTTTGCATTTATAACACCTGACTCTAATTATAACAGTAGTATAAGTATTACATGATGATATATTAATGGTATTTTATCCTTTTTATTTCAACCACACATTCAAAATAACAAAAAATAATGAAAATTAATATTGTTACAGTTTGGTTCATAGTATTTTATCAAATTTAATTAATAATTGACTTTTTATTAATCCGATAATCTTTTGTCTTATTGTTTGGAAGGGAAACACAAAATTCATTTTGTGTTATATAGTGTTTGGTTGGAAAATGGGCTAAATTAATCTTTTTGAGGTAATTTTAGCATGTTAAAGATATTTTTCAAGATAATTTAATCTTTTTTTTTTCAATGACTTAAGGTTAAAACACAAAACTACCACTACTTTTATATATATATATATATATATAGAGAGAGAGAGAGAGAGAGGGGGAGGGAGGAAAGTTAAAATTAAAAACTTATTTTTTATTACGAACGTGGCGATGAAAAAGAGACACATGTATCATTCAATATGAATAACAAAAAACATTCAGTATGAATAACAAAGTTGAAATTCATACAATATTCATAATGAATGATACACAACATTCAATATGAATAACACATGACCATTATCCATTCAAGATGATTAACTTTTGGATGGAGAGAACATGCGTCACGGTCTTCTTGGTTCTCACGTGGATAACGAAAAATAAGTTTTCGTTTTAACTCGCCCCTATATAAATAACCAAAGGTTATTTCGAAAAATGGTAAATATTTGAGAAGTAAAGAGACGATCATAGTCCTTCATGCAATCAAGATCAGATTTGATTTGTCACTAATTACGACTTTGATTGATTAATAATTACAGTTTTGATCGATAAAAATTGCGGCCAGTTAAAATATATCTAATAGAATTTTTACTTTTTAAATTTATATTCCACATGAAAATATTGTCCAATAGATTATGAAAGAATAATATCAAAGGTACAAATCTTCTTTTTTCTCAACCAACCAAAAACCATACAATGTACAAAAGTAAAAATCAGAAATTACAATTGAAAGTGAAATTACTACTAATAACTAGTTAATATTTCTCACTACTACTAATTAATACTAATAAATAGATCCCAAATTAAACCATTGTTATGTTAATTTAATCCACAGATTACTTTTGGTAGTCTATGTATTATACAATACCAGTATAATAATATACTTACCTAAAAGAGAAATACGATTAAGAGATTAAGGCGAATCTGAAGACTTGAAGGCCAATTCAGTGGTTTTTGTTGATTTACTGACTGGTTCAGACCTGCCGTTAATGGATATTGTAGTTTGTTGACGGATTCTCTTGAGTTTTCCGACGGTTGATTCAGATATCGATTTCTGTGAATGAAATGACGTCGTTTCGACTCCAATGGCTGGTTCTAGAATCGGATTTGACTGTCTATTGTGGTTTATGTTCACCGATGAAGAATCGATCTCGTCCTGAATTTTGAAATGCAACAAAAGTGTTATAAAACGACGTCGTTGTAAAATCAAATCTACCATAGCTCTAAAAATTAGCAAAGAGATCGAGAGGAGGAGAATAAAACGAGAGAATTATGTTGAAATTTGTTCAAAATCAGAATCGATCCGCCATGATTATTGAAACTCGTTCACGAAATCACAACATATAGCTAGATCTTCAAATTTTTGTAGGATAATTGTGTTTTTCGTTGTTGAAACTGAAACTGTAAATAATTTGAAGTAAAAATCGGAAAAAAATTATGCAAAGGATAATTGTTTTCACCTCTGAGGTAAGATCTAGAACATTCTGACGCTTTCGCTTTAGCAAACCGCCTCGATCGCTGATCGAAAACTCTTCGCTGCTTGAAGAACTCGCTGCCGGTGGAGACGACCACGGCACCACCTGATTATCGTTCCGATCAACTGAATCCTCCAATTCAATTTCATTATCATTATCTTCAACTCTCTCTTCTCTATCTTCATCATCATCATCGTCATCGGAAATATCTTCAACAACACACCTTCCACAAATCGACGCCGTTGTAGGACCAATTTTCTCGCCGGAAGCACTCCATGGCGTCGGAGACTGGCATATCTGGCAAAGAAGGCTTCTGGAATGCCTTGCAACAAGGAAGTTCGCTGAATGAACCTTTGCATCACAACTCCAGCATAAGCTAGCAGTATCTGAATCACAGTAAATCCTAGCCGTTGATTTGCAAAGCTCACATCTCTTCTTCATCTTCTTCTTCACTTTCTCTCTCTAAATCAAAACACTCTCAAATGACAAATGGTTTTTGGATTGGAAGCGATCGTAGGAGATAACAAAGAAAAGATGATGTGATTTGTAAGCGAATAGCAACGTTGAGTCACTTGCTATCACCTGTTGAAACCACCCTGGCTTTCTATATAAATAACCAAAATGCCATTACTAAATTTTCTGTACTTTTTAATTTAATTTAATTAAATAATCAATTGTAATCATGGATAAATTATTGAAAAAACAAAAACTTATTATAACATTTATCTTCTTACATATAATAAACTAGAACGTGTATTCGGTTTACTTTTCATTATTCACTACTTCGACCATTTTCAGGGCTATTTAAAGTTTTTTTTAAACTATATACCTTGTAGATTAATCGAGTTATGTATAAATTGATTCTAATTCTTGATTATTATAAAAAAAATTAGTTAATTAAGAAGAAAAATATGATTCAGTTAATTTCATATTAACATAATAAATGTAACAGTTGATGTCTATTGACTAAAATGTCTTATAAAATTATATATTATTTTATTGTTTCTATTTATACGTGTTTAAACTATAAAAAAATAATACTTTAACTCGTAAGAAATCAAAGGAAAAAAACATGAATTCAATATATCAATACATAGTTATAGCATTTAAATTATGAATTAAGATATAGATTTTATTATAAAAAAGTTTACGTAAACGTTTAAAAGTAACAACTTGTATATTATTAAAAAACCTGTTTTTTGATGTATAATATCCTAAATTTTAAGATTATAATAGTAAATTATATTCATACAATTTTTATAATTTTTTAAAAGTCATAAAACTAACTAATAATTAATAAACGAATATAAATACAAGATAATTATTAAAACATACTAATATAACAAAATATCCCATTATTATTTTTATTGAAGAAAAATACTCTATTATCAAATATAAAATGATTTAAATTTTATTTTAAAATAAAATGTTTAATTACGTTAAAACTTTTAATTTTAAGAATTTAACATATTTAATTCCACACAATTATAAATTTTTCTATGATGTCTAAAATTATCCATACATATCCCATCTATTACTTGTAATTTCTGATTTATCCAATCATTCATTTTATATTTCTTTCTAATAAAAACTGTCTTAATTTTTTAATCTTTTTAGTTTTTAATGAAATCTTATATTCAGTCGTATTACACCCATAGAAAACATTAAAAAATATCAGTTCTAGTATTAATATTAATATTTAATATTAATAAATAAATAAATAAAAAAACACAAAAATTGTGCGGTTAGAAAGAGTTGGTGGATGTACATAGAGGTTGTAGGGGTAGAATCGTCTTTTCAAGATTCGAGAAACAAGAAATTTCAAAGATATCAACCACCGGAAAACTTGTGGTTAATATGATGAGGTTGCTATGCCACGTGTACGGTTGGTATGGAGGGAAGAAGGGGTTTTCAATATTCCTAAAAAATGCTTTTCTTGTGGTGTAAAACATGAGTGGATTTGGGGTCCACGTGGAGATATTTTTTTTAAGAGACTGTTGACGTGGCACCCTGGTTTTCCTTTAAAAGATCCCTATTACCCATGCGGCTGACGTGGCTAAGAATCCGCTCCCTGTGTGTGGCTTCCTCTATTTGCTTACGTGGACTAGATATATTGGATACAAAACATGTATACCAATTTGATGATCGTAATGATTTATTTTTATTAAGAGGTCAAATTTAATCAATTCATTAATAGAGAGAAAACAATTTTTTAATTATTTTTCACTAACGAGATTACAAAAAATAGAGTATGTTATGATCAAGGATACCAAAGGGTCTTTGGCCTAGTGATATGTAAATCTCTAGTTTCTAAGAGGTCGGAGGTTCAAACTTCACTAAAAGTGAGAAGGGTTTATTCCATTTGTCTTATATAAATAATATATACTTAAAAAAAGATCAGAGACAGACCCAGTGTGGTGGCTATGATGGTATGTACCACCGTATTGTCCCTTCGTCGTAAAAAAAATAAGTTCGTGAAAGGTGTAACTGTGTTGTTTTAAAAGGTGCCATCATTTTAGAAGATGTAACAGTATGGAAAAATTCATGGATCCGTCCTTGGTTAAGATGATAACTTATATAATATTTTCATAATATAATAAGTGTTGAAATTTTTCAAGATAGAGAATCACTCAATCGGTTGATGATGGCAAAATAAAAGAACCATTTGTGGAAGATTATGGTTCTATATTACTTTCTCATTTCTAAATTTAAAATAAAACAACTCAAATGAATTCAATGTCTTTTCTTGAAGGTAGGTTTCGAAGGATGACATGTACGCAGAGTACTGAGTACCTGTCATATATAACCTAGATAATAACAAAAACGATCGTTTTATGAGCGTTCATAGTTTGTGAAAATGTTGTGTATGAAAAAGTTTTGGCTTGTGAATTTCCAAAAGGTTTCCAATTTTTTTGAATAAACTGAAACAACGATTCTTGACAAGCAAACGTAAAACTAGATGATAATACGTGCCATCAAAAGTAACTACAATTCACCATATAATCGATGAGAAACATTACAACCTTTTATTTACTGTAGGACTTCAGTAGTTTGATTAACCACTCTCTAACCTAATCCTGTAACATAATTAACACATCTGTTGTGTAATATGATAGACAAACAAATGCATATCAATAACATTATTGTCGTTCAAGACCCCCAAGACCGTAGGTCGGTACAGGGACGGACCCAGAAATTTTTTCAAACGGTTGCACCGTTTAACTATAAGAAAAATATCAAGATATTTTTCACGATATCATAATTGGTCTATTGGTTAGTTCATTGATTTTCATACATGAGGTCTTGAGTTCAAATATTTTATTGCAATTTTTTATTAGAAACTTAATAAATTTGAATTTAAAAGCAAAAAAAACTTTAAAAAAATGAAGTTAGGCGGGATTCAAACTTGGTTCTTGAGTGTGGGAAAAGCCTTACAAACCAACTATATCGAAGAAAACTTGTGTCTATATTGTAGTTTAAAATATATATATGATGACACACAACAAAACGATACGGTTGCACCTTTCAAAAACCTTAATTTTTACCCTTTATTGAAAAAATAATACGGCGGCTCGTGCCACCGTATGCACAACTACAGGTCCGCCCCTAGATCGGTAGATTGGATGCTTGGCTGATAACTTTATGATCTCATTGTCCATGATTGCTATTATTAATTACTTATATTCATTACCAAATGGTTCTCTTCATTTTCTAGAATTGTCTCATCTCTATTAATGATATTGTGATAATGTTATTAAATCAACATTATTATATTACACCAAGTAGTTTTGTCATGAAGATTTTAATTCAAAACAATTATAAATAATCATTTTCTTTTCCATTTAATTTAGATTGAAAGGTAAAACAATAATTTCTAACATACAAACCATTTGCTAGAAAAAAAATCAATATTGATCCACATTAGATAGAAGTCTTTCGTCAAAATTAATGTTTTTAATAGAGACAGATCTTCGTATTAAAAAAACAGTTCCTTAAATTTAAATTTCCAATGATAATATATACACTTTTTAATCATTAAATTTATTTTTAGTTCATCTTCATCTTCATTCTCATCTTCATCTTCAACATAAATTTAGGATTTTGGTGTTATAAAGTTAATTAACGGACCCTCATAAGAGAATGGATTAAAAGCCCATTACTTTCAGAATTATAAATTTACGTTTTGGTATTAATAATAAATAAGTTATTTTGAATATATAAATAATAAATAATTTAGCAATACATCCGGTTTATGAAACTTGTAAAGGTTAATCATCATTCATCAATGGATAACGAAGAATATATACGTCAAAAGATAAGTTTTTCTTTTAATAAATATCAACAATATGATATTTAGATAAGCTTTGAGTCATGAATAACATCTTTCATTCTTGTATTTTAGTTTTTTGAATGTATTTCATCAATTTCAGAAAAATAATAAAATGTATCTTTAAGGTCTGGGTTATTTAATAAGATGGGTATTTATGATTGTGGTTTATAATTAATCAGTTGTAGATGTGACACAATTTCTTTTAAGTTGTTGTATAATTTAACCCTAAAATAAGGAGTGCTAATGGCAACCTTAATATAAGAGTGTGCACGGAATTTCATGCATTTTATAGAGGTATGTACCGAATTTTTGGTACTTTAATAGGTGTTGATATTGACTTGTCACTTGTGTGAGGATGACATTCACTCTTAGGGGTGCCATAAACATACCTTAGGGGTGCCATTAGTCTCCCCTTAAAATATATCTAAAACAAATTTCTTAATATTTTTTTGTTTGATCATTATTTTTACATAAAATAGACCCATGTTTGAGTCTCGTCTATATATATATATATATATATATATATATATAATTATATATATAGAGAGAGAGAAAAGTTCAAATGCGTGTCGGTCTTAAACACTATATTCAGTTTTATTGGGTCTGAATATTTCTTTGATTATTCATTCTGAATATGACACGTGTCGCGATCTCATTTGTCCTCACGTTCACAACCAAATTTGAGTTCTCGTTTGAACCCGTCCCATATATATATATATTAAAATACAAGAGGTATATAAAAACAACAATTTTAACAGATAAGACTCAAACTTAGGCCTTTTATACAAAAGCAAGAACATTTATCATCCCACCATCAAAATTTTGTACTAACATTTCAATTTCAGAAACTATATGATGACATAAAACAAAACAACACAATGACATTTTTTTACAAACGTAATTTTTTCCTTACGACAGAACCATGAAACAGTATTCCATATAATCAAAATCTCTTATGTGGGTTCGCTCTGACCAATTGGCGGGTCCTAATTAAATTAACAAGTCCGATCCATATAATTGAATTAGAAACCCATCTTGTTAAAATTTACAACTACGAAAATCTAAGGGACCGTTTATCAAATTTTTACTCTGGTAAGTACTGATCGGTAAAATTCGAAATTTTACCTGGTAAGATTTTAGTTTACTAAAATGGTATCTTATGCAACAATTTACCCGGTAACCCCTAACCGTGGTTAAAGTCGTTGTCCTCACCTACCGGGTCCTCGATCTTTGCCTTTGTTTTGTTTTTTTTTTGAAAGTCAAGTTAACACACACACTTTTCCGGGTATCCGGGCTTCTGCTTAAGGGTGCCACCCGACGACTAATCCTCGTCGATCTTGGCCCAACCCATTAAGGGTATCACAAAGTGGCAGACCCAAGATCTGGATATCTCCACATAAGCACCACAGAGTTCGAACCCGGGTAGTCAGGGATACCATCCACTAACCCCCCAGGATGTTACCTTACCATTGGGCTAATAATGTTTTGATCTTTGTCTTTGTTTTTTTCAAATAATACTTTCAATCTTTACCATGTTCATCCGCTAAAGTAATGTAACTTGATAAACCCTGATAAACGTTTAATAAACTGCCCTAACTCGTTAAAATAGAATGAAAATATAATTATTTCACTCATAAGCTTCTTTTAAAAGTTTTTTTTCTTTTTTTATGCCCTAAAGTCGATGATCAAAATCTTATGGTGTTTTGTAGTGCCACGTGTAGGATTATCATTGATCATAAGCGTTTTTCCACACTCTTAGAAAGTAGTCTTTGTGTGGCCTAAAAAATCTGAAAGGATTGATAGATATTTTGGGGGAAGGTGTGATGGTCTGTTGCATAGACAGAAGGTCCACGTCGGCTGCCCAGCTGTCACCTGGGTTGGAATTATACCCTTGTCCACGTGGATCATCAATTGTGGTGTTTTATTATTGAGTTTATCTTCCTTTAGTCCACAAAGTGATCCGGGTTCAATCAAGATTGGACCGGGTCATGGGAAAACATCTGGCTCCGATTAAACTAAGGGCTCGTATGTTTGTAACCAACCATTAATATATTTTGTCATAGGGTAAAAAAATTACTACTATTGACGGTGTTTTGAGTTGTCACTATGATTTATTTTGTGTTACTGTCAGGGTTTTAAATAAAATGAGTGGTGTCTCGTAACGATGAGGTTAAAATTCAAGTCTTACATACCACAAAAAGGGTGCAACGGTTTTTAAAACGTGACAATAAAACAATGAATTTGTATGTCATATATATATATATGCATATATTATGATTGTACATTCTATTTATTATTCAAATAAGATAATGATACCAAAAGATTTAAATTCATATTAGAAGAAACCACTACAAGAAAAAGAGTTTTTAGAGAAGGAACTTTTAGAGAAGAATTTAAAAGCGTATCTAAAAGTAGTTTTTAGAGAAGAAATAACATGACAAAAGATAAAAATGTAACTAAATGTAAGAAGATTTTTAGAGAAGGATTTGGAACCAAATTATACCATTTAAAAGCCGTCTGTAAAGCTTTACATACGCTTTTTATAAAAAACGTCCCTAAAAGTCGAATTAGAAGCTTTAGCGACGCTTATTAAAACGTCTCTAAAGAGTAAAATATATTTTTATATATTTTTAAATAAATAAAAAATTTCAGTTACGGTTTTATAACATTTTAAAGCGTATCTGAAGGGTTGTTTTTTAAATATATCAAATTTATACAATAAAACATTACCAGAGATCAACGGAGAGTTACAAAGGAGCTCGATTTCCACGATCTCTTTCAATTAGGGTTCTACGAAAGTTGTGCGATTCTGATTTCTCTCTGATTTCGATCTTCAATTTCGATTATGGACTGCTGGTCTTCAATGGCGACTTCGAGTTCAGTTTGTCTTCATATCTTCGAGTTAGGGCTTGACCGCTTGAGGAATCTTCGAGTTACCGTCTTTGATGGCAACCTAGATGAACCGAACAGTTTTGTTCACTTTGATGAACCGAGCTTTTTCTGTGTCAATGTTGAAAAGAAGGAACATTGGATTGGGAGAAACGAGCGAAACTAGGGCGAAGGTTGTGGCACTGATGACGCAGCTCGAGGCGAAGAATCTAACTCCAGAACCGACTAAGTCTCTGCCTTTTCTCAATGGCAAATGGATGTTTAATGTGATTGCAATTAATTGATTTATTTGTTTATCGGACCTACTTGGATCACTCTGAAGATGTTTTTATTTCTTAGGTTTGTGATTTTTGATATTTACATTCCAAATTAGGGTTTATCACCTTAATTCTTGTGATGAATCTCATTTCGTTTCTTTATTTGGTCTTGGAGGCTGGTCGTTGGTTTGGCTTATCCTCTGTAAGTTTAATTCTTTCAACTCTTCAAAGCAATTAGTTTAGTTTTATTATACTTTAATGAGTGAATAATCAAATGTTTTTTGTTCCTTTCTCTCTAACAGATATGCCTCGATTAGGGCAATAGAGACTAAATCTCCTGTGAATAATCAGCAATGGCTTACATATTGGGTTTTGTATTAACTAACCTCCCTCTCTCTCTGTATATATATATATATATATATAACTTTTGAGCGATTTTGGTCTTTTTTGATTAATAATAGTTAGTTTTTGTCTTCTTGAGTGGTGACAATGTTGTAGACTTGTTTTGATGATATAAGTTATCAACTAATTATAGTTAATTTGTTGGTGATAACGTTAACAATACAAGTTGTTTGATGCTCTTTAATTAATTGTGTGGTCCTTGTAAACAACAATTGCTATTTAGATCTATTTCTAAGTTATTTAAGGTTCCAATTTTCTACTTTTCTTGGCCAATTTCCATTGTTCAACTTCCTTCTTTTACTTTCCCTCTTCTTTAATGAGTTGATCAGTGTGTTAATTTGTTTCCTTTGAATCTTACTTTGAAAGAAACCATTATTTATATATGATGTTTGGAATGATTTGAATTTTACATTGAAATAAACCATTTATATATATATATATATGCTCTATTAATAATACTGTGTTAAAAATTGTATTAATGGTTTTTATTTAAAATGGTTGTTACCTCTTCATTTGATCTGTTACTACTACATATATATATATATATATATATATATATATATATATATATATATAGAGGGAGGTTCAAATGAGAACTTGCATTTTTAAAGAACACTTAGAATACATATGATGTGGGTCCTAAATGTGTTACTTTGTTCCTTTAAATGAGGTGTGTTCTTGTATGATCCCTCCCCTATATATATATATATATATATATCTTTTTGTAATTTCAAATATCCGATTCAGATGGCAGGGGTTCCAGGAGTCACAGAAGCACTCTTTTTAGCCACACAGCTATCACAAGATAAAACTAACCTCACCGATGGTCACCAAAATGAGGACACTGCGATAATAAAGCCAATTCAAGAGGAATTCATTGAGGAAAGTGATGAGGTTGATGAAAGCAGTGACTTGGTATCTAAGGAGGTAAATGGAGATGAGGGTAAGGATGATCCAGATCCAACAAGTTGTTTTATGTGTGACAAAAAGAATAGAAGTATTGAAAAATATATGATTCATATGCACAAACATCATGGTTTCTTCATACCTGATATTGAGTACCTAAAAGATCCAATTGGCCTTTTTACTCATCTTGGACTTCAGGTAATATAATATATATACTACTTAATTGCAATCCTTCATTTTCTTTTTCAAAATTGTGAAGCAGCTTGTGATTGCTGATGACATAGGTGACACTATAAAATTTGGAACTTGTTAAATACTACATTTCTCATTCCTACAATTGGTACATGTTAATCTTTTAGAGAACTTTTTCTACACCTTTTCTACTGCACCGATTATGATATATCGGCTATTCTCATCCTCGTAATGAATATGCTTCACTTTGAGTGCTTTCTCGCGCAATTTGTTGAATGGCCAGCGAGTGAGGAGAGGCTCAGCGAAAATGTAGAGGCTATCCCACATCAAATCTTGTAGTAAAGGGTGTGGGTAGCATAGGTCCTCCCAAGACAATAATTTGCCTTAGGCAAACAATTAGGGAAGTGGGTAGCAAAGAATGTACAAGTCAATGAAGTAAAGCAAATAATTGACCTTTGCACACAAATGTCTTAAACTCTTCCAGTTGATTTCATTTTAGGGCTATAAATATAGTTCATCCTGAAGTTGTAAAACCAGAGGAGTGATTCGAACAACAAATCTTCTGACGTATAAGTATGACATTGGCATGTATACGAGCTGACAGTAACACCACATTTTTGCTGCATTTGGACGAAGGAGACTGTTAAAGTGTGAAGTTGCTTAATCAAGAATGTTGTTATGATATGCATCTTCTTTTTGGATTTTTTATTTGAATTTGGAGTTTTTATGGTTAGTTTGATTTTGAATGCTCTTTGATTCGGGCTTTTTGAGTTTTGACTTTGCTTTTTGATCATGGATAGACGCCATAGATGGGAACTTCCTGCTCATGCTTTCTAGGTACACATTTTCCCCAAATGTGTTGTTTGAATTGGGTTGGATTGTAGCTCTTTTAACCTATAGACATTTATAATGTGAATGATTTCTTTGTGATCAATCTCAACAAATTTTGCAGGTGCAAGAATTGTTGCAGCTTCAAAGGAATTTTGAGGTTATTGATATCAATGTCAACAAAATTGAGCTTGGTAAGTTATAAAATATTTAAATATTTTTCTGCTTACAAATGTGAATAAGAAAATAATAAGATTGAATAGTGGGTTTCGTATATTCCTTTGGTTTCAACAACAAAGAAATTTGGGGTGATAGTTTTGAATCCAAAAGATTACAAGAAACCGGTACAAGAAGCGACTACAAAGAGGACTAATGGAGGAGTTGACAAAAGTGTTGCATGCACCGAAATTGGAAAGTTTGTAGTATGAACTTGTATGGTCTTTAACGAATTTGGATGAATGTATGGGTTGAGCATTGAACATTAGGTTTTGTTCTGAAAATTTTGTATTTTTATATAAATATGAAATTTTATTGTTTTACAATTTTTCTGTTGTTTTTATGCGTCAATTTTATTTCTTCTTCTTCTTATTATTATTATATATACAAATATAGAGCTGAAATATGGACCAAAAAATATATAATAGACCCTTTAGAGAAGGATTTGATTTTATTAAAAGGGTAACTAAAAGATAGTTTTAGAGAAGGTTTTGGTCATGTGTAACTAAAGATGACCTTTAGAGAAGGTTTGTAAAGTGTAACTAAAGGGTAGTTTTAGATAAGGTTCTCTAAGATTGTCACTAAAGCCTACACCTTTAGAGAAGCTTTTTCAATACCTTCTCTAAAAATATCTTTTAGTTACGGTTGAAAACTGTCACCGATGCTAAAAAACGGTCACTATTACATACTTTTTGAGAAGCTTTTTGGAAAAAATGAACCAACCTTTGGAGAAGCTTTTAAAGTGTATCTAAAGCCTAAAAGAAGCTTCTCTAAAGGTTAACGTAAATGCACCCTCTGAAAACCCTCCCTAAAACTTTTAGCTACCGTCATATAGCGACGCTTTTTGACAGAAGTGAAAAGCTTCTCTAAAGCCTTTAGAGAAGCTTTTCTAACTATTAAATACAAAAGAAAACCTTCTCTAAAGGTCATTTTTCTTGTAGTGAACACACACACACACACACACATATATATATATATATATATTAATAGGGGCGGGTTCAAATGTATATATATATTAATAGGGGCGGGTTCAAATGAGAACTCAAATTTGGTTGTGAACGTGAGAACAAATGACAGTGCGACACGTGTCCCATTCAAAGAAATATTATAGTATATATTCAGTCTGAATATACCTTTGTATATTCAGACTGAATATATACTAGATTCAGTCTGAATATTTCTTTGTATATTCAGCCTGAATATTGGTTATTTTGACACGTGTCATGCTCTCATTTGTTCTCACGTTCACAACCAAATTTGAAACTTTCCTCTCTCTCTCTCTCTCTCTATATATATATATATATATATATATATATTTGGGTATATTAATATCAAGGTTTTACATGGCGTGAGACATGACTTGGCTGCGAGATCAAACCTTAAGTCTTACGAGTTACAACGAGGCCATGACGTTCAAGGCGCGGGTTAAGACGACAATTTTTTTATATATTATATATACATATGTCTATGTGAGCCAGTGTATTGAACAATAATGATTAAACAAATAAAATTTATATAAAACTACAAACAAAAGAAGAAACATGCATTCATAATTTAATATCAAATACACAAGGTTTACAAAAATGATGTAACACCCGTATTTTTATAAATATTGGAGTATTTTTTAAATGCATGAATGATATATGGATTCGGCATCGATTTTGGGAAACTATCGTTGGAGTCTGTTTATGTAATATCGGCTTGGTTCGGGTCGAAATGAGATTTAAAAATGTAGAAATTTGAGCCTTCAGGAGGTCCGGGAGACTTCCCGGGCAGCCTAAGTCGCGGGAAAGACCGCCCAAGTTACTGTGTTGGGTTGGAAATTAGTGTAGCTCACAAAATTGAAAAAATGACAGAGGCCACCTTTGAAGACACTTAAGTTGCTCCATAAGTAATCGGATGGCTTAGGGCGCATGGGAGAATGCGGACGACTTTAGCCAGGCTACTTCGTAAGTGGCCTGAGCGCCTGGAGCTTAAAAATCAACCAGATCAGCCCATTTCTCTCATTTTTCTATTTCTTCTCAAATTTATCATCTTGGGTCCGAATTTGGTTACGTTTGGGAGTATTTTGAAGCTTCTTAGAGAAGATCTAACCTAAGGATTTCAAGATATATTGTTGAGATCTTCATGTTCTTGTTAAGGTAAGATTTTGGGAGTTTTGCAATATTTAGGGTTTGGTTCATGGACCTATAATTTGGGATTATTTCTGGTGTATTTTGGACTTGTTGTGATTTAGATGAAAGTTCTAGTGTTGAATTTTGATGGATATAAAGTCTTCATCAAGGGAGCTCAAGTTTGGAGTAAAACCTAGATTTAACCCAAATCTAGCAAGATAAGTTCAAGTGTGAAAACGATGTACATGCCAAAATTGTCCATTTTGAAGTATTAACATGTTTTACTTGCTAATTATCAAATGTGTGAGAATTTTGATAAAATACGTATTATTTGGTATAAATGGTTTTATAAATCTTGTAAAATATTTATGTTGGTTCCTTGATATTTTGGATAAATAAAACATAAATATGAATTGTTTAGATGTTTTATTTTATAAATGAAGATTATGGGGTATCTTGCATTTTTAGAGCATTTGATTTATAAACCGTTGGAATTACATGTTAATGCATTATGAGACATTATGGAAATATATGAATATGATTTATTTGGAAAATGATTTGTCTCAACCAATGTTTTAAGTAATCGCATAAGTCTTGAGTTATTATGCTTTAACCCGGCTTTTGACTAAAATTAGTCTTGAGGACACTTGTCCGAATTAAATTGATATACATCGAGCTTTTGGGGTTATACGCAATTATGGAATAATTATATGATATTTTACATGCTTTGAGTGCGTTGGTCCTTCTTGTTGAAGTCATGTAAATTAGACTGAGTTGCATTTGGATTCATAGGCACATGAGTCAGTCTCTTGGTTATTGAAAGACTTTCGAGTCCCTCATTTGAGGCCATAAGTCGTTTGGGCTTTTAGTAGTCGGTATTACAGAGATAGACCCGAGTGGAAATGCCTCTGCTACGGTGGGTTTTACAGAGATGGACCCAAATGGGAACGCCTCTGGACCCCGGGTATTACAATGATGTAACTCGTTGGAATATGCTGTCGGGACCTATGTTTAGAGGTTGGTGCCTCATATAGTTGACACAGGTATTCTGGGAATGAACTCATTTAGAGTCGGGTCCCATTATCATTGGTTCCTAGTATGAGTATATAGTATTTAAGTAGGTCTAGGATCGGGGTATTTCGGAGATGAATCCGTATGGATCGGGTTCCGGGACCTTAGGTATTACCGTGGTACTCGTTGAGGGGTCATACACCGGGACCATGACTTAGGGAGCTACTTAGAAACGTTGAAAATATGGTTTACTTTGTGTTACGCCAGTGTCGACGGAAAGGGGTCTCCCCCATCACCAAAATGTGTTGTTTTGGGTATAGAGTCGTATCCATTATTTTGGGTGATGTATTTAGAGCATAAAGTATTATTCATAAGTTATATTATTATTGGATCATTGAGACTTAATCATATTTTGGTATTCTAGAAAATGGAGCTTTGTCCATATTTGATATTTGAAGCATTTAAATTTATCACGTTTTGGGTGAGTATCGAGTGTAGAAATTCGTTTTGAACGGGTATTTCGATTTAAAGCTTTCGTTACTAACGATATTTTGGTCTAAATCTTTTATTATAAAAAATGAGGAATTTGGAAAAGACGTCGCTTTTATCATGAAGACATTCTATTTGAGGAATTATTATTTTATCAAACAATCTTTCGATTTCAACCGATTATAATCATGTTATAAACTATTGAGCTCACTAGCCGTTAAGCCCAATCTTTTTCCTTTGTCGGCATGTGCATCAGGTTATTGTTGGGGTTGGTATTAGCGGCACGTGTAGACTTGAGTGCTAGGAAGTGGCATGTTAAAGATCTAGCTCTTTGTGACGCAATATGCATTCGGAGATAGCGACTCTTTTGGGTTTAGTAACACCCGACCATAATTATGTCTTAGTAAAAAAAACTTGGCCTATCTTTTGTCGAGGTTTATTTAGAATATTTATTCGAGGCAATTCTAGTTTTGATTTATAAGAGAAAGATTTATTTCTTATTTATTGTATTGATGAAAATTTTAAATTAGTCGATCTTTCTAAATTTGAGGGTGTTATAAATGATATCAAGAGATCATAACAAAAAAATGTTTTATTAATTATTTCATAATCCATATATGATATATCTCTAATCTAATATTCTAATATCATATGCCAAAAACATATTAGAGTGAATTAGATTATATGTATCTGTAACACCCTCATTTTCACAATGAGTTGTTCTACATTATTCTCATTAAATAAAAATAAATAACCCAAAAATAACGGCTAATAAAGCGCTATTACAACGGAGTCTTACAAAATATAAATGAAACTAATAACCGAACGCTAACCCGTCCCATACCGGGTTATGTTACAAAATATGTTCAAACATAAAGTCTAACCAACCTAAAATCTGATACTTACTCAATAGAAATATAACTTACTAAGCATGACCCTTGCCCTTATCCACCATTGTAGTTCTTGCCCCTGAGATACATACTAATAGTCAGCTTTACCAAGCTTAGTGAGTTCATGGTTTTCATGCACAAATTAGACATATCCTGTTGGGTCACCGATGATTTGGTGATGAACCACCTTCCTTTATATGAATGAATTTTTACAGGTTCTTTTGAAGGTCTGAAATATGCTTCAAGTATTGAAGAGTCAAAGACTATTCAATCAAGGGGTTGTACATCAAAAAGTGGAATTTTGGATGTATCAACCAACTTCAATATTCAGACCATCTTGCCAAGTCAAGATTGGGTCACCAATATAGTGGGTCACCGATGGTACACTCAAAAGTCATCAAAAGTACTAAGGACATCAAATAAGATGAGGTCATCAAGTTTGATGTCATGGTCACCGACACTATGATCTTGGTCACCGAAATTGCAGGTATATTTTCTAAGGCTGTGATATCAACTCACAATGGTATACACTTTTGTCACTTAGTGAAAGAAGAAGTTATCAAGCAAAGTGTACACTTATCAACTCCAGCCTTATAAGGTATCCACCGATGTGATACATAGTGAGATGTATCACTTAGCAATTTCAAAGAGATAAGTTCTTGACTCACATCAATTGCAAGACACGTGAGCCAGCAAGAACTTGGGCACCAAGCCTTAATTAAAGACATTCTCTTTTATTCTTATAAAAGGAATATTTGTCTTTTAGCTAAAAGGCTTGATGGGACTTCACAGAGCATGAAGAAAAGAAGATAAAGTTATCCGACATTACGTGCTACAAGGAATGGTTCATCCATTATTCTAGTACAAAGGAAGTGGTCTCTTCCTTTGTCCATCGTATAATCTTCCGGCTAATGAAACCTTGATACCGTCCACTTGCATCCCATGCATGGACACTATAAAAGGAGATGAAGTCCTTCCCGTAAATCTCACGCTTTCAACAAATCTTCGAGTGATTATTTGTTTGAGCGTGGCAAAGCCGTGTGCTATAACGATATTGTTTTAACTTGCTTAGTGTAATAGTTAATTATCGTTATCCGTGTGTTTAGTTTGATAGAATAGTACGCTGTTCTTTTCCGCATCAAACTATTCGTGTGTAAATTTTTAATATTTATATTAAAAAATATAAAAAGAGTATATTCTGTGTGTTTTATATTCAACCCCCCTTCTACAAAACCCTCTCTTAGTTAGCCATCTCTCTTTGGGGACTAACAATTGGTATCAGAGCAGTTGGTTTAATCTCATAAACCGGATCTGTGCTGGCTACTACCTCAAATGTTGATGGTACCTTGCGGACCTCTTCCCGATAATACATATGATTTAGGATCTTTGGCTAAACCCCCAAGATTCAACCCAAACAACTTTGGGTTATGGAAAAATCGCATGTTATTATTCTTGGAAGGGATCGATTGCAGTATCCCAACATTCTCGGTGAGGGACCTATTATTCCTAAAATATGGGCTCGCTTTGGCCCTCAAAAGGACGCTGAAAGAAAGGACATAGAGTCAGATGACGAAAGAAGTGAAAAAAACTGGTAGATATATCATCAAACCTTCTAACAAATTTAGTGAAGATGATAAACGCCTAGTCGCTTTAGATACTAAAGTCAAATCGCTCTTCTTGTTTCCCTTCCCCGATGATGTGTATCATTCTCTTCTTAAACCTTCCCACCGCTAAAGAGATGTGGGATACTTTGAGTGTCTTATATGAAGGCACCAAAGAAGTAAAGAAATCTAACAGGATCTGTCTTGTTAGAAAGTATGAACTCTTCTCCCATGAAAAGGGAGAATCTCTTTCTACCTACTTTAATCGTTTTAACTGTCTTCTCAACGATCTCAAAGTTCTTGGCCGAGTTTATGATAATGAAGAAGTTCTCTGCAAGTTCATGGATTGTCTTCAGTTTACGGGAAACTATCTCGTACTTGCATCAAGCAAACCAAGGACTTAGAAATAATGCCTTTAACGCTCTCTATGGAACTCTTCTTCACTATGAACAAACTAAGAACCAGAGAAAGTCTCTTATAAAGGATATCAAATCCTCCTCTATTGCTTTGATAAGTGATTCAAAACCTTCTTCTTGTATTCCTAGAATCACCTATCCTTCTTCTAATTCTGAAAAAGATATTAAGAAAGACTCTTCTCATCCGTCGGATGCATACTATAGTCTTTGCCGATGATGAAGAAGAAGAATCAGCCATTGACATACTTTCTGATAGTATGGCAATGCTTGCTGGAAACCTTAAGAACAAAAAATTTTCTTCAAACCGCTCCAAATTTAATAGAAAACCTTTTTCTCAAAAATCCTCTTCTGATAAAGCAAATGAAGAATGCTTCAATTGTGGAAAGAAAGGTCATTTTGCTTACGAATGCAGATCAAAAGCTTCTTCTTCTAAACCTTCTTCTTCTTATGGCCATGACTTCTCAAAATCAGCTTCTAGGAAGCATGAAGAGAGAAATAGCCAATCCTCTAAAGAAAATTCTGAATCAAAAGAAGCCTCAAGGTACAAGAAATACAAAGCCAAATACAAGAGAGAAAAGGAGAGAAACCAAGGTAAAAATAAAACCTTAGTTCCGAGGCTCATTGTTGGGAAGATGAGCAAACCTGCGAGAGTGAGAGTGAGTATGTCACTAAGTTGCCTCATGGCCAAAATTGATGGGATAGAAGACATGGAGAAATCACTCTACACCACTCTTGTATCTGCTGAGGGATCCACTTCAGGGACAAAACCTCAGGTACATCCTTTTACCTTTCTCTCTGATGATCAAAAGGCTGATGCCTTTGATTCTTTAACTCGTTGACTTCGTGACTTAAAGATTCAAAAGAAAAAGGTGATATGCACATAAAATGTCTAAATGATCAACTCCTCTCTTGCTTTTCAAAACTAAAAGATTTTGACAAAATGAAAATGATCCGGAAAACCTTCGGTACTTAAACGACGGTCTTTCGAGGAAAAATCAAAGATTTCTTCCACTCTTGAAAAGGAACAAGAGGTTCTGTCTAAATGGACTAAATCCTCTAAGAATCTAGAAAGGATCCTTCAAGATCAAATCACCGGCAAGGATAAGTACCGGCCTTGGTTATGGAAAAGATGTTCCTCAACCTCTTGACCTTCCACTCCCTTCCTCTTCTCGAGTGTCAAGGTTTTCCCCGCTCGGTTTCCTTTCCGATGACGATGATGATCTCTTCGGTTACTCATCCGAGGATTCTACCTCCGTTCACTCTATAGATCTACTTGACATGCTCAAAGTAGAATGCGGTTCCAAAAGTTTGGAGTCTTTGTTAAAGCTAAAGAAATCTCTTCCGAGTCTTCAAAGGTTTCAACTTTTCCAAGCTCTTCTTCTTCTCCCAAACCTATCCAAAGACTTTTAAATTCCTTAAGTACGCATGAGTCAAGGTACTCCCGGGAGCCTTTCCGTAGTTGCCGAGTATCCTTCTTCAAAAAGATTTTCTCCTCGAAAAGAAAAATTTTTCTAAATCAAATTTTTCATCTAAAAGGAAATCTCAAATAGCTACCGACTTTATTCCTCGGTCAAGAAACTTGAAGAAATCAAGAAACCACGGTAAAGGTATTCTTGGACCAAGACCGAGCGTTGGACACCCCTCTTCTTCTCATTCCTCAACCTCTGTCCAAAGTTTAGATGATAGGGATTTTAAAAAGGTCTTTCCTTTAAAGAAGTGCTATAACTGTGGCAACACTCTTCATCTTGCTAAAAATTGCCCAATAGACTTGGCTCCTTGCAAATCTAAAATGCCTTCTAATCCCAAAGGACCCACCTCAAAATGGGTACCAAAAGTCTAAATTTGTTTCTGGGTGCAGGTACCAAATAAAGATCATATATGGTACATGGATAGTGGATGTTCAAGACACATGACCGGAAACAAACTTCTTCTCTCTAACTTCTCAAAAGAAAAGGGACCCACTGTTTCCTTTGGAGGAAATGGAAAAGGGGTCACCAAAGGATATGGTACCATTTCAAATGGAACCATCACTTTCTCCGAGTAGCTCATGTTGAAGGGCTAATGTACAATCTTCTAAGCATCAGCCAAATATGTGATTTGGGCTATAAGGTCATGTTTCAGCTGTGTGTGTGCTTGGTCTTTGATGTACAGAACAAGATTGTACTAGCAGGAACCCGACTGAATGACGTGTACATAATCAACATGAAGGAAAGTGCAATAGGAGAAGCTGTGTGTCTCCTCTCTCAAGAACTAGCCAAACAAAGTTGGCTGTGGCATAAAAGGTTCTCTCATCTAAACTTTAAAACCTTGAACAAACTCTCCAACAAGGAGCCGGTTGTTGGAATGCCAAAAATAGCTTTTGAAAAAGAAAAGGCTGTGTGGGGCATGTGAAAAAGGAAAACTCACCGAACTTCCTTTAAAACAAAACAATGCTCTTCTATCTCTCAACCTCTTCAAATGCTTCACATGGATCTATGCGGTCCGGTCGGTACACCCGATGCGGGTGGTAAAAAGTATATGCTAGTAATCGTCGATGAATTCTCTAGATATACTTGGGTGTTCTTTTCCGAAACACAAGAGTGATCTTTCTTGAAGAAATCATCGGGTTTACAAGAAAGATTGAAAATTTGAATGGTAAACCGGTGAAGTCCTTCGAAGTGATAATGGCACCGAATTCAAGAATGCTTTGCTCCGGAAGATTTCTTTGACCTAAAAGGAATCTCTCGTAACTTCTCTCGCCGTACGCACTCCTCAAAAAATGGTATTGTTGAGAGAAAGAATAGAACACTATGTGAAGGCGCAAGGTCTATGCTTTGAGTGAATCCAAGTTGCCAACCTATTTTTGGGCGAAGCGATTAACACTGCATGCTTTACTCAAAATAGGTCTATCATAGTCAAAAGGCATGACAAGACCCCATATGAAGTTTTCCATGGAAGAAAACCTACAGTTGACTTCTTCCATGTGTTTGGCTGTGCTTGTCACATGCTAAATGACGAGGAACAACTTGGAAAGTTTGATCCAAAGTACGATGATGGAATTTTCATGGGCTATTCTCTCTCCTCAAGAGCCTTTAGAATCTTCAATCTAAGAAGACAATGCATAGATGAATCCATGCATGTAAAGTTTGATGAGTTTGAAACTTCTTCATTATCTTGTGATGAAGAAGAATTAAACCTATGGATAAATTCATGTGTTGGTGAAATTCCATCCTCCTATCAAACCAATCCTCCATATAGCAACCCTTCTCAGCCTTCCATAAACACTACCTTACCTTCTGAACCTTCTCTTTCTTCTCCATCTCCTGAAACTAACTCTTTAGAAGACCTTACCCACCAAAACACTATATCTCCCTTAAACCCTTCTTCACCATCCCAAATTCCTACCTCATCCTCTTCTCTACCTCCCTCCTTACCTCCTGCACTAAAGTGGACCATGGATCATCCAATAGATCAAATCATAGGTGATCCACAAGTTGGTGTAAAAACCAGAAGAGGCATAAGCAATCTATGCTTATATGTCAACTTTGTTTCCATTGTTGAGCCTAAGCTGATAAATGAAGCCCTAGCTGATCCTAGCTGGGTAATTGCCATGCAAGAAGAGCTCTCACAATTTGAGAGAAACAAAGTCTGGAAGTTAGTTCCTCGTCCATCCAACAAAACAATTATTGGAACAAAATGGGTGTTTCGAAACAAGATGGACGAAAAAGGAACTGTCATAAGGAACAAGGCAAGGTTGGTTGCTCAAGGATATCGGCAAGAGGAAGGAATTGATTATGATGAAACCTTTGCTCCTGTTGCCAGATTGGAAGCTATCCGAATATTTCTTGCCCATGCAGCTTACAAGAATTTTCGGGTATTCCAAATGGATGTCAAAAGTGCCTTCCTGAATGGTGAATTAGCTGAAGAAGTGTATGTGAAGCAACCTCCTGGGTTTGAAGATCCAGTCCATCCATATCATGTATATAGGCTGGATAAAGCTCTATATGGACTGAAGCAAGCTCCACGTGCCTGGTATGACACTCTCTCAGAATATCTACTTAGAAATAAGTACATACGAGGCAAGGTTGACAACACTCTCTTCTTCAAGAAATCACAAGGTAATATCATTCTTGTTCAAATCTATGTAGATGATATTATTTTTGGAGCCACCGATGAATCCTTGTGTGATGAGTTTAGCTCCCTCATGCAAAAAGAATATGAAATGAGCATGATGGGGGAGTTAACTTTCTTTCTTGGTTTGCAAGTAAAACAGTCTCCAGAAGGTATTTTCATAAATCAAAGTAAATACATTAAAGACCTTCTGAAAAAGTTTCAATTTGATACTTGCTCTACCATGAAAACTCCTATGGCTCCTCCTCTTAAACTCTCTTCTGATCCTGATGGCATTTCTGTAAATATTACAAATTATAGAGCCATGATAAGATCCCTTCTTTATCTAACTGCAAGTAGACCTGACATTATGTTTGCTACTTGTCTATGTGCCCGATACCAAGCAAATCCTAAAGAATCACACCTAGCTGTTGTGAAAAGGATTTTCAGGTATCTGAAAGGTACCATAAATCTGGGTCTTTGGTATCCCAAAGACTCAGGTTTCGATCTCATCGGGTACTCTGATTCTGATTTTGCAGGTTCAAAAATAGACAGAAAGAGTACAACTGGAAGTTGTCGATTACTTGGTGGAAAGCTTGTGAAATTTGGTCAAGTAAGAAACAACATTCGGTGTCTACATCTACTGCTGAAGCAGAAATATGTGGCTGCTGGAAGTTGTTGTGCACAAATATTGTGGATGAAAAATCATTTGTGTGATTACAATCAGATTTTCTCAAAGATCCCAATAATGTGTGACAACTCAAGTGCAATAGCCATTGCCAACAACCCTGTGCTTCATTCAAGATCCAAGCACATTGATATTAGGTATCACTTTATAAGAGATCATGTCTCTAAAGGTGATGTGGAGTTACATTTCATTCCCACCGACTATCAACTAGCTGATCTGTTCACAAAGCCTCTTGATGAAGCAAGGTTCAAGTTTCTCATCGGTGAATTAGGTATGATAAACATAGACTAATATATTTTATAATTTTATATAAATATATGTTTTATATATATATATTCTATATATATATATATTATATACATTTATATAATTTATAACTTATATATTATATATGTTATATATATACAAATAATTAAAAATATATATATATATATATATAATATGTCAGTGACTGGGTCACCGACAAGCTCTCCTCTCTCTCTCCCAAAATACCTCCTTCACCTCTCTCAAAACCTTAAAAACATACACCTCCACCAAGCCACCAAGTCACCACAAGCCACCCTAACCATCATAGCACCCACCGATGGTCGCCGTCCACCCACCGACACCAACACCACAAGCCACCGACATCTTCATTCCATCAAGCCACCGACGTTGCCACTAAGCCTCGTCATCCACCGACGGTCACACACACAAACCGATCTCTCTATCTCACCGATCTCTCTCTCTCACACACACACACCGAAGCCACCGATCTCTTTCTCTCACCGAAGCCACCGATCTCTCTCACACACACACACCCACCGACGATCGCAACCATCTCTCTCACTCACCGACGTCACCTCATAAACCCAAAGAACACTTAGCCACTCCCAGCTCCTCCATGCCCTCTCAAAAGGACATGGTTGTACAAAGGGATATCCCTATTATACCTTCATCAATTTTTTCCTTAGACTTGGAGTCTCCCATCCAAGGTGTCTCTTCAACCACCAAAGCCTCAACCATCCGCTCCCATGTCTTCTCAACGGGGAGATGATCTTATCAAGGCTTTCACCGGTTTTCACTCGTGCTACTATCCACCGGAGTGGAAGTTACGAAAGATCATGCAACTAAGGAAATGGAAAGAATGGCCTTTCTTTCTACTACTCTTAGATCTAGCATTGAAGAGTTGTCGGTGAGTCACCCAATTCTCATGACATGCTTAGATCTCCTACACTTGGATGTCTTTGGTCTTCGTGAAAGGGCTTCTCTCAAGCCAAGATTCTCGTGCTTTCTTCTATCGTAGAACTTCGAAGTGCCTGCTGCTCGGCAAAAGCCACCGATATTGCTTCTATCCTTGTCAATCGTAAAGAAATTTTTGGAATCTCTTGCAACTCTTGATACAAAGTTGACAAGATACCAACTTCTTCTCCAACGGTTGAACTTGATGTTGGTGATTCCTTCTTTTAGGATAAGGATAGATTTGTTCTTCAAAGGGTTGAACGGGTTGATGCTGTGGGTTCTGTTGTTGAAAGAATCAAGATCTTTCTCTTCAGTGGGTTTCAAGGGTTCAACCACTGAGGGGGAGAAAAACAAGAAAGTACAAGAAAGTTGTTGCTGCTTTTCCATCTCCAGCCACATATGTGACTCCATCCACCTATGTGACTCCAGCCACCTATGTGACTCCAGCCACCTATGTGACTCCATCCACCTATGTGACTCCATCCACCTATGTGACTCCATCCATGTGACTCTATCCATCGATGTTCTACCGCTCTTCCATCCACCGATATTCCGGTGCTCTCCCATCCACCGATGTTCTAGCCGCTCCCTCCATCCACCGATGTTGCGGTACGACCACCGATGCCGCAACTACGACCACCGATGCGGCTACGACCACCGATGTTGCAGCCACCGATCCAGCAGCTACAACCACCGATGCTGTAGCCACCGATGCTGCAGCCACCGATGCTGCAGCCACAGCCACCGATGATGTAACCAAATCCTAGGTCACCAAGATAACTGAAGCAACAATTGAGGAGGAGGGAGTCAGTGCCGAACCTCGAGTTTGATCAAAGAAATGTGCTCAAAATAGCTCAAGAAGAGGCTACTAAATTCACAGGCGCCTATACTCAGGGGGAGAAGTCTAGTGTCTGACTGGATGAAGATGTCAACATTGATGTTAGCTCTGAGGTGGATAAACAAAAAGACAAAGGCAAGAAAAAGTCTATGTGAAACAATCTCATGGTTAGAAGACCCCACTCATTCTGACTTTCAACTTACCGATCTATGCACAAAATCATTGGATGAAGTCAATCAAATTCTCGATCGGAAAACTAGGTATGTCACTCCTTCAATCTCTAAATTTTAAAAAAAAAATTTAAAAAAAAAAAAAAAAAAAAAAAAAAAAATAAAAAATTAAAAAAAAAAAAAAAAAAAAAATTTTTGCTGACGTCAGCCACCGACATGCTGACGTCAGCCACCGACATTGTTGTCACCGACAAAAAAAAAAAAAAAAAAAAAAAATTAATTTTTTTTTTCAAATGCTGACGTCAGCCACCGACATGCTGACGTCAGCCACCGATGTTGTTGCTGTTGTCACCGACGAAAAAAAAAAATAAAAAAAAAAATAAAAAAAAAAATAAAAAAAAATAAAAAAATTTTGGTACTCTCCTAAATTTTCGGTAACTCCCAAAATTCATACTCTGAATTTTGACTCCCCGATTTTAGACAACTAACATCCCTCCAAAATTTCATTTTTTGAAATTTTATTTATCTCCCTATCTCAGAGTTTGGACAGTTAAAATTCCTAAATTTCTCCTCAGATATACTTTTCCCTATATATCTTTGTCAAAATATTTCTCCGAATTCTCTTGCTGTTAAAATTCTCTCTAATTTCTGTCATGATAAAATTCCCTCCAATAATTTTGTCAAACTACTCTTTGAATTCTGTCTGTCAAAATACCCACCTATCTTTGACTGTCAAAACAGCTCCTGATTGTTGACTGTCAAGATGTCCATCTATTGACTGTCAAAATTCTTCAATCCTCTCTTTCAAAAATCTCCAAAGTCTCTGATGTTTCTCTCTCTATTTTTGGATACTTAATATTCTTCACTCTTTATTCTCTCTGATCTCATGAGCATAAAATTCCACAAATTTTGCTCACAAACTTCTCTCTCCGACATATGGACATGGTGAAGAAGAAAAAGAAATCTAAGGTCTATAAATCTTCTACCATTTCCACCTCCGCGCCGATTTTCTACGGCTACGATACCGAAAAAGCCTTCGGTATCTACCCAAGCCAATATCCTTTTTAAGAAGCGGAGGAGTTCCAAAAGCCCCCCAAGTTCTCCTCAAAGAGACTTAGGGAACCTCAAGGGTCAAATACTCACAAGCCACTCACCGATTCCCAAAAATTGGTGAGTGTTGAAATTCTTCCTCTTGGACCCAGGGAATCCTTTAAAAACTCACTTAGCTCCTTCATGCCCTCTTAAAAGGACCTGATTGTATTTTCGGGGACCCTCACTAAACCCTTCTCAACATTCTCTTTGGTTGATAAGGATGACTTGGAACCTTCCCAATCCAAGGACTATTTTTGTCACTTCACAGCCTTGCACCCAAGATCTATGATCTTGATGACCTTGCACATCTCTATGAAGATTCGACGAAACCGGTCGAATCGGAGGGACTCCCATTTTTCTTGTTCACCAATATCTCCTTCCGGCGTAAATGTTTCCACCTAGTGAACTCTCCGATATATGGGTTTGAGAAATAAAAATAAAAATAATTTTTTATTTTTATTTCGATAGCTTATTTATCCCTACGGTGGACTCCCCAAATTTGTTCCACCTTCTCACCTCATTTACTCATCTTCTCCCCTCGGCCGCCGAGGGGAGAAAATTCAAAGTTCCCGATAAAGGCTAAATCAACGGTGAGAGGAGAAAAGAAATCTTCTCAAGAAATCAACTAAGGCTAAAGTATTGTAAGCTGAGAAGGAGAAGAAGAAATCCTTCTCATGCAGCTGAGAGGAGAAAAGAAATCTTCTCAAGAAATCTACTAAGGCTAAAGTATTATAAGCTGAGGAGGAAAATGAGAAATCAACGAGAGAAGAAGAAATTTTCTCAAAAAGGGATTTAAGTTGAAAGGGAAGAAATCTTCTAAGTGATAAGATATCGGTGAGGGGAGCATCTAAGTGATTCTAAGAAGAATGAGTCGAAAGCAATAGTTGAGGGGGAGAAAATCAAAGACAGACAAAATGTTAACCCCGATGCAGACTGAATTCTTCTCTCTCCCATTTCACAAGGAAGCATTCATGATATCTCAAATTTTTGATCTATCAAATCCAACCTTGCTAGTTCAATTAGCAACAACCATCATCACTGCTCCAGAATATGCAAAGATGAAGGAATTCTCCACAATTTAATCTTCAATGAACTCAAGAGTAGAGATCTTTGCAACAATTCCCTTCAAGTACCCAGATGCTTGGTATATATGTAAATTTATTTAAATTTTTTTTCATATGTTGGACATAATTTTTTTTTCATACATACTGTACATACTCAGTTAAAAAAAAAAATCAAAAAAAAAAAAAATCAAAAAAAAAAAATCTGAGTCAAAAGAACCCAAAAGAAAAATAGAAAGGGTCAAAAAGAATTCTTTTCTAACCTACAGGTATCATCATCAAATAGGGGGAGATTGTTGGGTCACCGATGATTTGGTGATGAACCACCTTCCTTTATATGAATGAATTTTTACAGGTTCTTTTGAAGGTCTGAAATATGCTTCAAGTATTGAAGAGTCAAAGACTATTCAATCAAGGGGTTGTACATCAAAAAGTGGAATTTTGGATGTATCAACCAACTTCAATATTCAGACCATCTTGCCAAGTCAAGATTGGGTCACCAATATAGTGGGTCACCGATGGTACACTCAAAAGTCATCAAAAGTACTAAGGACATCAAATAAGATGAGGTCATCAAGTTTGATGTCATGGTCACCGACACTATGATCTTGGTCACCGAAATTGCAGGTATATTTTCTAAGGCTGTGATATCAACTCACAATGGTATACACTTTTGTCACTTAGTGAAAGAAGAAGTTATCAAGCAAAGTGTACACTTATCAACTCCAGCCTTATAAGGTATCCACCGATGTGATACATAGTGAGATGTATCACTTAGCAATTTCAAAGAGATAAGTTCTTGACTCACATCAATTGCAAGACACGTGAGCCAGCAAGAACTTGGGCACCAAGCCTTAATTAAAGACATTCTCTTTTATTCTTATAAAAGGAATATTTGTCTTTTAGCTAAAAGGCTTGATGGGACTTCACAGAGCATGAAGAAAAGAAGATAAAGTTATCTGACATTACGTGCTACAAGGAATGGTTCATCCATTATTCTAGTACAAAGGAAGTGGTCTCTTCCTTTGTCCATCAGATAATCTTCCAGCTAATGAAACCTTGACAGCTGTCCACTTGCATCCCATGCATGGACACTATAAAAGGAGATGAAGTCCTTCCCAGAAATCTCACGCTTTCAACAAATCTTCAGAGTGATTATTTGTTTGACTGTGGCAAAGCTGTGTGCTATAACAGTATTGTTTTAACTTGCTTAGTGTAATAGTTAATTACTGTTATCTGTGTGTTTAGTTTGATAGAATAGTCTGCCTGTTCTTTTCCGCATCAAACTATCTGTGTGTAAATTTTTAATATTTATATTAAAAAATTTAAAAAGAGTATATTCTGTGTGTTTTATATTCAACCCCCCCTTCTACAAAACCCTCTCTTAGTTAGCCATCTCTCTTTGGGGACTAACATATCCCATAATGCATACCAATAAACAAAATACACAAATAACATGCATATCTATTTTCCAAAAGCACCTTTGAAATAATTTCAAAATATCATAAACTGTCACTTCGGGTAAAGGTCATATTGTCATTGGCTTTCCTTGGGTTATACGGCTCTCCCTCGTCTGATCACCCATCCCTAGGATGTGACTTCTTTTTGACATTGCGGCCCAAAATCCCATACCTGATTGAGCCCATCATAAAACAATAACCCATTTTTTTAACGGCAATAACACACATAGGTTCCCGGGGTATCCGGGATCCATCAAGCATCCGACTAATCTGGGATATCGCCACATGCAGCCGCAGGGATTTGAACCCGGATAGTCAGGAATACTATTCATTGACCCCCCGAGGATGTTACCTTACCATTGGGTTAGACATGTTTTGATAACAATAACCCCTTTATAGCATGCTATATAATGTTTGAAAAATAGTAAACAAATAACATGCAACCCACGTAATAAAATTACATACATGCATTAAATGTCCATAAGCATGTACGTAAAAATAATACTATGCATAACATATATCCCAAGTAATTCTCATGCTCAAATAACTTTATACATAAACATGCATCCCAGTTAAAGTCTCATTAAAACTCACCTGTACGTCTAGATCAACTAATGATGGCTTCTGATTCGTGACCTACAACTTGTGCACCATGATATCCAATCTATGACCTAATTTGCCCAAAAGTTAACAAAGTCAACCATATTCAATAACGAATCCTACATAGAGTTGAACTGCAACTATAAATCTCCTAATTTATCTTATAACGTCCCAAGTATGTCAATTTATCCTTCAATAATGTTATAAATTCTCTGCTTCAAATAAAAGTGTCTTCATAATTATGAAACTCAATTACGACACTTTACTTCAATTATTAACCCATATAAACTAATTTAAACGGTCTAGTAAAATACCCATCAAGAATTAAAATACCCATCAAGAATTAAGTAATTAACTAATACTGGTTTCTAAATTATATCAATATATGAATTACAACTTAATATATTAAATAAAAATAGAAACAACTTAATTAATTATTTCTAATATAAATAAGTCTTCAAATCAATTTAATTGCTTGGGCCTCCATGTCGGCTACAACCGAAAAGCCTAATCGGCTAAGCCCATCCACCAATTGAATAGGAGGGTCGATTTCGGTCGAAATTGTTCATTTACACATCGTCTTTCACCGTTATTTCTGTACTACACTTTTGCCAACATTTATACTTACCCAATGGATTAAGGATCACCCTAAACAATTCCACTTTAGAGCTCGGATTTCACATTTAAAAATCTGTTTTCCCTTGAAACGAGTTTATACTTTCTACTGTCAAATCGACTTGCTTTTGGATGGTTTTCCATCGTTTATTTTTCATACTATCATAAGCTCAGTTAACGACAATTTATATCATGATTTACACCCTTAAAACTTAATAAGCAACTCGAAGTTCGAGTTTTACACAATCTCGTCATCGAGACCGCAACCACAACGACGTTTTGCTCGAAACGCACGACATGCAGCCATTATTGCACTTCGACAAAAATGATTTTACAGGTGGTCTAAAATAATAAAGCATTCTAAAAGAATACTTTATAGGACCAACATTTATAAGACCAAACCATAAAGTGTCCTATCTAAAAGCGTTACAATAGGTTTATAGAATGCTTTTAAGTGTTTTCAAAAAAAAATTTATGACGCTTTTAAAATTAAGTGTTCTGTTATCTATTTTATAGGACATTTTTCAAAAGTGTCGTATAAAATAGCTAATAAGTCACTTTATTGTAAAAGCGTCGTAAAAACTTTTTGAAACGCTTAAAAACATCCTATAAACCTATTTTATCGCTTTTAGATATGACAGTTTTTGGTTTGGTCGTATAAACATTGTGTCATATAAAGTATTATTTTAGGACGTCTTTTAATTTTAGACGTCCAATAAAATCATTTTTGTTGTAATGTTGGCTCTCCAAACTCAAACCATTCTAAAGGTAATCAAATAACGAAATCAACCATATAAAACACATCGATTTTATTTAAAAAATATACCTTCAATCATGTTTTTGGTTCGAAGAAATCATAACCCCTTTGGAATCATGATTTCTCAAAACCTCCCAAAAAGATTTTTCTTCCTATATAAAATCGGACCAAATAGATCAAGCCCTTACAAAACCCAAAGTGATTGAATACCTTTAAAAACCGTAATTAAAAAATGACGGTTTAATTTCCTAAAATTCAAAGGTTTGCCAAAATGGCAAAACAAGCCCCTTTACATTTGGATATTTTCATTTATACCCATGGCTTCTCACCTTTTAAGTACTTAACAACTAGTCACCTTCTACTTCCTTATTTTACACTTTTGGCCCAATAAAAATATCTTTTTTTTTTCCTATTTCCCTTTATCTTCACAAATATTTATTTACCCCATTTTTGGGATGTCACACTATCTTTTAAAGAAATTATCCTAACATATAGCCTTTATCATTTATCAAAATTGAATTCAATCTCGCTTTCAACTTATGGTTGATAAATTTTCGCTTTCAGTAAATAATTGGAAGAATTGATATTTGATATAATAATTGATAAATTATATATGAAAAGGAAAAAAAGGAAAAAAAAGAAAAAAAACCCCACTCACGCCTTATAACCTGCCATAACGCACCTTATAACCCATCATAATGCGTCATAATGCGCCATACTGCAAGTCATGCCACAGAGTCACGCCACAGCCTTTAACGTGGCAGCGAGGCCACGCCTCAACGTTATGGCTTGCCATAACGCCGCCATAACAGATCTTTTAGAACCTTGATTAATATAGAGGAAGGGTTGCATGAAAATAGCAGGTAAGGTCAGAAGTTTAAGAAAATATTTTGACTCTTGATCATTTTTAATCCGAAAACAACCAATGAATTGTGTTTTAGAAGGGAATTGATAGGATGTATGTCACTAATGTTAATCTAGTGGAACTCTTCAATTATGATTGATATAAGGGTAGATTGTTTTTTGAACGGCAAGTTAGTAGTTAGTAGTTAGTGATTCGGACCCACAGTGACATCCATATGGGCAGTATGCGGGACCCGAACCTTCACCTTAGGGGATAAACCCCCACTCCTCCACCATTTTTAGGAAAACCACCACTCCCAAGGCTCGAACCCGAGAGCTTGAGGATGATGTAAAAACCCCGGTACCGCTAGGCCAAAGGCCCTTTGGTTGATATAAGGGTAGATGTCTCTTCTTATCAATCTTCATAACTTTCATCTTCACTGGAACCCAACTTTATTAACATAGATCTTTTTCTTCTTAGAATATGAAATTATATATTGATATTATATAAAGAGTTCGTGATCAAACGTTTAAATAGATGGAAAGTTTTACAACTTCGTTTTAAATGTAATCTTGTGACATAAATTAATACATGAAACTGTAACTTATGTGGTTAGGAAAATTTGTAAATTAAAAGTGTAAAATCTAAAGTTTAAGTGTGAAAAAACAAAAGCTAAATAAACTAAAAACTTTTATTTGAAAAAAGTAAAGGCTTGTGAAAAACGTACGCCACCGCGCGTCATGAAATGCCTCAAGGCTCTATGACGTGATCTACGTCTTACACAAATATTATAGGTCTTAGCATAACAGTGGAGACGCGTCTTACACAATAACTTGAATTTTAAAACCCTGGTTAAAGTTGGGTATCGTTATCGGAAATTAGAGAGACTACAATATTGGAGCAATAATTGGAGTTTTACTGGTTAATAACGAGGGAACGCAAAAAATGTATGTTTTTTCTCTCTAGTATAATTTGTAATTATAATAAAATTTTATTTAATAATTACTTATATTTTATTTTATATATGAAAATTATTTTGTGTTACCACGAGAAAAAAAGTTACGGATCATCTCTGGACTTAAAGGGCGCTATTTTCTTTTTTGTAACCATATGTACCAAAATTGACACACACACACACATATATATATATATGTGTGTGTATGTATCTCAATTAATGTTACGAGATATTAACGTTAATAGTTAGACACATCCTCTAGTATGAACGGAGGTCTTGAACTTGTGACACTAATTTTGTTAGTGAAAACATGGGATTGATATGAGAACGATGGTATTAAACTGGTCTTCCTCTATTTTTTCTTAGTTATTTTTAGAGTAAGTTATGGCTTAGAGCTTTTTGTGGTATTCGATTCTTTTACAAAAAAAAAACAACTCCTTTGACTTTATTTATTACATAGATTATCTAATGATATCCATTTTTCACGGATTTGGTCCCTCAACTAAACGAGCATCCATTTCTTCCATTAACCTTAAGGGTAATTATGTCTTTTTATAGTTATCTTCATTTTAACACACTACAACAAATCATATCTATTGCGACGACAATAAGCCAAAATTTCGTCGCTATATATCTATTGCGACGACTATCGTCGCTGTAGAGATCCTCACTGTAGGTCCGTAGCTGTAGCTTTCCATAGCGACGTATGGCTATAGGTTAAAAATTAAATTTTAAATAGAAAACATAAAAATTATCTACTGCGACGACATGTCGTGGCTAAAGGTTAAAAATTAAAATTTAAATATAAAACATTAAAAATTATCTACTGCGACGACATGTCGTGGTTAAAGATTAAAAATGAAAAATTAAATATAAAACATTTAAAAATATCTACTGCGACGACATGTCGTGGCTAAAGATTAAAAATGAAAAATTAAATAGAAAACCTTAAAAAATATCTACTGCGACAACATGTCGTGGCTAATGGTTAAAAATGAAAAGTTAAATAGAAAACATTTAAAAATATCTACTGTGACGACATGTCGTGGCTAAAGATTAAAAATTAATTCTTTTTAAAATTTCCCTATAAAAAGTATATTTTATTTAAACAACCTGATATTCATATAAATAGAGAATAATTTTAAAACTCCTACTTCATTAACTTTGAAACCGTAATACGAAAGTTTTAAAACTGTGACACAAAGTCAATAACACAAAATAAACGCAAATGTCTCAATTATATTAATACAAAAATGTCTAATCGTTCGAGTCACTCTGTGTGTCATCATCATCCCGATCCTGTTGCGGCGGCTGTTGCGGCGGCTGTTGTGGCGGCTGTTGTGGCGGTTGTTGCGGCGGCTGTTGCGCCATAACTAACGCATCAACTAATGCTTGCGTGTCTATAACAGGTGGGGGGGGGGGGGCGTTGGCGCCGGGTGCCCTGTCATTGTATCCTTGATTCATGTTCGCTTGATTCATGTACGCTTGAAAAGCGTGAAATCCATCCAAGACATTCTTGATCCCATCATAACCTAGTGACGGGGGTGGTGGCGGAGGTGGTGGCGGGGACGGTTCAAAAAATGATGCATTTAGCTATATGAATCACGTCGTCCAACTTTTATCAATCGTCATAATGTACTGCTTCATCACCACACAGTTAGGCTATATGAATGGTTAATCTAGAACAACAAACCGGAAAATTTCTCAGATGGGAGAGTTGGTTATGTAACCCGGTTGATGCCGTCTATTCTTGTAATGTCCTAGCTTCTCGCTAGCTTTTTAATAAATTGCTGTTTGCAGTCCAAAAAAAAATCTAGAACAACAAACAAGTTAAATCAAAGAGATGCATATAATGCTTTCATTTGAAATAGGGCTAATAGAAAAGAGATGCATATAATGCTAGAGAAACATGTCAAACAGAATATGGCAACAGAGCTGCACGATAGAACATTTTAGCCTATTATAAACAATAAGCATATAAATAAAAGTAATCACGATAAAAGTGGATTTAAGATATTGGAGTTACAGAATTTAATAAAGAAATGAGTGATTGAAAGAAACTCCATTATAAATCATATAAATAGCTTTTTACTTGTGTTTTGTTTAACCTTCGGTCAAAAAATACAGGTTTTAAAAAATACAGGTAAGTCAATACTCAATTACTTAAACATAAAAACTCAAAACAAACAAATAAATCATATAATCATAATGGTATAACATTATAACTAATCAATTTAGGCAAATTACTAATATCGAATTCAGGACAAAAAAATTAAATTTGAGTTAGGTTTTGGGACAAAACCTGAATGAAAGATCGAAAGAGCGGCTGAGTAAGTGTGAGAGCCAGCATGACAAATGGGATATATGCTGATAAAGGAAGTGTGACTATATAACTAGTGTGTGCCACCACGCGTTGCGTGGTGACGAAATTATACTGTTAAGAAATACGTAACTACTTTAAGTCGTTAAGATGAACCTAATTCATTATTTGACAACTAATAAAAAATGCAATCTATCATTGTATTTGACTGTTTTAGATGTAAATTGTTTTTACAAACGCACACAATATTAAGTATCATGATATGGTTGTTTAAAACTAATCTTTAAAATTTACATTATAAAATTTGTTTGTAATCTTATTTATTAAATGACATCAAACATGTATGTTTTAACTAATAACTTACGTAATAAATAATCACAAATGATTTAAAATTAAGAATCTGATTGACTATATAAAATAAACTTGAAAAACAAAGAATACATTATTAAAAAATTAAAAACCCCGTACTCTTTTCAATTTTTTCTGAAAACGGAGAACATGTAATTAGAAAATACCAAACAAACTTTTCCTATCAATATTTTATGAAAATGGAATTTGTAAATAAAATTTACTATTTAATCCAAAATGGATTAAAGTAATCATAAATAGAAAACCATTTAAAGAAAAGTTGACATCTTTTTCTTTATATAACCAACCTATGTTCCAACAAATCATCTTTTTATCAATGTGGGATGACTAAGGCTAACCTCAATTCAATATTTTGGAATTCTTAATCCATATTGTGTGATTGTGTCATGTCATTTCTCTTGGTTATTACTTTTATATGTATAAAGAAGATTATATAATCACTCCTTCACTCCTTTGTATAACCTTCATTTTTTTCAAACTATCATCTTTCAACCAATGTGGGATGATGAAACTCAACCTTATTTCAAAATGATTGATATTTTGTGAAATTAATAGTTTGTTTTTAACTTCCTGATTTGCATGATATTTTAATTATGTTTTGCACTATAATTTATCAATTAGTTGGTTTTGATTTCAATCATGGTTATAGATTTCAAAGTATTCATCACATTTTTATACATCTATCATCTTCTTCCAAACTATCATCTTTCCACCGATATGAGTTGATGAAAGTTAACCTTATTTCAAGGTTTGAGGAACACTCAAACCTCATAATATTAAGTCATCGTCCTTGGTTTGCACTATAATTGTTACCATTTGGTTGATTTTGATCCCAACCATGGTTATAGATTTGAAAAAATGTCATCCAATTAAGACAGCCCGATGAAACAAACCAATGAATTGTCACACAAAGATACTCAATCTACCTTTCTTATACTCTTCACTTTGTTCAAATGTTTCAACTCTTTACCAACAAAATTCTCATGGTGCGACCTCAATACCTTAAGGTTTTCCTTTTATATATATAAAGATTTAATTTTGTACTATAATCTTTACCATTTGATTGGTTTTGATTCCAACCGTTATTATATATTTCAAAAAGATCATCCAAAATAAGACAACCATATAAGGGAAACCCCATGAATTGACACAAAGGTATCCAATCCACATTTCTTATACACTTCACCTTGTTCAAATGTTTCAACTATTCACCAATGTGGGATAACTCAAAATCAACCACAATTAAGATTTAAGGATTACTCAAATCTCAATGTACCATGTCATTCTCTTCGGTTGTTCCTTTAATATATACAAATATTTGTACTATAATTTTTACCATTTGGTTGGTTTTGATTCAACCATGGTTATATATTTCAAAGAGATCATCCAAAATAAGACAACCATATGAGGCAAACTCCATGAATTGACACAAAGTCATCTAATCCATTTTCTTATACACTTCACCTTGTTCAAATGTTCCAACTCTTCACCAATGTGGGATAACCCAAAATCAACCACAATAAAGATTTAAGGATTACTCAAATCTCATTATGCCAAGTCATTCTCTTTGGTTGTTCATTTAATATATATAAAGATTATCGGATTTAGGTTTTGTGGAAAACTAAATGCAATTAGTTTTTTTCACTATTTCTTATGTCATGTGTGACTATATAATTATCAGATTTAAGTTCTTATTAAAAAGTTACTCATATAATCTATGTATTTATGTTACATTAACAAATTAAATAATAGATATGGCGTAAACAATTATAAATCAAAAATATAAACTTCACCTTATACAGTTATCATTATGGTAACTTTATATATTCATGTTGATATAAAAATAAATATGATGTTACTATTTGAGTCTATTTTAGATTATCTTGACATATTAAAAGTAAAAGAAATACAATCTTTTACTCAAATTACTATTTCACATCTTTAAATTGGTCTTTTAACCATTTCTATCCCAATTTTACTTAAATGTCACTATTTTTTGTAAATTCAAGTCTGTAATATTATGGACTTAACTAGAAGGTAAAAAAATCAACACAGATATGCAATTGCGACGGTCCAAGTCTGCAATTGCATAGACAAACTGGTTGAATTTGATTTTTTAATCTTTTAACTAAGTCTGCAATATTACGGACCTAAGTATCACAGAAGCAATGAAATTTTGGTAAATGGAGAATGTGAAAATAAAAGAGAAAGCTTTGTTTGATTGCGAACGAGGTGGGCCGCCAAAGGCCACCACTGATCTGTTCAAATGTCAATCTTTGTAAACTAATTGAAAACAACCAAATAATAATCAAAAACAAGTTTGTAAAAGCTATACATACTCGAAGGATTAATTAACAGGCATGAAAGCATTACCTCTTTCCAATATGCTAATATCTTATAGGACGTATAACAGCCTCGGCCCTGATTAGTGCTACATTGGCATAAAAATCCAGTCGGAGGCCTTCCAGTAGCATGTCATAATAAACTGCTACAACCTACAACCTTTTCTCAAGAACATGGCTGTTATAACAGGACATAAGACATGAGTATATTATCATATCAAGAAATTGAAAGTGAAATTTGAAATTGAAAGTGAGTTAGGGCAGAGATGAGATACCAGATTCGTCAAGTTAGGGCAGAGACGGAATACTAGATTTCAACGGGTATGGCGACGATTGTATATTTCTCGAGAACTATACATAAATGAACTTTATATGAAATCCGATGGAATAGTAACCATTTGGATGTGCCCTTTGTAATGATTAGGCTGCAGAGTTTATCATTTGTGTTAGTTGAAACTGTTGGGTTTATTTATTTATTAATTTGCTGTTTGACTTAGTAGCAAATAAGCTCCTGGTTTATAGGAGCAACATGTGTTTTTTAATTTTTCAAAGGATTGACAAGTTCAATCTAGTAGCTTTCTGTTAGAGTCCCTTTAGCAATATTTTCTACTTTCTGTTTGTAACAGCTCTATTTAAAGAGCCTTTCCCAGTTCAATAAAGTATCAAAAGCATTTTGATCCTCAGTGTGTTTTGGTTCTAAGTTTTCAGCTCTAACAAGTGGTATCAGAGCTTGATTACGGGGCCTTATTAAGAGTGCAAAAGAAAGGAGAAAGAGAGGTAGAAAAAGAGAAAGAAGGCAGAGAGAGATGGCAGAGAGTAACAATGGAAAGGGGTTTGCAGTACCTGCGATTCCAAAATTTGGTGGTTATTATGACCATTGGGCCAAGTTAATGGAAAATTTCATAAGATCAAAGGAGTATTGGGATCTTATTGAACATGGGATTTCCACGGAAGGGGGATCGACACCGTCGGAGGCGCAACAGAAGCTAAGAAGTGATCAGATACTAAGAGATCTGAAGATGAAGAATTATCTGTATCAATCTATTGATCGAGACGTCCTGGAAACCATCTTGAATACAGACACAAGCAAACAAATCCGGGACAGCATGAAGCAAAAGTATGCAGGATCGACCAGAGTCAAACGAGCACAACTGCAAGCTCTGAGGAAAGACTTTGAAACGTTAAGTATGAAAGAAGGAGAATCGGTAAATAGCTATTTTGCTCGAAATTTAGCAATAGCTAAAAGAATGAAGAACTGTGGGGAGAATGTGCAGGAAAACACCATCACTGAGAAGATATTAAGGTCAATGACGATGAACTTCAATTATGTAGTATGCAGTATTGAAGAGTCCAATAATCTGGACACTATGACCTTAGATGAACTACAAAGCAGTTTGCTCGTCCATGAGCAAAGAATGAGGAGCAACATTGAGGAAGAGCAGGTCCTCAGAGCTTCAGCAGAAGAAAGAACAACAAGAGGAAGAGGTCGAGGCAATTTCAGGGGATCATTTAGAGGAGGAAGAGGACGAGGAAGAAGCTATGGAAGATCCACGGTGGAGTGCTATAAATGTCACAAATTAGGGCATTTTCAGTACGAATGCCCAACATGGGAGAGAGTGGCAAACTATGCAGAATTAGATGAACACGAAGAACTTCTTCTGATGGCATATATTGAAAAGGAAAGAGCTAAAGGCAACGAGGTATGGTTTCTCGACTCGGGATGTTCTAACCATATGACAGGGAACAAGAAATGGTTCACCGCACTTGATAAGGAGGTTGATCACTTCGTGAAACTCGGGAATGATGCACGAATACAAGTTAGCGGGAAAGGAAGTGTCAAGCTTAAAATTGACGGGAGAGCTCACGTAATCGGTGACGTTTACTATGTTCCGGAACTATCAGCAAATTTATTAAGTATGGGGCAGCTACAAGAGAGAAATCTAGCCATTCTGATACAACACGGGTATTGCAAGATATTTCATGAGAAGTATGGGCTTATCTTGCAATCTAATATGTCGACAAACAGAATGTTCCCTCTATTAGTCGACGTCGATTCTTCCTCCTGCCTACAGGTTACTACAAACGATGTAACATCCTTGTGGCACAAAAGGTACGGCCACCTTAGTTACAAAAATCTGCACTTATTGTCTGGCAATCAAATAATGGAAGGGCTGCCGCAGATAAAAAATGTGAGCAACATATGTGAGGTATGCAATAAAGGGAAGCAGCACAGAGAAATCATTCCAAAACACGTTGAATGGAGAGCCACGGAGCGCTTGCAGATGATTCATACAGATGTGTGCGGACCTATTTCCCCAACAACTGTGACGAACAAAAGGTACATCTTGAGCTTTATTGACGATTTTAGTAGAAAGACTTGGATTTATTTCTTGGCAGAGAAAGGTGAAACCTTTGAGCACTTTAAAAACTTCAAAAGCTTTGTGGAAAAGGAGACCGGAATGAGCATTCGTTGTTTAAGGAGCGATAGAGGAGGTGAGTTTACATCAAATGAATTCAACAAGTATTGTGCAACGCATGGTATTAAGAGGCAACTCACATCAGCCTTTACTCCCCAGCAGAATGGCGTAGCCGAGCGCAAAAACCGAACACTAATGAACATGGTTCGGTGTTTGTTAAATGAGAAAAACATGCCAAAAATTTTCTGGGCAGAAGCAGCCCGGTGGAGTGTGCACATACTAAACAGAAGTTCTACCACTGCAGTTAAGGAGAAGACACCACAAGAAGCTTGGACGGGCTCCAAACCAGATGTCAAAAACTTCCGAGTCTTTGGATGCACGTCACACGCTCATATTCCCAACAAAGAAAGAGTGAAGTTGGATAACAAAAGTCTCAAATGTGTTTTCTTGGGAATAAGTGAAGAATCAAAAGCATACAGGCTGTTGGATCCGGAAACAAAAAAAATCATCACTAGCAGGGATGTGATTTTTGAAGAAAATCAAGGCTGGGATTGGGAAAGGAGGTCTGACGGTCGAGCAAGTGACACTTTAATTTGGGAAGGTGATGAAGCTTCTGAGGAAGAATCAGAAGAGGAGTATGACTCAGGCTTCCAATATGAGTCAACTTCAGACAGAACTCCTAGCCAATCTATAGAAGAAGTTCAACCTGAACAAGCACTACAACAAAATTGGGTTTATAGGACACCACCAATAAAAAAGTGTCCTAATAGACCACTTTATAGGACACATATTATAGGACCAAAAATAAAGTGTCCTATCTAAAGGCGTTGTAATAAGTTTATGTAACGTTTTTGGGCGTCGTAAAAAGTTTATTAGGACACTTTTAATAAAAAACGTTGCATTAGCTAGTTTATAGGACACTTTTGAGAAAGTGTCCTATAAACCCATGTTTTTATAGGACATTTATGTTTATAGGACATTTTTTCAAATAGCGTCCCATAAAATAGCTAATAGGACGTTTTGTATAAAAAAAATGTCCTAAAAACTTTGTTACGACGCCCAAAAGAGTCATATAAACCTATTACAACGCCTTTAGATAGGACACTTTATTTTTTTGGTCCTATAATTTGTGTCCTATAAAATGGTCTATTGGGACACTTTTCTATTGATGGTGTCCTATAAACTCAATTTTGTTGTAGTGAAGTTCAAGCAAAACCAGTTCAGCCTGAACGAACAAACAGAAGTAGAACACTTCCCACGCACCTACAAGATTATGTTAGCGGTGAGGGATTATCCGAAGAAGAGGAAGAGCCAAACCTAGCAATGTTCGTGTCTCAAGATGATCCAACAAGTTACAAGGAGGCTGCCAGAGAAGAAAAATGGAGGAAAGCGATGGACGTGGAACTAGAAGCCATCGAAAGAAACAAAACATGGGAGTTAGTAGATCTACCACTTGGGCAAACAAAAATTGGAGTAAAATGGGTTTATCGGACAAAGATGAACGAAAAAGGAGAGGTGGATAAATATAAAGCCAGACTTGTGGTGAAAGGCTACTCCCAAAGGTATGGAATCGACTATGACGAAGTATTTTCTCCGGTCGCCAGATGGGATACAATTCGAATGCTGTTAGCGGTGGCTGCACGAAGAGGATGGGAGGTATTTCAAATGGACGTAAAAAGCGCTTTCCTTCATGGAGAGCTAAAAGAGACTGTTTATGTAGAGCAACCAGAAGGATACTTTCGAGTTGGAGAAGAAAGTAAAGTCTACAGATTAAAGAAAGCGTTGTATGGCCTCAAACAAGCCCCTCGGGCTTGGTACAGTAGAATTGAGGAATATTTCTTGAGCAATGGATTCTCAAAGTGCAGTCAGGAACACACTCTTTTCATCAAGCGTAACAAAAATGAAGACCTCGTATTGGTAAGTCTCTATGTAGATGACTTAATTTTTACTGGGAATTGTTTAAATTTATGTGATGAACTCAAGTCTTCCATGAAGAATGAGTTCGATATGACGGATCTGGGTAAAATTAAATATTTCTTGGGGGTTGAAATACAACAAACTGATGATGGAGTGTTTCTTGGCCAAAAGAAGTATGCACAGGAGGTTGTAACAAGGTTTGGCATGGAAAATTGCAATACAGTGAACAATCCAATAGTCCCTGGAACAAAGTTGTCAAAAGAAGAAGGAGGTGAAGTAGTTGATGCCACGGTGTATAAGCAGCTAATTGGATGCCTGATGTATTTGACTGCTACAAGGCCCGATATTATGTATGTAGTATGTTTTCTGAGCAGGTTTATGGCACGGCCAAAAGAGGCTCACATGATTGCAGCAAAACGAGTACTTCGCTACATCAAAGGAACGGTGGAACTCGGTCTGCTCTACAAGAAACATTCAGATGGTAAACTTCAAGCGTATACCGATAGTGATTTTGCGGGGGATGAAGATGGTGCAAAAAGTACCTCGGGGTATGTGTTCCTAATGAGTGGTGCAGCAGTAGCCTGGAGTTCCAGAAAACAACCTATCGTTACTCTTTCGACGACAGAGGCGGAATATGTAGCGGCCTATGCTTGTGCTTGCCAAAGCATTTGGATGAAAGGAGTTCTGGAAAACTTTAATCAAGTTCAATGCAGGTGTATTACCATCTTATGTGACAACAGTTCGTCGATTAAGCTGTCTAAAAATCCAGTGTTTCATGGAAGGTCGAAGCACATTAAGGTGAGATTTCACTTCTTACGTGAATTAGTCAAGGATGGAGAAGTTAAGCTTGAATATTGTGACACCACGGAGCAGGTTGCAGATATAATGACGAAGCCGGTGACACTTGAGACGTTTATGAAGCTTCGTGAGATGCTCGGTGTTAGAAAGTTGCAAACTGAATTGTCTTCTACAAGTTCAGTTTGAGGGAGGATTTGTTGGGTTTATTTATTTATTAATTTGCTGTTTGACTTAGTAGCAAATAAGCTCCTGGTTTATAGGAGCAACATGTGTTTTTTAATTTTTCAAAGGATTGACAAGTTCAATCCAGTAGCTTTCTGTTAGAGTCCCTTTAGCAATATTTTCTGCTTTCTGTTTGTAACAGCTCTATTTAAAGAGCCTTTCCCAGTTCAATAAAGTGTCAAAAGCATTTTGATCCTCTGTGTGTTTTGGTTTTAAGTTTTCAGCTCTAACAGAAACTAGCTAGAATCTATATATCCTTGAGTAGTATAGCAATTTCCTGTGGCTTTATATTTATTTATTTCATTAACAAAATAGTTATATGAAACACTTTTATCATATCAACAAAAAAATTATACTAATCAAACAATACCATTATCAATTCAAAACAGAAATGTGAAAGGGAAAAGATTAAGATATATACCGTCAAGTTCCAAGGTCTTTCAGGTTCAACACAAAGAAGACCAAAAAGGACCCCTGTTGGTATATACCTGAAAAATGAACATTATGTCAGATAATAAGCCAAACTAACGAGAGGTTAAAACTAAGCTTGTAATTCAATAATGTAAAACAGAGTTGTTTTTCTCTTGTATAGTTGCATCTGAATTCTCTCTGTAATAAATGGAGCAGAAAGCAGCACTACATGTTATTAGAATACATTTTATCTACTTGTGAAAAATTAAGACCAAAACGATAAATCACATCAAAGAACTTGAATACTTGCATCAAAACTCCTATTGTTCAACAAGGTGTAGACTTGATCAAGATCCATCAAACTTCTGTTGGGTATGAATCCATCGCCCTAAATGAACAAAATCCAGAAAGGAAAAAGGAATTATGTTATCAATAAACAATTGAAGAGGTCGGAAAAGAATGCATTGAAGGGTGGGTGGCTCACCGGAAAATCATATTTGACGGGGCTGCAATGGAAACAACAAAACTTTTAATAGAAAAGAACCCAATGACTCTCTATCAAATAATTAAACTAGTTCATGAAAAAAACATATGCATTAAACACAAAATGATACTTCTATCACCTCAACAACTCTTCTAACATCCGTTAGAATCGGAACAAAGGGCATTATGTACACTATCCATTTTGATTAATAAAAAGTCACAAATAAGTGATAATACCATTGGCATTTAGCATATGAAGCTGGAAATTATTAAATGGGATCAGAATAAACCAATCAAAACCCATCATGTTTCTTTTAATGCTTCAAAAGAACAGAGAAACTATACAGACCGACTAATTTTCGACACAGTTTCAAGTTTCCAACTACAAATAAAGTAATCTACAATTATTTAAAACACTGTCTGTCACTCACATCACCTAATTTCAGAAATGAAAAGAAAATCAGAAGGATCTCCTCTATTAATAATCCATGACATGTCTAACTGGAAAAATTGAGAAATTAGTGCAAAATTTCTTTTTATCTCAATAGGACACTAGCGATACTCATACCTGTTTTTTGTCATCAAGCAGTTTCAACTTTCTGCAAGTTGCCAAACTGTTTGTTTACCTCTTAACAGTTTCATTAAGAGGTGAATCATGTTTGACAAAAATAAGTCCGTCTCTTAACGGTTCAAAAACCCCTAAATCATTTCGTATCCGGGACCTCTCTTAACCATTAAAAGAGCCCTATATTTCGTTTTGCACGATATTATAAAAGTCTCTTATTCATTATGACCACTTAATAATTCTGCACCAAACCATCAAACAACTGCCAAACAGCCCCTTAGAAATACATTCTAATTTAACATTCACACCATTTTACAGTAGAAAAGTTATCATTTCAAACTCGAATTAAAGTATGACTCTTTCTTGACCATCATACATTTGTGGAAGTTATCAAATTTCCTTCACATTATAAACGTGGAGAGCAAATAAATCATATGCAAAGTTGAATACTTGTGTATTTCAATGGAATTTCCAATTGCACTTGTTTTTCTAATGATGCGAAACGATGAACACATGTATTTACATAATCCTATTGATTGAATATATTTTGCTTATATTATCTAACTTTATTGTATAAACAGGAGTCATTTGCTATTCAAATAATATAAGAAAATATTTTCTCCCTCTTCCTGCATATAGTTTCATAGTTACCCTAGATGGAGAGACTTTTGTTGTTCGAATGAGGTCTAGTAGGAGAAGAAGAGGGAGAATACGGCAGCCTCTGATAAGGGTATAAAATAGATCAAACTTTTTAATTAATAAAAATAAATAAAACCTACAGCAACGACAAGTCGTGTCTGTAGGGAAGGATATGATTTTTTTTACCTTTTAAAAAGATAATAAATGTTTTAATAAATTAGAAAAAAGTAAATTAATCCTACTGCAACAAGAAGTCGTGGTTATAGGGTAGATATTTTTATTTTTCCGGTTTTCCCTAAAAAAGTAGAGATTTACAATTAAATTTATCCTATAGCGACGACATGTCGTTTCTAGGTAAAGATATATATTTTTATTTTTCAAAAACAATAAATGTTTTAATAAAGCAGGACAAATATAATGTAACTTCTATAGCGACGAAATAGATGTCGTCGCTGTAGAGTTCGTCGCTATAAGTGTGTTTTCTTGTAGTGACATTAATTTTTTTAAACATTTTGTCTTCTTTTATTTCTTAAACACCCCTCAGATGATCCCACCTTGCATAGTATCTTAAAAAAAATAATACTCTTTCCTCTTTCCCCTCATCTCCCGACGGCATGAACCCAGTCCAACCATCAACAACCCCTCACTCCTTTCCTTTTCAACACTACCACCGACCACCTACACATCACTTTTGACTAAAAAACACACCACTTGAACAACCTTCAACACACACACACAACCTGGAACAACACATCACTTGTACATAGATACGACCGACGACAGATACACCACCTTGATCACTACACAAACACATAATAACATAGTGGTGTGTATTAAAATTGTTAAAGGTAAAAAGAATATAATAATCTGATAACGAATCTGTTGTATGGTTGTTTGGTCTAAAGACTAAATCCAACAGAAACTGCATCTCACAAGTCAAAAGGCATCCCAAGTAATATATGAAAGTCTGAGAACTAAATCCATGAAAATCCACATAATATAGGGACCAAATCTGTAATTTACTTTTTTTTTTTATAAAATTTGGAGTAAACTACTTTGGTCTGTATGGTTTGTCGGAAATAACACTTTTCGGCCTTGTAGTTTTGAATATGGCCATCGTGGTTTGCATAAACGAGTTTTTAACGGTCGTTATAAAAGGGGAACAAATCCAAGCGTGTCTACAAACCATGATGGTTAAGTTGTAATTTTGAAATGGCAGAGACAATAATGTTATTTTCAAGAAACCACATGAACCAAAATTGTAGTTTACTCTAAAGTCTTGTTTGGTTTGGTTTGCAAGGTTGGATGAGATTTCGAGGCATTTGGAATTGGATTCCATTCTAATTTCATGTTTTGTCTGATAGATTTTCAAGATCTGATATCATGGGCTTTCGTTGAATTCCTCCAAACAAAGGATTTTGAAATACCATGGGTTGGTTGGTATTTCGAAGGATTTCAAAGGATTTGTTTATAATAAAATATGTTAAAAACAGTTGTTTTGTAATAATCAATGAATAAAGAGACAATTTAATAATTTTTGTTATTTGTAATATAAATTATTTATAAAAATGAAATTCATTCCATTCCAAATCCTACAAACTAAACATTGCACAAAAGATTTCAAATCCAAACCCCTCCAATTCCAAATCATTTGAAATATAATTTCAAATCCCTCTTATTCCAAATCCTTCCATGAAATCCAAATCCCTCAAAAGTATTTCATCAAACCAACCGATGGTCCCGTTTGATTTGTTGGACTGGATATGATTAAAGGAGACTTTAAATTTAATTCAATTACAATCCCATGTTTGGTTGTAATGAGTACTTTGGATTTTATCCCAGGATTTCACTGAAATACACATACATGAGATTTAGATATCCTGAGGGAGTATTTGGTATTTCACAAGATTTAGTTGGATTTGTTTGTATTAATGTTTTAAATATGTTAAAACAGTTATTTTATGATAATCAATTAATAAAATAATAATTTAATTATTTTTTATAATTTTTCATAAAAAATGGAATTTATTTTTATCAAATTCTACAAACAAAACATATGATAAATTCTAATTCCTTCCACGGAATTCAAATTCCTCAAAAGTATTACGTTCAAATTGAATTGGCTGTAAAGTTTATTTGTATAATATTTGAGTCATTTATGTATTTAAAATAAAGAAAAATAATTTATATTTAAGAATAGTCTACCTAATAACACAATATTTTTATAAATACTTCAAATAATTTTCATAGTAAAGGTATACAGAATTACAAATAACATCTACTACATTTAGAAAATAATTGAAGTAATTTAATATTTTAAATAAAAACCAATTAAAATAATTATGTTGGTTTCATCTTTTATCCATTTGTCTTTTAAAATTATCAAAATATCATTACCTCCGCAAGTAGCAGGTCTGCATTTTACGGAGGGGTCAAAATGTAAAAAGAAAAAAGTTTCTGAACCAAGTCCACAAGTGCAGAAACCAAAGTTATAAATTTGGACCAACACTTCCGCAAGTTGTGGACTTATACCTAATTTACAGATTTGGTCTCTACACTTGTATTCGATTTCGGTTTTTGATGACTCCTACTTGAGTTCCCTTTCTCTCGTTTTAACAACTCCTACTTATAACATGGCCTCTCGTCATGCTACCTGAGTAGATGATACATCCAACATCAATGATCCCATTACCCAAGGTCTCCTTGAACGTAGACGAAAGTTTTGAGATATGGGATTCATACAAAATGGTGGTTCTTTCAAACAGGAAAATGAAGACATAATGCAAAATGTGTCGAGATCTCTCCTTAAGACCAAAAAAAATTCAACCTTGAGGCGTCACGCCGAAAGATCATGTTAAAGTCTGCGGAAGATGATTCAAGTCAACCTATACTTGATAGACAAGGTGAAATATGGACGTTCGATGCCAATTTGAACATGCAAATGGCAACATAATGTGTCATTCTAGTAGGGTTTCCGTTCAGAAATTTTGACAACATTCACATTACGAACTTAATCCAAAAAATGCTACAACCACACTACAAGTCGGTAAGTCGTCAAACTCTTAGATGTGCTGCAATAAAATTGTGGTAAACGTGTCAAAATGAAATGCAACAAATGTTTTCTCTTTTGCCTAATATGTTCCTTAACGTGTGACGTTTGGAGCGTGCCGCACAATTTACCACGTTCTTATATATGCATAATGACACATTGGATTGATCGGTGATCATAAAAATTAGTAAAAATGTGTTATGACGTTTGAACTGTTTGATGCACCACATTCAGGTGATCGTTTGTTTTCAATTATTAAAAAAATCTTAACTTTTATAATTTATATTCAAAATAATAATAATTTCATTTGATATTCCTTTTAGATGAAATTTGAGACCAAACTTTGATATTCCTGTTAGATGAAATTTGATAAAACAAAGACACGATTTGCATGCATTTTATAATAGTTATTATTCTCGTAATAGCACTTGTGTATTAGATTGGGGATGTTTGAGGGATTATATGATATTTTGACCGATTTAAAAATACAACAACTCTTTTATCCAAGGTTTATTATCCAACATGCCTTTACTTCTAAATCAAATATTTATTTTGACAAGTAACATGACACAATATGAAGAAAATCATGATTCAATAGCACTGGTTGATGTAATGAAAGAAAAATAGTTAAAATATTTTTTAGAGATCTTTTCTTACATATGTTGTGACGTTAAAATCGTACTTAAATATTACCGAAGTTGAAATTTTAATTTCAAATATATGTTTTGCTTTTGGTTTAGATACAAATACAAATGATTTTTCACAAGAACAAATACACAAGTTTAAATTTTTTTGCAATTTGTATGATCATTATAAAAATATATATGGTAGAAGAAGTAAACGACATAGCTAATCAAATAGGGGGAACTCGAGTTCTAGTTCTAATTGTCAATGTTAAAACGGAAATATTTCGCCGGTCCAAAAAAAAAAACGGAAATATTTAATGACTAACTTATTTAACGAGTTTCAAAATCTTGAGTAAAAATCCCGATTTGATACCGACTTAGGTGAATTTAATATGTATATGCGTAGCTTCGGAGTCCGCCTGTTTTTTAGTGGTAGGATTATTTCGATGTGGAGGGCAAGACTATTTAATGTTTAATTTCAAATCAATGATTTCACGCTTTAAATCATATGTAATTAATAACTTTTAAAAATCGCTAATTTTCATTATAAATAGAGTAAATTACAATTTTGGTCCCTGTGGTTGCCACTCATTATCATGTTTGGTCCCTCTTTGAAACTAATTACAATTTTGGTCATTGTGGTTGTCATTTTATTTCAATTTTGGTCCCTCTCACTAACTTTAGTTAGAAAGCCTAGTTTAATTAAGGGTAGCTTGGTCATTTTACCTTTTTCTTTGTCTTTTTCCTTTTATTATATTGTAGAGTAAATACAATTTCAGTCCTTGTTGTTTATCTTTTCCCTTCTTTTGTCTCTTCTATATTTATCATTTATCATTTTATACTCTTATTTTCTTAATTAATTAATAAAATTTTAAATACGCTTCTTTTTTTTTATTATATTTAACTTAAACTATATGTTAAATTTAAAATATATTAATTTCTAATATTATTTCACTTATAAAGTTTTTTATTTGATTTACATTTAGGAAATGTTTGGGATCGTTTATTTAAAATAATTTATGCTTTTAAGTAAAAGTGTTTATTAACTTATGTGGTGTCAAGTTGGGATTTTATAAAAAGTGTTTTGATTAGGTTATGATGGTATCAAAACGTAATAAGTTAATAAGTTATTTTTTATGGGGTGATTAGGATTGCTTATACATGTAAAATACCAAAAAGATGATAAGTTATTTTAAATAAGTTAATAAATCAGAAGGTTTTAACTTATCAAAAATTTCTTATTAACGGTTTGACACCGGTATAAGTATTTTATTTTTTTTCTCCATCTAAACGGTTTATTACCAATACCACAGCGGAATAAGTCAATAAACAGTTTAAATAAGCAATTCCAAACACCCCCCTTTAATTGAATAAAATATCTAAAAGTAATACATTTGTTATTAATAGACATAAATAAATTTTGATTTTTTCTTATATAAATAAAAAAAATGGATAAATATATTAAAACCAACTTAAAATAGAATATGTTTAAATAGTGTAGATGAATTTATGTGTGGTATATATCGGATAAATTGTATAAATATAAAAAAAATATTCAATACTTGTCGTTTTAAAAATATTGACAACCATTTTCTGATGGCATCATTTACAAAATAAAATAGGTTTTTTAATTAAAATTACCATTAATTAATTGATAAAATAAAAGTATAAAAGGAAAAATGATATATGAAGAAAGAACAAAAAAAAGGTAAAAAATAAACTACAAGGACTAAATTTGTATTTAATCTACAATAAAATAAAAGGAAAAAGACAAAAAAGTAAAAAGACCAAAAAAAAAGTAAAATGACCAAGCTACCCTTAACTAAACTACCCTTTTAAACTAAAGTTAGTGAGAGGGACCAAAATTAAAACAAAATGACAACCACAAGGACCAAAATTGTAATTAGTTTCAAAGAGGGACTAAACTTGATAATGAGTGGCAACTACAGAGACCAAAATTGTAATTTACTCTTATAAATATCTTATGTGATATTGATAATAGTAAATTTAAGTTGAAAATAAATAAAACTTATCTACAATATCATATTTAATATATGCATATTATGAATAACCTTTGAAATCACATGTGATCTTATACATATTAAATATTTAAATGTATTTCATTACAAATTACATATTATTATGTTTTCATTTTTTTTCATTTTTTTTTAACGTTTAATTTCAAATCAATGTTTCATGTTTTAAATCATATGTGATTAAGAACTTTAAAAAAAATTGATTAATTGTAAATCACATGATTTAAATTAAAATGTAATCTTGACGAAAATTATAAATTTTTTATATATTGTCTTAATAAAAATAAATTATTTAAATACAAATTAAATTACAACTTATTTTTTAAATGATTTTAATAGAACATGTGGTTGAGATTTTATTTGATTTGAAAATCAAACATGTGGTTCTACCAATAATGCCCCTGAAAGTATATTTACCCTTGGTGGAAATTTGTATTTCATCTATAATATTTACAAAATATGTTATTAAGATTATAGCTTTTAATTTGATCAAACATGTGGTTGAGATTCATTATCCTATTTTCTTAAATAGATACCATTCTCGTATGAACCCGCTCATATGTATATATGTATATATATATATATATATATATATGGGCGGGTTTATGCGAGGACGGTAACAATTTACGAGAATACGAGAACAATCCTCAACCAATCATTTTGTACATGAAATTTTTCATGTACAAGATCATATGTGATTAGCATCAAAAAGGACACAGACGACTTTTGCTGCGGGAAAAGTCTCGGCTAATCATTTATGATTTTGTACATGAAAAATTTCATGTACAAAATGATTGGCTGAGGATTGTTCTCGTATTCTCGTAAATTGTTACCGTTTTCGCATGAGCCTCTTTCTATATATATATATATATGTGTGTGTATGTGTGTGTATATATACAGGGGCTCTTCATGGGAGATCTATGTAATCTATGATAACTATTAGATCCCATCTCATCCATATGATTAATTAATCAATGGTCCTAATTAAAAACAATTTTATAATTAATCTGTTACCTAAAATAATGGTACATATTTGAATTAAATAAAATGAAATGGGTAACATGGTAAATTGACATCTTATTTCATGTTGATCTAAATTGGGCGGGTTCCGATATTCAAGGCAAGTAATTAAAAGGAATACCAGCTATCAAAAATAACAAAATAATCTACCAAAATCTTTCCAAATCATAAGTCAGAGCATTTTCGAATCGTAAACCCTTTCTCCATATAATATACGCAAAATCGAGTTGCATTGCATAAACCTTAGAAAATTGGCTACGACATTGTGGTACCGTATTGATTCAGAAACTTGAATCACACAAATGGATGTAGGCGACATTGTGGTACCGTATTGATTCAGAAACTTGAACCCTAGAAAATTGGCTGCGACATTGTGGTACGGTATTGATTCATAAACTTGAATCACACAAATGTATCAAAAATAACCATACAAATAAGTACCACAAATCAGCATTAAAATAAGTACCACAAATTGCCATACAAATAAGTACCACAAATCGCCATACAAAAATGTACCACATATCATCATCAAACTACGACTTCCTAACGTAAATAAATGATACTGGTGATACATAGAACTTAAACCATTACCATTTGGTTGATCATTTGGTATAGTATTAACATATACATATGATGTTTCTTCATCATCGTTATGTGTCTCATTATCTTCAAAAAAAACCATCGGCTGATACTGTTGGGTCACTGATGATTTGGTGATGAACTTTCTCTATTATTTGATTGATCTTTTACAGGTTCTTTTGAAGGTCTGAAATATACTTCAAGTATTGGAAAATCGAAGACTATCCAATCAAGGGTTGTACATCAAAATGTGGAATTTTTGATGTACCAACTAACATTAATATTCAGACCACTTGTCGAATCAAGATGAGGATTGGGTCACCGATGATGTATTGGGTCACTAATACAAGATGAGGTCACCGACCTAAAAGATGAGGTCACCGACATGGTACATGGAGGTCACCGACATTGCACATGGAGGTCACCGATTTTCTTATGTGGTCACTGAAAATTGCAGTTGCCTTTCCTTAAGGTTGTGATAACAAGTCACCAATACAAGGATATACATTTGCCAACACTTAGTGAAAAATGAGGATCACCAAGCCATGTGTACACTTATAAATACCAACCTTATAAGGCACTAACCGATGTGATACATGGTTTCATGTATCACCCAACAATTTTCAGAGATAAGTTCTTATGACACAATAAATGCAAGATACGTGTGCAGCAAGAACTTGGGTAGCAAACCTTAAATTGGGACATTCTCTTTTTACTCACCTAAAAAGAATGTTTATCTTTAAGCTAAAAGGTTTGAAGGGACTTCACCGAGCATGAAGAAAAAGAGATAAAGTTATCTGACATTGCGTGCTGCAAAGAATGGTTCATCCATTAACCTAGTACAAAGGAAGTGGCATCTTCTTTTGTCCATCAGATATACTTCCAGCTAACGAATCCTTGACAGCTGTCCACATGCATCCCATGCATGGGCACTATAAAAGGATATGAAGTCCTTTCCATAAATCTCACGCTTTCAACAAATCCTCTGAGTGATCATTTGTTTGATTCCGGCAATCCTGTGTGTTCTAACAATTTTATTTTAACTTTCTTTGTGTACAAGTTAATTACTGTTATCATGTGTTTCATGTGTTTAGTTTGTTAGAATAGTGTGTCTATTCTTTTCCGCAACAAACTTTCTGTGTGTAAATTTTTAATATTTATATTAGGAATTTTAAAAGAGTAAAATTTTGTGTGTTTGTATTCAACCCCCCTCCCCCCCCCCCCCCCCCCCTCTACAAACCCTCACTTACATAGCCATCTCTAAACAAGGACTAATGGATACATGTTCTTCAACCGGGATTAGTGGATTGTATGGGGGAATGCCGAAATCAAATTAGTCTGGGTCGTTTCATGCTTGCACATTTATTGTATCTTCTACTAGATCGCCGATGTTGTTTGAAGATTCAATCAAATGTTTCTTACTTTTGTCAATTTTTTGTTTACTGATGATTTTATCTCTACTAACAACGAAATCATTTGTCTTTATCGATGAATATAGGCGGTTTATTTTCAGAAAAAATTCATATGAGTAATTAAAGATTCATGGAATCAGTTAAAATCGTAGGATGCAATTTGAAATTGAATTGTTGTAGACAAAATAGGAAACAGATGAAGTTGATAATTGTAGGATTTGAAACTGTCAATTAAATAAAATAATGAAAATTAATTAAATTTATCGAATTACCATGCTGCCCTTCTGTATTTAGTGTTTAAATTCATTAATTATATTAAATTTAATTGGTTGTAAATGGATCTCATGGTTATCATAAAATAGGGGGACTCTCATTTGATTATGCCCATATATATATATATATACATATATATATAGGGGAGGGTTCAAATGAGAACACCCCCAATTTAAAGGAACAAAGAGACTTATTTGGGACCACATATGATGTGGGTCCCCCCAATAAAAAATCATATATGATTCAATGGGGCCCACATTGAAAATCAGATATGATTTTTTATTGTTGGGACCCACATCATATTTTGATAACCATGAGATCCATAATAACCATAAATATAAAAGGGTAATTTGGTAATCTAACAAATTTAATAATTAATTATTTAAATATATATTTTTATTTTTCAAATTAGATAAAGATTAGGAAGATATATTTCCTAAATTATCTAACTATCTAATATCAAAGCAAATCGTGATATTCATTCAGTCGATTCCTTCATAGTCCGCATTCAAAATTGTACAGAAGCAGGTTTTGTAGATTTTACACAGGAAGTTATAATCAGGCGTGTTTAGAATGGAGAAAGGCAAGAAGCCAATTGTGGAACATACACAGATCAATGACGAAGAAGAAGTAAGATCAAGGGATGTTCGAACAATGAATGAAACTAACGAATTCGATGATGGCACTCGTACATACAATGCTTTGATTAACAATGAAGTATATAGTTTGAAAATCATAAAGAGAATGAATATGTGTGATACTAGTGTACCACGTGTATTCATATGAACTACATTGGTTAATATGTATCATCAATGCCCCATCTAGTGTACCACATGTATTCATATGAACTATCTTGGTCAATATGTATCATCATGACCTATGTCTTGAAAAATAAGGGAACAAATGATATGTATCAATCATATAGTATGAAAGTCAGAAAGCGAATGAATATGTGTGAACTAGTGTACCACGTTTATTCATATGAACTATCTTGGTTAATATGTATCATCAATGCCCCATCTAGTGTACCACATGTATTCATATGAATGCTTGGTTGATCTCGTATCTTCTTATGAAATCTTTTTCTGATTTATCAGCAGTCTTTCCTATAAAATTGGAATCCGCCTAATTTATTTGATTATTTCATTTTGAATTTATATTTATTTGATTATTCATTCTGAATATAACATGTGTCGCGGTCTCATTTGTCCTCACGTTCACAACTAAATTTGAGTTCTCATTTGAACCTGGCCTATATATATATATATATATATAGGGGAGGGATCATATGAGAACCATCCCTTTTTAAAGGAACACATTGTGGACCACATATGATGTGGGTCTCACATAATATTAAATTATTTCCGATTTAATATTAAATGATATTAAATCAGAAATGATTTAATATTATGTAGGACTCACATCATATGTGGTCCACAAGGTGTTCCTTTATTCCTTTAAACTTATAATGTTCTCATTTGAACCTTCCTATATATATATATATATATGGGGAGAGGTTCAAATGATAATTTTGCATTTTTAAAGAAACAAAGGAACACTTTGTGGACCACATATGATGTGGGTCCAACATAATATAAAATCATATCTGATTGAATGGTGGGGTCTATTGAATTTTATATTATGTGGGACCCACATTATATGTGGTCCACAAAGTGTTCCTTTGTCCCTTTAAATAGAGGGTTTTCTCGTATGATCCCTCCCTATATATATATATATATATTATATAGGGTTAGGTTCACGTGAGATCAACCTGTTTCCGTAAGACTGTGAGACCACCTTTTTACTTTTGAAACTTCACAGCAAAAACATTGTGAAGGTATAAAATATCTGATGAGTTCACGTGAGACCAACCTATATATATATATAGGGAGAGGTTCAAATGATAATTTTGCATTTTTAAAGGAACAAATGAACACTTTGTGGACCACATATGATGTGGATCCAACATAATATAAAATCATATCTGATTCAATGGTGGGGTCTATTGAATTTTATATTATGTGGGACCCACATCATATGTGGTCCACAAAGTGTTCCTTTGTCCCTTTAAATAGAGGGTCTTCTCGTATGATCCCTCCCCTATATATATATATTATATAGGGTTTGGTTCACGTGAGACCAGCCTGTTTCCGTGAGACCACCTTTTTACTCTTGAAACTTCACAGCAAAAACACTGTGAAGGTAAAAAAAATCTGATAGGTTCACGTGACACCAACCTGTTTCCGTGATACCCGTCGGAGACCCGTGAGACCACTTTTTTACTCTTGAAACTTCACAGAAAAAACACTGTGAAGGTAAAAAAAATCTGAACCTTCACAGCAAAAACATTGTGAAGGTTACCTTCACAGCAAAAGCACTATGTAGGTTACCTTCATAGCAAAAACACTGTAAAGTTTCATATTTTTTTTACCTTCATAGTGTTTCTGCTGTGAAGTTTCAAGTGTAAAAAGGTTGTCTCACGGGTCTCACGGAAATAGGCTGGTATCACGTGATCCCAAGTCTATATATATATATATATATATCAAATTGAACATCATTTTGTCATATAAACCTTGTACTTAAAGTCATTATTATTCCCCTCACAAAAACTTGTTTCTTTTTGGTGTACATGGGAAGAATATGTATATATACCCTGAAAGCAACAATCGTGGAAAAACATTATTTTCGTTTATGTAAAATAAATTAGTTCACAAGTTGACCCAATGTAGACTTGAAAAGTTGTCTATGATCCAAATAATTGAGCTACTTTTCATATCTTCCACATAATGAAGTACCTTTTATCAAATATATATATCCCAAAAAAGTTCTCTCTTTTCCCCACTCCTTCCCCAAAGCATACAACGTACAAAATACTCCATACTTCCATCTTCTTCTAACTACTAAATCATTGTTATGCTCAAAAGCACACCATCATGATATCATCAACCAGCAATACAATTACCTATATTTGCTTCTTTTGTACATTTTATTTGTGCTTCTATTCTTATCGTTGTTCAGCTAAAGACTACATCACAACAGGAGAAAACATTTATGATGGAGCAGCAGATTATTTGGAATCAGCAGGCAAAAAGTTTCGAATGGGCTTCTTTCCACATACTCAAAGAGGGTCTGAAAAACGATATCTTGGCATTTGGTATACGATGGATCCGAATACTGTGGTATGGGTTGCTAACCGTGATCAACCGGTGCTGGATTCCACAGGAGTTCTTACAATTACAGAAGATGGTGAGCTTAAGGTGCAAGACAAAAACCACAAGAGTTACTACAGCACAAACACAGGTTAGGTTAGCTCAATTGGCTCAACTTAGTTGAAGTAAATTTTTTGGGCACTAATCACATGTAGTCACGTACGGATAAATTAGTAAAAGCGTAAGGTTCTTCTTTATTTGGAACCAATGAAAAATTTCATCCTACACTTTCTTGATGATATATTAATTGTGTAGGGAGACTGGGGTGTTGACTTAACGATGACATGAGTAACGTAGTCCTAATTTGGGTGCTTGTCAACGCCATTGCGTTTATTTAAATAAAAATCATGTTTGACAATCATACGTTAACTTATTAAAAAAAATCCTATTTAGATGATTATAAAACTAGCTTAATGAAACGCGATTTAGAGTAACGTTTCGATCGATAAGCTCCAAAGGCTTTTTGTTGCACGTTTTTCCAATTATATATCTTGTTATTATTATTATTATTATTATTATTATTATTATTAGTTGTTATTAATTATTAATTATAACTAATATTAATTGTGGATTATAACTAATATTAATTGTGAATTATTAATTATTTTTGTATTTTGATTATTATTTTTTATTATCATTATTCAGTAGATTTAATCCTCTAACAATCAAATATAACAATTTTAAAATTTCTTTTTGTGAGTTTCATAAAGATTTACATGTATATTATTTTGTTTCATAAATAATAAAATATAATAAATGAGTTTGATAGAACATTTAATTTAGTTATCAAATTTTTTTTGAAGAATTATTAATTATAATATTTATGAAAAATTATTAATTAATTAAGATATGCATGGTTGACAAACTTTGTTTTCATTCATATTATGTGTAACAGTTATTTAAAATCATCGTTTAATGTAATATTTTCTTCTGAAATTTGTATTTTTGTTACACAAAACCGTATATATATATATATATACATATACATATACATATATGTAAAAATGCATGCGTGCATATGTGCTTGGTGCATTACATGCACTCATGCATAGAGAAAAAACGTTTGTATGCATTTGTGCATACCGTCTATGCAAAATGCATACTGTCTAGATGGAGAGATCTTAGGGTGTTCTTCATTTTTTTTAGGTTTTCCCTAAACCTACTTCTTTCTCTCTAAATTATATATGTATGTATAGGTCCCATCAATTATGCAAAGCAACAAATTTTTACAAACCATAAAAACCAATCTCAACCGTTTATCTGGTCTAACCAAAGTTTCATAAATACATTGGTTATTTCTTAATATAAAATGTTAATAAACTTTCTTAATATTCAAATCATAATAAATAAAGCTTCATCATTTTCATAAATATCTTAAGATTGATTTATATGGTTTGTAACGTTTGCATGATTCGTATTTTTTGTATGACTTTTTTTTTCATCAAATGTTAGAATTTGAGATATTTTTCACATGTATTTATTTTTAATAATGTGATGGTTTCACATGCATTTGTTTTATATTATGAAACTTTTTTTCGTGTATTTTTCATTTCACTAAGTGAACATAAAAAAAGTTTCATATAGATTATTTTCACCGTATGAACACAAAAATTGAGAATAATTCTCGTCACACCAAATAAGGTGGAGAGACATATTATTTAGAGAATTTTGCTGAAATAGCCATTCTGGGAACCAAAATTGCAAAAATAGCCATTGACTACGCCAAAGTGGACTACGCCATGGCGTAGTCAAACTTTGACCGAATTTTTGCAAAATAGTCCCTAACTACGCCAAAAATGGACTATGCCATGGCGTAGTCAGTCCCTGGACTTTGGGAAATTGTCAAAAATGGCCCCTGTACTTGAAAGTATGGAAATAAAGTTTGAAAAATGACAATTTGGTCCCTGTAGTATACTACGCCATGGCGTAGTAACGTATGACGTAGTTGCCATTTTGGAAAATTGGCAAAAATGGCCCCTGGACTTGAAAGTATGGAAAGATAGTTTGAAAAATTACAATTTGGTCCCTGTAGTATACTACGCCACGGCGAAGTGGCCAGTTTGAAAAATTGGCAAAAATGGCCCCTGGACTTGGAAGTATGGAAAGATAGTTTGAAAAATGACAATTTGGTCCCTGTAGTATACTACGCCACGGCGAAGTGGCCAGTTTGAAAAATTGACAAAAATGGCCCCTGGACTTGGAAGTGTTTTGAGTAAGAATTAAAAATGACATTTTGGCCCCTGGACTTAATTTTTTTTTTAATAAACTTTTTTTTATATAATTAATGTTATAATTAAAAATGACACTTTTATAATTAATTTTATAATTAAAAATGAGACTTTTATAATTAATTAATTTTATAATTAATTAATTTTATAATTAAAAATGACATTTTTATAATTAATTATTTGAACCTTAAGGATTTCGATTTTTTTAATAAACTTTTTTTTATACTCATATTAAAACCGAAAATACAATTTTTAAACCGAAAATACAATATTAAAAACAATAATCGCAACATACATTTAAATACTACAAACAATAATTTAAACCGAAAATCTAGTGCGGATAAATATTTTGACAAAAGATGATCCAGTCAGCCTTCTTGTTGATTTCTGCCTCTAGATATGTGTAGGTTTCTTTGATGTCATTAATCTTCGCCTCATCTATACGTAATTCCTGTTGTAGTACTTTTAGTTTGCGCTTTTTTTCATCAAATAGCGCTTGTTTTTCTAGTTGAATCTTCCGGTTGTTTTTCCATAACTCTGCTAACCTTTCAATTTCTTTGTCTGCCTCTTTACACGATGCCTTGAGCTTTGAAGGCATGACTTGAGTTGCCGGAGGGTTTGAGTCTCGGTTGAATAAAAGGCTCTCGTCATAGGTTGACGGGGTATCTCCGTTATGTGAACGCCTATAGTTTCGCCATGCGGCATCGTATTCTAGCTTATCATCATCTGTTATTGCATGATGGGCCCTAGTTTTCCCAATCTGTCTCCACTCCTCGTCCGTTTCAGGCGCTTTCCATCTAAGCCTGAACCTTCCATCATTCATCTGTTTTTTATTGGTTGAGCCTGAAGAAGGTCCAGACTCATCAACCGATCTCTTGTTGTAGCGGCGGTGGAGGGTGTGGTAACTGAGAAGAGAGCGGTGTGTTGGAGAAAAGCACCACCTGCCTTCCTTTTAAAGACCCATTAAATTGCAGTTACAACCCTTAACTTTGTTTCATTGAAAATTTTGGTCCTTTATAAAGAGAAAGTAGGACGACCATGTGCTTTCTGTTCCACATGTGATAAGAGGATGTGCCATGTGATATATGAAAAAGTTTTTTATTCGTCTGACAAAGTAGGACGACCATGTGCTTTCTGTTCCACATGTGATACTGGGATGTGTCATGTGATATATGGACGATAAAATTTATTGTTTATTAAAATTTTATAAAAGCCCTAAAAGATAAAAATTCTATTTTACGTTGTTTTTTATAAATTTAAATAATATTTTTGTATAAAATTCAAGCATTTTAGACAAAGACAAAAAGGGGGAAAAATAAATCAAATACAGAGATGCACCAAAAATGTATTTATTTATTTATATTAGTTGTGATACAAAAAAATAACAATGGCAAACCCACTAATCGGTAGTACTAGCATAATGATCTGTATAAAGATATAAAGTCTCCGCCATGTAATTTCGTCAATTCTGTGCAGCTGTCACTTGATCCCCGGCGGAAGTTATGGTCTCATTATTAATCAGCCGGTATAGGAACATGCACATAAATACTCCACAATCTCCATGGCTAGAAGCCTGTTTTGGTACATTGTTAGCGTATTTATAACTGAATTTTCTGGCGGCGTTTTTAAGGGTTGCGAATGAATTTTGGACATCAAATACGGCAGAGTAACTTTCCATTTGTCCATCATTTCGCCAAAGACTTTCCGATAAGCAGGGGCATTGTTAAAGCTGTCGTAGACAACCATAACGAAATCATCTAGGTTCAAAACCCCTAGGACCCAATGCTGATGCTCAATTACAATCGGGCAGTAGACCTTGAACAAAACGCAAAACATATAGTTAATAATGGATAGGTTTGAATACAAGTTGTTTCAAATTGATGTAAACTAATTTACACACCCGTTTTAGGTTGCCCCACGGTATTGAATCTTCGGCCATCCCCGACACCATGTTGATGACAAGGTCAGCACCACGACCATCACTCATGAACTTCCCAAAATCGGCGTTCATCACCGTCCATTCTGCGTCTTGATGACGGCTAAGCATGGTATAGCCTACCCATGCATTCACATGCTAGTAAATAGTACGTAAGTAGTTAGAGAATGAATACGGTATATTTTTAAAAACACAATGAACTCAAATTTATATACTCACATCGCCGGTGAAATCACCATCGCCTTCCTCGCCCAGCAGCATGTCCCACCACGTTCTGTCAATCGAGGCCGTCAAAAAAGGAAGACTCATCTCGGGCAAACGATTTTGTTTGTATTTTGGAGGATCATGGCCGCCACCGTTGATGAGGCTTCCTTGCCCTTGCCCTTGCCCTTTTGCGTCCCTAGACAGGAAGAAGGAGCCAAGCTCCCCCCAACAAAGTTTTTCCGACTCCCTTTACACCTATAAAGCATCCATCTAAAAGACTTATCAACGATAACGTCAAACAGATCACTCAATCTAGGCTTAAACTTTTCGAAAAGGAAAAAATGGGGCGTTCTGAGAATCGAACTCGGGACCTCTCGCACCCAAAGCGAGAATCATACCACTAGGCCAAACGCCCACTTTTCCTGGATATTAGTTATAACAAAAAATTCCTGTTTCAAATATTACTACTTAAGAGTAGAGGATAAGTGATGACTTGATTGATGGATGACAAAATGATAACATTAACAACAGAGAGGTGGATTTATATTTCTTAGATCTACCCAGCCAAAAATTAGATAGAAAAATCGTTTGCACATTATGAGCACAAAAAGTAAGTAACAAGAGATGTCAGTTGTGTAGGGAGATCTAGGGGTGACCATCGGAACCGGGTACCCGTCTTTGGAACCGGAACCGCTTCGGAACTGCCGATTCCGGAACCGGAACCGATGTGATTGGTTCCGGTTCTGGTTCCTAAAATACGGAACCGATCAGGACCGGTTCCGGTTCTCATTTTTTTGGAACCGTTACCCGCTGGGTACCCGCTACCCGCCACTTTTAAATAAAAAATATTTTATATATTTATAAATAATAAATAAAATCTCAAATTTTCTAGTTTGTTTATGTAATAATTAGTATATATCGGATTAGTTTTGACCATTTGTTGTATTTATTACTTTAAGTCTGTATTTTGTAGTTTATAATTACATTTTTATCGTACGCAATTTAAAAAATAAAAAAAAAAAGTTGAAACCGGGTACCGGAACCGGTTCCCGTCGGTTCCGGTTCCGGTTCCAAAATATAAGGAACCGGTGTTAGCGGTTCCTGTTCGGTTCCGGATTTCCAAGAACCGTCGGTTCCGGTTCCGGTTCCATGGAAAATAGCCGGGTACCCAGTTATGCTCACCCCTAGCGAGATCTACAATGGGGATAGATTTAGGTACGGTAGTGTATTATCAGAAAGGTTTAAGGGACATTAATTTATCGGGCAATTTTCTTTCTATATTAACCAGCCAACTATCGTTAGTAAGCTTTTGTTTCATGTTATTTCTGGCTTCAAGAATCCAAAAAAATTCCAAGAACCTCTTGTATTTGATGATTTTATGCTAATGAAATCTATAATGGAGTTGCCATCAGTTTTCTTATGGAAACTCTGAGGATAACAAGAGTACTCCAGATTTGGAAGAAACCACAAGAAAGAATGATGAACCTTGAGGATTACTATACCTTCTGAATGGATTTATACGTACTAAATAATAAGCCTTGCCTGGTTTTCACCGAAATTGTATAATATGTAGTCAAAACACTGCAACACAATTGAGTTTATAGTGCATCAACAATTTCAAAGTGTCACTCTTTTATAGCACTCATTTATAGGACCAAAAAAATAAAGGGTCCTATATTGTAATAAGTTTATAGGACGCTTTGGACGACGTCTTCACAAGTTTTTTAGTATATTTTTAATACAAAAAAAGTGTCCTATAAATCCTTTTTTTTATAGGACAATCCTATAAAAAAGCTAATGCGACATTTTTTTATTAAGTGTCCTAAAAACTTGTTAAGACACCGAAAAGCATCCTATAAACTTATTACAACGTCTTTAAATAGGATCTTTTATTTTTTGGTCCTATATATTTGAGTAAAGCCGTCTATTATGGTGTCCTATAAACCCAATTTTGTTGTGGTGAGAGTTTTAGCAAATACACCTTCGAGATTGGAGAGTTGGAAGAAGCCACCAAATATCTATTTATCAGAAGAAGTGATAGAGTTATTCTATGCTTTTGGTCATTAGTGAAGTCTTGTGTGATATTAGTTGTGTTAACAAATTTAAAACATCATCATGTTGACAGGAGGAGTTTCTAACAAGATGTTGAAGTTGCTCGACTCTGGAAATGCTGTTTTAAGCGACATTGCTTCAGAAACTAAAAAATGGCAAAGCTTCCTTTATCCTACAGATACTTTTCTTCCTGGTATGAAAATGGACTCGAACTTAAAGTTAACTTCCTGGAAAAGTGTAGACGACCCAAGCAGCGGAAGCTTTGAGTTCGAAGTAGAAGACATGCAATATGTCATCTTCAACGGAACAACATATCATTGGAAAAGCGGAAGTGGGTCAAAGAAAAATTTTGAGCCAAACCAAATATTCCCTGAAGCGTACAAGTTGCTATCAAATGTCAGCGCACGAGCGATGGATATAAGTCTCTGCAAATCAAAGAACGAAAATGTAATTAAGTACTGCAAAGAAATGTTTGATCCTACCTTCAAGAGTTACTCAAGGGTGTTGATGGATTATACCGGAAAGATACAATATTTTAGTTGGGCAGAACGGGATAACCTTTGGGATTTGAAATGGCAAGAGCCAAAAGATATTTGTAGCGTTTATCACGTGTGTGGGTCGTTTGGACTTTGTAACTCAAGTAATCAAACTCCATGTAGTTGTTTGCCAGGATTTGAACCTATTGCACTAGGAGTTAATTCAGCTGGCTGTAGGCACGAGCCTGAAATATGTCGCAGCCATGATGTCGACGAGTTCCAATTTGTTTCCATGATAAAACTTGCGAATCCAAATTTACCATCTTTTGACTCAAATAATGATTCAGATTGCAAGAACAAGTGTCTTTCAAACTGCCTGTGCAGGGCTTATTCATATAGTCCTGGTTACATAGGAATGCTACAGGGTCGACGTTCTGTTCATAAAAACAGATGCTGGATGTGGGAAGACATATATAATCTTCAAACGGACGGAACAAATAATATTTCCATCCGTATTTCCGCAAGCAAGAGAGGTACTATACATTGATATCATTTAAAATTTTTAGCACCTTCCCTTCTTCTTTGCATACATTTTTATAACCATGGTATTGGACACACACACACACACACATATATATCTGGCCTGACTCATCCACAAGGATCATACAAGTATCACCTCTACATGAACTTGACGAATTTTAGGTCTTACAACTAACAATATTGACCGTTGAGTTGCTCGAGTTTAAGTTTCTTGTTTGTAAAATATATGTAACTTTATTGTTTTGTTTCTATCTCAACTCTGCAGAAGGATCTCCACCTCCTCTTGACAATTCATCATCATTCCTAACCAAGAAACGTATTACGGTCTTTGCAATGACGATTCTTTTGATCTTATTGTTATGCAGCCTTAGCTATATATATTACAAGAGACTAGTCCATCATGAACAAGGTATCCAGCAAGCAACATTGGTTGAGTACAACTAAATAAATTTATTATCTTCCGTATCATTTTTAGTCAAAAAATAAATTTGGAATCAACTTAGGTGAAAACCTTTGGATTTTTCATCTAAAAAAATATACCTCGGTTTGTCTATCATATTTAGGAAGGAATTCCATGCTTCAAACGGATAATAGTGAAAGACGATCTGTAGACTTACTAGATCTAATTCGCTCAAGAGAAGACGATGTAGAAGGCATCAGTGTACCATTCTTTGATTTTGAAGGAATATTAGCCGCTACAGATAACTTTTCGGATGCTAATAAGCTTGGAGAAGGAGGTTTTGGGCCAGTCTATAAGGTGATGATCCCCAACCTTAAACAAGTACAACGCATCTCAATGTATTATGTTTCTTGCACATATGTATATATAAGCATTAATATGATGTGGTCAGGGTAAGCTTCCTGAAGGAATAGAAGTGGCTGTAAAGAGGTTGTCTAGCCTTTCTGGCCAAGGCTTAGAGGAGTTCAGAAATGAGGTGATACTGATAGCGAAACTTCAACACCGGAATCTTGTTAGACTGTTGGGCTACTGCATGAAGGGAAATGAAAAGATGCTTTTATATGAGTATATGCCGAATAAAAGCTTGGATGCCTTCATATTTGGTTAGCCTTTAAATTTCATATATGTACATTTGATTTGAGCATATACACCTTAGAATGAACTAATATTGTGTTCTAACCATCCCTTTGCAAGATCAAGCACCAAGTATATGGTTGAATTGGGCAAAACGATATGAGATCATTATAGGAATTGCTCGAGGACTTCTTTATCTCCACCAAGATTCTCGACTGAGGATTATTCACAGAGATCTGAAAACAAGCAATATTTTATTGGATGAGGAACTGAATCCAAAAATATCGGACTTTGGTTTGGCAAAGATTGTTAAAGACAGAGAAATGGAAGCTAGCACCAATAGAGTCATTGGAACATAGTAAGTACATAAATTCAACCTTAATTTGTCATTGAATAGAAATCCCAAATGCAAAAAAGTACTTCGAAAATCTTAATTTGCTATATGTTCCTGATTCCTACTTCAATCTATGCCTAATGCTACCATGTTTTCCAGTTCTGAAAGAATGCATATATGCATTGAGAACAATGCAAATGATATTTTAACAAAAAAAATGTTGAATCTTGAGAAACAAAAGCTACAAGATTAGAAGTCATGTTAATTTGCCCAACTTTCCTACTAGTAGAAAACTTTAGGAAGAGACTTGGAATAAGTTGGTAATTAAAGCAAGATCCGTGCGTCAATTATCTTCTTGATATATTGAAGGCGTGCAGCATCTAGTTATTTCTCATAACCTCTTTCACGCAGTGGCTATATGGCTCCGGAATATGCACTGGATGGCTTGTTTTCCATCAAATCGGACGTTTTTAGCTTTGGAGTCGTTGTTCTGGAGATTATCAGCGGAAAAAAGAACACAGGGTTTTCTAAATCCCAACAGACGATAAATCTTTTAGGTTATGTAAGTAATTTCCTTTCCCTTAAAGCCATTTTATGTTGTGATTTGCTCCTAGTATTTGCTCTATAAGCTAATATGCAAGCAATCACAGGCCTGGAGTTTGTGGAAAGAAGATAGGCCATTAGAGATGATGGATCAAAAGCTAGTAGAATCTAGCAATTCAAGTGAGGTATTGAAGTGCATAATCGTTGGGCTATTGTGCGTGCAGGAAGATCCAGGAGATCGTCCCACTATGACGAATGTAGTTTTGATGCTTTCTGGTGATATTTCAAGCCTTCCAACTCCAAAACAACCAGCTTTTGTTGCAAGAAGAACTATGTCCACCTCTTCTTCTTCTTCTTCCTATAAACCAGATCAGACACAAACCAACAACAACTTAACAATCACTCTCCAAGACGGCCGATAAATCAAGGAAGATAAATGTACATGAATTAAATTTCTTAATTACAAACAAATCACAACCTTAAGTTTTGGTATTCATAAATTTGTCTCCATAAGTTCTGCTATCAGTCCATGATAATCACGTAGTTAATTGCACTACTAAGTGAAAGGCTTTTTTATCCTAAGAATTTTTCCCTGAGAAATCTGTCGATAAAGGATGATTTTTCACAAAACTGTCACAAAAGTTAGTGAGTAAATTGTTGGTGGGTAATTCAAATCAGTATCAAATTACCCGGGGAGTGATTCTTTGAGAGATCCATTGGTATTTTCTCAAAAATATCAGATTCTATCGAACCACTGATATTTTTTGTATAAGTGATGTCGCTAAAGGTGAAAAACACAATTTTTTTTCCTATAAAATCAAGTATTTAGGATGCTATTCACATAATCCCCTTTACGCAATTTAAAATTTAAATTTATAGTATTTTATATTTTGTATTTTCTAAAATAAAATCTTGAATAAAGGCTTTAATTAAAAAAATAATAAATAATGCAATTGAAAATATAACTATATAATTGAAAAGAAAATGATGTATAAAAACTTTCTAACTAAAAAGAAAAATAATAATAATTTAGATATATAAAAAAATACAACAAATATGCAGATAAAAATAAAGAAAAGAAAATAGTATAATTGAAATTTGTTTAAAAAGTTAAGAGATTGAAGTTGTAAAAGTTTTTAACCTGGGATCACCCCTATTTTTACAAAACAAATTAAACAAACCTATTTTTACAAAGCATTTTTTAAAATACCCTATTTTTTGTAAAAAATAAACTCGTTTTTTTATTATCAACTTTCTCCACAAGTCTTTAAATTGAAAAGATTAACATATAGAAATTTATCACTCTTGTTATTTCATGTTCTTGAATAACCCTAGCTCGATTCTAGAGACGAATTATCCCTTTAACTTTCAACTCTTTTTTGTGTTTCTGAAATCAAGAAAGGGAAATTGTAGGTGAGGTTGCTCGTCAAACTAGAAAGGGAGAAACAAAGAACATGAAAGAGGAAGATTATTAAACAAAGACGTTCTTGGTACTTCAATCATAAAATTAGTTATTTGGAAATTAAGATGAATGAGACTAGCAAAAGATAAGTCAACCGGAAAATTAGAGAGATATAAGGAAAAGGGATTGCAATTGTAATCTAGAACTAGCGAATAGCTAAATTTAGTAGAAGAGAGTAGGTATTTTGGGGGCATTGAGTTAAATTGCATGCTAAACCATTATAGTTTGCTTAAATGAGCTAAAATAAGAAGGAGAAGGCCGAAACAAGAGCTAAAACATAGGCTAAATATCAAATATATATAATAACCCCATCCCTACCTCATCCCCATCACCCCCCCATCCACCACCGCCGCCACCACCTTCTAATCATACTTACCAAACCCGGGTCTCCAACAACATCTTTAAACCCATCCAAAAACTCAGCTTGTCAGCTCACCTCTACTCAACCGAACCCACCTCACTCAAACAAGCCTTAGCCGACCCAAAATGGAAGCAAGCCATGGCCTTTCAACATCAAGCTCTCCTTACCAATGGCACTTGGGAACTTGTACCTCCTTCCCCCACACAAAATGTTGTTGGGTGTAAGTGGTATTTCGTACTAAGTACAATCCTGACGGCACAATTCAGAAACACAAAGCCCGCCTAGTAGCTTTGGGTTTTCATCAACGCCTCGGTCTTGACTACACTGAAACCTTCAGGCCTGTAATCAAACCCGCCACCGTACGACTCATCCTTAATCTTGTCGTCATGAATGGGTGGTCCTTACGACAACTTGATATTAACGATGCCTTTTTGCATGGAACTTTATCTGATGATGTATACATGGCCCAACCTCTGGGGTTTGTTAATCGAGCGAATCCCGACTATGTGTGTCGCATTTACAAGGCTATTTACGGCCTCAAACAAGCACCACGTGCCTGGTATACCGAGCTTCGGACCTACCTCTTAAGTATCGGCTTCATCAACTCCGTGTCCGATACATCTCTATTCTTCCGCAATGGTAGCATCCTTATTTATGTTCTCATATTTGTTGACGACATCATTGTTACAGGATCTTGCACAACTATGATTTCCGACTTCATATCTTCTCTCTCTAACCGCTTCTCTCTCAAGGACCTTGGTCAACTATCGTATTTTCTAGGAGTTGAAGTTCAAACATGTGCGCATGGCTTATTTCTAAGTCAACGCAAATACATCATTGATCTGCTTGCACGGGAAAAAATGTCGAATGCCAAACCAGTTACCACATCGATGGAGGCTAACGTAAGAGCCACTCTTGGTCCAGGCACTCAACTTGACAACCCTACAGACTACCACACCTTAGTTGGAAGCCTTCAGTACTTGGCTCTCACCCGTCCCGACATTGCATTCGCCGTCAACAAACTGTCTCAGTTCATGCATCGACCTACAACCACCCATTGGCAAGCTTTAAAACGGGTATTGCGCTATTTAAATGGTACTCTCGAGCATAAACATATATCACAACTCCCCTATTCATCTTCATGCCTTCTCCGACTCAAATTGGGGTGGTGACAAGGATAATTTATTTCAACGGGATCCAGAGCCGTTCCTAGGGTTTTTGATGCCTTGTGCGAAAAGGCTAAAATGATGCCCCTATGTCTATTTTTTTAAACCAAACAAGAAAACATACGGGTTTTAAAGGGTTTGAAACCTAGTCAAGTTAGGTGCATAATAAAAAGATAAAACTTGGATTAAGATCGTGCTTTCTTCTTTTTCCAGTTTTCCCTTTTCCAGGTTAAAATTATCACAATAGAACCTTTACTTCAATATATGAAACTTAAAAGACAAGTGGTTAATTATAATTAGTCTTAACTAAAATAGGAAATTACAAGTTAGTTAGTCAAAAGATGAAATTCTAAATCTAATGCGGTAATGCCAAATCTCAAAGTAAATAAAAGTTAAAAGAACAATGATAAATTGTAAAATTTATAATTTAAGCTACTTTGCATTGGAAAGAGTAAGTGCCCAATAATGCAATATCACTATATGTTGTTGTTGGTGTGCTTGTGTAGATACAGTGATGTGCTCATATGCACACACTTCAATTTTCAAATTTCAATATACAAGACTAGGGATGCAAACGAACATGAACGAAGGCTTGTCGTGTTCGTTTGTTCGTTTAACTTAACTGAACAAACGATCGAACACGAACGGTAAAAAAACATAATTTTTTGTATTCTTTTTCTTTCATAAAGAAATGTGTTCGTAAGTGTTCGTTCGTTAAGGTGTAAACAAACATAAATGAAGAACTTAAATAAACATAAATGAGCATAAACAAACAGACACAATAACAAAAATCAACCACTATTATTTATCATTTCATGCGTCTAAGATTACATAATGGATGTAAAATCGGGTAAATTTAAGAGGAACAAAAAAGGAATTCTAAAAAATTTAATTCAAGTAAAAATTTTACATATAATTAATGTCAAGAGAAAAGATCAAGAGAGAACCTTGAGAGAGGAAAAAAAACCCGGATAACCACGAAAAAGTAGATGAAAAATATATCAAAATGGATGTCAAATTAGAGATAATAAAGTGATCGTTTTTGGGGCAATTTGTTTCGCTCCAATTTTTGTTTCATCGATTTTTGATTTAATGTTTGTTCATTTACACCCCTATACAAATGTTGATGACAATTTGATGCCCCCTTGGACTTTGATGTCGTGTGCGACCGCACGTGCTGCACATGGTCAGGGCCGGCCCTGACGGGATCATATATTGTCTACCTTGGAAGCAATCCAATCTCATAGAGCTCAAAGAAACAACGCTCAGTCGCTCGCTCATCTACTGAAGCTGAATACAGGTCCGTAGCGCAAGATACCGGTGAACTTACATGGCTCGAAAATGTCTTACTTGAGCTTGGTGTCACATGCAAAACCATCCCTACTATCTACTGTGACAATGTTGGAGCCGTAAACTTAAGTGCCAACCCTGTTTTCCACTCCCGCATGAAGCATCTGGCTATTGGCTATCATTTTATTCGGGAAAAAGTCCAAGCTGGTGTGCTTCATGTCACTCGCGTAGTTAACGATGATCAACTGACTGATGCTTTGACCAAACCACTTGCTTGTTCTCGACTTCAAATGCTACTCTCCAAGATCAGACTATCGACCCGGCCGTCCGTCTTGTAGGGGCATGATAAGAATCAGAAAGGATAATTCATATCCCCTGATTTTCTCCATCTCCTTCTCTACAACAGTACATATATATTTTACTACCTTGATTTGGCAACTGTATATTCTGTAATATAACTTTTCCTTATTTAGATCCTTGTAATTCTCCTCTGTACTCTATTTAAACAATTTCTAAATAAGAATATGTCAAGCTTTCATATTACCATCTCTTCTCAGATACATCCTCCAGCTCGATCGGGCCGGGTAAAAATAGTGATTTCCTCCAATCTTTGATGGGGAATAATTAGTTGTGTAGTTCTTACTTGGTTGTTTTCCTCTGCTGCTGTTCCTTCTAGTACTGCAGGTGTTGTTCCTTCGAGTACTGCTATCATTAGTTGTAGTTCTTTCTTGGTTGGCTATCTACTTCTGCAGCTGTTCATCTGTTACTTATTTCATTGCTCATTTGGTCTTACTTTATGTGGGAATTTTTGCCTGCAGTCTAATAAAATCAAAAAAGCTCTAAATCCTTAATTTTCGTATAAAAAGACAAAGCAACAAAGTTTTTAAAATCATTTACACCCGCAGCATTGTTCGGGTGCACAACTAGTATAACACTATATATGATACTAGTTCGGATAAGAATATATCAACAATTTTGAAGTTCAAGTTTCATATACACCTTGTACTTAATTAAGCTCGTTAATCCCCCCCCCCCACCCCCCCCCCCCCACCCAATACACACACACACAATAACTTTAAGATGTAAGAATTTAGTTCACAAGTGAGTCAATTTAGACTTGAACTTTCCATATATTCCACACCTATTCCAAAACCATGGTTTCTCTCTTTTCCTCTCTTCTTCCCTGAAGCATACACCATATATACAAAATACTCTATCTATTTCCATCTTCTTCTAACTACCAAATCATTGTTATACACAAAAGCACCCCATTATGATATCATCAACCAGCAATATAATTACCACTATTTGCTTCTTGTGTACATTTTTTTTGCGCTTTTATCCTCATCGTTGTGCAGCTAATCATCACAACGGGAGAAAACATTCTCGATGGAGAAGATTATTTGGAGTCACGAGATTTTCAAATGGGGTTCTTTCCAGGCATTACAATAAAATTGAGTTTATAAGATGCCACCAATTTGAAAGCGTCCTAATAGACTGCCTTATAAGACACAATTTATAGGACCAAAAAGTAAAGGGTCCTATCTAAAGGGATTGTAATAAGTTTAAAGGACGTTCAACTAATGCGACGTTTTTTATATTAAAAGTGTCCTAAAGACCTTGTTACGTCGCCAAAAAGCATCTTATAAACAACTTATTACAATGCTTTTAGACATGACGCTTTATTTTTTGGTCCTATAATTTATGTCCTATAAAGCGGTCTATTAGGACGCTTATTTATTGGTGGCATCCTATAAACCCAATTTTGTTATAGTGAGGTAAAGGAGGACTATATATTGGAATTTGGTATGCCATGGATCCAGATTCTGTGATATATGGGTTGCTAACCGTGATCATCTGCTTCCGGATTCCACGGGAGTTCTTACAATTGCAGAAGATGGTGACGTTAAGGTGCTAGACAAAAACCAAAACATTTACTTCAACACAATCACAGGTCGGGGGAGTTAATTGGTCCAACTTAGTTTAACTGAAATTTTTATGCACTATGGATAAGTGAAGTCAAAACTTATATTTGCTTCTTCTTCATTTTGGCACCGTGAAAATTTGGTACCCGAAAATTCTCAAGTTCATTTTGGTGATCGAGCTTTGGTTACGTTACTTTTGCATGATCGAGCACATATATATCCTCACATTTAATAATCGATTATGTAAATATATTAAACAGAAACAATACGCTAATATTTTTGTCTTTACTGCTATATGCATCCAAATATTAACATGCGAAATTGAAGTTACTTGACTATAAATAAGATGATAAATACGTTTCATGACCTTTAACATACATTTTATATGGTTAATAGGTGAAGTCATTTTTATTTCTATATAAAATCATATGTTCATATAGGTATATGTATTCAACTTTTATGGATATAATACAATATTATTTTAGTTTCATTTATATTTCCGAATTTTTATTTGTAAAGCTCAATGGGTAAGAGTATAGAATTCAAAATGATCCACACAAATAACTTATACATTTTATAGGGGTGACAATCGTGTCGTGTTCGAGTTGACGGGTCCAAGGGCGGAGCCACCCTTGGCCTAGGGTTGTCCCATGCTAACCCTCAAGTTTTATAAAAAATTACCTTTAATATAAGCAAAATAATTATTTTATTTATAAATACTAACCTCAATTAATTTCTAAACCTTTTTATATGGAGTAATAATTAGTTTTTATAAAAATTGTTAAGTAATGCTTAAATCATCAGGTAACATTTACCGTATGTATCTTGTAATGTTGATAGTGTTTTATTTTATTATCTTTTAAGCAATGTTTTATGCCTTTTTTTTATTAAGCCGGATATCCAACCCGCTATGCAAGCCGATTAGTCCCAAGGCTATCATCTGCTTTGTAGGTATCCCGGAAATACCGCATTTGAAGTTTTGTGGCTACAAGGGGATTCGAAGTTGGCCTCTAGGTACTTTTGACCTTTGAAGCCCATACTCAAACCAATTAGGCACCACATTTTGGTTGAATAAAGGGTCGTTTACCAAACGCTTATCTGCCGGTAAGCGTTTACGAAGTCTCTTTATCTTATTAGCGGAATATGGGAAGGACCAAAAATATTACCGTCCGGTAAGAGCGAATGTGAGGACCGAGACTCTTATGTGGTAAGTGAGGGCAACGACTCTTACCATGGATAACACTTATCGATTAAATTGTTGCATATGGTGCCGTATTGATGGACAAATATTATCCGATAAATAAGTGATAATGTAGAATTTTACAGTAGACAAGTACGGGTTAAGTGTTTGGTAAACGACCCTTAATGTAGAACTCAAGAGTACCACCCTAAGTAACATTTCTGGCTCCGCCCCTGGGCGGGTCTGGAAGGCTCAACCCGGACACGACCCGATTAACTAATCGTGTCGAAATGTTCAACCTTAAGGCAGGTCATAAACGGGTTGACGGGTCACATAATAATACAACCAAGTTCAAACGTCAAAATTAAAATACTAGTACTACAACCAAGTTCAAATACTAATACAAATAAAAAGTTATAGTTTCAAACAAATAAAAAATCCAAACACAAACAAATTCAAATAGTTATGCAATCAAGTTCAAACGTCAACTTAAAGTTTATTAGAATTTGTAGCCTCCTCCGTTTTGTGTTCTTGAAAGTTCATATCCATCAAGATCGATTCAGTGAAGGACCGAAGACATGAAGAACAGAACCTCTGAGATCGATTGAGTGATTAGCGATTTAGGGTTACTGTGTTTGGAATTGGAGGCGTGAAGTCAGAAGTCGTGAAGCGATAACTGATACCAATTTAGGGTTACCGTGTTAGAGTTAGAAGTCACTTAGAAAACTTAGAATAATTATTTTAAAATATTATTATAAACGGGTTGGCGGGTCAAGCCGTGACCCGTATGTGACAACCCGAACACGACCCGTTTAATAAACGGGTTGGTGGGTCTGAAAGTTCAATCCCAACCCGTTTATTTTCGTGCCGGGTTCATGTCGTGTCGAGAATTGTCACCCCTACACTTTGTTGACGAATATTCGTATATGGCCTCGGGTGTTGACTTAACGAAGACTTGAGTAGTTGAGTGCTCATAAGGGTCCCTCCCGACATTGCCTTTTTGTTTTAATATATATTTAAACATTGATCCATTATTTGATATGTTGAATAGTTTACTTAATCTTTTAAGTGATAAAATAATTACATTGAATGGTACTCATAAAAGACTTTCTTGGGATTTTGACTTGTGCAAGTGTATGAACTTTTACCAAGTCTTAGTCAGAATGATTTTTAGTTACAGTTTTAAGAAAAAAAATGTGACATTACTCCGAAGACATGTCGTTAATTTGGTCACGTTGAGAACGTTACCATCTATTATCTTTTGCAGCATTTGGATGAAATGTAGGTGGGGAAAACTAGAGTTTTCACCGAGAAACAAACTGTAACATAGCTCTAAGACATCCATTGTTTAAGAATGACTAGAAACACAGAAGGATTCTGATTGTTGGAGGTCGGGAACCACTGTCCCAAGGTCTCGTTTAACCTATGGAGACACGTCAAGTCTTCAGCTATTGCTTTTATTTTGGCCGATAAAGGGCGCGGAACCCCTTGGAAAAAGTTTATGTCAACAAATTAAAAAGTTACCAACAAAAGTTGGGTCAACCCAACCAAATAATTAAAAAATGTCTTCCCAAAAAGTGTTCGGGAAAGACTACAAGCCATGGCCTCCTACTATAACCCTTTACATTTATCTAAATCCTATTCCTCATAATATTAGTCTTCAGCTAATTCTTGATCAATTTGTAGTTTAGAAGTTTCAAGGTATTTAAGGAAATAGGAAAAACCATGGAGGAGTTCTTCTATGCTTTTTATCATTTGTATAGTCTGGTGTGACATTAATTGTGTATTCTTAATTTTATGAAACAAAACAAATTTAAAACATCATCATGTTGTCAGGGGGAGCTTCTAACAAGACATTGAAGTTGCTTGACAAAGGAAATGATGTTTAAATAGACAATAGTACCTCTATATGGCAAAACTTTCATAATCCTATAGATACTTTTCTTCAAGGTATGAAAATGGACTCAAACTTAAAGTTGATTAATTTCCTGGAAAGTGGAAAAGTGTCAGACAACCCCAAGCACTGGAAGCTTTGCGTTCCAGGAAGAAAACATAATGTCATTATGAACGGAATTGAACAAAACCTCGATGAAAAAGTCGAAGTGGGTCAAAGAACATATTGGAGCTAAACCAAATGTTCCCTGATGTGTACTCAAGGTTATTGATGAATCACACCGAAAGCATACAATATTTTACACGGGTGGAACCTGCTAAAGATTGGGATTTGATTTGGGAAAAGCCGAAGGATATTTGTAGCAATTATCAAGTGTGTGGGCTGTATGGTCTTTGTAGCCCAAAGTAATCAAACTAGATGTATGTTTGACAGGATTTGAAGCTATTGATCACCTGGCTGTAGGCACGAGCATTAAATATGTAACAAAAGTGAAGTTGACGATGAGTTCTTGATTGTTTCCTTGATACAAGTTTCAAATCCAACATCTTTTGAGTCAACCTTTGAATCACGTTGCAAGCACAAATGTCTTAAAAACTGCCGATGCAAGGCTTATGCATATACTCATGGAAACAGAGGATTGCAACTGGGACGTATTACGACCCAAGAATAAATTAAATCAAAGATTTAATTTAATATTTAATTGTAGATATAGCATCAACTGTATAGCTAATTTATCTCCATCATTATCTCCTAGTTAATTGTAACTGATCATCAGCTAGTTTAGCTCCTAAATGTTCTCCTTGCCTAATGTACATGTTGGCTATATATAGCCTTTCTCTGTAAATCAATAACACACAAAAATATATTTTCACAGTATATCCTAAATACTTTATATGGTATCAGAGCAACCATTGCTCTAAAGAGCCGATCCTTTTTTTTTAGTCCCGTGTTCTTCTTCTTCCTGCACTTGCAATGGCACCAAAAGCCACAATTCAGATTACTGCTGCTTCCCACTTCCCAATTAGACTCACAGCAAACAATTTCCCAGTTTGGCGCCGTCAAGTCGAATCAACCCTAATAGGGCTCGAACTTGATGCCTTTATCGTCAGCAATTCCCAGCCTCCAAAAAGAACTCTCGATGACAAAGATGGTTCTAAACCTAATCCAGATTATATCTCTTGGTACCGCCAGGATCAAATAATCTTCAGTGCGCTTCTAGGCTGCTGCTCAGACTCCATTCAGCCTCTAATCTCATCAGCTACCACCTCACGAGATACCTGGGAACGTCTCAATGCGAGTTTTGCCAGTGGGTCTCGATCCCGTGTCATCTCTCTCAAATCCAAACTTGTCAAAAATCCAAAAGGTACTCGTTCAATAACCGAATATCTCCAAGACATGCGAACCATTGCTGACGATTTAGCACTAGCACAAAGTCCTGTTACAGAAGAAGACTTGCTGGTCCACATTCTGTCACAACTCGGTGATGAATATGGTACTATCGTTGTTGTTATCAAAGTGCGTGAAACACCACTGTCCTACTCAGAATTATTTGACAAATTGACCGACTTTGAGCGAGTCCTAAAAGAACAAACTGCAGCCCCTGAACCCGTGCTAACCACGGCCAATTACACTGCAAGACAGTCCAGCCGACAACCTGGTCGATCAGATGGTTTCAACCAGCAACATGTCACCAACAATCGCCTCCCTAATCAGCAACGTAATCGCACTCAATGGTCTTCTTCAGCCCCTGGAGGTAATCGACAAAACAGGTCCAATCCCTTTTGTCAGTTTTGCAACATTCCAGGTCATATGACTCGTGACTATCGCAAGCTATCTCGGTTCTTACGAGAAAACAACATCAATGTCAACACCTCTCAGTCGAATGCTCCTATGGCCAATGTCACCATGACTAGCCCACCTCCTGTTTCACCAACCTGGTTGTTTGACAGCGGTGCTTCCAATCACGTCACCGGTGATCGTTCCCACTGCAAAATGTCTCGGACTATGGTGGACCCGATGAAATTATTCTCGGAAATGGTAATAGCTTACAAGTTTCATACGTCGGTTCTAAACACATTAACACGCCACTCAAGACTCTAAATTTACCTCATGTGTTATGTGTTCCACATTTAACAAGGAACCTTATTTCTGTGGCTAAATTATGCAAAACTAACCGAGTTTTTGTTGAATTTTTTCCCTCTCATTTCTTTGTGAAGGATCTTCGCACGGGGGCGCGTCTCATGCGGGGGGAGAACCATGAGGATGTTTACTATGCCAAGCTACCATCTAAATTGCACCTAAATGTTACCACCAAAGCTTCACCTCTTCAATGGCATCACACATTGGGCCATCCATCCACCAAAGTTTTCAAGTCTCTTCTTTCCAAACTAGGTCTTAGTTCCAAGCTTTCTGATATTCATTGTTCATCTTGTTCAGTTAATAAAAGTCATAAATTGCCATTTGGTTTCAATTCATTTACTGTTACAAAACCACTACAACTTATATATTCTGATGTGTGGGGTCCGGTCCAAAGCTCTATTGATCATTTCACTTACTATGTCATTTTTGTCGACTATTTCTCAAAATATGTGTGGCTCTATCCAATGAAAAAGAAATCTGAGGTTGCAATTTATTTCCTCAGTTCAAACTCCTGGTTGAAAAGTTTTTCCAAAAACCACTTGTCTCCATCTTCACTGACAATGGTGGAGAATACCTTGGGCTTCAATCTTTCCTCAAATCAAATGGTATTTCTCACTACACCACTCCACCTCAAACACCTGAGCAAAATGGTGTTGCTGAACGGCACCATAGGCACATAGTTGAAACGGGTCTAGCTCTCCTACATCATGCCAAACTTCCCTTAACCTTCTGGTCCCATGCCTTTCAAACAGCCGTGTACTTAATCAACCGGCTCCCAACACCCATTCTCAATAACCAAACTCCTTATCAACTTCTCTTCGATCAACCTCCTAACTACACCAAACTTCAACCGTTTGGTTGCTTATGCTATCCATGGCTGCGACTTTACACCACCTCTAAGCTTCAACCACGGTCTACTCCTTGTCTTTTCCTTGGATATTCCACCACCAAATCAGCCTACAAATGTTATGACTCTATCTCTCGTCGGTTGTACCATTCGCGACATGTTCAGTTTATTGAAAATCATCTACCTTCCCACACTGACTTCACTAAGTCCTTACCCATTCCTGACGACTTTCTCAAGTCCCGTACCTCGTTCCCTCCTACCGACACCTCCCCATCACCTTCAACCTCTACCGACACCAATATTGCCACTTCCACTCATATCTTGCCTCCTTCACTTAATCCTAGTCCTCCATCATCTTCAACGCAACATACGCCTCCTTCTACATTTCGTCTAACCTATTCCCGTCGCCAACCAAGGTCGACGTCACCTACACCACAGCCTAACCCCTCTTTCCACTCACCCTCCCTAGCACCTTCTCCCTCTCATCCCCTACCATCCCAAAACACCATCCAACAGCCACCCCTCCCCCCCCCACTACCTCCTCTAATGCCTCGCCTACTCCACCCACTTCTGATTTAAATTCCACACCCAATACCCCTCCCACTTCCCCTCCTACTACCACCTCTGCTTCTCCTCCATCACCACAGCCTGCACGCACCAGAAAACGGAACTATAAATACTTCAATGACTCTTTCATCAACACCACCACTCTTCACCCAATTCCTGCCACCATTGAACCTCACACACATAACCAAGCTCTTAAAGATCCCAAGTGGCGCCAAGCAATGAACGACGAATTTAATGCTCTCATGCAGAATGGGACTTGGGAATTAGTACCACGTGGCACACACAACCCCATTGGTTGTAAATGGGTCTTTCGAGTAAAACGAAACCCAGATGGTACAATCTCCAAATACAAAGCGCGCTTGGTCGCTAAAGGCTTCCTACAACAGTATGGGAAGGATTACTTTGATACCTTTAGTCCTGTTGCCAAATCTGTGACTATCCGTGTCATCCTATCTCTAGCCCTTTCCAACAACTGGACCTTACGCCAGCTTGATGTGAACAATGCATTCCTTCATGGGACGCTTCATGAGGAGGTCTTCATGACCCAACCACCGGGTTTCACTCACTCTCAATTTCCGAACCACGTTTGTAAACTACGGAAATCCCTCTATGGCCTAAAACAAGCACCACGGGCATGGTACATGGAATTGACCTCCTTTCTTCATACTTGTGGTTTTCGAAAATCACGAGCTGATGCCTCTCTCTTTATCTACAATCATGATAACATCTTGTGTCTCTTTATGGTCTATGTTGATGATATTGTTCTCACAGGTAATAACAATACCTTCCTGCATCAATTCATTAGCACCTTAGCCAACCGCTTCTCCATCAAAGACTTGGGACCCCTACACCATTTTCTTGGCATTGAAGTTATCCCTACCACCAAAGGTCTATTCCTCTCCCAACACCGCCATATCCAAGACCTTCTAACCCAATTTCATATGGATGGTGCCAAGGATGTAGCTACTCCACTAAACTCCTCTATAGTTCTCAACCCCATGGATGGCTCCCCAAGCGTTGATCCAACACCATATTGGAAGTTGGTGGGTTCCCTGTAATACTTAGCCTTCACAAGGCCTGATGTATCACTTGCGGTTAATCGGTTAGCACAATTTATGCACTCTCCCTCAGAGATTCATTGGCAAGCGTTGAAGCGGGTGCTGCGTTATCTAAAAGGTATAATCCACCATGGACTTCATCTTAATCGAGGTTCCTCTCTTGATCTAACAGCCTTCTCTGACTCTGATTGGGGAGGAATCTTGAATGGGGGTCGTTCAACCACATCTTACATACTCTATCTGGGCTCCAACATTATTTCATGGAAATCAGCCCGTCAAAAATCAGTCTCTCGATCATCCACTGAAGCCGAATACAAGGCTTTAGCAAATGCAGCCGCAGAAGTATCATGGGTCCAACACTTACTCACTGACCTGGGTGTCAAACAGTCCCTACCACCTACACTTTTCTGTGATAACACAGGTGCCACGTATCTATGCGCTAATCCAGTTTATCACTCTCGAATGAAACATGTGGCCTTGGACTATCACTTTGTACGTGAAAGAGTAGCCGATGGTTCCTTGAAAGTTCTTCACGTATACTCAAATGATCAACTTGCAGATGCACTCACCAAACCTCTTAGTCGGAGCTCGTTTCTTCGTCTAAGGTCCAAGATTGGAGTCTCCGATGGATCCTCCATCTTGCGGGGGCGTATTACGACCCAAGAATAAATTAAATCAAAGATTTAATTTAATATTTAATTGTAGATATAGCATCAACTGTATAGCTAATTTATCTCCATCATTATCTCCTAGTTAATTGTAACTGATAATCATCAGCTAGTTTAGCTCCTAAATGTTCTCCTTGCCTAATGTACATCTCGGCAATAAATAGCCTTTCTCTGTAAATTAATAACACACAAAAATATAGTTTCACAGTATATCCTAAATACTTTATAGGACGTACCACAAACAGATGCAGGATGTGGGAATCGGATCTGTATAATCTTCGAATGAATAGAACATATAGTATTTCCATCCGTGTATCTAGAGGCACGGGAGGTACTTTGCTAAATCTTTATATTTGTGTACCATCTTCCCTTAGTCTTTGTATATATTTATTTTTATAACCATTCTATTTTGCATCTTTGGCCTGACTCATCGGGGCTCATACAAGTATCTCCACATTAACCTAACAGATTTTAGGACTTTCAACCAACAGTCTTGATACTTGAATTACCCGAGTTAAATTCCTTGTTTGTAAAATTTATGAAAGTTTTAATTATGTTATGCTTTTGTTTCAACAATAGGCTATCACAACTCAGCACAAGGATCTTCATCTCTTCTTGATCTACTCAGCACAAGGATCACCAACTCCTTGTGACGATTTATCATCATTCCTAACAAAAACACTTATTTTGATCTTTGCAATGATACCTCTTCTGATCTTATTGTTATGCAACCTTACCTATATATATTTCAAGAGACTGGTCCCCAATGAACAAGGTATCTAACTAGTAACCCTTGGTTAGAAAATACAACTAAACAAATTTATCAACTTCCACGTCAGTTTCTAGTCAAAAAGAAAAATACGAATCTATGTAACAGCTTTTGGATTTTCACCTAGAAAAGTATAATAATATCAAGCACTTGGTTTGTCTATCGTATTTAGGAAGGAATTTCATGCTTCAAACGGATAGTAGTGAAAGACGATCTATAGACTTAGTAGATCTAGATCACTCAAGAGAAGACAACATAGAAGGCATCAGAGTCACTACCAGAAAAGTGAGCTTCAACGACGCGCCTTTAATTAGCGACGATATGTTTCAAAAAGAAGCTATTGCGACGACATCTCGTCTCTATAGACGGTTTCTGACGATAATTTGACTTTTAGCAACAACAAAAATCGTTGCTAAAACCCCTATTTCTTGTAGTGAGTACCGTTCTTTGAATTTAAAAGCATATTAGCGGCTACAGATAACTTCTCGGATGCTAATAAGCTTGGAGAAGGAGGTTTTGGGCCAGTTTATAAGGCGATGATCCCCAACCTTAATTAAACAAGTACTATTCATCTCAATTTATTATTTTTCTTGGACATATATAAGCATTAATATGATGTGATCAGGGTAAGCTTCCTGAAGGAATAGAAGTGGCTGTAAAGAGGTTGTCTAGCCTTTCTGGCCAAGGCTTAGAGGAGTTCAGAAATGAGGTGATATTGATTGCAAAACTTCAACATGGGAATCTTGTTAGGCTATTGGGATATTGCATGAAGGAAAATGAGAAGATGTTAATATATGAGTATATGCCAAAAAAAGGCTTGGATGCCTTCATATTTGGTTAGGCTTTAAATTTCATATATGTACATTTGATTTTAGCATATGAACCTTTAGCATGAACTAATAGTGTATTGTACGATCTCTTTGCAAGATCGATTGTACGTGTATGTATGTGTCGTATATATGTGTCGTGTATGTATATGTTGCAAGTAGTATATGTATATGTATATACATGTGTATACATATACGTATGTTATACGTATACTATGCATGTATGTGTTGTATATGTATTTGTGTGTGTATGTGTTTATATGTACGTGTACTAAAATTAGTTTGATCGATAAATGACTAATATACATATACATATCCTCAATGTAGTTCATTAAGAGTCGTTAGAGCCAATCAAGGCCCATTATAGTTCGCTATGAGTCTTTAAAGTCCATCAAGGTCTATTATAGTTCATTAAGAGTCGTTAAAGCCCATCAAATCCCATTGTGGTTCATTAAGAGTTGTTAAAGCCCATAAGAGTCGTTAAAGCCCATCAAAGCCCATTGTGGTTCATTAAGAGTCGTTAAAGCCCATCAAGGTCCATTGTAGTTCATTAAGAGTCGTTAAAGCCAATCAAGGTCCATTGTAGTTCATTAAGAGTCGTTAAAGCCCATCAAAGTCCATTGTGACTCATTAAGAGTCGTTAAAAGCCCATCAAAGCCCATTGTAGTTCATTAAGAGTCGTTAAAAGCCCATCAAGGACCATTATAGTTCGTTAATAGTTGTTAAAGCTCATCAAGCCCCATCAAGGCCCATTGTGGTTCATTAAGAGTCGTTAAAAGCCTATCAATGACCATTATAGTTCATGAAAGCCCATTGTGGTTCATTAAGAGTCGTTAAAAGCCATCAAAGACCATTATAGTTCGTTAATAATCATTAAAGCCCATTAAGCCCCATCAAAGCCCATTGTAAAGAGAGAGGAAAGTTTAAATGCAAACTCAAATTTGGTTGTGAACCGTGAGGACAAATGAGAGTGCGACACGTGTCTGAATATAGATTATTCAGACTGAATATATACTATATTCAGTCTGAATATTTCTTTGAATGGGACACGTGTCGCACTCTCATTTGTCCTCACGTTCACAACCAAATTTGAGTTCTCATTTGAACCCGCCCCTATATATAGGGGTTTAATCAAATAAAAACCATAAAAAGACTAAAAACCGTGAGGACCGATCTAAGCCTTAAATCCTTTGGTTTTTATTTAAAACTATTTTTAATTAAAAAAAGGCATAATCGTCATTTTGATAACAAAATTCACCGGATGAAACATACAGATTAATTTCACCATATGGAACACACAAATTCACCGGATGAAACATACAAATTTATTCACCATATAAAACACAGATTTACCATATGAAATCAACCATAGTTTTCATCTTATTTCACCTCATGTATCAAATACAATTTTTGTCTATATTTTATTTCATCTATTAAAATTAAACATAATTTTTGACTATATGTTATTTCAACCCATGAAATCCACGATCTCTGCTTTTTCTCAGATTTTATATTTCCTCCAAATACTAACTTGATGCCAACACATGATTGGGAGATCCACAGTCTATGGAGTTTTTGGTAAACATTACAAGAACAGAGCCAATTTGATTAACTTCTTGAAACCCAGACAAAACCATCATAATCTCATTCACCTGGTGAAATCAAACCAGCAAAAAGATTAAACAAGAAAAAATATACCAGCGGGCCTATCGATCTCCTTTATGAATCCATCATTGTAATCATGACCTAATAAAGATGAATCTTGAACTGCAATCACCACCCTAAATTTTCAAAACCTTAAATCGTCCTCTTCGTTGTATATTTTCTACCCTAATCTGCTACTTCATCCCTTTCACTCATCTTAGGCGTATAAAAACAGGCTGAAAAACGAAACAAATCGACGACATGAAAATAGATAGGAGACGGAGTGAAACAGATCGAGATGCCGTGGAACAGATCGGAGACGCCCTGGAACAGATCGAGATGTCGGGGAACAGATCGGAGACGCCCTGGAACAGATCGAGATGTCGGGGAACAGATCGGAGACGGAGAATGATTTCTAGAATAGTAGTCGCCGGGGAACAGATCGGAGACGGAGAATAATTTCTAGAATAACAGTCGTAGGGGAGGAGGATGCGAAGATGGGTGAGTTAGATGAGATGAGGGTTGATCAATGAACCCACTTGTTGGATTAAAAACCCTAATATACGTTTCTAGTTTCAAATGTAGTTTCTAAGAGCATCTTCAATAGTTATGCTAAAAAATTTCTATAATAGAGTATGAAAAGTTAAAATTTCTGAAAAAAAATTCATCCAACTCCAACAGCTATTCTATTTTAACAACTTTATCACTAACTATACTAATAAAATATTCCGTCATCTAATAAAATACTATTTCTCTCTCATACACATTTAACATCAATTATTTTGATTGATTGAATATAATTAAAATATTGTTTCTCTCTCTTCTATATACTTTTAGAGATTTCTCTAAATTTAGACATTTTTTCAATCTCTCCTCTATTCTCTATTTTAGCATAGATGATAGCATAGTTGTTGGAAAATAAAAAATGTTAAAATCCCTCTTTTCTCTATTTTAGCATAGCCGTTGGAGATGCTCTAATAAACCATAAACTTCTAAATAGTTCAAAATTGCCATTATATTTCATAGCCAATTAAATTGAATTAATGATTGTGATTAGTCCTCAAGGTTGTTCTCAAGGTTTACAACTTTTTTTTTGTTTTTATTCGATTATTGCCCTATATATATGTATATATTCACTACAAAACAAATGACTTTTACCCATGAAAAATCACCTAGAGAAATTTATCTGGGTGATTACCTACGGACCACCCACAAAATATCAACGACCTCCACACGATCTAATAGTTTTTGAAGGAAACAAATAATTTTGAAGGTTCCATCGGTAATCTCTGGGTAATCACCGACAAATAACCCGGTCAATAAAGAAAAGTTGTACTCCCTCCATCCCAATTTAAGTGTCCATAATTAAAATGAGACACAGTTTTAGACTTGCATAATAATTACACTATTTGGTAAAGCAAAAGACATATTTACCCTTACTTAAAATCTCTCTTCTCATAACTTTTAAATATTTGTGTATTAATTAAAGTTAAATTTTAGAATTTGATTATTTACTTTTGAAAATGGACACTTATTTCGGGACATATATAAATAAAAATGTTGACATTTAAATTGGGTTTTTTTAGAAAAATAAGAAATAAATGAGTTATGGTGGTAATCTCTGGGTAATCAATCACCCATGATTACCTTGTATATGAAGAAAGTTTATATACAATATAAAAAATAAATGAATTATGTTGGTAATCCTTGGGCAATCATCACAGACGGATTACTCGGTACACAGCAAAAAATGATGTTTATTTAACAAAAAAAATTATATACATAAATTGACCATTTTATTATATAAACTGAAATTAGCAATTAGTGTGCAATTAAGAATATTCTCATCATAGAATCTATAGATGTATAAAAAAAAGGATTTATCATTTATATAGTGGCCCAGATTAAAAATCATTTTGCAATACATCATGGATTCAAAGTCCATCTATTTATATAATGTCCCTAAATTCTTTTTATGAGCCCATCATATGTACTTTTCCAAGCCCTAAGTTCTTTTTCCCAAATGCTTATCTAAATTCTTACGTCTTCAATTTTGCACAGGTAAGAGCTATCGTTGCTGGTTATTTTTCGAAAATGTAACACCTCTAAATTTTAATGAAAATAGCAGGAAATTTAAACTTTCGAAAACCTCTAGATACGAAATAGTTTACAAACAAATTATATAATATCTTTCAAAAGATACAAAGTCCGCATCGGAAATTCTAATTAAACTAGCTAATCCATAAGTGGATCTAGGAATAGTCGGGTGTTACTAATATCATCCAAATCCGCTATCTTCTACACCAATGACGCTCCCACGCGATCCTAATGTAATCCCTCACGCTCCGTAATCACCTTGGAACCTATTAAAACCTGATATACACATGTCGATAAGAAAAAGTATTAGGCTTACGCCTAGTGAGTTAAAGCAGATTATCTCGTACATAAAAGTAATGGAACCCGAAGACTTTCCTTTTTCCCAAACATACTTTTATATAATAGTATTAGTAAATGAAAGAAGGTATTTTCCCAAAATCGCTGCTTTTCAAAATATAAAGCTTAGTCAAGAAATACCTCTTTGAAGACCAACAACCGTGCCCCGTTATTCTTGAACAATAATAAATAAGATTTAATTCAAGAATCTTATAAAATGTGATTATCACTATTAGTTTTAGATAATATTTCTCCTTGAATATTATTAACGAATGAAAGACTATAAGTATAAAAGATACAACGTAATTATAGGAGCTATACAAGGTAAATAGCAACTAATCTGACTAATCAAATAAAACTAATTAAGGAGATGATTTATCTTCAATACCTCCCCCCTCTCAAGTGCACGGGTTGTGGACGAACTCGTAATTGATCACGAAACTTCTCAAATAGCGGTCTTGGTAATGGCTTCGTGAAAATGTTGGCCACCTGAAGCTTGGTAGGAACAAACTTTGCGTGTAGTTTACTAGACAACACGAGCTCACGAACAAAGTGATAATCAATATCAACATGTTTAGCTCGTCGGTGTGCTACCGGATTTTGGCTGAGAAAAATGGCACTTAAGTTATCACACAGTGAAGTTGGACGTTCAGATGGCAATGCATTTAAGTCACACAATAAATGAGAAAGCTAGATAAGTTCTGGAGCGGTGTTGACCATAGCCCGGTATTCGGACTCACAGCTAGAGCAGGAAACTTTTGACTGCTTTTTCGCACTCCAAGACACTAAATTCCCACCCAAAAATATTGAGTAACCGTAGGTGGAACGCCTGGTTTCAATGCAGCGAGCCCAGTCCACATTGGAGTAGCCAATGAGCATGGATCTCTTGGGACACGAGAATTGGATACCATGAGTAAAGGTACCTTTGACATATCTCATTATCTGTTGGGAGAAATTGACTTACTTGATTAATGGCGTATGATAGATCTGGCCTCGTTATAGTCAAGTACTGAAGAGCTCCAACAAACGGTCTGTATAAAGTAGGATCATGAAAGAGATTGCCGCTGGTGGTGAAGCAATCATTAGTTGCAAGAGGTGTCCCAATAGGTTTTGAATCAAGAAGACCAGACCGACTTAGAATATCATGAGCATACTTACTTTGGCTGAGAAACAAACCATCTGATGTATAAGATACTTCAAGGCCAAGGAAGTAACTTAATTTGCCTAAATCTTTAATAGCAAATTCAGCTTTTAAACTAGTGATGAAACGTGCAATGGATGGCTCATGAGTTCCGGTTAGGATGATGTCATCAACGTACACCAACAAATATAAAAGACACGATCCACGATGGAAAATAAAAAGTGATGTGTCGGCTTGACTACATTTAAAGCCTTGGTTAACTAAAAAAGAACTTAGCCGTTGAAACCAATCCCATGGAGCTTGTCGAAGTCCATAAAGGGCTTTGTTTAGACGACACACATGGTTTGGATAACGTGGTTGCTCCATGTATATTGTTTAACGAAGATGGCCATTGAGAATCACATTCTTAACATCAAGTTGATGAAGATGCCATCGATTTGTGACCGCCAGAGAAAGAACAATACGAACTGTTGTGGCTTTAACAACGAGGCTGAAGGTATGAGAGAAATCGAAACCCGGAATTTGTGTAAAACCTTGCGCCACAAGTCGTGCTTTATGTCGCTCAATAGTTCCATCGGCATGATATTTCGTTCGAAATACCCATTTTGACCCTACCACATTTGCATGCGGTGGACATGGAACAAGAGTCCACGTATTATTTTAATGAAGTGCCTGAATTTCTTCAGTCATGGCATGGCACCAATGTTGGTGTTTGGAAGCCGATTTAAATCCCTTGGGTTCTTTGGCAGCGATCAAAGCAACATGCAAATTGTTAGGAGACTTAACAAGGAGATTGAAAACTTGACGAGGTTTGACAATTCCCTCTTTACTCCTAGTGGTCATCGGATGAACCTGAGTCGGTAACGAAACCGAAGCTATGGAAACAGGTTGGTTATCAGGTTGCGACGGGGAGGGGGGTGGTTGGTGAGATGGCGAAGTGGAGTGTGGAGAAGTTGGTTGAGTGGTTATGGGTGTAGTAGGCTCAATTCCAGAAGGTGTCGACAGTGAAGGAGTATCATGCAAATAGAGGGACAAGGCATGTGAGGTTGAAATAAGATGGATGGTTTAAAGTTTGTGGATGAAGGTTTTGTTTGTTCACGTGGGAGATGAAGTAATTCATCCGAATAGGAGCATAAGAATAAAGTCGCAAGATCAGTGAGAGTCGTTTTCCTTGCAAACGGAAATGAGATCTCATTGAATCTTGCATGTTGAGTTATGAAGATCGAAGAGGTGTTGGGGTCTAAGCATTTGTAGCCTTCGTATTGTGTGCAATAACCAACAAAAATACATTTGATGCTACGTGGTGTGAGTTTGTGCTCCGAATAGGACCTTAAGTAAGGAAACACCCGACAACCAAAGACCTTAAAATTGTTGTAGTTCGGTACCGAATTAAAGAGGAATTCAAACGGAGATTTGTGTAGCAACAGTTTAGTAGGGAGACAATTAATAATATGAACTGCTGAAGAGAAAGCATGCACCCAAAAAGTTGCGGGTGCATTCGCACCAAATAACATGGCAAGACCGGTTTCGGCAAGATGCCGATACTTTCGTTCTACACGTCCATGTTAGGTCTGAAAATATTGTATCCGAGAATACAATTATTGAAGACATGAAGGGTCAAAATGCAAAGTCTTGAAAGACAATATGGAATAGATTTATTTGTAAATAAGGCAAGTGAATATTGCCTTATTCTCTAGTTTCCTTATTGTAAATTCTCTATACATATAAATAGAGGGTTAGGGCTATTCATTAAATATACGAATTCATACACATCATTAGATATCATAGTTTAGAGAGCTTAATAGATAATATCATTGTAACCGATATTCAATACAAGTGAGATATCTGATATCGGATCTTCATCAATATTAGAAGTGTTCTTCGTGTTCTTGCATACATACATACGTTACCTGATCAAATCTGGGATCCACAGTCCATTTCGTTGCGGAGTGTATGGACACGACATTTGATGATGAGTACCATTATCAACAAACATATGTATAATAATATCTTAAATCATAACATATGATGAAAAACAATCATGAAAAAAATTATTTTTTATATTGATTTGTACGAGTTTGCATAGTTTGTAACCTTTGAATGGTTTGTATTTGAAGATGCCTCTATATATATATATATATATATATATAGGGAGGTTCAGGAGAAAACGCTAAAGAGAAAACTGAAGAACACCCTGATAGTCCGCCATTTGGACGGTATTTTTTTTCTATGCATCAATGCATAAATATGTATTAGTGCATATGCACAAATGCATATACACGATTGGAGCTTCTTTTTTCTATGCATCAATGCATAAATATGCATTAGTGCATATGCACAAATGCATGTTACCAGATGGCGGCCTCCTAGGGTGTTATTCAGTTTTCTTTTTTTTAGCGTTTTCTCCTGAACATCTGTCTCTCTCTCTCTCTCTATATATATATATATAGGGATAATATTTTAGAAACTTTTTAAAGAGTAGAAACTCGTAGAAACCAATATAAAAATATATTTTTTTATAATTTTTTTTCATCAAATGTTGTGATTTAAGATATTGTATCACATATGTTTGTGTTGATAGGAAAAAAAATATTATATGTGAATAAAAAACGATGATTCACTTATATGTTTAATCGTATGAATTTTGTTTCATATGTGAAATTAAACCCACATTTTTTGTTCACATATAATATTTTTTTCCTATGAACACAAAAATATGTGAAACAATATCTTAAATCATAACATTTGATGAAAAAAAATTTATAAATTTTTTTTATTTTTATATTGGTTTCCACGAGTTTCTACTCTTTAAAAAGTTTCCAAAAGATTATCACTCTCTCTCTCTCTCTCTATATATATATATATATATATAGGCATCTTCAAATACAAACCAGTCACTTTGGAAGACCTTTAGTTTGCAAGAGAATTGTGTTTGAGAAAACTTTAAAAAGTTTTCTAATACCTCAAAAAAAACTAGATTTTGTTTTTAGAGGATAAAACCAAACAAATCTCGAGTAATCATCAACAAATAAAGCATAGTAACGATAGCCATCAACTGAAGTAATGGGAGCGGGTCCCCATAAATCACAATGAACCATGTCAAGAACATGCAAAGATCATTTATCATTTAATTGAAAAGGTAAACGATATTGCTTTGAAAGTTCACAAGAAGAACAAAGATTTGGTGTTGGTATAGAAGTAAGATGCAAATAACCATGTTCATTTAAAATGGTGATAACATCAAAGGCAACATGGCCAAGTCGTTTACGCCATAATTCAAACGAAGCTTTATTTGGAGAAGTAACCGATGCAACAAGAGCTTTAAAACCTGAGTGCAAAACATAGAGTCCATCCTTATGCGTTCCTGTGGCTAGGATTGTTTTGGTGGCCGAATCCTGGATAGCAAAGTAAGATCGAGAAAATAAGAAGTCAACCGGATAATCATTAGTTAATTTGCTCACCGAAAGAAGTTTCTTTTTGATATTTGGGACTATGAGAACATCCTGCAATTTCAAGTTTGGGTTAACCGATAATGAACCAATACGAGAGATGGGGAGCACATTACCATTTCCAAAAGAAACCTTCTCATTTCCAAGATAAGGAACAGATGAATCAAGAGTAGCCGAGGATGGAGCCATATGGGCCGTTGCACCGGAGTCCACGTACCAATCCGGACTAGAGTCATTTAGGATGCAATTTGCATTAAATGCCTGAGCCAAATTTGCAATCGAATTTGAAGATTTTTGGGCATAACTTCCCAATTCGGGACAAGATGTTGCATAATGACCTTCATGCCGACATAGTTGGCAATGAGGCTGTCGTCGACCACGACCCCGAGATGAAGAAGTACCCCTATAGTTTGACCGTCCAGATCTGCCCTTGCCACGAGAGGGCTGCGGAGAATGACGAGCAGTAAAAACAACCAGAGAGGGAGCAGAACTGTATAGCGATGAAACAAACAACTCTGACCCTCAGCTTGAGCAACAAGATCACGAAAGGGAGGTCTTGGTTGGACAGCTCGGTGTGTAGTAGAAAAAGTTTCAAATGACGATCCTAAGCCACACAAGAACCAGTAACTCTTGTCCATGTCGGGAACCGGTTGGCCGATGGTTGCAAGTTTATCACAGATGGACTTGAACTGTTTGGCAAAATCAAAGACAGAGAGATTGCCCTTTTTTAATTGGCGTAGAGAGTCTTTAAGATTCTGAGATTGCTCCATAGAATCATGGCTATAAGCCGCTTCTAAGGCCTGCCATACAGCACGAGAAGAAGAGAGACCCATCACTTGTGCCATGGCTTATTCGGACAGAGAAGATTGAAGGACTTCTGATCGATTTCAATCCAAGAGAGATAGGCAGAATTTGGTTTCTTTGTCCTTTTCCATAATTGTTTTTGGAGGAGCGGAATACGAGCCATTGACAAAACACATCCACTTTTGACGAAACAGTAGCGGGGTAATCTGATTTCACCAGAGGAGATAGTTGGAGGAGGTTATTTTGATGGTGAGCATATGAATAAGAATGTTCATGGGGAGAGAAGAATCGGTGGAGGAGGCTATCGGGAAAGGGACGATCGAAGGAGAGGCAGCAGATTCGGTGAAGGAGATGCAATAGGGTTAGAAGGGGAACGAGATTAGGCTGATGCCATATTAGCTTTAGATAATATTTCTCCTTCAATATTATTGACAAATGAAAGAGTATAAATACAAAAGATACAACGTAATTATAGGAGCTATATAAGGTAAATAGCAACTAATCTGACTAATCAAATAAAACTAATTAAGGAGATGATTTATCTTCAATACCATGTACCCCCGAAATCATTGCAAGTAAGGATGGACTCAATACTCAAATAACACTTTTCGGTGACGGGGGAGGCCCGTTTTCGTCCATGTAGAGTAAAACAAAGTAAGTCGTGATTCGATGTTAAAGAATAGTGCCTTAAGATCACGGTATCGGTGTATGACCCATCAACGAGTACCCACCGTAATACCTAAGGTCCTGGATCCCGACCCATACGGATTCATCCTCGAAACACCCCAACCCAAGACCTACTTGAATACTCTAGACACACTAATAACTGATGATAATGGGACCCGAATCTAAAACAGTTCATTCCCAGAAAACCTGATTCAATCCGAACAAACCGAAAAACCGAACCGAACTAACGCAATCCGACCCCTTTAACCCGATATTACCCGAAACCCAAAACCGAACTATATAACGGGGTTAATAGGATCGGTTAGGGTATGCATATACCCGCACCGAACAAACTCGAAACCCGAACACGCATTATTTAATATTAATTTTTTTTCCTATTTTACAAGTTTCCCATAATTGATAATTCTAATTTAATTTCTAATTTCTATAATTATATTATTTAATCTAAGTAACCCACTAACCCTACCTTGTACATGAAGAATTCAAATTCATTAAGGGTTGAAGGCAAGCTAGCAGCAAAGGCATAAATCATAATTCGTAGTCTCATTCTCGTCTACCCTAATTCCACAAAAGTCATTAGTCACAAATGCAAGTCTCAAGACGCAAACAGACGGCAAAAGTCAAAACTTGAACCTACAGACGTTTTATGATCTCTACAGTCTCTCTGCTCTCGGTCTCTCGTATAGTCGTTCGATACATCATTCTTGTATCCGACTTTCATAATAAGGTTTTCCTTTATCTTGTTATGGTTTTCCTTCATATTCTTGTAAGCATGTGTGATATAGTGATGATGATATGGTATTGCAAATTTTGTATAAGCATGATTCAAGATGATTGTATGATTTTGAGTATATGATATTATCATATTATGATTGCAAACTTTCTGTTTTGGATAACACTTTCAAACTTCAAGTTTATGGAAGGCTCTTTCTGTTATTTTATTACTTGTGATTTTGTGTACTTATTCTAAGTTAAAACCAAAAATAAGTCAAATAACTTTCACTGATATGCATGGCCATGGATGCTGGATGCAGGAAAAAGGAGGCTCATCCAAGAGTAGTGCAGATGAAACAGATTCACTGGCTTCAAATACAACAATTTTTTATCCTCTTCCTCCTTACGACCCTACCCCGAACCCCAACCATGAACAACCCCGACCCTGAACTACCCCGAACCCGATCTGTCCGATCCCCGAGCTACACTATTCGGGTGTTTTCCTTCATAACCGAACCCCGATCGGGTTTGGTTTTTTCAGCCCCGATCCGACCCGTGCTCACTCCTAGTGTGAACTATAAGAGGCACCGACCTTTAAAATATGGGTCCCGACAGCATACTCCAACGAGTTTCATCATCGTAATACGAGGGCCGTAGAGGCATTCCCACTTGGGTCCATATCTGTAATACCCACGGTCGCAGGGGCATTCCCATTTAGGTCCATCCCTGTAATACCGACAACCAAAGCCCAACGGCTTATGACCTCTAACGAGGGACTCGAAAGTCTTCCAACAACCAACTGACTCCCATGCATATGGATCCAAATGCAATGCAGACCGACTTTACATGACTCCTTAAAGTAAGACCATGCTCCCAAGATAAACATTTACCAATAAATGTAGCATGTATGGTTAATACATTTAAATCTACGCCTCGAGTCATTTAATCCGGACAATGTCCCAAAATCGTTTGGATTATACCTCTAGTCAAAAGCCTTGTAAAATCTTTGGTTACTTCAAAATATGGATATTATAGAGCCCGATAATTCAATACACTGAGTTTCCCAAAATTTAGGAAAGTGGTTTATCAAACATTGACACCTTTGAAATCAATAAGTTAATTAGCAACCAATTGCCTAAGGTTTATAATTTGGATAAGATCCCCAAATACGTTTGACTGCAACTAATTTAGTAAATACTTGAATTTATGTACAAAGCCAATTTCCTTTAATCGAAACCAACCTTTTTATCAAATTTAAACTAATAAATGAACTCTCTCTTTCCAATCTCTCAAATAAATCTTTTTAACAAATAATACCCTTTGGTGCCTCAAAATACCCCATAGAATCTTCACAAGGCTTTTTCATGAACTTTATAATCTAAATATTCAAAATATCATTCTCCTAAATTTTATAAAGCAGGAAACTAGTTTATAAGAACAGGTGTATCTCCAAAATAATTATTTTGACATGTATATAGTTTTACAAATGCACCTAGAATTCACCTTGCTAGATTTATGCTAAATCTAGGTTTTTACCCACTTTGATCCTTCTTTGAAGAAGATTATAGTTCCACAAGGATCCAACACTAGGAACTTTATTTAGCTCCTTAATAAACCTCAAAGTTTGATAACAATGGAGGATGAGTTGATGGAGAAGTTGAAGACGATGATTTAACCTTGAGCCTTGAAGAGAAGGGTCGGAGCTTAAGGATGGTGGGAGGAGAGGTAGTAGGTTTCCAAAATATGAGTGAGGGGAGAAATTTGGGAGCAAAAGCGAGTAAGAATTAGGTTTGGGGACAAAATGAGGTTAAACCCCGAGAGTATCAGCTTATCGCGCCTAAATATGCTCCTACGCGACTTGCACCGCGACCACGAGTCGCAGCGCCAGTTCGCGCGCGCGTATGAGAATCCCCAAACAGAAAGTTAAGCAACTTCCCACGCGACTTCAGGTCGCGGGGAAGGTCGCACGGGAGGAAAAATGCACATAATGACCTCTTTTTTTGTATAAAAACTGCTGAAATCAAAACCCCTCCGTACCAAAACAATACAACACGAAATTTCCAACTTAAATACATAAAATTTATCCAACTTGACCATTTACATTTTTCTAGGAATTTTTCGGGTGGTACAGAAAACCATTGTCTTCCGGGTTGCTTCTTCTCTACGTTATCCAATAATGTTGCTGGTAAGAGTAACTTCACTTTTGTTGATTTTGATTAATTAATGTTGAAGCGTTTATGTTCGTATGCGTGAAAATGTTTTTGTTGTTTCTGATACGTCTGTTGGTTTAAAAGGTATTATTTGCTGTAGGCATCAGAATCATGAGGTTGCTTCAATTACTAAGGTTTTGTTGTTTGTTTATCTAAATTTTTGTTGTCAGGGGATTTCGAGAAGAAATTGGAGTTGTTTCTGCTGAAATAATTGCGTAGGTTAGTCTGAATTGTTGTCTCTCAAACTTGAGTATTCATCAAATGCATAATTTATGTGGATTTTTTTGGTAAATTTCATATATGGCCTAGATTTTTACTTTCATGATAATTAAGGAATAAATTATCAATGTGCAAAAATCGTATTGCGTTCTCATTTGTTTCGTTTGAATTCCGTGGTTCTGGTTCTTCTTTTGGTCCTAATTGTTGCATTTTTGCCCTTTGGACTTAGATCAACTTCAACCAGGTTTGGTGTAGAGGTGTGGAGGTGTTTTAGGTAGGCACTTCTATCTTCTGTTATGATGTCTCCTGTTACTTTTGGTTGGACTCCATATGTTTTTGTTGGCTATTTCCAATTTGTAATGCTTTTCTTACACTCAAGACCCAAGTTCGAATTCCGCTAGCTTCGTTTTTTTAACTTTTTGCTTTTAATTTCAAATTTATTATGTTTCTAATAAAAAATCGCAATAAAAGACTTGAACCCAATACCTCATGTATGAAAATCAATAAACTAACCAATAGACCAATTATGATATTGTGGAAAATATCTCGACATTTTTCTTATAGTTAAATGGTGCAACCGTTTGAAAAAATTTCTGGATTCATCCCTGGTTGTAACGACTCACAAATAACAAGAAAAACTACCAATTTAAGTCATGTATGTATAGATAAAGTTGTCTATAATGATAAAGCTATCTGTATGATAATTGATAAGTTGTTGCTTTGTTGTTATGTTGAATAATCAGTCTGAACGGTGATATTACTATTTTACTCTTTGTTTTATATCGAAGGAAAAACAATCTCCTATGATTATCAGAGCAACCATAGATGAAAATAAAACCTAAAATCGACAACAATTTAGTAAAAATGCATCCCAGAAAGTATATAATACAAACCTAAATCAAAGCTGAATTAAAACCCTACACCAGAAACTCATTTCAAACCCAAAATCACGAGGAAAGAAACAAGGGAGACCAAAGATGAAAAACAAGCAAGAAAAATGAAGAACCGTAGCATTTCATCATTTCATGAACAAAAGATTTCAGGAACATGAAAAAAATTCATCCATATTTCAAGAACAAAAAAGGAAGATTTTATTAATAGGGGCGTTTCATCACCAATGATGAAGAGGGTAGAGGGAGCAGCGATCGATCTCTGGAGGAGAGGAGCATCAGTCGATCAATGGAGGAGGAGAGGAGGTGTTTTTTTCCATGGGTAGAGAGGGACAAAAGTCGGAAACGAATGTCTTCCTCTAGCTGAGCGAATAAGCTATATATTTCCAGATTAAGCCAGGCTGAGCGAATAAGCTATATAGGCTATACAACCCATTAAGCCCCAACCGAACAACTCCTAAGCTAAAACAAGTGATAAATACTACTTGTTCTAACAATCCTTCCACCACCTTCTCTCCTCCATTTTATCATATTCTTCCTTTCTATCCTCCAAATCTTTCTTCTTTTCTTCTTGATCCACTAGTGCTTCTTTCACTTTTCTTCATTTTATCATATGACCAATTTTATCATATTCCCTAAGTTCTGCGGTATGTAAACAAGTATGGGGATATGGAGCTCCAACATGTACAACAGTACCTGCAATTTTGTGAATGGAATATGCAACTAGTTGTATCATCCAAAAAGGGTAAATACTCCAAACATTAGGCACAAATGGATTTGCTTTAAATAAACAAATATGGTTGTTTTATATTAGAATAAAAAACATATGAATCACCTCAAGTAAAACTATTCTGCTTGCTATATGTGCATAAACATGCATGTAATCACCTAACCAAAACTACTACAGATTTCACTACTTATGAAAATCTCATCCAATTCAAATTTCAACTATTGTATTGACCTAGCTACCACAAGATCATAGGCACCGAGAATGAACATTAATAAGATTTCAACACATGCTATAGGACCAAAGTTTTGCCTGAAATTTATTGAACACTTAATATCATAACTTTTAACCACTAATCATCCCAACTAGACTACAAAATACTAGATCTAAAGCCAATATTGCAATCTATCAAATCTTAACTCTAAAAGCATATGAAAAGAAGACAAACGAATATAACCCATCAAATATAGACCTATAATGAAGTATAAACCACTAAAAGCAAAGCATTATAGTATTCCAATTAAAATAAAGCAGATCACGATACAAACCCCATGTGATTTTGTTAGAAAGTAGAGTAACAGAAGGAGAAATACTTATAGTTGCAGCAAATCAATGATTAGGACGTGAGATTTACTATCCTTAATTAGGATGTTATTAGCCCCCACTATCAAGGTTTGTTTGGGTTACAGCCTAAGATACCCCAGGATTGCCTAATCGAGATATATTCAACAACAAAATTATATATCTCCCATCACTACAAAAGTAAAACAAATGAATTTCACCCACAAAAATTAAACAGAAAAATTTCCGTCGGTACATATCTACGGATCTCTCAGAAAATACAAATGGTCTAGTAAATTCCCATGTTTTCGAGAAAATACCAATAGATCACCCATCCCTGGGTAGTCTATCACTAATTTGAATTACCCACCAGCAATTTACTCACCTAACTTTTGTGACAGATTTGTAAGGAATCACCCTTTAGTGACAGATTTCCCAGGAAAATCTCCGTAGACAAACGTTTTTCGTTTAGTTGTGCATGAACAATTTCTGCAAATTTGTATGAAGAGAAAGGAGAGGATGTTAAGAGTAATCAAATGAAGAATAATTATATATATATATATATATAGGTTTGTGTATATAACTAGTTGTGGATAAGGTAAACTACCTATTAACCTTATCTAAAACAGAATTAACGATCATAAACTCGCCAAACAGTGACTTAGGCGACTTTTCTAGCGGGTTAAGTCCCCCAGTTTTTGGGAAATCTCACTATGAAGACTATATATAGAAGATGAGTAAAATTAACATTCTTTATACCAAAAGTTTGATGGGAATATGAAAACTTCATATTTAAGCAGAAAAAGCTTCACCTAGCTTTCGGATTGTTCCTAAAAATCTAACTGAAGTGTTAAGCTTTTAAGATCATCAACTTCAGAAAATGGAAATACCCTACTAGACTCTATAGAGAGAGAGAGAGAGAGAAGGTGGATTGGGTCGAGTTGAATTAGAATCGGATGGGGAAATACGAGCCAAGTGTTTATCTCTACGATGGAGCAAAACAAATTTGGGTCGAGTTGATTTAGTGAAGAGAGAACTGAAGGGGAGGCACCGGTTAACGGTCAAATCAAACACATATGATACAACACCTCCAGAAAGTTATCAAGGCAGTGTCCCACTATTAGAGTAAAATCACGACTGGTCAACACGACTAAGACCGTGTAAAAATATGTATGCATTGGTAGGGACGAACCATAATTTTTTTCAAGCGGTTGCACCGTTTAGCTATAAGAAACAATCGTCGAGATAATTTTAACAATATTATAATTGGTCTATTGGTTACTTCATTAATTTTCATATATGAGGTCTTGGCTTCAAGTTTTTTATTGTAAATTTTTTTAAAAACATAATAAATTTGAAATTAAAAGCAAAAAAACTAAGAAAATGACAGTAGCGGGATTCAAACTTGGGTCTGGGTTGTAGGAAAAGACTTGCAAACCAACTTTGATAAGGAAAACTTGTGTCCATATTGTAGTTTTAAAATATATATGGTGGTACACAACAAAACAATACGGTTGCACCTTTCACAAATCTAAAAATTTTACTCTTCGTCTGAGAAATAATACGGTGGCCCGTACCACCGTGGGCACCACTATAGGTGGGTCTTAACCAAACTAACCATTTTAAAAAATGGGATTACAAAAATAACCAAAAAAACAGGGTTTTTAGATATAACCTTTTTGTGCTCACTACCCACCATCCGGTGAGCAAAAACATTTTTTTTGCAAATAAAACTCTTTCAGGGACCTATATGCAATAAATCATAAATAATATGACACGATTTGACAACAAATCACATATCCCACCACCCACTGTTGCCGGTCAATCACCGTCAAAGGTACGGCCGCTCAACCGCCGATGAGCGCTGAGCACCAGCACATCCCCCGATGCAACTTTTTGCTTTTTGCTTTATTCTCGCTATAAAATATAATTTTTTTAAATTTCACTTACACTATGATGCTACTGTTGAGTTGATTTTTTTTGGAACTATTATCTCCGGTAGTATACTATGTTTTTTGAAACCAAATTTCATACCGGTAATTATGTAAAATTCTTCTCGCCCAAAACGTAAAATATGCCCTCCAACATAATACAACGCCTCTTGGCGGTCTTCTTCTGGTGGTTGCACCCGCATTTGTAACTATCAAATGCACAAGCAACGAGTCGTGATTACTGACCGAATATCGAGCCAGTGACTAAAATAAGTGCTCCTAAACATTTGTTCTTTTTTTTGTTGCCCGCAATGACATGAAAATTCTATTTGCGATATCTAGAGTTGATCTTATATTAAAACATGCTTCATAATAATCCCTCTGGTAGATATAATATAAAGATGTTACAAAAATAACATATAAATACAAAATTTTATGAATTAAAAATGCGTATAATGTAATAAAGCATACCATGATGAATTACGATTAAATGTCGGTGAACGGCGGTGAAAGTGTATGTGAAAGTGTGTAAAAATCTTACCTGAATATTTAAAATTGATACAGTGTTGGTAATAATGTATTGAAGGGAAAAATACAAGAAATAGCAACCTAATTTCATAAATTTCTCTATTATAATATTGTACTTTTAGTTTTTCTTATTTTTTAATAGAGCATTGTACTTTATAAAGTTTATCCATTATAGCATTGAGTAACCTTTTATTTTAAATTTAGTACAATGTCTTAATAAAAATAATTTTAAAGTACATTGCTATAATAAGTAAAACTAAAAGTACAATGCTATAATAAATAAATTTGTGAAAGTAAGTTGTTATTTCATGTATTTAACCCAAATTTAAAAAATTATATTTTATACAGGAAATAAAATAAAAATCAAAAAGTTGCATCGGGAATTGTGTCCGAGCTCACCGCTCACCGACAGGTGAGTAGCTGTACCTTTGACCTTGATTGACCGCCGACGATGTGTGGGGGATGTGTGATGTATTATCAATTTGTGTCATATAATTTCTGAAGTATTGCACATAGGTCATTGAAAAAGTTTCTTTGCAAAAAGGTGTTTTTGTTCACCGGATGATAGGCAGTGAGCATAAAAATTGTTATATCTGAAAACCCTGATTTTTTTGGTTGTTTTTGTAATTCCATTTTTTAAAATGGTTAGTTTGGTTAAGACCTCCACTATATGTCCGTCCCTGTGGCCAGTTGGTTCGGATATTTATATTTCATGCCACTTTAATAGAAAACACACACTTTTATTTTTGTGAGAGAGAGAGTCATGTGATGCATTAGTGACCACGTATGCAACTAAATATGGAAATTATTTTCAGCCCCCATTTTAAGCTAAATTGATAAACAAGGTCCCGCTTCTATCAAATATATTTAGACCAAAAATACCCTGAAATATATACCAAAATATTCATAAGTTATGTTTAGAAATGAAGACTGATCTCATGAATGACTCCCTTTCACTACTCAAAACCTCCGTCAAACATGTTTTCGAGTTCATGGTCAGCTTCTTTACCTTCGTTAGCAACAATTTCTTCCTCTGTTATCATTATCATCATCATCCTCATATTGTTTTCAAAGTTTCTAATCAAGAAAACTTCAAGCAATCCACAATATCCACTACTACCTGGTCCAACCCCTTTGCCCTTCATCGGTTGCACCATGCAAATGCTCCTAAATCGACCAACTTTCCATTAGATCCACAAGCTCATGGAGCAGTTCAACAGCCCAATCGTTTGCATCCAGCTAGGACCTTCAACCCATGTCATCGCAGTCTCTTGCCCAAACCTAGCATGTGAGTTCCTGAAGAAGCAAGATATAGTTTTTTCTTCAAGGCCTAATATCTTGTCAGCTTAATTATCTGATAAGTGATGGTTATCGTGCAACCTTTATGTCCCCTTTTGGGAACCAATAGAAGAAGATGAGAAGAATTCTAAACCACGACATTCTCTCTCCACGAGTAAACGATTGGCTCCAACCTAAACGAGATGAAGAAGCCAATCACTTGCTTAGGTTCATATGCAATCAAATAAAGAAACAACATAATCTAAATGGCGGAGGATTAATAAATATTAGAAGCATGAGCCAACAATTCTTTGGAAACTTAATAAGGAAGGTGGTTTTCGGTACAAGTTTCTTTGGGAAAGGAATGGAAGACGGAGGTTGTGGTTCAGAGGAAACCGAACATGTCAAGGCTATTTTCACCATCCTCAAATATGTTTATGCCTTTTGCATCACTGATTATTTCCCATGGTTGAGCGGGAAGACTGATTTTGATGGACATGAGAAAATAATGAGGACTGTTATTCAAAGTGTTCGAAAGTATCAAGATCCTTTGATCGATGACCGGATTCAAATTTGGAATGATGGAGTTCGAAAGGTAGAAAATGATTTGCTTGACGTTCTTATCAAACATGAAACCCTAAGCTTACACCAGAAGAGATCAAAGCTCAAATACTAGTAAGATTCACAACCTCCACAAATTTTACATGCTACTCTTACGTATGCAACCAAACATTTTTGCTGTGGATTTCTCGGCCGGAAAACCTTCGGCAAAAAACACTATTTCGAGCTGAATTTCCGACGGATTAACCTTTTCCGACCATTGGAAATCCGTCACAAATTTCTTTTCAGCGTTTTCATTTTCTTTAACTTAATTAATTAAATTAGTAATTAGGATTAAGTTTTCGACGGATTTTGAAGGATCATCCTTCTTTTATTTAATTATTTTTTTAAAAATGAATTTTATTTTAAAACTTTTAATTAAATTACTGTCGGATAATCCGTTGGTGCCGGTAATTAATCTGATTTGGTTATTTAAATAATTAATTTCATTGAACTATTTTTTTTTAAAATTTTAGGTGGATTATCTTCCGGTAATTGTCCGGTTCCACAAAAAATAAAACATATATTGATCCATTTTAGATTTTTATGTAGATTTTGAGAATTTTTTTACCAAATAAAACATATTTAAGGACACAAACATCATCAATATATTGCTCCTCATTGATATTGATGGCATCTGGCTGAGTAGCGTAACAACAAACCTAGAAATTTTGTCGATCGAATGTACTTTTATGGTGAATCAAAGACTCACAAAGTTGTACAATGTGTTTTTAACTGAATTCCATTGTTTTTTATAGATTTCCTAAGTTTTTTTTGGTTTATTTTGATGCACCCCTTAAAAAAAACCAATTGGGCGATGCACAAGATCTGTTGGGCCCTTCATAGGTCTATTGTTACTATTAAACAAGAAAGTTAACCACATGTACCTAATTATTTATAAGATCATTCGGTAACAAAAATATTAGACTACCTTGTTGATTTATTTACTATTGCAATCTCAGTGGTTATGCAACTCTCTTTCACGAATCTTGATTACGACAAAAGAAAGTACAAAATTTAGGTCAGATTTCGTACTAGTATTATTGTATGCAATAGATTTAGATTATGCAAAAGAAAGTACAATTTTACCGATGCCATCATAGGAATGAAAAGAACAATAAATTAAAAACCATAGAAACAAAAAATGAAAATTTAAAACCACGACAAAAATCGTAGTTACTCAAATACAAAACAGATTAATTCTTATATGTTTATAATATTTAATATTATGATTAAATACAAAAATATTTAATATTAGACTCATTTTGAAGGTATTGACGAGACGATTGTAATGATATAATTTGTAAAAAAGAAAACACATTTTTAAATGTATTTTTGTTAATATATGATTATTTATGTTAATATGATAAGAATGCAAAATAAAAAGTAAAAAAGTAAGGAATATAAAATAAATTAAATGACTAATTATAAGGATAGAAAGTGTAATTCAAAAACTAAAAATAATTATATTTGTAAATATGAATAATCGTGGGATGTGGAAGTTGTGGAAGGGGTGGTTGGATGGAAATAGAAGTTTGGCTTTACAACTTGTATATTAAGCTTTAAAATATGTACTTCTTGAAAATTCAAGAATAACTAACAACTAACACTCATATTTTTTAATATAGAATAGATAGATAGATATAGATATAGATATATTATATATATATACACACATGAGCATGTGATGCATTAATGACCACGTATGCAATAAAACATGCAAATTATTTTGACCCCTTATTTCTAAGATAAATTGATAAAGGTAGGACGGAAGGTCCCACTTTTATCAAATCTATTTTGACTCATGAATGACTTGCTTTCACTACCCTAAACCTCCGTCAACATGTTCCCGAGTTCATGGTCAGCTTCTTTACCTTCATCAGCAACAATTTCTTCCTCCATTATCATTATCATTATCATTATCATCATCATCATCATCATCATCATATTGTTTTCAAAGTTTCTAATAAAGAAAACTTCAAGCAATCCACAATATCCACTACCACCTGGTCCAACCCCTTTGTCGTTCATCGGCTGCACAATGCAAATGCTCCTAAATCGACCAACTTTCCATTGGATCCACAAGCTCATGGAGCAGTTCAACAGCCCAATCGTTTGCATCCGGCTAGGACCTTCAACCCATGTCATCGCAGTCTCTTGCCCAAACCTAGCATGTGAGTTCTTGAAGAATCAAGATATAGTTTTTGCTTCAAGGCCTGAAATCTTGTCAGCTTATCTGATAAGTGATGGCTATCGTGCAACCATTATGTCCCCTTTTGGGAACCAGTGGAGGAAAATGAGAAGAATTCTAAACCAAGATATTCTCTCTCCACGAGTACATGATTGGCTCCAACCCAAACGAGATGAAGAAACCAATCACTTGCTTAGGTTCATATGCAATCAAATAAAGAAACAATATAATCTAAATGGCGGAGGATTAATAAATATTAGAAGCGTGAGCCACCAATTCTTTAGAAACTTGATAAGGAAGATGGTTTTCGGTACAAGATTCTTTGGGGAAGGAATGGAAGACGGAGGGTGTGGTTCAGAGGAAACCGAACATGTCAAGGCTATTTTCACCATCCTCAAATATGTTTATGCCTTTTGCATCACAGATTATTTCCCATGGTTGAGAGGGAAGACTGATTTTGATGGCCATGAGAAAATAATGAGGACTGCTATTCAAATTGTTCGAAAGTATCAAGATCCTTTGATCGATGAACGGATTCAAATGTGGAATGATGGTGCTCGAAAGTTAGAAAATGATTTGCTTGACGTTCTTATCAAACATGAAAGCCCAAAACTAACACCAGAGGAGATCAAAGCTCAAATACTAGTAAGATTCACAACCTCCACAATTTTTACATACTACTCTTACGTATGCAACTGAACATTTTTGCTGTGGATTTCTCGGCCGGAAAAACCTTTGGCAAAAAACACTATTTCGAGCTGAATTATGACGGATTAGCCTTTTCCGACCATTGGAAATCCGCCATAGATTTCTTTTCAGCCTTTTCAATTTCTTTAACTTAATTAATTAAATTAGTAATTAGGATTAAGCTTCCGACAGATTTTGAAGGATCATCCTTATGTTATTTAATTATTTTTTTAAAAATGAATTTTATTTTAAATGATACGTAAATCAAAGAAAGCGTGTCATATCCATAAATCAAATGATACGACTTCCAAAATATTGTTGGTTTTCCACTTCTTCCGACATATTGTCCGACCCATATGTTCGGACAATTTTTCCATTGCCAATGCATGCGGTTAATACTGCCTATCATACTCTAGAATCCACGTTTATCCCCAACATATAGTAGTTTTGCCAAAATCATCTTTTGTAGGCTTTCTAAGGTACTTGTTACCAAAACATATATGAGATGACACCATTCATGAACTTGATGAGAGATTCCCTTTTTGTGGATCTACTCATTCTCAAATATTCATCAACTAAATCAATCGATGTCCCATACGCCAACACCCTCATGACGCTAGTACATATTTGCAACGGAGAAAGACTTTCTACCCGTTGCATTAGGTGTTCGTTGAAAATATATGTCATTAATAGTAATAACATCCACTATACGATGGAATAAAGGTCTTTTAATTCGAAATCTTCTCCGGAAGATAACATCATCATACGTCGGATTATCGACAAAATATTCTTCCATCAAATGTGTTTCACCCATCTCACGTTGTGTATCATGATACCTTCTTCTTGCTCTTGGAGGTTGATCTCCTATGAACATATTAGATGAGTTCATAACCATATCCTCGACCATGCGATCAAGTTTTAGGTTTTGTTCCAGAACTCGTGATTGTCATTCATCAAATTCGTTAATTTTCATTAAAAGACATTTTTGTAGGACGTTTGAGGGTGTCTGAAAGGGTTTGCAGAAGGTTGTATGAATTACTATTTATTGAAAAACAAGAAATATATAAAGAAGTTTTTAAATCATTAGTGGGGGACAATAGCATATGAATTTTGATTTGATAGATACAACACATAACGAGGAGATAATGAAATGTGAACTTTAACTAATTTCCAAAGCAATCATAGTAATTTATTTTGACATAAATTACTAACACATAATATGTAAACTACAAACAAAATATACAGAATATTAAATTACCTATACCTAATACGTAAATTACAAACAAGTACATGAACTACTACATTAGTAATACATAATATCACTATCCATACAAAATTTCCAAAAAGACGTATTTCCGGTGCTTCCTCTCCTAGTGACAGATGTTCTTTCATCATCAATATACGGTAGATTTTTGTGGTGTTGCTCAACTTCAAAATTTTATTTGTCAAAGTTCAGTTTTTTTTGTCATGAGTTCAACTTCATTGGTTCTTGTAATCGTCATTGCACGAAATTCTACAAAAAGGTCATTAAAATTTGCAGAAGATTGTGATGCCTTTCTTTTTCTTTTTTTTAGTTGCATGTAGGACGTTAAATTGTTTAACCACCAACAGTTGGAGATTCTTGGTCGGTTTCTTCTTTCGTAGTTCTTGACATCTTTGTGCTTCTACGACTTTATTCAACACTCACGTTTGCCTAATAATTGGCAGCCATTTCTAACACAAAAACATACGACAATTACATTTATAAATACAAGTCCTAACGTTTGCCCAACAATTGACAACTTATTTATAACACATCTTAGATACAACAATTACATTTATAAATACAAGCCTAACGTTTGTCTAACAATTGGCAACCCATTTCTACCACAAAAAATACAACAATTTACCCTACAAATTGTCTACATATACAAAACTTACACACACATAGGCACAAACAAACACACACACACACACACACACATATATATATAGGGTATGGTTCATACGAAAACACCCTCTTTAAAGAAACAAAGGAACACAATACTAACCACATGTTTTGTATAAACAATTGTTATTATATTCAGTGGCATTCTAGTAATTAAGGTAGGCTGATACATACTTTCCACATAGGATACATTTCTTTCAGGGGTAAGAGGGAGGGACGAAAATCGTTGAAATGTGTCAAACGTGAAGGGTAAAAGTGTTAAAATAAACTTTAGGGATGGGAACCGTTGAAATGGACAAACCTTAGGGACCAAAAATGAACTTTACTCTAAACTAAATTTGTGATGGACAAACCTCCACTGTAGGACACATGTTTTTGTCCAGTCACAGGTTCTTATAGGCACTTAGGTGCTTGAACAAAAACTCGGGTTCTTGCAAAACATTCATTTTTATTGTTTTATTAATCATTTTATTTTATTTTAATAAATTTATAAAACATATAAATAAATATTTATTAGAAAAATATGTAAACTAAATATTATAAAATATATTTTTAATTTTTTTGTTTTATTTTCTTTAAATTTTTATTATATTTTTATACAAGAAATGATGTTGAACGTGCATTTGGAGTGCTTCAGTCTCGTTGAGCGATAATTAAAGGACCATCACGAGTGTTGTATAAGGAAGCGTTAAGGGATATTATGCCCACATGCATTATTTTGCATAATATGATTGTTGAAGATGAATGTGACATGTTGATCAATTGAAATTCAACACAAATATTTCAAGGTTTTACCATGAATTCCAAGAATATCTTCAACGAAATTCTGAGATGCGCTCAAATGAATTTCATCATCAACTCCGTTCCGACTTGGTTGAACATATTTGGTCGAATCGAGATTACTAGTGATCTACATTACTATTTATTATTTCGTGTTATTTTTATAATTTTGCACTTTTTTTATTATAGAGTGAATTACACCGGTGGTCCCTGTGGTTTGTTAAAATTTTAGATTTGGTCCCTAAAACAAACTATCTACACCGATGGTCCATAACTATTCATTTTTATTATACCCGTGGTCCCTTCACTTAACAGACTTAGTTAAAAACCGTTGGGAAGGACTATCCGGTCATTAAACATACTATAAGATTAAAGTATAATCTACTCTAAATTTTAATTTTATTCACCCTTTTTTATTTTGTTATTAAAAAAATATTTTATTTATTTAATTATAAATTAAATTTTCTAATTGTTTTATATAATTTTCTATATCTTGTTTTTTCTGTGAATTTGTCTTTATTTTTTTTTTTGTAGTTTTATGTAATTTTTTTATAATTATTTCATATATTTTTTTATAATAGTTTCTTGATTTTCACTTTTTTATGAATTTTTCTTATTCAAAAAATGTATTGTATCTATCCAACCACAAATCAATTTTTTTAAAATAAAAACTATATTAAATAAAAATCTTTGAATACATTTAATAATCTCATGTTAACCGAATTTTATTTTCAATATTTTGCTCATATATTTCAAATATACGAATTTATAACAATGGTGCGTCAATGGTTTGAGTTTGGACTTCAAATATCGAAAGTACCTGGAGGAGTAAAAATCCTGGTGTGGCCACGAAGATTCAAATGTGGTCGCCCTGGGATTAGTCGGCTTGCAGAGCGAGTTGGTATCTAGATTAATAAAAAAAACTTATATGAATTTATCTTGATTTCTTTTGTTTTTGAAAATTTGAGATTTTTTAACGCTAATTTTTGTGTGTAAATAAAATAGTTCTTAAATATATATATATAGATATTTTTATTAATATGTATTTTATTTAATAAAATTTGATTTATAATTGGATATATAAAATATTTTAATAAGAAATATTTACAAAAAAATTGAAAATCAAGAAATTTGATACAAAAATACATATGAAACAATAAAAAGAAAATTATCGTTAAAAATTTTAAATCTCAAGTTTATAATCGGATATATAAAAAATATATAAAACAATTATGAAATTTGATTTATAATTGAATATATAAAATATTTTTTAATAAAAAAATTAAATAAAATGTGAATAAAGTTAAATTTTAGAGTTTATAATTAGATATATAAAAAATATATAAAACAATTAAATTTTTTGATTTATAATTGAATATATCACATATTTTGTAATAAAAAAATTAAATAAAATGTAGATTACACTTTTGGTCCCTATAGTATGTTTAAAGATAAGTTAGTTCTTTCTAACGGTTGCTAATTAACCTTGTTAAGTGGAGGGACCATGGGTGCAATGAAAATGAAAAGTTAAGGACCACCGGTGTAGATAGTTTGTTTTAGGAACCAAATCCAAAATTTCAAAAAAACCACAGGGACCACCGGTGTAATTCACTCTTTATTATAATATAAAATTATGTTTATGTTTTAATTATTATTTTTAAATATGTCAACAAAATATATAAATTAACAAATTAAAAATAATATAGAAAAGTGAAAATTAATAAATTATATTTGAATTTTTTAATAATTTAATAATATATACATATATTTAAATTTATATAATAATCTATAAATAAAATAAAATGTTATAAATTAAATATAAGAAAAGGGAGGTTTTTATAAAAACTTCTATTAAAGGGTTTTATGAAAGTTTTTGCTTTGTTAAGGTGATAATGATATGCAAGAAAAAATATGACAAGTTAAGTTCTTGAAGGTTTCACCACTGTGAATGATCTTATCGATTGATCTTAAAAACGAAACCATTTTTAATTTTAAAAACTAAAAATAATTTTTAATATTGCTCGTGGATTTCTGGTAGACCACGCCGACTTGCCAAAAATCCGCCACAAATTTAATCACCCTTTTTTTAAAACAAAATTTTAATAATTTAGTTAAATTAGTGACAAGATTATGACGGATTTTAATTAATTAAAATTTGCCACAAATCCACCACAAATTTTGATTAGTAAATGTAAATTATTTTTTTTAGAAATTCATGGCATTTTTTATATAATAAATAAATAATAATCGGCCATAGATTAGTCACAAATATTAACCGATTTGTATTAAATCAATGGGAGAAGTCAATGGGAGTTGACTTTTTTCCCAATCCGTCAGAAAATCGGCTAGTAAATTAAGGAAGGAAAATCCACCGGTGAAAGTATATTTTTAGTAGTGTTAGTGTTTATGATAATGTTTGCAACAAGATATGACCATATGATGGATGGTTCAAGTGCCATTATCTTTATATGCAATTGGGTTGGTATAACTATCATTACTTTATTTGTTGGAGTTTTCTTTAATTTGTTTCTTCCTAATTTTAGGAACTAATGCTTGCCGCTATTGATAATCCCTCTAATGCAATAGAATGGGCGATGGGAGAGATGATCAAAGAACCTATGATCCTTAAACGAGCGGTTAAGGAGTTGGACAACGAGGTAGGTCGTGATCGGCTAGTCAAAGAGCAAGATCTCCCCAAACTCAATTACATAAAAACATGCATCAAGGAAGCGTTTAGACTGCATCCTTTTGAACCTTTCAATCCACCCCATGTTTCAATGATGGATACTACAATTGCTGGTTACTTCATTCCCAAGGGTAGTCATGTCATGCTTAGTCGACTTGGGCTAGGAAGGAATCCAAATGTGTGGATGGATCCAATGCGGTTTGATCCCGATCGACATCTAGGTATGGAAGGAAAACAAGTGGTTCTTTCGGACAATGAGCTAAGAATGCTCTCGTTTAGCACCGGGAGACGTAGTTGCCCTGGAGTGGTGTTAGGTTCGACCATCACTACGATGTTGTTGGCTAGAATGGTTCAAGGGTTCACCTGGGAGCCAAATAATGAGTCTAGTATGAAGCTTGTAGAAAAGCATGATGATCTAAGCTTAGCTAAGCCACTTGTAGTCATTGCTAAGCCACGACTACCTCGCTATCTCTACCCCGAACTTTGAAGAGAAGACATATTTGATTCAGGGATATATGAAGTTATATATATTGCTAGTGTTTCTTTATATAAACTTTATTTCAAGTTATATATATTGCTAGTGTTTTTTTATATAAACTTTATTTCAGAACATAAAGTTTCATAAATAAAATGGTATGTGACATTTATTATTGTATTGTGTTCCAGACATTTGATATGATTCAGACGTAGGTAATTAAAAAGATCATTGACAAGTAGAAATGTTCTTTTCATATAAAACAATATGTTATAAAGAACCGCATCTTTCCATTTTTTTTATTAAACTTAAATAATTAGCTATAAGTAAATAAACAAATAAAGTTAAATAATTATTGTTTTCATAATCGAAAACAGGACAATGAGGTTCATGTAAGAACCTAAATTGTGGAGTTTTATGAACTCTTATTTCATTGTGATAACAGGATGGCAATGATATGATAGACAAAAGTAGCATAAGGAGGTTTGGATGCTTTTAGGCTACTTCGCACAAGCGTTTATGGAGTTGGCAAAGAAACATGTTGATTATTTTTGAAGAGTTTATGTCCATGCATAAGTTTGTGAATCGTCCACTTCAGAAGTTGGACAGTTGAGGCACACTTACAAACCAATGGGTTTAATGAGTATTATTTGTAAGTGAATTTTATCATGGTTAACTACATACTCCTCTCCTCATGTAGTAGATTGATAAGAGATGATTTATACATTATTTAGCATCAAGTCCCTTGCATGGTATCATACTTTTAAGGTTAAAAAGACCTCATTAATCATGTTCATATACATTGATATTAATAGGGCAAAGATTTGTGCAAAACGTGATTATCATGGACTGATAGCAGAACTTACGGAGATAATTAGTTTATTTAATGTATTATATACAGGAACTGCATATTTTATACAAGTAAATACGAACAATTTGAATTATTAAAAAAATAATTATTAAGAACAACAAAGGACATGCACCTTCGGAAATCCGTGGGTATTATCTTTCTCGGAAATGCTTCGATAATTAGAACCTTCAGAAATCCTTTGGTAATGCATGGCTGTTGTTGGAATTTCGCAGTTATCGTGCTTGTCGCAAGACCATTGGTGAAAGTTAATTACTGTCGAACATAAGTAGATAACGAGACCCATAGGTTATCTCACGACCATCAGAAAATCATCGGTGATAGACGCCCTCTGAGATCCATTGTTGATGGCTTCAGAAAACCTTGGTTGTATCAGCGATGAAGTCTTTGACAACAAAGAGTTTTCCAATGGATCATCATGGATCAAACCATTACCAACGGATCTCTGACGGCTATGCCCATCATTTAAAGTGTTTAGTTTTGTAGTGTTTTATTCTGATATAGAGAGGATTCAGGAGTTAAGTTAATGAAGGTTTTCTTCGATCTCTGGAAAAGAAGAAAACGAGTTCAAAGAAGGTCCGAAACAACAAATCAAAAACAGAAAAACAGACCCACACCCAAACCGCCTGACTTCAGACTCCAGTCCGGCTGGTGCCATGCGGGTCAACCTGCATTCATAGCCGCTTTGGCTACTGTTTTGGCGCTGCTTCTATTTGCCATGCATCATCCATCCATTTACATGGCAAATGAATTATTATCCAACTCATTACTCCCATGCAACCGAACCTACGTTTCAAATCCATAACCGATTCCTTTATTTCCTTTTATTTTATAATTATCTTTATTGATTAGTTTCCTAATTTATAATTATTAGGCAATTATTCTTTCCTAGTTAAATTAGGTTTATTAGTTTAGTAATTATCTTTTTAATTAAGTTTGATTTACTTTCCTAATTTTATATTATAAATAGGGTTTAACCTTTTCATTGTTGGAACACATTATTATTCAATAAATTCTTCTCCTTTCAGATTTTTAAGAGTTTTATCTTAGTTTCTTGAGTTTTACTAATCTTAATTCTCAACCCTAAAGGGTTTAGAGGCTTGTCGTTCCTTCCGCAAACCTACGATGTTTCGTATTCTTGAATGAGCCTTTTGTTAATAGATGAGAAGTTCTTTCTTCAGTTTCCCCCTCATTTTCAAGCACCATTGTTCTTGGACCCAGATATTTTTTTCTGTGAAGTGCCACATCATCAAGTGCATCTTCAAATGTACAAGAGAGTGAAAAGTGTGAAGTTTAATTAACTATGTGATTGTCACGAACTAATCTCAGAACTTAAAGAATACAATATTCTCATGGCTTCCAAAACTAGAGGGTGTAATTTATTTGTAATTAAGAAATATCATGCATAGCCAGCTTCTTTTACCGGCCTTCTTGGAGAGAGATGGTTAAGCTATTATGGGTATGTCTCTGATCAGCTGGTTTATAGGATGAAGAAGAAGAAGAGCTTGACATTGTTCTTCTTGCAACAAAAGCTGGTTGTTTTGGAGTTGGAAGGCTTGAAATATCACCAGAAAGCATCAAAACTACATTCGTCATGGTGGGACGATCTCCTGGATCTTCTTGCACACACAATAGCCCAACAATTATACACTTCAATACCTCACTTGAATTGCTAGATTCTACTAGCTTTTGATCCATAATCTCAAGTGGCCTATCTTCTTTCCACAAACTCCAGGCCTGTGATTTTGCTTGCATATTAGCTTATAGACCAAATATATATAGGAGCAATTAATTCACAACAGTAAAATAGTTTTTAGAAAAAGGAAATTACTTACATAACCTAAAAGATTTATTGTCTGCTGGGATTTAGAAAATCCTGTGTTCTTTTTTCCGCTGATAATCTCTAGAACAACAACTCCAAAGCTAAAAACGTCCGATTTGATGGAAAACAAGCCATCTAGTGCATATTCCGGAGCCATATAGCCACTGTGTGAATGAGGTTATGAGAAATAACTAGATGTTGCTGTCTTCAATATATATATATATATCAAGAAGATAAAAGACATAGGGAACTTGTTCGGATTACCAACTTATTCCAATTCGTGCTAAGGTTTTCTACTAGTAGGAAAGTTAACATGATTTTTGATCTTGTAGCTTTTGTTTCTCATGAGATATAGTGGTTCAATTACTCTAAGATTCAGCATTTTTTTGTCAAAATGCTAAATATCACTTGCATTTTTCTCAATGTATCAGTTAGGTGTAGATTGATCGAATTTGGAATCATGAACATACCACAGGTACTAGTTCCAAAGCACTTTTTGTGCTTGGGGTTTTCTATTTAGTGACAAAGGCTGTATTTGTATACTTACTAGGTTCCGATGACTCTATTGGTGCTAGCTTCCATTTCCCTGTCTTTAACTATCTTTGCCAAACCAAAGTCCGAAATTTTTGGATTCAGTTCCCCATCCAATAAAATGTTGCTTGTTTTCAGATCTCTGTGAATAATCCTCAATCGAGAATCTTGGTGGAGATAAAGAAGTCCTCGAGCAATTCCTATAATGATCTCATATCGTTTTGCCCAATTCAACCATATACTTGGTGCTTGATCTTGCAAAGGGATGGTAGAATACAATATTAGTTCATGCTGTGGCACACATGCTCAAATCAAATGTACATATATGAAATTTAAAGGCTAACCAAATATGAAGGCATCCAAGCTTTTGTTTGGCATATACTCATATATTAACATCTTCTCAGTTCCCTTCATGCAATATCCCAAGAGCCTAACAAGATTCCGGTGTTGAAGTTTTGCAATCAATATCACTTCATTTCTGAACTCCTCTAAGCCTTGGCCAGAAAGGCTAGACAACCTCTTTACAGCCACTTCTATTCCATCCGGAAGCTTACCCTGATAACATCATATTAATACTTATATATATATATATATGTGCAAGAAAATTAATAATACTTTGAGATGAGACGTAGTACTTGTTTAAATAAGGTTGGGGATCATCACCTTATAGACTGGCCCAAAACCTCCTTCTCCAAGCTTATTAGCATCCGAGAAGTTATCTGTAGCGGCTAATAAGCTTTCAAAATGAAAGAATGGAACTCTGACGCCTTCTATATTATTGTCTTCTCTTGAGTGGTCTAGATCTAGCAATTCTAATGACCATCTTTCACTATTATCCGTTTGAATCACAGAATTCCTTCCTATATATGATAACAAACAAAGCTCTTGATGTTATTGTACTCTTCTAGGTGAAAATTCCAAAAGCACTCACGTAAGTTGATTCGAAATTTTCTTTTTGACTAGAAAATAATATGGAAGATAAAGGCATTTAATTGTTCTTTTACCAATGGTTGCTTTCTAGATACCTTGTTCATGGCGGAGTAGTCTCTTGTATATTATATAGCTAAGGCTGCATAACAATAAGATGACAAGAATTATCATCGCGAAGATCCAAATACGTATCTTTGTTAGGAAGGATGAGGAATTGTCAGGAGGAGATGGGGGTCCTTGTGCTGGATCGAGATAACCTACTCTTCAAACAAAAGCATAACAGATTAAATTAAAACTTAGATACATTTACCAAGGAACTTAAACTTAGATAATTCGAATAAGGTTTATCATATAAAAGATCTTGGGATTCACATCAAAATTAGGATTCATATACCTTAACTTAAGTGGTTTGATCAATATTCTATAAGTCTTAAAGTTCTACCTTGTTCTAAATTTTGGTGTTGACTAAAGTATGTTTTTAAGAACAAGATTGATCAAATCTAAAGCAATTATGTATCTGACCTGACTTGACATATATTATAGGAATTTTGTTCAGTTTTCAACAAAACCCAAACTAAAGATCACTATAGGTAAGAAAGTACTTCGTCACTTGCAAAGAACTAAAGCTCACATGCTACACATATTTAGATTTTGCATGTAAATACCCAAACTCAAATAAATCTACTTATGGCTATATTTTTATGCTCACTCAAGGGGCTATAAAAAAATATTCCTAATTGCAACTTCACTATGGGAGATGAATTTATAGTCATTCATCAAGGGGTTTGTGAGGGCATTTGGATCAAGAACTTATTGATTGAAAAGAATGTCTTAAGCTCTACAGTTTCAAGTCTTCTAGAGATGTTTTGTGATAATGAAGTTGCAGTCTTTTTCAGGGGATATAGTAAAAGATCAAACAATTCAAAGTACAATGGTCTTAAATATTTCAGTGTGAGTGAGACAAAGGGTTAAGAGAAAAAAGGTTATTGTTGAATATATTGGTAACAAATCTCAACTTGTTGATCCATTCACTAAAGCCTTTTCAGTAGTAAGTTTCAGAAAACATGTTAGGTATATGAGAATCTTACTTGAACTCGATACTTGAGATTAGTGGGAGTTGAGGTTTGTGGGAGTCGAGATTAGTCTAGCCAGTTATTTTGTAATTTTCCATTGTTCGTAGTAATTTTCTTTTGGCACATTTTGATAAAATGAGGAATTCAAGTATATAAGTTATGTTATTTGTTTTACAAAAATAAAAATAAAGTTTATGTCATTATCTATATCAAACAAGTGAATCACTGCACTTAAGCAAGAATTGCGGACTACATAAGCAAAATTCGGTTCACTAGTGTTAAGAACTTTTGCTTGTACGTTTTAGAAACTTTTCCAAAACATTCGGTGGACTATGAGCTATACTTTTATGCTAATTCAGGTAGATATAATTATTTGCATAAATGCTCAAATACAGGCACTTATGAACTTATGTGGAATATGATATTATGTGTTAGTGGTTCTTAATCAAACTAGTTTGTCAAACTGGTATAGATTCTGAGTCCTACATATGGTGTCTATTCTGACCAAGTTTGAATGAATTCACAACTGTTAGAATTTCTCAGCGCGCCCTTCATTTGATAAATATAATGTTTATGGTTCTCTTGTCTTTACAGATTATGTTAAGTCCAGTGGGAGAATGTTGGAAATAAATTGGACTTTAACATTATCTGTATTAATTATTAAAGGACAATTGATTTAAATTATTATACTTATCAAGAGAACTCTATATCAGTTATAATCCGGTTACATATTTGGATATATATCTCCTAATATGAGTAGGATAATCATTAAGTTAATTACCTGATTAAATTAAGGTAAGTGCATATCTTCTCCTATTATTTAATATCAATTCTATATATAAACTAGGACTCCTTATGGGATGAGTCTCTAGCTTTCCATGGCCTATATATATAAAGGAGATCAAGTCCCTATAGCCTACATGAATCTGCATTTAGTTCAGCCCCATTCTGAAGCAAACCGTGTAGAGCTTTAGAAGACTTCGATCTGCAAGCAACGATAACCGCTTCCGCTTCAATGAACTTCGTTGCGTATAACTCAAGTGTTTCAGGTTAGATCTATTAAACTCTCTACGTATTATGTTAAATCGATTTCTGATTATGTGTTTATGTTCCTATGCCTTCATTCTTGTTATTATATGCTTAAGCATATCACATATGAATATAACATCTCGAGCATTGTTGAATGACCTAAAATATGGCAGGTGATACTTGTATGAGTTGGCCAAAGTTAAGATGATACAAAAATTTAAAAGTTCAGTGAATTAAGTACCTTCTGTGCCTTTGGGTACACGAATGGAAATACTATATGCTCCTTCCTTTCAGAGATCATACACTTTTGAAACCCAGATCGAGCATCTGCTTGTGTTTGCAGGACTGTATGAATAAGCCTTGCACCGGCAACTTTGAAGACACTTGTTCTTGCAATCTGAATCATTATTTGACTCAAAAATAATTGAGCTTGGAATCTCTAGTCTCATGGAAACAATCCGGAAATCGTCAGCATCATGGTTACCACATATTTCAGGCTCGTACCTACGACAACCAGCTGAATTAACTCCAGGTTTAACAGGTTCAAATCCTGGCAAACAACTACATGTAGTTTGATCACTAACGCTACAGAGTCCAAACGGCCCACACAAGTGATAAATGCTACAATTATCCTTTGGCTCTTCCCGATCCAACCTCCATTTAGAATTATTACCACTTTCTGCCCATCTAAATTGTTTCAAGTTTCCGGTATAACTCATCAACAACCTTGAGTATGCTTCAGGGAACATTTGGTCTAGCTCAAATTCGTACCCACTTCCACTTATCCAACGATATGTTGTTTCGTTTCTAATGACAAATTGCATCATTTCTTGTTGGAACACAAAACTTCCAGTGCTTGGGTCGTCCAAACTTTTCCAGGAAGTCAACTTTAAGATCGAGTTCATATGCATACCAGGAAGAAACGTATCTGTAGGATCATAAAAGCTTTGCCATACAAGGATATTACTAGTATTTACTAAAACAGCATTTCCATTGTCCAGCAGCTTCAATGTATTGTTAAAATCTCCCACTGGCAACACAATAATGATGTTCTAAATCTGTCATCTTTCGTTACACAATTAATGTCACACACAAGACTATATATACAAATGACAAAAAGCATATAATAACTCCATCCCTTTTGATTAATAATATATTTCTGCAACTTTAGTTTTCTAGATCAAAGATCTTACATCTTCCATAGCTTTTCCTATTTTCTGAAATACCTTCTAAGCGACAAACGATGCAACACCATATATGAATAGGGACTCGTGAGTCTATAACCAGAACAACAATATTGGATTAATAAGATCCCGCCAATATATAAGTGTGAGCCCTAATTAATAGATTGTTTTATAAGATTTACTACGACCACAAAATAAAATGTCCTACGTAATAAGTACAGGACACTTTTGGACGTGTTAACAAGTGTTTTAGGGTATTTTTAATGTAAAACGTTGCACTAGCTATTTTATAAGAATATCTTGAGAAAATAAATTAAGAAATTTGTATTAACTGTGAAAATTCAATCTCAACCACAAATCAAAAAATAAATTAAGAAATTAATAACTTTGGTAATATTGACTTACAATTTTAATGATAGAATAATTTGGGTATTTTAGAAATTTTATCTCTCGCGCTCCTCCCTATTCCCTCCTCTCTCCTCCCTCCTTCCTCCGACCCTTATTCCGACGAACACCATGTGAACACTAAACAGTGATACCCTCTGTAAAGTAACGAAAAACTGTAGGTAGGTACTATGATACCTAAAATATCAACATTTAAAAAAAAGATACATACAAATGATAGCTCTATTGGGTCCGAGGGTCGCTTGTCAGTATAAACAAATGACTTTCACCCATAAAAATTTACCTAGGGAAATTTTTTTGGGTGATTACCACGGATCACCCAACAAACATTAATGGTTCAGTAAAATCCGATGTTTTCAAGAAAATACCAATGGATTACCCAAAAATTTCTTGGCTAATCTGTCACTGATTTGATTTACCACCAACAAATTAACCACCAATTTTTGTGACGGTTTTGTGACGAATCACCCTTCAGCAACGGATTTCCCAGGGAAATGGTCGTAGTTGAAAGCCCATTTAGTAGTGTGTGAGCACCTTGTTGCTGCTGAGGATCATAATTAATTGGCCGGAGGCGCAGCGTTGTTATAAGCGGGTCTGGGCGGAGCTTGCACTAGGTTTTTCGGTTGCGATGGGTTAGGAGGGTTTTTAGGTCGCCGATTTATTTTGAGGAAGCGCTAAAGTCAAGACTCTTATGTGTCAATAGAGAAAGCAGATTCAGAAAGAAAGCGAGTCTTATTGTGATACCCAAAATACATACAATTAATACTTTCTGTTGAAAAGTAACGAAAAATATACAAGATGCATCTGTGATGCCCTTTGTAAGTTTGTAAGACAACGAAAATAAAGAAAAATATACATGATGCATATTGTGAAACTCTTTGTAAGAGAACGAAAATAAAGAAAAATATACAAGATGCATATTGTGATATTCTTTATAAGACAACAAAAGTAACGCAAAATATACAAGATGCATAAATACTCTTTGTAAGACAACAAAAATAATGAAAAACATAAAATATGCACACTGTAATATCCTTTGTACGTAACGAAAATAACGAAAAACATATACCGGTGTATGTTTGGGTGATAGAAGTAATATATCATTAAATAGATATCTTCTTTAAAAAATTAATTAATTATTTTGATGAGTTGTACTAAACAAAATTACTAAACTACTCTCTTTACCTTATTTAAGAAACAATTTTATTTATCTCAAATGATTGGTTCATATTGGATATCACAGTTATCACAAACTATCAAGTTCTCATTTAATTAGGCATATATATATATATATATATACACTACCTTAAAACCCGACTTAGGCAACAAGTGCAAAGTGTTGCATTAGAGTGGTTTATGTGTTGCGTAAGGGTTAGGCAACATACTTATGTTGCCTAAGCGATGTTGTCTTCTCTATGTTGCATAAGAACCAAGGCAACATAGGCAAACATATATATGTTGCCTAAGCTGACTCGTCAGGTAACCTGTAACTGGTTACATTGCATAAGTGAAAAACATACGTTGCACAAACTCTAAGGTAACATTTGATTTATGCACGTGTTGCGTAAGATGTCAGCTTAAACAACATAATTTATTTTCATATGTTGCCTACAGTATCATCTAAGACAACATACTCTATTTGCAGATGTTGTCTAAGGTATCGGCTGACACAACATGTTCTATTTGCATATGTTGCCTAAGGTACTATCTTAGACAACATGTTTTATTAACATATGTTTCCTTTTAGATTTTATAAAAAAAATATTACTGCACATTTTTGTGCAGCATGTGCAGTTTTTTACTTGAATACTTTCTACAAACAAATCTCATAAACATTTAAACAAACAACTCCCATAAACTAGCAACTGTAAGTTGTATACAAAACAACTCCCATAACCAAACAAAACCAATAATTGAAAGATAACGTTTTACTAAATAAATCCAAAAGTAGACAACAAGTTCAATAACACAATTAAAAACTTAACCTAAAGCATGAGAAGTCGGGAGAAAACTTAAAAAAACTGAAGAGTGACCCTCATACTAAATAAATAAGTCTAAATGATATATATATATATATATATATATATTACCTTTTGGTTTACAATAAACAACATTCGTAAATTAAATTTCACAGAAAACAACATTTGTAGATCAATCTGTTATATCAAGTACAAATATCATGAAAGACAAAAAAAATTAAAAAAAACAAAGTGTTTAATTAAATGAAATCCCAAACCAAAAAAAAACCCAAATCAAAGAAACTCTCTACTCGATGAACCCTAATTAAAAAATATGGTTAGGGAGAGAATATCAAAGGCTTTAGAACATACGATCTTCATTAAAATGTAGGGGAGGAAGGGAAGAGAAAAAAGAAAGGGTTTGGAGTCGGATACTAGGACGCGTTTGGTACAGAGAATGGAATTGCAGAGAATGGAAATGCAGAGAAAAGGAATTGGTCTGGAGAAAAGGAATTGAGTCTTCTGTTTGGTAGCACAGAGAGTTCAACCGAGAAATGTAACAAAGAATCATTTATCTTGTTTGGTATGACAGAAAATTCAACAGATAATTGTACCCTATAAGGCAAAACAGACCCTATTAATCCAAAACAGACCCTATTATGCCAAAATAGATCCAATTAAGCCAAACAAACCCTATTAAGCCAACACAGACCCTACAAAGCCAAAACAACAGTTTAACCAAACAGACCAGCACAAGAACATATCAAACAGACGCTATTACGCCAAAACAGACCATATTAAGCCAAAGCAGACCCTATTAAGCCAAACGGACCTTATTTAGTCAAAACAGGCCCTATTAATCCAAAACAGACCCTATTCAACCAAAGCAGACTCTATTAAGCCAAACAGACCCTATTAAGTCAAAACAAACCCTATTAAAACAAAATAGACCCTATTAAGCCAAAACAGACCCTATTAAGCCAAACAGACCCTATTAAGCCAAACAGACCCTATTAAGCCAAAACAGACCCTATTAAGCCAAAATAGTAGCTTAACCAAATAGACCAGCACACAACATACCAAATAGACCCTATTAAGCCAAAGCAGATCCTATTAATCCAAAGCAGACCGTATTAAGCCAAACAGAGCCTATTAAGCCAAAATAGACCCTATTAAGCCAAAGCATACCCTATTAAGCTAAAACAGAGCATATTAAGCCAAAAACAGACCCTATTAAGCCAAGCAGACCCTATTAAGCCAAATCCGACCCTATTAAGCCAAAATAGTAGCTTAACCAAACAGACCAGCACAACAACATACCAAACAGACCCTATTAAGCCAAACAGGCCCTATTAAGCCAAAAACAGACCCTATTAAGCCAAATAGACCCTTTTAAGCCAAAGCCGACCCTATTAAGCCAAAACAACAGCTTAACCAAAAACAACAGCTTAACCAAACAAACAACACAATAACATACCAAACAGACCCTTTAAGCCAAAACAGACCCTGTTAAGCCAAACAGACCCTATGAAGCCAAAAGGCCCGAAACAGACCCTATTAAGCCATAACAGATCTTATTAAGCCAAAACAATAGCTTAACCAAACAACGAGAGTCAATTGAAATATTTCACTTCTCAAAGAGAAACCAAATTTCAATTCTCCCATTTTCTTTTCATGTTGGAGTGAAATGAAAATAGAGAAAAGGAATTGTTTATTTCCCCATTCCTTCTTTTATTTGGTGTCAACAAACAAGGGAATTGTTTCCAATTCCATTTCTCTACTACCAACTCTCTCTAACGTAAAATACGAGAAGAGGCCAAGAGGGTGTATATAGGGAATAATGGGTTTAATAAATGGCTCAGTCTATGACTCCCTTTTTTGGGCTGACTATTTAAGTCATTGGCTTAAAGGTTAAACCAAAAACTAAGGGGGCGTTTGGTTTGCAGGAATCCGATGGAATTGGAGGAAATTGGAATAATCAATTAAGTCCATTAAGCCAATACCCAAAAGCGCTTTAATCTACTCTTCAAAATCATCTTAATTATTGCCAAAGAAAATCATCCTAATTAGCCCTCAGTAGGAAATTCATATACTTACAGGAGTCAAAATCACCTTCTTTTAAAAAGGTTTCAAGGAGAAAACTAAGAAGATATATCATTATTCTTTTTGTCCCTTGTATTCCAAGTCTAACATCCCGAATCACATGAAACATGATTTCCGTTACATAAGATTTAATGAATACCAGAAGCATCTTCAAATACAAACCCCCTCAAGGTTACAAACTCGTAAAAAGCAATATAAAAATAATTTTTCATTATATTTTTTCATCAAATGCTATATATGATTTAAGATTGAAAGAAAAGAATTTGTTCGCTTTCAAATTATGAAACAAATATTAATATGGTAAAACAAATAAATGTTATTTTTTTTTAAAAGGACATCATTTTATTCCCAACTACCAATTACGCCACAGCAAAACCAACCTCAAAAGTTGGGAGGAAACAAGAATACCCCACGTGGGTAGCTTACAAAGGGAAAACCGCCCCATTTGAAACTTTTACATTATTTATATTGGTTTTCATAAATTTGTAACATTAGGGAGTTTGTATTTGAAGATGTGTCATGAATACTATTCAACATACATAGCATATAATGAATTAATGTTATTTAATTAGGCTATATTTCGCAAGCTAGTTGATAAACTATCTCTTTAATAAAAATTGTTGTTTATTAACCGATAACCTATTGCCACAACTAGAAAATTGAGTATTACCGATGGATACTATATATCGACGGATCCATTTAAAAATATAAAAAAACGAAAAAATGCCCGTCGGTAATCCGTCGCTAATTACCAATGGATTTCCGACGGATTATTTACTTTTTATTTTTTAAAATTTTTAAATCTGTCAGTAATTACTGACGGATTTCCGACTGGCTTTTTTTTATTTTTTTTGTTTTTTCAAGTTTTCCTTATTCGTATGAGCTTTACTTTCATTATTTTGTTTGATTTGTTATTATACATATGTGTATGTATACTTATGCATGTGTCGTATATGTTACTAATTAAGTGTATATGTATATGTATATGTATATGTATATGTATATGTATATGTATCCCACTACTAAACAAATGGCCCTTTCCGACGCATTTTCCGTCAGATATTTTCCTGTTGATCATTTGCGACGGAATAAACCAAAGTCAACAATAGTCAACACATGTAAAAATCCGTCGGAAATCCATCACTAACTTTTTTTATAAAAATAAATAAAATCCTTCAACAAAAGTCAACACCTGTTTCCGACAGATATGGCCGTCAGAAAAGCCTGTTTTTTTTGTAGTGTCCATGTCGTATAAGTATATGTTTCAAGTAGTATATGTATATACATGTGTATACATATACGTATGTTATACACGTACTATGCATGTATGTGTTGTATATTTATTTGTCTACATGTATGTGTGTGTCTAGCTATATGTACGTATAAATTAATGGACTAAACTTTTGTTATTGCCTTGATTTATATTAGTGAACCTCTTCCAGGAATTATGAGACTATAGATATTCTTCTTATTGCCTCAACTCATATATCCCCAAAAGTGGATTCTGTTCTAATATAATGTGCATTAAGATACAAACGAAGTGATGGGACCTTGGGGGCGGCTTTCTTGTGGTAGTCACAATTTGATTATACTATACATATATATAGGAATAGAGGAAAGTTCAAATGCGAACTCACATTTGGTTGTGAATTTAAGGACAAATGAGAGCGCGACACGTGTTTAAATATAGATTATTCAGACTGAGTATACAAAGAAATATTCAGCCTGAGTAAACATTATTCAGACTGAATATATACTCGGTCCGAATATTTCTTTGTGTATTCGGACTGAATAAATAATATATTCACTCTGAATATTCCTTTGAATGGTACACGCGCGTGTGGCACTCTCATTTGTCCTCACGTTCACAACTAAATTTGAGTTCTCATTTGAACCCACCCTTATAGGACGATAATAAAATGAGAACCACATAAGAGTTAAAAAAAAATTATGTGAAACTTCTTTTATATTCACTTAGTCAAATGGAAATTATAGGAAAAATAGTTACATAATGTGAAACCATCACGTTATGAAACAAATATATGTTAAAAAATATCTAGATTCCAACATTTGATGAAGAAAGATCATACAAAAAATATGAACCATGCAAAAGTTACAAATTAAACCATATAAATAAATCTTAAAATATTTATAGAAATGATGAAACTTCATTTATTAAGATTTTGAATATTTAAGGAAGATAATTAACGTTTTATATTAATAACAATCAATGTATTTACGAAACTAGATATTGTTTGAGATTGGTTTGTAAGATTTGATGGGTTTGTATAATCGATGGGGCCTATAATACATACATATATATAAGAAAGATCAAATCAAAACTCATTTTCATTGCGAAGATGAAGACAAAGAAAAGTGTGACATGCGTCTCATTCAGTATGAATAACGAAAGATATTCAATATAAATAACGAAGATGAGATTCATATATGCACTAATCATAATGATACAACATTCAGTATGAATAACACATGACCATTATCCATTCAGATAAATAACCCTAGTGTAGGGGATAAGTGTCGCACTCTTCTTTGTCCTCATGTACACAATGAAATATGAGTTTTTATTTGAACCCGTCTCTATAAATACAATTCTATATGTGATTTGTGTAACAAAATACAAATTTTAGAAGAAAAGATTACATCAAAGTTTGTCAATCATGCATATCTTAATGGAGGAGGCTAATGGCACCCCTAACCCTTACTAGTGGCACCCCTAAGCCTACTTAATGATTGGTTTTTTTTTGGTTTTTTGTCTTTTTGTTGTCTTTTTTTTTTGTTATTTTTATTATTTAAATATTTATATTAGATTTTAAGTTATACAAATTATTAATTAACTTTTTTTCTTTATCTCTTTTTGTTTATTTAAAAAAAACCTCTTATTCTCTTTTTTTATTAATATAATAATTAATTTTTTTTGCTCGTTTATTAATTCTTTTAATCATAATAGAAATATATTTCTAAAAATACATGTTTAATTCTTATTTTCTATTAAAATAATATATATATATATATATATAAGAATAGTATCATATATAAAATAACAACTTTAATCAATAATTCTTTCGAAATATAATAATTAATAATTCTTCAGACAAATAATAATTGATAAATGATTTAATATTTTATCAAAACCATTTATTGGATTTTTATAATTTATGAAACAAAATAATATACAAGATAATCTTTACGAAATTTACAAAAAATATTTTTAAAATTGTTATACTTGATTTTTAGATGATTAAATCTACTGAATAATGATAATGAAAACAATAATCGTAATACAAAAATAATTAATAATTTACAATTAATATAAGTTATAATTAATTAATTAATAATAATAATAATAATAATAACAACAACAAGATATATAATTGGAAAATGTGTGACAAAAAGCCTTTGGAGCTTATCAATCCAAACCTTACTCCAAATAGGATTTCATTAAGCTAATTTTATAATCATTTAAACATGACTTTTTTAATAAACTAACGTATAATTGTCAAACATGATATTTATTAAAATAAACACAATGGCGACGACAACATGCACCCAAATTAGGACTATATTACTCAAGTCATCGTTAAGTCAACACCCCAATCTCCCTACACAACTAATAATCAAGAAAGTGTAGGATGAAATTTTTCATGCATGGGCTCCAAATAAATTAAGAGACCCTTATGCTTTTAATTTACTTAGGGAAACGTTTATTTTTTAAGAGGTGTTGAAGTGTCTAATTTTAATTCTAAAATAGTTATGAAACGTCTAAACGAATCAGACATACATGGTGATTAAAAGCTTAAAAAGAAAAAAACAAGGCCTTAATTTATTAATTAGTATTAGTGCCCAATTTTTTTACTTAAACTAAGTTGGGCCAATTGACCTAACCTAACCTGTATTTGTGTTGTAGTAACTCTTGCGGTTTTTGTCTTGCACCTTAAGCTCACCATCTTCTGTAATTGTAAGAACTCCCGTGGAATCCGGCACCGGTTGATCACGGTTAGCAACCCATACCACAGTTTTTGGATCCATGGTATACCAAATGCCAAGGTATCGTCATTCAGACCCTCTTTGAGTAGGTGAAAAGAAGCCCATTTGAAACTTTTTGCCTGTTGATTCTAAATAATCTGCTGTTGCATCAGAAATGCTTTCTCCTGTTGTGATGTAGTCTTTAGCTGAACAACAATGAGAATAGAAGCACAAAGGAAATGTACAGAAGAAGCAAATATAGGTAATTGTATTGCTGGTTGATGATATCATGATGGCGTGCTTTTGAGCACAAGAATGATTTGGTAGTTAGAAGAAGATGGAAATATGGAGTATGCTTTGAGGAAGAAGTGAGGAAAACAGGGAACTTTTTTGGGATATATTAAATAAAGGTACTTATTTATGTGGAAGATATGGAAAGTAGCTCAATTATTTGGGTGATAGACAATTTTTCAAGTCTACGTTTTTGGGTCAACTTGGGACCAAATTTCTTTTACATATGTTCAAAATAAACGAAAATAATGTTTTTGCAATTGACTAATCCAAATTCCACGACTATTGCTTTTAGGGTGTATAAATATAACTTCCCATGTGTTAGCATATGAATCGGGCCCAAAAGCTCATGGGGCTATTTTGTATGTTGCCTTATATACTGGGTCAGCCCTGACATTTGAGAGGCACTGTGCAAAGACATAAATATGGCCCTATAATTTTTTTTAGTTACATTGTTCATTTAATTTTTTATTACTAAATTTAAAAGACGAATCCTTAAAGTGTAGAAGCATAAAATGTTTGTAAACAAGATTCAAACAATAATAAAACTGACATTTACATAATTAATATAAATCTTCAATGATTAATCCGTTGATAAAAATAAAAAGTTAATTAATAACAAAATTAAAAATAATCATATAATAAGTACAAATATATAATATATATAACACAAGAATGAGTATACCTTAATAGTGAACATAAGTGATCATTCATTCTTCAATAACAAATTGGTATTAACACATACAATTTTTCAGATGATGACAAACAATTAGATTTAGATGCTACTATTTTCTGAAATGGAGCTTCTATATTTTTTTGAAGTAAATAATCTAATATACTTTTATAATCAAGATTTGTAAGAAACACATTTTCAATTGAAATCAAAACCAAAACATTTAATCTTTTTTGAGACATAATCAATCACAAATAAGATGTCATAAGTTTTAGTTTTGAAAAACTTTTTCAGTTGATGCAACTGTAACGAGAGTAATCAACAAAAAAATATGTCTTGATTATCCATTATTGGACATTATGATGTTTGTTTGATAATAATCGATCGATAGCTCCTCTTTGATTTTGAACAAATTGTTATCTTTTCTCTTTTTTAACTTTTAGAATAACTCGATTCAAAATTTCTAATAGAATCATCCTATTTCATATAAAATCAATTAATCATTATTTATATATACAAAAATATATCAACAAAAAAAATTTATTTATTTATTGTTATGAAAAAAACATTAAAAAGTAAATATAAACACTTTCAAAAAAATCATATATAATTAATCAAATAATAAAGTTATAAAAGTAAACTAATTAAAAGATAAAATAAATATATATATATATATATATATATAAATCAAAAAGTTTAATATATTACACGAGTGAAAGCCCAACTAAAAAATTTGGAAAAGTGGAAGAGTTTGAAAAATGAATAAATGAACGTTGCAAAATGAAATGGAAAATTAAGACAATGTAGAGAGTGGGGATCGAACTTGGGTCTGCTGGGTAGAAGGAAGATGCATTTACCAGACAGTCTACGATGTTATTTGTGTTTTTTTTTCGGGGTCTAACTAATAATATAGTGAACGCAGAATACTATAAAAATCGAAGGCCCCAAACAATCGGAGGCCCCGTACGACGGCACGAGCGGCACGCCCCCAGGGCCGCCCCTGCTTATATAGAACGTATATAGTATCTCTTGTATTAATACTAGACTAGATTAATTTACAATCTTCTTTTCATTATTCATTGTATGCTTTTGTCTTAAGTTAATATACAGAAATCCTTCAGCATCATCAGTATTCATCAATCATCAACTATGTCACACATGAATTTTAACATGGTATCAGAGCTGTAGGTTTGAATTCTACTAATCTGATTCTTACCTGCTTGTCGATTTTCTTTTCTTTTATTTCTCTCGGCGCTCGCTGTCTGTGGTATTATCAATTTCTTGCTATTACTTCATTGTCATCATCGCTTTGATCCAATATCATTATCTGCCTGTTGTTCATCGTGTTTAATTTGTTTCATTTTGCTCCTGCTATTGCCAAATCAGTTGACGAAATCGAAATCAACCGCGTCAGATTGCAACCCTAACCCGATAATCACTGTTATCGGACTCTCCCTAGTTCGATCATCTACCGGATTCAATCATCTATCGGATTCAGACCCAAATCTGATACCCATCTATCGGATTATATTACATAAGCTCATCCACAAGTCTAATACTCTTCACCTAAGTCTGATACTCATCAAAATTGATTCTGTGTGGTATCGTTTCTTATAAGTCCGATGATCCCTTCACCTATCGGACTATTCAGCTAAGTCCGGTCATCTCGCCAACTATCGGACTACTCACCTAAGTCCGATCACCTCTTACATCAATCGAATTCCTAACTATCGGGTTCTTCATTATTTACCAGACCACTATCGGATTTTTCATAATCCGATACCAGTATCCACATCCAGTTCAGAAGACTATAACTATCTACTTCAGAAAAGATGGCTCAGGTATCCAATCACACCAATCCCATTTCAGTTGTTCTCAATGGGAATAACTATATCCTATGGCATCATCATATGACTATCCTTCTCAAGTCTCATGGCTTGTACACTTACGTCACTGGTACATCTACCCTACCTACTCAACTCCTGGACGAAAATGCGGTTGATTTCGCTAAACGCAAGAATGCGTGGGACATTAACAATGCTCGCATTCTCGGTTGCATTAATGCTTCCACAACTCCTGAGATAAACCAACAGTTTCTTGGCTATACTAGTGCCAAGGGTCTCTGGGATTTTCTTGCCAACTGATACACTTCTACTGGTCTATCTCATCAATATCAATTGTGGACCACATTCCAGACCAAACGTCAACTGCCTGATCAAACTATCAACTCGTATATCTCTGAAATGCAAGCTTTACGAGATCATCTAAACCGTGGAGCACCTAAGATATTTGATGATACGGCTAAAAAGTTCACCACTTACTTCAGTCAGCGTCATCTCATCACTATCCTGATGGGACTCACGGATAAGTTTGAAAATGTCCGTGCCTCTCTTCTTCACATGCATTCTTTACCCACTCTTGAAGAAGCAATCACTGAACTGCTGAGTGAAGGAACTTGTTTACAACTGCGCTCACCGGTACCTATTAATACTGTGCTCTACACTCCTCACTCAGCAAAATCAAAAAGTAAATGGAACAACAACGCGCGTTCAAATTGGCCAACAACATGCAGTTCAAAGGCCCAGTTAAACCGAACAACAATGAATTTACGTTTTGTCATTCTACCTCACATCTTCTTCTTGAGTGCCATATTCGCAAATGTCGTTGGTGTGGTATTACTCATCCTCGTCACTATGCGGCTGACTGTCCACAGAATCCTAGAAACCTGGTCAACCAACGCCGATCTCAGCCCGTTGTGGAATCAGTTTTTCCAGATGTTACTACACCTGAATCCTCACCACCGGATCTAATGGAACTCATGCGTCGAAATCAAGAACTTATGGAACAACTTATGACAGGTTTTATGGGTATGAACTCCCCGCACTCGTCCACTTCAGGTAACTTGTGGCTTTTTGATTAAGGCTGTTGTAACCATATGACCCCTTGTAATGATAGGTTTATTTCTAAACAAGCCTCTAAGAACTTTTCATCAGTACGAACTGCTGATAACATAGGGTTAACAATATCTTTCAGTGGCAACTTCTCCACTACTCACATGCAGTTGCCCGATGTGTTACAAGTTCCCAAATTATCTATAAGTTTAGTTTCCATTGCTCAACTTATGGAATCTAGTCTAATGATTTTGTTTCATCCTTCTGGTTGTATTATGCAGGATCCAAAGACCAAGCAGTTTCTTGGACTCGACCGTAGAGTTGGTCAGATGGTTGAAGTCACTCATCTTCGTCTTCCCTTACCGTCATCAAATCTAGTTGCTTCCGTCTCCAATGCACCCTCTTTTGAGCTATGGCATGCTCGGCTAGGACATTTATCTTTAGCTAGAATAAAAGTATTAGCCAGTTCAGGATTATTAGGAAACACTTCTTCTGAAAATGTTTTTTGTTTATCATGTAAACTTAGCACATATCATGCTTTACCTTTTGCATTAAATGAATTTCAATCTACTTCTTCTTTTGATCTTATTCACTCTGATGTATGGGGACCAGCACCACATCCCTCTATAGGTGGTGCTCGGTATTTTGTTATTTTTATTGATGATCATACTCGCTTCACATGGATATATCTCATGAAACATCGTCTGAATTACCCCAAATCTATATCACGTTTGCCCGTATGATCAAACCCCAATTCTCCAAACCTATAAAGGTTCTTCGTGCGGATAACGCCATGGAATACAAAGAGTCTTCTCTTCTTTCTTTTCTTTAGTCTCAAGGTAATCTCTCTCTCAGTACTCTTGTCCAGGTACATCACCCCAAAATGGTCGTGTCGAACGCAAACATCGTCGCATTCTTGATACTGTTCGTACACTTCTTATCTCTGCAAAATGTCCAGAACGGTTTTGGGGTGAAGCAGCATTTACAGCTGTCTATACCATAAATCGTCATCCCACTCCAGTCTTAAAACAAACCTCTCACTATGAAGCACTTTATGGAGTCTCTCACACATTTGACCTTCTCAAAGTGGGGTTGTGCTTGTTTTGTTCAATTACATCCTTATGAACATACCAAACTCGAACCTCGCTCTAGGTTATGCTGTTTCTTAGGTATGGTATTGAACACAAAGGTTATCTTTGTCGGGATCCAATCTCTAAACGCTTACACATCTCCCGTCACGTCACCTTCTTGGAACATGTTCCCTTTGCCACAATATCTAAATTTCAAGAGTCACCCAACTCCCTAGTTCCTTTCTTCACAGATCCTTCTATCTCACTGAGCTCAACCCAATCAGATGCTATACCATCCTCTATCTCTACTCAACCTTCAGAATCACTCAATCCATCCTTACCCATACCTTCAACTCAAACTCAGACTCAATCATCTGTACCACCTCCACAGCCTACATCTGAGCCATCTGCTGAATCTACGGATCCTTGACCATCTCAATCACAGAATGTACGGCGTTAAGACCGGGTAAGACAGGTTCCTTCTCATTTTCGTGATTATCACTGCTATGCTAATCTGCTAACCAATCATTAGCCAACTTCCTATAAGGAAGCTTCGACTAACCCAAATTGGCATAAAGCAATGCAGGAGGAACTTCTGGCTCTTGATAAGGCCAACACATGGGAACACGTTCCTTTTCCATCAGGAAAGTCACCCATTGGTTCTAAATGGGTATTCAAAATCAAAACAAAATCCGATGGTTCAATTGATCGGTACAAAGCTCGTCTAGTGGCTAAAGGCTTCAATCAGGAATATGGCATTGATTATGAGGGGACTTTCGGTTTCTCGAATAACCTCCGTTCGCAGTCTCCTTGCGATCGCTGCCTCTAAACAATGGCCTCTCTTCCAGATGGATGTTAAGAACGCCTTTCTCAATGGTGATTTATCAGAGGAAGTATACATGACACTTGATGTGTTTTAAATTTATAACCGCAAGCGTACGGATGTGTAGCATACGGGTCGGTCACGAGGAGGCGATAGACTAAACACGGACACATTCTAGACTATGGCCTAGCTACGGAAAATCATTGATATTTTGGTTTTTATTAAAATATGCTAAAAAGAATGACGAGACGTAAAAATAAAAGCTAACGATGATTGGGTGAAGTTAGTTTTGAATTTTTATAATGGTGAGTATTTGTTATTTAAAATACTTTAATCCTCTATCGAGGTGGAAAGGCCTTTCTAAAACAAATCCGCACATACTTTCGTAGGATACAAATATTGGAAAAAAAACATTTAGATAGAAACAAATGTTTTCTCATTCTATGTCCCTAACTATTTGCATGTTAGGAGCGTAGTCATTAACCAATTTGGTCTAAGTCGAGAATCAAACTTTCGTTCATATTCTCAACTAAACAAATTAACTAAATATAGATTAAAACCAATTAATCAAAGAGCAACTTTCGTTGGTTGAATTCAATCAATTAAAATCTAATATTCGTTTTAAAACCAATTGATTAATCCCAAAACTTTCACCCAACACAATCAAACGAAAGATAGATTATTCTATGAAACGTAAACATAAATTTAAATCTACGAAAGCGGTAAAATTGGAGTAAGAAAACTATCATAATCGATTCAAGGAGTGTCACTCTCCAAAAATCAATTATTAACCTAAGAAAGGAATAAAATAAGTAAAACATAGGGAACAGAAATAAGGAGAGACGTTAATAATAAATCAAAATATAAATGTAACAAAGTATGGAGAAAATAAAACGTTACAACGGATGTCGAATGTGGATGAGAATCTATCACATTCCATCTTCCTCTTTGTTTCGTCAAAATCATCACATCTTTATTGCATCTTCATTGGATCAAGAAATGAAAAGGAAATACAAATCACCTAAACCTACATCTAAAACTAAACAACTAAAAAATCAAATCAATGCAAATTAAACCTAAAACTAAACTAAAACCAAAATAACAAAAATGAATAAAAGAAAAAAAATTAAAACCTAAGAAAGAAAACGGCGGCTGCCGTTTGGAGAAGAAAAGAAGAGACAAAAAAACCTAAAGGAAAAATAATATTTATAAACCAAAGTTTCTAAATCAACCCCTCATCTTTGATGTTCTTTCAAGATCCACCTTTTGCTTTCTATTTTATTCATAAGTGCCCCACTATCTTCATATTTCTTGACTTGATTCACCAACAAAAATCCATCTTCATCCATGTCCACGTTTCAGTGCAAAATACCTGTCAAAACCCGACAAAACCACAAAAATACAAATGTAATATCTCCAACGATGATTATACGGAAACTAACTAAAAATATAAGAAAATCTACGTGGAAACAATTAAACTAAAGGCAAGATGCAATTATAAACTAATATGAATGCATGTAAAAAATGCACTTAACAACACCCCTCCCGGTGTTCACCTCCCCGAAGGGCATGTTTGTCGCCTTCGAAAAGCTCTATATGGTCTCAAACAAGCCCCTCGTGCATGGTTTGAGAAGTTTAGCACAACTGTGATCCCCTTGGGTTTTTCACCAAGCAATCATGATTCTGACATGTTTACTCGGGTTACAGATGCATGCACAATCCTACTTCTCTTATATGCGGATGGCATGATCATTACAGGCAGTGACTCTACACGTATCACCCAGCTTAAACAGTCTCTCGGTTCATATTTTGAGATGAAAGATCTCAGCAACCTACACTACTTTCTTGGCCTTGAAGTTTTGTCAGATCCTTCTGGACTTTATCTCTGCCAAGCAAAGTACACTTCAGACCTTCTGGCAAAGGCGGGTATTACCGATAACAAAGTGGCCTCCACACGATTGGAATATAACCTTCACCTGGCTCCTAACGATGGATCCCCTCTACGTGACCCCACGTTGTATCATCAATTAGTAGGTCTCTTGTCTATCTGACTGTTACTCGCCCTGATAATGCCTATGATGTCCATACAGTCAGTCAATTTATGTCGGCTCCGTGCTCCGGACATTATACTGCAGTTCTTCGCATCCTTCGGTATCTTAAAGGTACAATGTTTCACGACCTTCATCTTGCATCTACTTCATCCTTAACTCTAAAGGATTCTCTAATGTTGGGGCAGTGACATCGCCGATCGCCGATTCACTACTGGTTATTGTTTCTTCATCGGGAATCTCTTATTTCTTAGCGCAGCAAGAAACAGTCTCTCACGGCTCGATCCAGTACTGAAGCAGAGTATCGAGCTTTAGCTGACACAATGCAAGAACTTGTCTGGTTACGGTGGATACTATCTGATATGGGAGCTCCTCAAACCTCTCCAACTTTGTTGTGGTGTGATAACAACGGTGCTATTCAGATTGCTCACAATGATGTGTTCCATGAACATACAAAACACATAGAGATTGATTGTGATTTTGTTCGTCAACATGTGGTTCGACACACTATTCAAATCCTCCCCATTTCCACCTTGGATCAGCCGGCTGATATCTTCACCAAAGCTCATCTTCCCGGCCGCTTTCGAGATCTAGTTTCCAAACTCAATCTGGCTCATTCCTCCCCCGATTGAGTTTGAGGGGGGGGGGGGGAGGTTAGCGTATGAATCAGGCCCAAAGGCCCATGGGGTTATTTTGTATGTTGCCTTATATAAACGTATATAATATCTCTTGTATCAATACTAGGCTAGGTTAATTTACAATCTTCTTTTCATTATTCATTGTATGCTTTTCTCTCAAGTCAATATACAGAAATCCTTCAGCATCATTAGTGTTCATCAATCATCATCTATGTCACACATGAATTCTAACACCATGTACAACAAAGAGTCTTAATTTATTGTGAGGGAAACAATAACGACTTTAAGTACAAGGTGTATATGAGGTCGAGTAACGGTGAGAATGAGAGCTATATATGATAAGAATGGGTAAAAAGGATCTCCATATTTGGATCAATATTAATTGAAGAGTTGAACACTGATAGGGGTTTTAACACACCTACAGACAGGGCAATTAAGATCAAAAGCAAGTATACTTCTAACCCTAATGTCGTCTTTCAAGTAATAAAAGTGGTATAGAACACCGAGTATCGTCCACAGGGATTGTAGTAAAAGCTTAATAAAAGTAGAATGAAAGAAATGATTTCAGATGATGAATTGGAAGATTAAAATTGATTTGGATTGGATTTGTATGATTGTTTTAACAAAAAAAAGAAAGCAGTATGGGTATAAGACTTCTGGTGAGACATAAACACAAATTCAAGTGGACCAATACCTCTCAGTATTGTAGTTTAAAAATAACAAGTTCCACCATCTATTTTCAGGGTATTCCTGTCGGACTTCAATACCTGCACTGATGTTTAGATTCAACCCATATTTCTATGCAGTATCAGTACTAGTGGCAGTGCAGAGTAGAGTCCTCAAAATATATGGATAACAACTGTCGTTGTTTAAAATCACTATGTCGAGCAGATTCCCATATCATTCAAGTTGATGTGTTCCAAGTGGCTCCTTTCAGAGTCCGACTACACTTTAACACTTTGATAAGCGACCAACCCGTCGAGAATTAATCAATTTAAATAAAATAGTTTACAACTGTCGTTGTTAGTAATTGTCACATATTACTTCCTACGTCATCCAAATTGATGTGCATTCAGTGGCTCCTGTCAGAGTTCATGGCATTTTAACACTTTTCAAAGTGATCAACTTGTCAAGAAGTGTTATATGGAGTTATAAAACTTGAAATGAAATGATGGAACGTTGTTATTAAGAAACAATGTCCACCATCCTTTGGGTTATAATCTCACCATTTGCCTCACACCCACACTTAAGAAAATTAGCTACTCATACTGGAAGGTAAGTGCAAGGAAATGTAAATAACTGAAAGTAATTGCATGAATTTAAGTGCGGAAATTAATTGCATAAAATTAAAGACAGAAAATAAAGAACTGAATTTAAATGACAGAAAATAAATTGCATAAAATAAATGACTTAAAGTAAAATGCAGAAAATAAATTGCGGAAAATAAATTGCGGAAAATAAAAGACTTAAAATAAATTGCAGAAATTAAAGTGCATAAAATTAAAGACAAGAATTTAAAGGTGCAAGAAAATATAAACTTCAACGATTGCGGAATTATATAACTTAGTAACCAAATATTTTAGAGAGTTCCAAGTATCAAAAGCTTAGAGCCTTATGATACTTGGTGGGATGATCTTAAAACCTAACTACTAACCCCTATTTATACTACAAGTATCTAGGGGAAATTACAAGGAAACATACAAACTTGGCCACCAAGTTTGCTATAAAGTCAACAAAAAGTACAACTAAAACTTACCAAACAAGTAAAATAACAAGACAATAAAGTCTTCAAAAGGTCTTCATCAGATATTCTTCAAGTATGCAAAAAGTCAGAATAAGCCCATAATTTCCAGCTGCTTCCATTAAGCTGCGCCATTAAGACAAAACCAACAGCAGCCAATGCTGTCTCAATGCTGTGAAATACTGCACTGCCAAAACACCATAATAATCATACTAATGGCAGCAAAACATAATCAAATCACAACTTTTAGCTTCATGACTCAATAAATAGAAAATAAGAAATAAAAGACTCAATTTAGAGATATAAAAGTAAAATAAGCTATCCTAAAGGTGTAAAATAAGTACTTAAAACATATATTTCTAAAGGGTTATCACACCCCCAAACTTAAGATGTTGTTTGTCCCCAAACAACTAAAAGAAAGAAAATAAAATGACTCAATTTTGAAAATCTATGTAGGACAATTACATTAAGTGCATACATGATGAAAAGCATACCAAAAGTGTTATACATAGCCTTTTATAAATTCTTAGATAGCCATTCATACCCAAGAAGTGTGTGTGGACCATAGGCTAGGAACAATGTTCTCTTTGTTAAGCTCAAACACTAACTCAATCTAGGATTAATAGGTCTTGAATTGGGTTCACTCCTTTTGGCTCTTTTATCCTCACACAGCCTTTTTCCTCTCATTGCTTCAAATGAAATTTTCAAATTTTTCAGAATTTTGGCACTTTTGTGCTCTTTTGCTTTGAAGCTTAGCACTTGTTCCTATGGAACATTTGTGTGCTTTTTCTCACAGATTCACCCAAGACAGTTTTATATATTTTAATTTTCTGTTTGACTTGTCTTGTTGAATAACTCCCACCCCCAAACTTATTCATATGCAATGTCCTCATTGTATGGGGTTATGGTGTATGAAAGGGAACAAGAGGCTGGAAATATGAAATGAAGGCCTAGATCCTTTCCTAGATGTGAACTCAGTGTGTGCCAATTTGTATCCCAAGAACAAAGTGGCTAGTTCTAGCAAGAACACACTACTTGGTGAATGATCAAATCTCCAAAAAATTATTTGGGCTATGAACACAAGTATTGGTAAAACTTATCATGCAATCCTAAAAATAAAAATAAACCTAAAAATAGAAAAAATACTATCCCAGACTCAAATACAGAATAAAAATGAAGCTAAAGGAAGTGATTTAGAACCTGTCCTACTCCCATGAGTAGGTTATGCTTTTGGTGTTGGCTTGGATGTCGCAGCAATAGCAGCTGCGTTTTCTTCCTTCAATTTCTTGACTTGGGCCTTCAATGCCTTTATCTTTGAAGCCATCCTCTCATTCTCAAGCATTCCACATAAAGTCATAATCTCAGTCAAATATTCCTCAAAAGTAGTGTGCAAGAGTGCATCATCCTCTGATTGTATGTGAGGTGAGAGACCTAACAACCTATTTATGGCTCTGTTTAAAATAGATACCTTTCTTTTCACTTCTATGAAGTTCTTATCATCCTGGATAATTTTATGTTGACAAAAAGGACTAGTCCCCTTTAGGTCGTCAATGGTCCATCCCAACGCTTTTGTGTGTAACTTTAGCATATCCACCAACTTATTCTCTTGATGCAAATCTAGGGTAGATGAATTGATGACAGATAATTTGCCTTCTTTTCCTAGAAAATCATACTTCAAATGAGATGGGAGTTGTTTCAACTCCAGGTCAGGTGGTGATATGATGGTCGGGATAAAACTCTTATGCTCACTATTTTCCAACATTTCCAACCTAGCAACATGGTCGTCACAACTTTATTCTCTTCCACACCCAACTTCTCAACACTCTTCTATTGCATCATCCTCTTCTTCCAACCTACAGGCTTTTCTAACTCCTTTCTCAAAACACAAGTTCTCTATTTCACTTATTCTAGAACACTCTTCCAAATAGTCGGGGTACTTCATGGAGTTAAAAACACTGAAAGTGACTTTTTCATCTTGAAATCTCATAGTTAACTCTCCTTTTTGGACATCTATTAAAGTTCTTCCGTTGGCCAGAAAGGGTCTTCCTAAAATTATAGGAATATCTTTATCAGCATCAAAATCCAAGATAATAAAATCTGCCGGAAATATGAACTTTTCAACCTGGACTAGGACGTCTTCTATTTTTCCCTTAGGGTAGGCAACAGTTTTATCTGCTAAGATAAGTGTGACAGTAGTAGGTCTTGCCTCTCCTAGTACTAAGGTATTGTAGATTGATAAGGGCATTAGGTTGATACTAGAACCTAAGTCACACAGAGCCTTCCCTATCTTCTTTCCACCTATTGAATAGGGAATAGTAAAACTCCCCGGATCTTTAAGCTTAGGAGGTATCTTGTTGGTCAGAAGGGCACTACATCCCTCGGTAAGAGCTACAACCTCATATTCAATTAATTTCTTTTTCTTACCGAGGATATCTTTAAGGAATTTGGCATAACTGGGTATCTGCTCTATTGCTTCAACAAGGGGTATGTTGATGTGCAATGCTTTAAACACATTCAAAAATTTCTTAAATTGTAGTTCATCCTTATTATTCCTTAACCATTGGGGGTAAGGTACATAAGGAGGAACTGGTTTAATGACAGGTTTATTTGAATGAGTTGAGCAAGATGGGTCTTGTATGCCAGAGGTCTTAGTCTTTGAGTCTACTACATCCTCTACTTCTATAGACTTTTTCTTAATGGCCTATTCTGTTAACAAAGGAGAATCAGTTTTTGAAAAACAGGTGGTAACCTTAGATGACTGGTCTTCTAATGGGCTTGAACTATCCGGTGCTAATGGTGGAGTCTTTGGTATGGACTTAGCTGGTTCTGTGTTTTGTATGGCTCCTGATAATTCTGTTCCACTCCTAAGGGTTATGGCCTTCACATGCTCTGCTTTTGGGATTTCTGTGTTACTAGGTAAAGTGCCCAAGGCCCGATTGTTTTGATTCAGAGCAATTTTACTGACTTGTGTCTCTAGATTTCTAAGGGATGCACCATGTTGATTTGCTGTTGTTTGAAGTTGGGCTATAGCAGCATTTTGCTGATTTGCTGTCGTTTGAAGTTGGGCTATAGCAGCATTTTGCTGAACCATTGCTGATTGTGTGCGAGTTATGTATGTCTTTAAGGTTTCTTCTAGAGAAGGTGATGGGGTGTATGGTGGAGGTGGAGGTGGTTCGCTTTGGTATTGTTGTGTTTGAAAATTTTGAGAACTTGAACTGCCAGCTTGGTTTTGAAAATTCGAGTTTTGTTGCTTTGGTGCAGGTGGATTTAAAGATTGATTGCTCCAAGAGAAATTTGGGTGTTGTTTCCAACTGGCATTGTAATTGTTGGAGTATGGAGCAGACTTATTATGAACATAGTTTACAGATTCAGAGTTTTTAAGACAATGTTCATAAGAATGTTCCCCTCCGCAACAAACAAATTGCACTGAGAGGACTGCTTGAGTTTGTGTAGAGATAGATGGTTGTGCTCCCTGGCCTGAAGTGATGCTTTTAAGCATATTAGCCATGGAAGCAAGCTGAGCTGTTAATGCTGTATATGTATCTACATCTTGAATTCCAACAGTCTTCTTTTGTGATGAAGCACGTGGATCAACCCAAAGTCCATTATTTTAAGAAATCTTTTCAAGCATGGCAAATCCTTCATTATAGGTACAGGCTGTAAATGCACCTCCTGCAGTCGCATCGAGCATTTGTCTTGCAGTGGCATTTAAACCATTGTAAAACGTCTCGAGTTGAATACAGTAGGCAATGCCATGGTGAGGGCATTTTCTTAACAACTCTTTAAATCTTTCCCATGCATCAGGAATAGCCTCATCGTCCGTTTGTTTAAAAAGACAGATTTCGTTTCGGGACTTAGCATTTCTGGAGGGGGGAAAATATTTTCGCAAAAAAATTTCGGTCATGTCATTCCATGATATTACCGAACTTGGGGTTAAGGAATTTAACCAATCTCTTGCTTGATCCCTAAGGAGAATGGAAACAAAGTAAGTCTCAGGGCGTCATTTGACACCCCCGGGATCAAGAAAGAGTTACAGACTTCCAAAAAGGATCTCAGGTGTGAGTGTGGGTCTTCTGTTGGTATTCCAGCAAATTGCCCATTTGTTTGTAACATGTGGAACATGATAGATTTAGGCTCAAAATGGGTGGTCGTAAAATGGGGTCTAGCTATCCCTGAGTTAAATTGCTCAAAATCAGGGATGGCTTAGTCCATTATACGTCCATCTTTGGAATTTGCAAAATTTATTATATTTATTGGTTGCACTCTTGGTTCATTTTTATTTTGATTTTCAGGATTATTTTCAGACTCCGTGTCATCTCCATTATCCTCCTCATGATGAAAAACGTTTTGAAAAGGATGTTCTGGAGGATTTCCAATGAACGGAGGTGGTGGTGGTCGTGGTGCTCCAAAAGGTGGAAGTGGTGGTGGCCCATCTAACAGTGGGGGACGTTGCGCCATTTCGGGAGGGTTTTGAGAAAACAATTCTCTCCGAGCCCTCCTTCTTTGGCGGAGCGTTCTCTCAATATCTGGATCGAATTCGAGAAATTCCCTACGGTCTATTCTTGGCATAAACCACTTCTTTGTGACAAAAACAGTTTTAGAAAAATCAAATCTTTAACTGTACTTTTAAAAATAACTTTTAGCTTGCCAATCCCCGGCAGCGGCGCCAAAAACTTGATAGGGGTTTTAACACACCTACAGACAGAGCAATTAAGATCAAAAGCAAGTATACTTCTAACCCTAATGTCGTCTTTCAAGTAATAAAAGTGGTATAGAATACCGAGTATCGTCCACAGGGATTGTAGTAAAAGCTTAATAAAAGTAGAATGAAAGAAATGATTTCAGATGATGAATTGGAAGATTAAAATTGATTTGGATTGGATTTGTATGATTGTTTTAACAAAAATAAGAAAGTAGTATGGGTATAAGACTTCTGGTGAGACATAAACACAAATTCAAGTGGACCAATACCTCTCAGTATTGTAGTTTAAAAATAACAAGTTCCACCATCTATTTTCAGGGTATTCCTGTCGGACTTCAATACCTGCACTGATGTTTAGATTCAACCCATATTTCTATGCAGTATCAGTACTAGTGGCAGTGCAGAGTAGAGTTCTCAAAATATATGGATAACAACTATCGTTGTTTAAAATCACTATGTCGAGCAGATTCCCATATCATTCAAGTTGGTGTGTTCCAAGTGGCTCCTTTCATAGTCCGACTACACTTTAACACTTTGATAAGCGACCAACCCGTCGAGAATTAATCAATTTAAATAAAATAGTTTACAACTGTCGTTGTTAGTAATTGTCACATATTACTTCCTACGTCATCCAAATTGATGTGCATTCAATGGCTCCTGTCAGAGTCCATGGCATTTTAACACTTTTCAAAGTGATCAACTTGTCAAGAAGTGTTATATGGAGTTATAAAACTTGAAATGAAATGATGGAACGTTGTTATTAAGAAACAATGTCCACCATCCTTTGGGTTATAATCTCACCATTTGCCTCACACCCACACTTAAGAAAATTAGCTACTCATACTGGAAAGTAAGTGCAAGGAAATGTAAATAACTGAAAGTAATTGCATGAATTTAAGTGCGGAAATTAATTGCATAAAATTAAAGACAGAAAATAAAGAACTGAATTTAAATGACAGAAAATAAATTGCATAAAATAAATGACTTACCATACAAACTTGGCCACCAAGTTTGCTATAAAGTCAACAAAAAGTACAACTAAAAACTTACCAAACAAGTAAAATAACAAGACAATAAAGTCTTCAAAAGGTCTTCATCAGATATTCTTCAAGTATGCAAAAAGTCAGAATAAGCCCATAATTTCCAGCTGCTTCCATTAAGCTGCGCCATTAAGACAAAACCAACAGCAGCCAATGCTGTCTCAATGCTGTGAAATCTTGCCTTTGCCAAAACACCATAATAATCATACTAATGGCAGCAAAACATAATCAAATCACAACTTTTAGCTTCATGACTCAATAAATAGAAAATAAGAAATAAAAGACTCAATTTAGAGATATAAAAGTAAAATAAGTTATCCTAAAGGTGTAAAATAAGTACTTAAAACATATATTTCTAAAGGGTTATCAAACACTAATGTGATTGTGAATCACCGGATCAATTTTTTTCTAAATCCCAATTCATAGGTTGTTTTGAGATTAAAAAAGTAATCAATGATCCAAATATTTCTTACACTTCTCACCTTAACTGTTATTCTCATGTGATCCTTCGTCGACCATCATATATATAAACCTTATTCAAACATGTAGCATTAATATATAGTATTGTATATATAATATATTGCATGGTACGATTTTATATTAAAATAAAAAAAAAATTCAGGTAAGTTTCCGGAGGATTTCTGGCGGATAGTTAAAAATTAAATTAATTAATGATAATTACATATACATTATATTTTCGACGGATTACCATCAATTTTTTTATTAATTAAAAATCCCCTGGAAATATAATGTAATTTAAAAAAACAAAAAAAAATTCATATTTTCAGCCAATTTCCGGTATCCGTCGGAAACATGAATTTTATTTTTAAATTATAAAAATGATTTTCCAAAAAAATAAAATTTAATAGGAAATTCAATTTGGTCCGCAACAACCGCCGCTAGGGTAACGAGCAATTGTTTCTTTGAAACAATTAGTATAAATTGGAACAACTAGTATAAATTAGTATATTTTTGGAACAATTTGTATGAAATTAGTTTAATGTATGATATTAAGCGGAATTTTATTTTTTTAGCATTTTTTTCATATTTACAAGTTTTGAAAAAAATCGTATTTTACCGAACCGTCGGGATTTTGTTGGGTGATCCGTGGGTAACCACCGACGTAAATTTCCGTGGTAATTTTTGTGGGTGAAATCATTTATTTTGTAATGTGTAAAATGATGGGGAGAAAAGGGATTGCTCAAGAACAAGTAAAGAAAGAAAATTAAGTAGAAGAATGAAGGTGAGTTATGATTCCTACAAGATGTTCGACTTTAATTGGAAGTTCAATATCACTTAACGAAATCGATCGTCGGACGTCATTGATTTCTTCAGTTGGTGCACCAATGGGGAGTCGCAGATGTCTCTGAATCAGTTTCGACGGTTCTTGATCGAGTTTCTGGGAGAATCAGGGGTTACCATTGATCGAGTTTCATCATTTCCAACCTGACTTTACTCACTGCTATTTCACTCCAGATGAGTTCGTTCACATACAAGTTTCTTGATGACCTCAATGCCCCATCATATATTTAAGATTTTAGGTCTCCAGACAGGGGCAGATGTAGAAGGATAAAGGGGGGTCACGGTACCCCACTGAAATAGTTTAAAAATATTATATAAAAAAATAAAAAATACTACATAGCCTTAGTCCCCCCAGTGAAATTTTCCAAGAGACCCCATCTTTCCGCCGATTGACAAAAACACTAAAAAAGTCTCTTGAAATCAATAAAAAAACAGAAAAAAATCCTTCGAAATCGACAAAAACACTATGAAAATCCCTCAAGATGGTCAAAAACACTAAGAAAATTCGTTGAAATAAACTAAAAAGATTTAAAAATCATTCGAAACGCGTTGGGTGACTTTACATGCCTTTAGTCTACCATAATAGGACCCAAGTGGACAAAAATTCTGGATCCGCCACTGTCTCCAGTATTTTCGTTTTTATCACTTGTTAAAGTTTTTAAGAGATGGTTCTTTGTTCCAAATCTTGGTAGGTTTTTGCTTGATATGGACCTCAAAAGAATAAAATGGTGTGTTACTGACTTACAGTTAGCCACAAATGATTAATCTTGATGTTGTTATAGTATAAATTTTTATCTATAATGCTAAATTTTTACTATTTTTTAACTTTACCTGCTACAGAACCATTGCATTTGTTCTGTTCGTGATAATCTTTCTTTAAACTCGATCCCATCTCTTTGAAGAATGTTCATTTCAGATACACCATGATATGATTGCGCCATTGCAACATTATTGCAAACATTATTGCAAACATTATTTCATATATACATGCCACAATTCGCATCTTACAGAAATCACCACATAAGTGTGTAGTGTACTACCAATTGGAACAACTCTTCAAAGAGGTGTAAGGGTAATTGAGATAGATTTATGGCCAAATAGTGAAAATTTCGGAATAGACGTGTCTTCACGGCAATTGAGCTAGATACCAATGGATTAAAGAAAGATTTTATCAATTACGTATAAAAACCAAGAATAAAATGAACAATATGTTTGAAAGAAGTGGTCGAGTTCTAATAATTGCTAATCCCAAATTCAGGAACTTCGGGTGTTCATATTCTTTCAGACATTATGTTTGTGAGATAATCGTGATTACAATATTATTTGGCATGCAAATATGTTTAAGAGCTTAAATACTATGGTTCTGGCATGCATGTTCACTTGAGAAACCTTGAATGCCACACGCTCAGTGTCTGAACTCAAATCAACTAGTAACTAATAATCAGGGTTTTACTTATTTAAATATATGAATTCGTGCATGTTACTATCGGTTTTCTTCTATTAGCCGTTTGTGGCTATAAGTATCAAGAACATGGTATGGATATTGTTGAGTTGTATAGGCCAAAGTGCAATGTTTTTTCTCAGTTAGTATAACAAAACGTTTAATTCTTTTTTTTTGTGTACCCATTTTCATCGATAACCGATAGATTGTGGAACTACTGAGGATGTGGATGCCAAGTTGTTGAAGTTATATCGTAATTATGATTACAATGAAAACACATAACACCAAAATCACCGGATATAGTATAGGCTTAAAACTCATTTATTAGGTAAAATGGATAAGAAACTGTAGAAATTGAAAGTTTATTACCTTTACGAGAAATTGTGAGAATTGAATCTGATAGCTGGTTTAGGATTAGCATAAACCCAGGGGATAAAAGAGAGAGAGAGAGAGAGAGAGAGAGGGAGAGAAAGAGAGAGAGAGAGAGAAAGAAGACTATCAATAGAAATTCAGGATACCTCCTTTTCCCGTATTGTTCTCATTATATAATATTTTCATCCACTATTACAGATGCTATCAAATCGTAACAGAAAGATGCTTATTCTAGAAGCTACGTAACCAGAGGTAATTACCCTAAGCTATAATTTTTCAGATAGGCAGGCCTTTTCTTGATGCGTGGTTGTTGTGATATGGGCTTGGCTTCAATAAATTTGGTTTGGATCACAGTAGTTGGGCTATCATTACCCCCATCATTGCGACAGGCCTTGTCCTCAAGGCTGAATTCAGGAAAAGTTGCAGCAAAGGAATCACGATTTTCCTAGGCAGCTTCTGCAGCAGTGGAGTCCGTCCATTAGATCAAGAGTTGGGGCACCGCTTTTCCGTCTAGGGTCATAATGCGACATGCCAGGAACTCATCGGGGTATGGGGATAGGGTAGTGACGACTGTGGGTATTGGTTGTTAAGTAGCGGCATCTGGATTTGGGCAGAATTTGAGAAGTGAAACGTGAAAAATGGGGTGAATCCGAGCATTAGTTGGCAGAAAGAGTTTATAGGCCACCAACCCAACATGAGCTAAAATTTGGTATGGTTCAAAGAATTTACGAGCTAGCTTGTAACTTCTGCGTTTGGCCAAACTTTGTTGACGGTATGGCTGAAGTTTCACATAAACCCAATCATTCACAAGGAATTCCTTATCTCGATGGTGTTGGTTAGCATGATTAACCATACGAGACTGAGCGTGCTAGAGGTTGTCTTTCAACATTATCAAAACCGTACTTTTTTCCAACAGGGCAACATCAAGAGCATCCACTACTGCTTAGCCAGCTACATGTCCCTATAGAGCAGGGGGTGGTCGACCATAAACCACCTGAAAAGGAGAAAATGCTGTTGATTTATGTACCGTAGTGTTATACCAAAGTTCAGCCCAATGAAGTATTGGTTGCCATTTCATGGGAAAATCACATATGTATGCCTGTAAATAAGTCTCTAGACATCGATTAACCCACCGCTGTCTGCCCATCAGTTTGGGGGTGGTAGAAACTACTCATCCATAATTCTCTCCAATGAAGACGAACCAACTTCTTCCAAAATCAGCTGACGAACAAGGGGTCACGATCAGACACAATGGACCATGGAAATCCATGAAGCCGGACAAATTCCCTAACATATTGATGAGCTAATTGGGGGGCATCAACTGATTCCGGGAGGGCTATGAAATGACAGTATTTAGAAAACCTGTCCACCATAATTGATGTGTTTTAAATTTATAACCGCAAACGTACAGATGTGTAGCATACGGGTCGATCACGAGGAGGCGATGGACTAAACATAAACTCGTTTTAGACTATGGCCTAGCTACGGAATTATCAATTGGTGATTTTTTTATAATAGAATAAAAAGAATGACAAAACATAAAAATAAAAGCTAACGAAGAATGGAGATGTCGTTCTCGGATTTCAATAATACTGAGTACTTATTGTGTAAGATACTTTAATCCTCTATCGAGGTGAGAAAGCCTTTCTAAAACAAATCTTCACCTACTTTTGTAGGATACAAATATTGAAAAAGAAGCATTTAGTAAAAACAAATGTTTTCTCATCCTACGTCCCTAATTATTTGCATGTTAGGACCGTAGTTATTAACCAATTTGGTCTAAATCAAAAATCAAACTTTCGTCCATATTTCCAGTTAAACAAATTAATCAAACACTAGATTTAAACCGATCAATCACATAACAACTTTCGTTGGTTGAAATCAATCGATTCAAATCTTCCATTTGTTTTCAAAACAATTGATTAATCCCAAGATTTTCACCCAAGACCACAAAACTCAATCAAACGAAAGATAGACTACACTACGAAAGGTAAAACATAAATCTAACGACAACGGTAAAGTTAAAGTAAGAAAACTATACTAATCAATCCAAGAATGTCATTCTCCTAGATTCAGTTCTTAACCTAAAAAAACAGAAAAATACTTAAGAACGGTACGGAAATTAAATAAAGCATAAATGAGAGAAAAGAATAGGGAGAAGAACACTTAAAAGATGAACAATTTCAATATTTAAAAAGACAGGGAAAAGAGATATAATACAATGGTTGTAAGATGAAGATTCATAAAACTCCATCTTCATCTTCAATCCATAAAAGTGTAGTTTCTTCATAATAAAAATCAATGAAGAACTCACAAAGGAAATAACATAAAACTAAATCTAAATCAATAGCCATATATCAATTGGTGAAGAAGAATAAGAATAACCCTAATCTAAGAGGTGAAGAAGAGAGAAAGTGGGAGGAGGCTTCTCCCAGAAAATAATGGCCTCCGTTAGGAAAGAAACCCTAAAAGAGTTTAAATAGGGAAGACAAAGAAGCCCAGGAAAATTCCTAGGAAAAAAGCCCAAAAAAATAGGGCGTAGACGACTTTCACGAAAGCGAAGAAATCCTTCGCGAGCGTGAAAGTGAGCAGAAAGTTCAGGGAGGTTTTTCTAGTAGCAGTTCATTGGCGTGAAAGATTTCTTCATGCATGTGAAATCATACATAAACTTTACTTCCATTTCTGAGGGGTTTTCTTCGCGATCCTAAAGGTCTGTCAGAATGTCCTGGAAGCATGACAAAGTCTCCAATTTTCAAGTTCTTGACTTTACGCTTCAATCCTTCCGATCCATCCATCATATATCCATCAACACCGTGTATAATCTACATAAAATGTACTAAAAGTGTAAAGTATTCCAAAAACCATTCCAGCCGTGATTTAGAGAAAGACATGGAAAAGAACAATAAAAATGCATGAAATGACTAAACTAATGATTAAAATGCACAAAAGACGCAACTAAAACCTACAAAGTTAGGTGCATAAAATGCACATAATAATAACCCAGATAACACTTTTACCGGCAGAGGTAGGTAATCCAGTTATAAAGTACATTGAAATATCTTCCCATACACAGGCAGGAATGGGCAATGGTTGCAAAAACCCTTGTGGCTTAGCTAACTATGGCTTAACCATGTGACAAACATAACAAAGGCGCACAAACTAATCCACATCCTTACGCATTCCCGGCAAATACCACGTGGCACCGAAACGAGCCAATGTCTTTTTCCACCCGAGTGGCCCCTACGATAGACCTGTGGTAAATTTAAAGGGATCGCTCGCGCAATTCATGCTTGGCCGGAATGTAAATACGTCATTTGTGATAAAGAAGTCCATCCTTGAAGGTGAACACGTTTTGCACATCGTTTGTTGTTTTTAACTTCTCCAAAAGAATTTTTGCGTAGGAGTCACTTTTTATGGTCAATTTTGTCTAAAAGACCGCTTCCCACTTCAGATAGGCCATGGAACTCTCATGTTTGTTGTTGGCCATGACTTCTGGATACTGCAACAGGATCGCGATTATTTAACCCTGCCTTATGGATTATAGTAAATTCAAATCCCAACAACTTTGTCAACCAACGATGTTGTTTTGGGGTCTAAATTACTGATAACCATTAAGAAATCAATGTTTAAGCACTCATTTTATACCTTTAGGATAGCTTATTTTACTTCTATGTCCCTACTTTGAGTCTTTTATTCTCTTGTTTTCCATTTGTTGTGTCATGAAGCTAAAAGTTGTGATTTATCTGTTTTAGTACCATTTGTAGGCTTATTTTGGTGTTTTCGACAGCACTGTGTTACACAGCATTCATGCAGCATTGCTGGCTGTTGGTTTTTGGCTTTTTGACGGGCTTAATGGATTCAGTTGTGGAAACAGGAGCTTAACCAGACTTGTTGTAATCTGAAGAGGAAAGGTTTAGAAGACTTTTTTAAGAGTTTTAAGTCTTATAATATTAATTATTGCTAGCTAAGTTAAGAAATGTACTATGTTGACTTTTTGGCAAACTTGGTGGCCAAGTTTGTTGGAAGCTTCCTTCTTATGCTCTTCTATTTGTAGTATAAATAGAGGTAGTTAGTATCATTGTAATCAACTTGGGTGAGAGCCAAGTAAAGCTCTAAAACATTTGGTACTTGAACATCTCAAGTACCATGGTTGATTTATGTAATTCAAGTATTTAATCTTCATTTATTTCTTTTCACCTTTAATTTCTTGTCTTTATTTTATACACTTTAAATTATGTTATTTATTTTCTGCAATTTACTTTAAGTCATTTAAATTATGCTATTTAATTTATGTCATTTAAATTCCGTCATTTATTTTATGTCATTTAATTTTATGCAATTAATTTCCGCACTTAAATTCATGCAATTACTTTCAGTTATTTACATTTCCTTGCACTTACTTTCCAGTATAAGTAACTAAATTTCCTAAGTGTGGGTGTGAGGCAGATGGTGAGATTATAATTCAAAGAATGGTAGACATTGTTTCTTAATAACAATGTTCCATCATTTCATTTCAAGTTTTATAACTCCATATAACACTTCTTGACAAGTTGATCATTTTGAAAAGTGTTAAAGTGCCATGGACTCTGAGAGGAGCCATTGAATGCACATCAATTTGGATGACATAGGAAGTAATATGTGACAGTTACTAACAACGAGAGTTGTAAACTATTTTGTTTAAATTGATTAATTCTTGATGGGTTGGTCGTTTGTCAAAGTGTTAAAGTGTAGTTGGACTCTGAGAGGAGCCACTTGGAACACACCAACTTGAATGATATGGGAATCTGCTCGAGAGAGTGATTTTAAACAACGAGAGTTGTTATCCATATATTTTGAGGCCTCTATTCTGCACTGCCACTAGTCTGATACTGCATAGGGATATGGGTTGAATCTAAACGTCAGTGCAGGTATTGAAGTCCGAGAGGAATACCCTCAAAATAGATGGTGGAACTTGTTATTTTTAAACTACAATACTGAAAGGTATTGGTCCACTTAAATTTGTGTTTATGTCTCATCGGAAGTCTTACACCCATGCTACTTTCTTTATTCTGTCAAATCAACCACCACAAATCCAAATCAAATCAATCATAATCTTCAAGTTCGCCATCTGAAGTTACTTTTCCAACTCAAGATCTTGCAACTTAAGATACCTATCCCTGTGGAATACGATACTTGGTTCTTACCATTTTAATACTTGAAAGACGACATTAGGATTAGAAGTATACTTGCTTTTGATCTTAATTTCCCTGTTTGTAGGTGTGTTAAAACCCCTATCAATTACTTGTGTAGTAAGTTGTTTAAGGTTTGCTATGATCAGTGACGATTGTGAAGGGACGGCCCAGTAAATAGTGGCGCCATGTTTTACAGTTGATGTGATAGGATACATCTCACGACTATAAGTAAAGGATGCCTGGAGGCGAGGGCAAAGACGTTTACTGAAATAAGCAATTGGATGCTTATGTTGGGTAAGAATGACACCCACAACTTGTAAGGAAGCATATGTTTCCGTAGTGAAAGGAGAAGAGAAATCAGGAAGGGCTAATACAGGTGCACTAGTCAATGCATTTTTAAGAGTGTTGAAAGCATCAGTTGCTAAATCTGTCCATCCAAATGAGCCTTTCTTCAACGGATCAGTTAACGGGGCTGCAATAGCATCGTAATTTCTTATAAAGCGCCTGTAATATCCCGTTAAGCCTAGAAATCCCTGAACAGTGGTGACATTGGTGGGTGTTCGCCAAGTGAGGACTGCTGCAACCTTCTCCGGATGCATTTCAATGCCTTCACCAGTGATAACCTGACCCAAGTATTCTAGCTTTGGTTGGAAAAAGCAACATTTGTTAGGCTTTGCGAACAGTTGATGTTGTACCAAAACCTGCAGGATAGATCTAAGATGCATGAGGTGATCAGTCCATATACGACTGTAAACCAAAATGTCATTAAAAATACTAAGACAAAATGTCGAAGGAACCCATGGAATACAGAGTTCATAGTAGCTTGAAATGTAGATGGGGCATTGGAGAGTCCGAAGGGCATTACGAGAAATTCGTAGTGTCCCTCATGTGCACGAAAAGTCGTTTTAGGAATATCAGGAGGGTGAATGCGAATCTGGAAATATCCACTTCGCAAATCCAACTTTGAAAATATGGTGGCACCGTAGAGCTCATCCAACAACTCGTCCATCGTTGGAATGGGAAATTTGTCTTTGATGGTGATGGCGTTGAGTGCTCGGTAGTCTATGCAGAATCGCCATGTTCCATCTTTTTTCCGTACCAAGAGTACGAAGATGAAAAGGGGCACGTAGAGGGCCGAATAACCTTCTGGGCCAACATCTCCCTGAATTGCTTTTCAATTTCGTTTTTTTGGAAGTGGGGATATCGATAGGGTCTTGTATTGATTGGAAAGGAAGAAGGGTTAAGCGTAATTTTGTGGTCATATGTGCGATGAGGGGGTAAAGTAACAAGGGTGGAGAAGATGATGTGAAATTGGTTGAGAAGGGACTGCAGATCAGGTGGGTAGTTAGCAAACGGTTATGTTTGCTGTTGCATTATCAGTTGTAGTTCGATGTAGTAGAATTGTGCTGTTGAAGAGGTGGAGTTAAGTTGACACAACTGTTGAAATGTGATGGGTTCGAACCTATTGTTGCGTACGAGGGCCTTTTAAGGATTACTAATTGTTGTTTATAGACGAACTCCATGGTGAGTGCCCTGTGATTAGTTGTGATCCTTCCTAATTGCTCAAGCCATTGGACTCCAATACGGCATTTGCTCCAGAAAACTTGAGCAAGTGGAAATCTACACTGAATGTTACCCCCTTCCTTCACTATTCAACTTCTCTCCATTTCCCAAAGCAACTTGAAAGGATGGTGCCCGATCAATAGGGAGGTGCAGAAAATGAACTATCTGAGGATGTATGTAGTTATGTGTACTACCATTGTCAATGAGTACAAAGATAGAGTCGTGATATACACGGGCACCAACCCTAAAGGTTTTAGGTCCCACCGATCCGGTTAAAGTGTGTAGTAAAATTTCATGGATAGGTGGTAGCGACTCATGAGACGAACCTTCTTTTTCTTATTCGAGACACTCGGTTTCTTCTATTTCCTCCAACACTAGTAAGGATTGTCGTGGATTACAACGGTGCCCGGGTTGGAACCGTTCATCACAATAGTAACATAGCCTTTTTTCCCGACGTTGTTGCATCTCTCCGGATGTGAGTAGCTGACCCCGAGTAGGTTTAGGACTTCTGACCGGCGCTGGGATTGGTGGAAGAGCGAGAAGGGGAGTTTTAGTTGGTGGCGATGGGGTTGGGATAACAAAACTGGACCTGGGAGGTTGATATTTGGGTAATATATTGGTGTCTGTCTTAGATTCAATATGTTTGGCAAGGGAAATAGCAGTGGCGAGGTTTGCTGGCTGAAATGGTGCCACATCTGTTTGAATGGACTGTTTGAGTCCAAAAACAAAACAAGACAGGACATATGAAGGGGGAAATTCATCGATTCGGTTTGAGATCCGCTCAAATTCAGACTACTAATCAGCCACCGTTCCCGTCTGGGATAGCTTGAACAAAATTTCCTGGTGGTTTGTATAGCTGAGGGTCCAAAACGCACCTTGATAGCCCGTACACGTGTGCTCCACGAAGAAAGTTGATTATTCCGATACATCCATTGGAACCAGTGTGCTGCCTGCCCTTCCATTCAAAAACTTGCTCTGTCCACCCTTTGTTCATCAGGAATGGAATAAAAAGAAAAATAACGCTCTACATTGAACACCCAAGCGAAAGGGTCTTCACCATTAAAATTATTCAACTCACACTTGGCTAGTTTGGTAACATAGGGTTGTTGTGGTAGAGGATTCACGATTACGGGTGGTTTTGGTTGAGACAGGCGGTTCACCAAATTAGTAATGGAGTTCTGAATGGTATTTACCGTGTATTGAAGGGAGGTCATGGAGGATTGAATGTTTTTGACAGAGCTAGTGAGGTCATCAATACTGGAGTTGTGAGAGGAGGATGTGAGTTCCAATGCCTGCAGCTACTCAGCCATCGCCTTCAATCTAGTGCCATCTGCCATGACGTTTTATCTCAATGAAACCAATTGGTAGCTGCTTTAGGATTAGCAGAAATCTAGGGGATAAGAGAGAGAGAGAGAGAGAAAGAGAGAAAGGACTATCAATAGAAATTCAGGATACCTCCTTTTCCTGTACTATTCTCATTATATAGTATTTTCATCCACTATTACAGCTCCTATTAAATTGTAACAAAAAGATGCTTATTTTAGAAGCTACGTAACCGGAGGTAATTACACTAAGCTATAATCTTTTAGATAGGCAGGCCTTTTCCTGATGCATGGTTGCTGTGATATGGGCTTGGCTTCAACAACTTTGGGCTGGATCACAGTAGTTAGACTATTCATCAGCTAAAATGGATAAGAATTTGGCATTCTCAAGTGTGCACGTGTGCTCCACGAAGAAAGTTGATTATTCCGATACATCCATTGGAACCAGTGTGCTGCCTGCCCTTCCATTCAAAAACTTGTTGTGTCCACCCTTTGTTCATCAGGAATGGAATAAAAAGAAAAATAACGCTCTACATTGAACACCCAAGCGAAAGGGTCTTCCCCATTGAAATTATTCAACTCACACTTGGCTAGTTTGGTAACATAGGGTTGTTGTGGTGGAGGATTCACGATTGCGGGTGGTTTTGGTTGAGACAGGCGGTTCACCAAATTAGTAATGGAGTTCTGAATGGTATTTATCGTGTATTGAAGGGAGGTCATGGAGGATTGAATGTTTTTGACAGAGCTAGTGAGGTCATCAATACTGGAGTTGTGAGAGGAGGATGTGAGTTCCAATGCCTGCAGCTACTCAGCCATCGCCTTCAATCTAGTGCCATCGTCTTCAATCTAGTGCCATCTGCCATGACGTTTTCTCTCAATGAAAGCACCAATTGGTAGCTGCTTTAGGATTAGCAGAAATCTAGGGGATAAGAGAGAGAGAGAGAGAGAGAGAGGACTATCAATAGAAATTCAGGATACCTCCTTTTCCCGTACTATTCTCATTATATAGTATTTTCATCCACTATTACAGCTCCTATCAAATTGTAACAGAAAGATGCTTATTATAGAAGCTACATAACCGGAGGTAATTACACTAAGCTATAATCTTTTAGATAGGCAGGCCTTTTCCTGATGCATGGTTGTTGTGATATGGGCTTGGCTTAACAACTTTGGGCTGGATCACAGTAGTTAGACTATCATAATCTTTATCAGGTAAAATGGATAAGAATTTGGCATTCTCAAGGTCTGCTTCAAATTTATTCAGCCCCTGAACATGATTATCATCGGTGATTCCCATGTTCCGATTTAAACTACTATTTTAGATAGAACCAACTTGAACCCCAATGATTCCATTAGACTCATCACTAACTTTTGGTATTCTACGAATTATAATTATAATTATTCCAACGATCGCTTTCAATCGTAGCTTCCCAAATGTTGCAATCTTTTGCTTGACGATCTTCCTTTCACACTAGAAACTAGGTTAAGCAATGTTGATAACATTTTCTGTTTTTTGTCCATGATTACTATCATAATATAGTAGGCATATACCTACCATGTGCCTTAAGTTGGGCACGAGCATCCCATTATGTCCTGTCATTTTACTACTTAGTAGAGTCTGAAGAGAGCTAGAAAGACAACCCTTATTTTCTATGTGAATTAAGGTATTTTTAACGTCGAACCACAAGAAAAAACTGCACATCAGGCTAGAAGTTTGTTTTTGATCGTATAGTTGTCTAACAGAGTTTTGTTAATACTGTTCATAACTTTTCATTATTATTCCCATTTAGTTCATTAATTAGGACATCATATCTCTCCCTACTACAAGTTTAATAGGACCTATTGCATTAATACTCTTCTTATCATTTCTTTAAAAGTATATAATAATTATATACGACAAATGTAACACATAAACTCATACACACCCTCCTCACCTTAAGGTGAGGTTTGAACCCCTGACCTCCTATGAGGGCAAGGGTTACGATACCACTAGGCCAAAGATCCTTCAGTACATTCTTCTTATCATTGCATCAATAATTTGGAGATTTGGTGGTACTAATGGTGGCTTTTTTGAATTGTCCTTGCACCCAACTTGCAAATTGATGTAACTTGAATATGTTGACTAAGGCCTTGTTTGTTTTTGTTGAATAAGCTCTTAATAGTCTCTTATGTGTGATTCATTAAGAGGTATGACTATTCAGACTGTTAGTTTTTTTCAATATTTTAGAGGTACTTATGTCTTATTATCCTCTTATCTTATCTGTTAAGAGGTAAACCAACATCTTATTTGCCTCTTATTATTCTCCAACTTTTTGCAACAGCGTTTCTCAATCGATTAACCTTAATCGATCATGTCTCTCAATTGATCATTACCAAGTTGATCCTCACCTATCTCAATTGATGCATTTTAATAAAATTTAAATGTGTTAAATACCATCAATTGCATATTTTCGTTTAAATGAATACTAATTATATAATTTAGATGTAAATTTTGTAATGATGATGAATAAATATGTGAAATTATATAAATGTATTCATAAATTCAACACCTATAATTTTTTAATAGGTAAAATAGACAATTTAAACAAATTCAGACATTTTTTCAATTTACAAAAATCAAACAGTCCTATTGATTTATATTTCAGACTTCAGGACCACCTCTTGTGCTGAAGTATGAAGTTTACAAAAAAACAAATAGTCTGAAATCTTTTTTACGTGTATTTGAATCTTTTTATCATGTAGCATTGTGTGGGTACATAACCTTCGTGACCCTACTGTGTGGAATTGTAAACCACTTTTGGGTGGGTGTAGTTGTATATGTGTAAGTATAATATGATTAAAAAAAAGAGAAAAGTATACACTGTTGGTTCTTTTTGCCTCGATATATGTTTAATTGCATATATTATGATGAGAAAGGCAAATTATGGTCCAAGAATGTCTCGTAGGTCTTTTGAGAACTATGTTTTTCCAAATGCATCTATTTTGTTGTCTTTTTTTATTCGACTTGTGGTTTGTGATCTCATACATTCTTTGTGTGGTATTATATATGTAGGTATGACAAGGTTAGATCTGAGGGTAAACTTGATTGGCAAATTAAAATCAATTGAGTGACGGTAACATGCCTTTTTTATATTTCAACCTATACTTTTTATTTCTGCGGTTGTAAGTTTGTCTTGCTTAGAGTGCCTCTACTTTGATTTCAAATTGGAATACGGGCATAATTCCTTTACACTTTCTATTACGTTTTTTTTCTTTTATTTGACATTTTTAGTTATGAACCTCTCAAATATTCTACCAAAAATGGTTTATTGGTGGTGAATCGCAAAAACTAAATTGTGTAATATTCTCACTAGGCTAATCATGATTTCTTCAAGTGTCAATATCCTAATAGCTGCTAATGGTTATTCCTTTTCGCTTAACTTGTTTTCTAAGAATGATCATATTTTGTGTTTCCATGGGTTATATATGGGGTCTGGACCATATTTAACTTCCCCCACACTTTCTGTTTTGCAGGTCTCATTTGAATCCCCAGCATATAGTTGATATAGATTTGATAATGGGTAATTGTTTACTTTAACAACATCCAATTGATAAGATCTTGAGCATGTTATTGATATAGACTTGTTCGTTAGTGGTTAGATTGAGTTTTGGTGTTGATGGCAATATGGGCCATGGAATCTTGAATATTTTCAATTGTTGGTTTACTACTCACCAAGCCTTTTATTGGATCCAAAATATCGAAGACCAAGGTTTCCTCCAACAATTTTGGGTTATTCTCTCAACTCACTGGTTTAGGTTGAGTTATTTTAGAGTTAAATATGGTATTGATTTGTGATTAGTTTACTATAGAAATGAAGTGTGACGAGATTAGCTTGTTTTTAAAGATTTTGAGATAGTATAGTGATAGACTTTTCTTAGTGTCTTCCCAAAATATTTTTTGGGTTGACACTTGACAATATTGAATTCCGGTGTTTTCTAAACTTCTGGGAGTAAAACATTCCCTTGGGTTTAATTTTTATGAAACGAATAATTTCTAGTCAAAATTTAGAAAATGTTGTATGATTATGTTCTTATTCGAAATCCTATATACACCAGCACCACTTTATAATCAAACATAAGCTAAGCAGTTGTTTGTGTACAAGATAATACATGTTTCCCGATTTGAGTTTATATGTAAGAGGAAGATGATGATGGTGCGACTTGTCTGATGATAATCCCACATCAGCTGCTCCTGGGAATTTTTTCCACCAGGATTGGACTCTGTACAAGAAAACTGTGGTGTGTCATTAAGAGGAAACAACATAAAAGGATTATAGCAATACATCATCAATAAGCTTCTTCCCTTATATTTAGAAGAAAAATTGGAATCATGATGAAGGATATGACTTTAACTGTACCTTCAATGCAACTTCTATTGTAGGAATGATAACATTATGAGAAGCCAATGGTAATAGATGATTTGCCATCCAGCGCTTTAATTTTATCTACAGTAACAAGCTAAAATATACTCTCATTCAACATTAAACTTTCAGTAAGAAGACTAGGAAAAGGAAGTGAGTTAGAAAAACTAGACAACTATCATCAGCTCATTATTTGTTTTCAACCCTTCACCAAATAGCCAGAATAAACCACCAGTACTGAGACTTTAGAAAGGAAGTAAGTTTAAGAACATATTTGCATAGATGAAAATTTAAAACATATATAAATAATAACAAGAAAAATAAAGAATACAAATTGAAGATTATATTTTCTGCAGATTATGCCCAAGCTTTTTTCCCATGAACAAGGTCTGAAGTTCTAATGTCGTTGATTTTTGCAGCTACAATGAAGTCGTTCATGCTCAAGCCTCATGAAAGTAGTAATAAAAAGTTCAGGAGAAAATAATAATTAAGATCGTCTATGAACTAGAAGCTTGGTATCCGTGGTCTTTAACAGTTTTCACATTTTCTTAATGAACCCATAAGAAAAGATAAACTGATTAACAAGAATGATGGTTACCGATTGAAGAAGTCCAGAGCTCGGCTCTCACTTGATTGGACTCTTCAAGGTGAAGGTTACGGAAATGGCTTGTAGATCACAGCCTTGAAGATTCTGTTTATGAATTCTACTCCACATTCAGTATCTCTAAGCTTCCACAAACATTGTAGCTTTAGTTTTCCGTCATCATTTACTAGTCTCCACCTAATAACCCAGGGGCGGACCTATAGTTATTCACACGGTGGCACGGGCCACCGTATTATATCTTTATCGAATGGTAAAAAAATTTGATTTGTTAACGGCGCAACCGTATCGTTTTAGGGGTGATCCTAAATATTTTAAAACTGAACTTATGACACAAATAGGACAGCTGGTGTAGTGGTTTTTCCAAACTTAAAACTCCTTATAGAGATGGTTGTAAGTTAATCCCAACTTACTGCAAATAATTAATTTTTTTTTGTAGCAACTTTATATAACATTTATTAACATACTAAATATTCCATTAATTTCGTACTTAAATATTAACATTTAACAAATATTCTATTAATTCCATATTTAATCATCAACTTTCGTAAAAGTATTTTTAATTACTTTTTAGTTATTAAAGACTATCAATATCAAATACTAAAACCGGGAAAAAAACTCTTAGAAATCAACAAAAAAAACTGAAAAAATCTATCAAAATCGATAAAAAGTATAAAAATCCAAAAAGAACTCTTGAAATGAACCAAAAAAAACCCGAAAAAGTCTTTCGAAATCAATAAAAAAACTTTAAAAATCCCCAAAAACAATAGAATTGGGTTAAAAATGCATCGAAAGATATTGACTGTTAGTAAAAACGTAAAGACATGTAGATAAAAACCATGTTTTTTATAATTATTTTTTGTCTATGTTGTATGGTGTCACCGTATCAAGAAAAATTGGGTCTGTCCATGCAATAACCTAAGAATACACAACAAGATTTTCATGAAACAGTCAAGATAAAATGACCATTCCACAAAAAGCATGCACATTTACTCTCTTTTAGACCTTTCGGAGAAAGGGATTACAATTTGATTATTGGTACATAAGGAATGAAAATTGACTGGTTCTGTTTGATTTTAGTGATCTGTGGTTTGAAAGTCCAAATTTGAAGCATAGAAAAATCATACTATGGTTATATCGGATTTTGATATTAATAGTATGATCATGATGTTCAATTTTGAATTTAGGTGTTCTTACAAATGTCACCAAAACTGTTAAGCTTGATGCATTAATTTGTGACGTTGACGTATCATTTCATTAATGATAATAGAATTAAAACACTCAACCCTATGATGTTCTACAGATCGTCATAGTATTAGTACCAATTGTGCATCAAATTCTCTTAAAGTTGGAGAACATTATTTTTTTTCTTTCTTTCAAGTATTCAATTCAAATTACTTATTTTCCGTAATAATCTAGACATTTGGTACCTCTTATTTTTGGTCAAGAATTTATTTATTTTATTTTGTAGTTGCTAAAAGGAGGTTTAGATTTAACTTTGAACCTTTTAATGTTGCATTCTTTTTGAGACTGAAAACGAAATAGTACATATTCATTGTGATTAATGATTATGTTTTTTTCTCGGTTTCTAAAGCTGAGAGTCTTGGGCTGCCATTGAGACCACCGTATGTGATCGACAACAACAGGAGTGACAACATGGTGGAGGTGGGACACGGAGTGAATTTTGCGGTGGCGGGTGCGACTGCATTGGACTCGTAGTTTCTTGGACCAAGAGGGATTCTTAATACCATGACAAATGCATCTTTACAAGTTCAATTGTCATAGTTTAAACAATCTTTGCCTTCTATTGCAGCAACGCGATCACGTAACTAAGTTTGCATATATGCTTCTAAAAGTTTAATGATGTTGGTTTATCCATGTCTAAATCAGGAATCACCAAGAAAAAAGGATGTTATCATACTTGCATCTCCATCTTATAGCTAAACCACATATCACTAAAATCGAACAGAACCAGTCAAATTTGTATATTAAATCAAGCAGTCTTAATATTCCAATTCAATGTCCAAATTCTGATTAATTTTGAACTTTGGAGTTGGTTAATTATTCAAGCAAGCATTAATCATACTATATAAACATTTTGTGTTGCTTGATTTAAAGGGAATTGATTATATAACAATGTACCCAAGCACAAAGTTTGTGAAGTCTATCTACTAACGTGTATATATATATGGACATTTGCAGGTCATTGTACCCAAAGGGTCTTTTTGCCAACTAAATGAAAAAGTCTTCGACAAGACACTGAACACTTTCAATATCCGGATTTTTTTCCATCCATGGCTCAACTTGTATTATTAACATTCTCACCAACTAATTAACGATTAGTTGATAATTTCTATTATCAAAACAAGTCTTCAACATTGTCACCACTCAAAAATTAACTATTATTAATCAAAAGAGACCAAAATCGTTCAGAAGTTATATATATAGGACGATAATCAAATAAAAACCATAAAAAGATTACAAACTCGTGAAAATTGATATAAAAATAATTTTTCTCATAATTTATTTTATAAAAATATTATATTTAAGATATTATTTAACATATATTTGATTCATAACATGAATCTTTCACATGTATTTGTTTCACCATATTAATATTTTTTACGCATATTTTTTGTTTCACTGCTAGGTGGATCCAATAAAAAAATCACATGTAATTATTTCATAAGGTCAACCCAAACACATTTGAAACAATATGTTAATTTATAGGTTTTGATGAAAAAAATCATGTTCATTGATTTTCACGAGTTTGTAACTTTTTATGGTTTTTATTTGATTATCACCCTCTATATATATATAGAGAGAGAGAGAGAGAGATATTGAAAAATTATGAGACTGGATATGAATAAGTAACACAAACATCATCAATTAAATTTCAATCCCAACGAAACAAATTCCCAGTAAGCTCCTCTACTTTTATAAAGCAATTAACAACAATTTAATTATATACTGGTTTGTGACACCGTGCATCGCGCGATGACGAATTTTTTTGTAAGAATGACGCAGTGGGGTTTTGCGGAAGGATCGACAAGCGTCTAAATCCTTTAGGGTTGAGAATTACAAACAGTAAAACTCAAGAAATTAAGAGAAATTCTTAAAAAACTCTCAAGGAGAAGAAATTTTATTGAATAATAATGTGATTAAAACTTAAAACAATAGATCCTATTTATAGCTAAACTAGTTAAGATAAATATGGAAACTAAAACAATCCTAAACCTAAACCAACTATAAAACTAATTAATAACAGGAAACTAATAATATGGAAACCTATGATAAGGAAACTAATAATATGGAAACCTATGATAAGGAAACTAATAATCATAATTCTAGTCTAATTAGAAAACTAATAAATAAATAAACTAAATTACTATCCTAAATTAATTAAGTAATAAAATAATTAAATAAACAAATAAATGCAATTTGTTCCGGACTCGTCAAGACGAGCCCACGACCCGGTACGCCATCCAAGTTGCGCAAGAAACTATTTTTTAATTTCCGATGCAGGTTTACGAGCTTCTTCCGAGCTCGTTTTCTCCCTTTCAAAAGACTGAAGAAAAGTCTCATTAAGTCTCGAAACCTTTCTGTATCAAAGAAATAAATAAGTTAAGATGAAATGTATTTATTAATTGATAACTAATAAAATGTAATGTAATATAATTGATATATTGTAGAATGTAATGTAATATAATTGATATTTTTAATGGGTAAATCTCATGTTGAAGTTAAAGATGTTAAATAGATGATTAGATACAAGTGCATGGGCAATATTAAGCATTATGGAAGGCACAAAGAATAAGTAGAGGGTGGCATAGTACTACAAAAAATAGTATGATAAAAAAAATAGTTCACGATGCAAAACCAACTAAAGATAATAATATATGTTATTTTAGGTAATTTGATTTAAATCACTCCCTTAGAGGTCGTTTACCAAATACTAACTGTGTAAGCGTTTACTGGGTCACTAATTTTAGTGGGTGAAATTCGCAAGGATCAATAAGCTTTGTGCTAATAGGCATGAGAGTGTTACCATGTAAGTAACAGTGATGCCTCTTACTCGGGTTAGCACATACCGGGTGATAAACGCTTACAACAACCATACCATGACATTTTGATGACCGGTAAGGCGAGGATGAAACACTTGCCTAGTTAGTGTTTGTAGACGTCCCTTACTCTAGAATTGATTTCAAATGTACGTCATTTTAAGTAGTTTGATTTTAATTAAAACACCTACTTATTCACCATCTAATATCAAATACAAATTAGGATAGCTCCAATCACCGTCTGTAGTATTGTAATCTTTCACTTGTCTTTGAAAGCCCTTATCGCATAACCTTTCATTGAGCATCTTCTAGTCTTCTAGTACTTGCACATCGGGATTACTGGAATCTAATTAATCATAAACATGATCATTGGAAACCTTCGTAGGCTGATACTGCAACCACATGTTTTCCTTCTACGATTCTGAAAATTTTATCCATTACCAACATTCATATACCTAAATTTTCTTTGAATCCCTAAACAAAAAAAAGATGATTGATTTTCGGTCTCTTCCATTAAAAAGTAGTTGGGAGTTATAAATGGCTTAAGATGTTTTCTCATAGAACATGGTGACGGTTACTAACTTACCATGCAATAAGTTTTCATCACACGAATCTCTAAAAACAGAAAACTACTTGCATATATAGTTGCATATTTATGTAATGCCATGAATTGGGAAAATCTGAATGGATTGCATCTGTTTCCATTGTAGTCCGAGGGGTACTACCATGTTTTGTTTTGACATTGCATGCAAATGCATTTTAAAATTGATAAATTTACTTTTGAATCAATGAGCGGGTTTGACTCGGTAACCATTTTGGAGATGGTTTTGGGGAAGCTTTTGGAGCAAAAAAAATCCTCATTTTCTCCATATTCTTCATTTTGGAGTTGGAGATGCTCTAAGACTCTTGTTCATTCTCATCCTCTTACCGAGTAAGATTCTCACTCCTTATCATGTTCAGCCGATAAGGTAAAGTGACTGAGTAAACACTTAACTGGTAAGTGTTAAGTAAACCAACCCTAAGTTTGCTATTAAAATTATTCTAACTTTATTTTCATTAATAGGGCGTTGGAAAATCAGAACCAACCAACCAAATATAAGGATAGAAATTTTACATGTGTTAGCTTGTGTTATCAGAACCAACCAACCAAATATAATCACAAAGAATCAAAATGAAAATTTATAATTTTGCGATCTGAATCATGCAAACTTGTGTTTGCAGCTTTTGTTTAGTGGATATGCATAGGTGTTGAAACAGAGATTTGTGCAAACAAAATTTTAGGAGTTGGATGAAATGATTGGTTGCAAGTCTTTTTAGACCATCTTTAGGGTGAACTCAAACTCTTGTTCTGGGAGATAGCCAGATGGGAATGTTGATATTATATGCAGAATTCCAATAAATGTTTAAAAAAGCATGCAACAGATTTAATAAAGAAGAGTTATGCATTGTAGAACACAATTGAGAGAGAATCAAAAGACAAATACAATTCTATGCTAACACATTGGTTAGAGATAAGAGATGTTCCTTCAAACATTACTCCATGAACTAAGCAATCTCAAAGTAAGTAAATGTGAGAAACATTATGGTACCAAGAAAAAAACTATTAATGAATAGGTAGCTATTTACATTGCAAATAAAAGTTGAGATAAATTATGCCTAAGAACTTAACGATAAATATTATGCCTCGTACCGGAGGCCTCACGATGATGGTACGTCGATCCAATGATTATGCCATGCTTAATTTCAATATTATGCTTCATACTGAATGCCTCACGATGATGATAAACGCATACTAAAGACCTCATGATGATGTACCAAACGGCTATCCTCTGGATTCGTTATGGTTATCTCACTATGTTTACCCCATTTGACATTTGTAGAGTTTGGGGCCAACCTGCAAAAGCTTAACTCAAAAGTAAAAAGCCGTGAATTAATACAACCCAAAAAACCAAAGAAAACAGAATAAAGAATCCAACTGAGCGGAAAACCGGTCAGCCTCTCGATGATGATACGTTGATCCAATTATCTGTCATGCTTTCAATATTATGCCTCGTACCAATAATCGCAGCTCTTCTCCCATGCATTGGAACATCCATCAATAGGGAAGAGGAAGGGGTGCCCGTTCCAAGAGATATGACGGGTTTGGAGGTTAACCCTATCTAAAATGACCAATATATCCCTTTAATAATCAAACACATTGTTTTCATATAAAGGCTTTGATGTCTTTTACATATTAACCTATTTAGAAAATTAAAAAACTGAGAAATTCTTTTAGAGCAATTCCTACTTCCTCAGCATGCCAAGTCAACTTGGTTAGCTTTTACTTTTATATAGATATAGATTAGATGTTGGTAGGAACTTCTACTTATGGTCATCAATTTAATTCGACATGTAAGAGCATCTGATATAATTGTAGATCTGACTTAGTCCCTATATGCGCCTTCTCGTATGGTTCTATTTCATCAACAGATTTTGTGTTGTTCATTTTATTCAAGGGGTTTTAATGAGGATTGGTAATTGGTGTTATGGAATTAACAAAATCTTGAATGGGATACAGATTTGGATATATTGCTGGTTTGGGACTGGTTTAGTTTGTAGATGATGATACCCATTGGTTGATTCTTGAACTCCGTTATGATTTATAACTTATTCTTAGAATTTTGTTCTTCAATCAAGTTTTTGTAGGTTGGGGATGTTGTTCATCTTAAGAGTATTATAAATTCCATGGAGAATGTAGCAAGAGGACGGTTTAGGAATTTAGATCTAGATGAATTGGTTGGTGGCGAGGAGATTGGTCCAAATTGGTGTGAGGTACATGTTCTAGTTGCGATTAAAAAGAAGGAACGTTTGATTAGACCATATTGTTTCTCACAGTTGAAGACGCAATCGGAGCAACCATCGCACGACCCTCTTCCATTCACTTTGGTATGTCAATCTTTTAAAAGTTGTGAGATTTAGTAAGTGTAGAATTTTTTTTATCATATAACTAAACTCATATGTGTGTTCTTTAACTGTAGGTGGTGCATGACGAAGATTGATATCTCTGCTTCATAGAGGACAATAAGATTTTTTGTATTTGCGTAATTCTTGTTCACTTAGTTTGTCATGATCCAACTTTGTGGTGGATACATAGGTTGGTAGTTGGTACTCATATAAGTAATTGTACAACATTGAATTTTGTTCTATCGGATCAATTTGTAAAACCTTCATATATACATGTTTTTAAATATAATATTATTACAGAAGGATTTTATAATTGGATGAAACGTCCCATATTTTAGTCTTTTAGAATGCTTTTAGTGTTACTTATTATAGTCTATTAGGACACTTTTTAGTGTTACATAGTTGATGTTGATTTTATAGTACACTTTTTATGTTACATAGTTGATTTTATAGGACACCCATATTTGTTTTTAGTTGTAAACATTTTGTGACAACATAAAGCGTCCTATATTATATAGTCTACTAGAACACTTTTTAATGTTACTTAATCTATTTTATAGGACTATGGCATTTGTATCATAATCTTAGAGTTTATTAGGAAGTTCAAATTCATCCCACTAACTTATTACAACGTCTTTAGATGAGACACACATACTTTATGTCCTAATTCCTATAAACCTAAATGTCCTATTAAGCATCCTATTAGGACATTTTTAAGGGTCCTATAAACCCATTTTTGTTGTAATGCTCGAAACAATTATTTTATATGGACTATTTGCATTTCTTATAATCAATTTATATTTATAAAAAATATCATCTATTATCGAGATATAGTTTAACATAGTTTTGAAATCAAAATCAAATTCCTAAATTCCTGGAATAAACATGCATGGATCTCCAACGGTTTGTCCATGATTTCTCCGAAATGGAGAATTAAAATTCAAAATCTTTAAAAAAATATTACATTCAACTCCAACGGTTTTTTTATTTTAGAGATTACAACATCCATTATATTATTATAATATCTCATAATTACTAGGAATTCATATTTTCTTCATTTTGAAGAAGTTGTTGGAGATGCTCAAGAAAAGAAATGGAGATGGGTCTCCCATTGGAGATGTGGTCTAGTAATGATCAATGCTCAAGGATTGCTAGTAATATAACCTCCTAGTTGATTATGTATACATAGTTTATGGTCTAGCAATGATCAATGCATAAGGATTGCTAGTAATATAACCTTCCATTTGATTATATTAACATAGTTTGTGATGTAGCAATGATTAATGCTCAAGGTTGCTAGTAATATAACCTCCCACTTGATTATATATGCATAGTTTGTGCTCTGGCCATGATTAATGCTAAAGGATTGCTAGTAATTTAACATCCCATTTGATTATATATATATATATATATACATGGTTTGTGCTCTAGCAATCATCAATGCTCAAGGATTGCTAGTAATGAAACCTCCCTTTTCATTACATTATATATATAATCAACTACAGATTAATCTAATTCAAATCATTCAATAAATTTGGTTTTAAGTTATGATTTACGTTGTCATTGTTCATATGTTATGTCTTTGTGTGTGTTTTATATATACACATAATTTTGTGGTTTTTCCCTGAACCTCCTCTCTCTCTCTATATCTATATATATATATATATATGGAGAATTTCTGTTACAAACTAATTGATTTTTGTAAACTTGCAAACTCACCGTGAACCAATGACATGATGACAAGTGTAAATTTTGTTTTTTATTCATTTATTAATAGATGGGGGTATTTAGGTAATTTAGTAATTAGTCAATATTATGATTTAATTAATTAATAATTTAAATTTAGTATGTTGAGAGAATTATGGAGCAGTTTTTGGCTTTATCCCTCTTGTTGATATGGATAAAGTCCCATAACCACTTCCTCCGGCTCCACTTTTTCCGGCGATAATTTTTTCAACCTACTAAATTAAGTTAATTAATTTATTGGTGGTGGCCGTCAAAAAGTATTGGCTGAGAGTTTTTTCCGGCGATAATTTTCTCCACCTACTAAATTAAGTTGAGAGAATTAAGTTAATTAATTTATTTGTGATGGCCGCTGGTGAAGATTTAAAGGAAGCAGATCTTGAGGACGACCTAAAGGGTGATGGAGTAGTATCGTAAGTGGTGGTGTAACTGGAGGCATTGGTGGCGGTGGCGAAGTCGCGTAACCTAACGTCAACCATTTTTCCGGTGATGATCTCCCCCCCGACTCCATTTTTCCGGCAATAAATTTCTCACCCCACCTCAATTTTTTCCGGCGATAAATTTCGTTAACCATTCACGAATGGCGAAAGTGTATTCCCGAATGGCGAAGTTGTATTCACGAATGGCGAAAGCGTATTCATGAATGGCGAAAGTCGCCGGAAAACGCGTCAGAGAAGACGAAGTCGTCGGAAAGTGTAGTCATGAATGGTGAAAGTATATTCATCGGCAGGAAATTATTAAATATTAATTCCATATTAATTTCTACCTATTATATATAGCGATTTAATTAAATAATAGTTAAAATTGATTAAATTGTAAAATGACAATGATACCTTAATGAATTAATAAACTATTAAAACATTAATATCCACATGGCGATTTCTTATTGTTTCATGCTGAGTTTGCAAGTTTGCAAAATCCCAATAGTTTGCAACGGATATCACCCGTATATATATATATATATATATATATATATAGATATATATATATATAGAGAGAGAGAGAGAGAGAGAAAAAAAAGTTCAAATGTGAACTCATTTTTGGTTGTGAACGTGATTACGAATCTCAGCCACTTATCCGGTCAATAAAGGCGGCTTTGACCTGGTTCCCCTCCTTTAATAATCTCCACCCTCCCATGAATCGCGTCAATCCTCCGTGATCGCGTCCACCATAACCGAAGATGTGTGGCTGAGATTCGTCCTCACGTTCACAGCCAAAATTGAGTTCACATTTGAACCTAACCCCATATATATATATATATGGACAGGTTCATACGAGAATGGTACATATTTAAGGAAATAAGATAATAGTACAAAATCATATGTGATTTTACACTAACTGGAGCGGATGACTTAAGTGGCATGAAAATGTTACCTGGAATCATGTATAATTTAGTACAAAATCATATATGATTTTGTACATAAACGATCATTCTCGTATTCTCACGAATAGGTTTCATTCTCGTTTGAACCTATCTCTATCTTTATATATATAATAGGAATGATATATTGGTTGCTAACTAGCTATCCATCATTAGTGTTAATAGTGCTGTAGCAATGATCCATTCTCATTGTCTTGAACTCTTCCCACACCACAAAATTATGGTTTTATTATTTTAAAAGGATATTAATTAAGCAAGATAAGTAAATGAAACAGAAAGTGAAATCATCTTTTCCCATATTTCCACAAAGCATGTCTTTATCATGTTTATTTGATAATTAAGATATGTGTCACAAATCAATTCGGCTTTTGCTTTTACAAAAGTTCTTCAATTAGCAACCTAATCGATATCACCAAAGCAACTCAATGCTATGCAACTCTGTGAAATAACTCAAACTCGACTACCAAGTACCAAGATCCAATTTGAGTTGTTCCATTATATTTATATATATAGAGAGAGAGGATGTTTCGGTAAGAATAAGAGTTAAGATGATAAGCATAAGAAAGAACCTCTCGCTATATTACAAAAATTGATATACATATTAAATATATTTAAATAAATATAAGATCAAGATAAATATGAAATATCTTTAAATAAATATTAGATCAAGATAAATATAAGAAACCAAACTTAGTATCATATATGATTTTATATAAATGTTAATGTAAAATCACATATGATTTCAGAATCATATATGATTTTGTACAAATACTAATGTAAAATCATAGATGATTTTATACAAATCATGTAAATATAAAATCATATATGATTTTGTACAAATCATGTAAATGTAAAATCATATATGATTTTGTACAAATGTTAATTTAAAATCATATGTGATTTTATACAAATGTAAATGTAAAATCATATATGATTTGTACAAGTGATATTCATACATGATTACAATGTCAAGTATGTCAACAAAATCACATACGAATTCAGTATCATATATGATTTTGTACAAATGTTAATGTAAATTCATATGTGATTTTGTACAAATGTAAATGTAAAATCATATATGATATAATTGTTATATAATATAATATAATATAACATTCTAATATATTGTCAATTGATTTTATAAAATTTATATATTCATAATATATTATAAAGTAATAATATATTAGATTTAAAAATATTTTATTATACCCTTTTTACCCCTAAAAAAATAATATTCTGTGAAAAGTATGTATCAGCCTACTTTAATTACTAGAATGTCATTGAATATGATAACAATTGTTTATACAAAACATGTGGCTAGCATTGTGTTCCTTTATTTCTTTAATGGGGGGTGTTCTCATATGAACCATCCCCTATATATATATATATATATATATATATATATAGAGAGAGAGAGAGAGAGGCATGATTAAACGAGAACGATATATATTTAAAAGAACACGAGAACGGGGAAATCACATGTGATTTTACACTAACATCACGTACAAAATCACATGTGATTCAGCCGACCTTTACCCCGCGACCTGAAGTTGCAGCCACAGGTCGCCCGCAAACTTTTTTTTGACCGTTAATGGAAAATCATATGTGATTTTGTACGTGATTTGTTCGTTCTCATGTTTTTTAAATAGATATTGTTCTCATTTGATCCTGCCTATATATATAAATATATATATATATATATATATATAGAGAGAGAGAGAGAGAGAGAGAGAGGGAGGTTCAGGAGAAACTCTAAAAAAAAGAAAACTGAAAAACACTCTGGGAGGCCGCCATCTGGTATACACAAATCCATATTTATGCATTGATGCATAGAAAAAAGGAGCTTCAATCGCGTATACGCATTTGTGCATATGCACTAATGCATATTTATGCATTGATGCATAGAAAAAAAATATCGTCCAGATGGCGGATTCTCAAGTTGTTCTTCATTTTTCTCTTTTTTTAGCGTTTTCTCCTGACCTTCCCTATATATATATATATATATATATATATATATGCGGGTTCAAATGCGAACTCAAATTTGGTTGTGAACGTGAGAACAAAAGAAGAGCGTGACACATGTCTCGTTCAATCTAAAATCTGAATATATTCAGACTGAATGTTGTGTTATTCACTCTGAACGTGTGTTATTCAAACTGAATAATGAATGAACTTCACATTCGTTTTGCATACCGAATGTCCTTAATTATTCGGACTGAATGTGACATGTGTCGGCGTGTCACGTCGCATTTGAACATAATGTTTAAGTGTCATCACATAATCATATGAGATCATACTATGAATAAATTAAACAGAATGTTTAAGTCTAATATTATGTATCACATAATCATATGTGATTTTAAGTAGTATGCATCGTATTAACCATATGTGATTGTACTATGAATAAATTGAACAGAATGTTTAAGTTACTATACATCACATAATCATATGTGATTGTATTAAGCATCACAGAATCACGTATCATTTTATATAATATCATATGTGATAATATGTAGTAATATAGACTTAATATATGATCTATGATTAGGCAAAATATCACATTCATCAATTTTTTTACGGTCAAAATACTCCACACCATGATATTAAAAATCATATAAAGAGATAATAATCAAATGACCCACTACCCAAAAATCAAAATATATCACATCTCATTCAAATCTTCAAATCCATCTAGCAACCATCAAAATATTCTTTAAAAAACTAAAAGATTACACATGAATTCATGTAATCGTAAAAGTAGAAAAATTATTAATTTTGAAATCATAAAAAGAACAGAAAAATCAAAATTAGATCATCGAGGCTTTAAACTCTTCCTTGTTAGGTTCCAAATATGATGATTGGTAGATGATGTCAATGAAGAAAGAAGCAGAGAATGTTGTTGCAGCTATCGAAGTGCGAGAGAGGAGGCAGAGATAGGTTGTTTTTGTTTTTCTGTATAAATATGGTTACATGTTTTTGTTGAGATCATAGGAAAAAAAAAATTGAAATGCCAATTAAGTATCTTGGAGATATTTTCTCCCCCTATTTTTTCCTCATGAGTCATGACAGTTATGTTATAATAGAAAAAAGAGTAATTTTAACTTATTTGTTGTTTCAGAGCTATGTCATTCCATATGCTAAAATAGAGAAATGAAAAAAACCTCTGAATTTAGAGAAATCTTTAAAACCATGTAAAAGAGAAAGAAAGAGTTTTTTGCAAAAATAAGGTTGTTTTAAAAAAGTTTTGTAAAAATAGGGTTGTTTTGATTTCTTTTGTAAAAATAGGGTAGTTTTTAATTTATTTTTTTTGTAAAAATAGGGTAGTAAACCCTACTAGTATTTTAAATTCAATTCCTATTAATATGACAATGAATTCTAGTTACATCCTACCTTCTTTTTAGTTATTATATTATATCCTTGTTATATATTTTGTATAAATTTAGTAATTTTATTAAAAATATCTCATCAATACTTTTGATGACACCCCTTTATTTTTTATTATATTTTTGTTATATTTTATATATAAGCTTAATTCTTATAAATAAATAGTTAATACCAATATTAAAAAAATTTGTTAAAAAAAATTGAAAATACAATATATATCCCAAAATCTCCTAAATATTCACGTAATCTCTTAAATAAAGATTTTAATTAAAAAATAATAATAAATAATGTAATTGAAAAGACAATGATGTGTAAAAGCCATTTAATTAAAAAAAATTAGATATATAAAAAAAATACAACAAATATGCAATATAAAAATAAAGAAAAGAAAATAGTGTAATTGAAATTTGTTTAAAAAATTTGGTGGTTGAAGTGGTAAATATGTTTAACCTCTTGGATTGAATTTGTTTAAAAAGTTAAAGGGTTGAAGTTATAAAAAAATTTAATCTTGGAAACACCCCTATTTTTACAAAAGAAATTAAAACAGCCCTATTTTTACAAAGTATTTTTAAAACAACCCTATTTTTACAAAAAACTCATAAAGGAATAATAATTTACTTTAATTCAACCAATTAAAACTATTGAAATAACAAATGTAGGGAAGGGAAATAATATTTTATTAATATAATTTAGTTAGAATTGCAAAAATAGAATAGATGTTAAAGTTGGATGCAAATTTTTTTAAAGATCTTGAATGTTCATACTCTATATTTAAAAAATAATAGTATAGTTGTTGGAGATGTTCTTAGAAGCTTTGATGTTGTCCTTCTTACCCTTTATCATTTCTTAAAATTATTTAAAAAGCCATTAATTGCCTTATATTCTAATTCTAAAAATACATCTATTATTTGAGGTGGATGGATAAGGTTTATTCTTTTATTTTCTTAACTAGTATATGTCATCGCGCGTTGCACGGTGACGAATTTTTTTTGTTAGAAAAAAGGTAAAAATAAATAGACTATATAACTTTACAAGAGAACCCCACAAACTCAAAGTTACAACAACAAATGTAATCGTGTCATCTTTATCAAAAAAAATTATGTACATCTTGAATGGGTCATATATAATTACAATTCATGAGTTATATATACTTGTTTTTTTCTTAATAAAATTGAAAAATATAATAACTTAAATGCCATTAAGTGGACCAGTTGGACCCGGATCATTTGATGAAGTACCGATATTAACCTCCAAGCTCCAACCATATGTTCATATGGAAACCAATGAAATTCACATATAAAGTATTTTAACTGATTCACGTATTATAAACTCGTGTGATTCACATATAAATCTACAAACAAAATTACTTCATGTAAATTCTGTTCGATTTTTAGCATGCTCTAAAACTTGAAAATATATTAAACATTCATACTTTCAATTTCCAAATATTGGAAACACATATACAGACATGCATCTCATTTTTGTAAGAGCATAAGACTCACCTCATTGTACAAGCTCGAGTGTCCTTGCTCACAATATTTAGTTACACAAGGCAAAACATATATACTTTTCAAGGCTAAAAACCAACATATCAATATCACATATGCATATATGTGGCGTGGGCATGCCATGCCAAACTACACTATAAATAATATATTGGTTAAGATCATACTCTTTGCATGGTCATGTAGGATTCACAGTTGAGATGCATAAGGCTCGGGCATTTCCGGATCTTTCAAGCCTGTTTAGATCTAGGTCGGGCCAGGCCAGACTTTAAGGTTGGAAAAGGGTATGATCAGACTTTTTCAAGCTAGACTTTTCTGAGGCTTTTTCTAGGCCGGCATGGGCCTGGGCCTAAGCTTGCCCTCAAAATTTCAACATTGTCAGGATTTTAGTTCTAGGCGTGCTCACTAGGCCTGACTCTTTCGGGTCGGGCTTAGACTTTTTTATGCATCTCTAATTCACAATACCTAACTAGGTTTCAAAACACAATCAATTTATCGAATTTACCCTCAAACTACTTCAGCACCACATTGCTTCTCCTCACAAATTTTGCATACTATAGCATCCTCAATTATCTCTCTTATATTCCACTTAAACATCATTTTAATCAACGATTGTTATGTCATATTGATATTTATACACATATGATATTGTTAGATGAAGGGAAGTGAAGATGATACACTAACTGGATAATCAGTTGGATCGCATGTGGTCGCTTTCCAAATACAATATATTGTCCCTTATTAGTCGTGGATATCACGAATTTCGTATTGGGATAATCCAAATGAGAACTTTAAACCTTAAAAGTTTTAAGATTGAGTCCTTATATGCGATTCACGTTTACATATTTATAAGAGGGATTTGTGGTTACGAGAGGTTAAACGGTTAAATTATAACTGCACAACAGTTATATATGTTGACGATTAAGATTGGAGAGCAGTTTCAACTAATTCAATATCTCTGAGTCAAAAGCATCACATCCTAGTAAAAATAGGTCAAAAGAGCCTCGATGAGATGATCCAGAAGCCCTGAGCTGAAGGCTCAGAGACTCTTGGTAAGGACTTAGAAAAAGTAAGTAAATACTCGAAGCTTTGAGCAAAAGACTTAGAGGTTCTAAGTACACACTTAAGCAAATTTCACCAAGTGTTGCAACTATTTTAAGAAGGTTTCCAACGTTCATAATCAAGTCCAGGACTTCTTGGAACTTATAATTTCTAAGTAAACCACCACCATGGGGGGCTGGGCGCTACCCTAGCACCCATAAGGGGGCGCAACCACCTTAACCATCACCTCAAGGCGATCCAAGATATGAGGCAACTGTTATGAGTGTGCAGTTCGCACGTCCTAATTCATTTATTTTTGTCTTATTACCTAACCAATCTCGAGTAACTTACAATCACACTAAAATGATTGATGACACTAAAATCACCAACAGATATCATCATTTTATATGCAACTTTTGTAACTAGGGTAAGAAAATATAGGTTTCTTCATGCTTTAATTTATGCTAATTCCTAAAATAACAAAATCTTATATTAGATACAATTATACAAATACAAACAAATCATTCGTTGTCATTCTATATTTTTTTCAGGAGAATTGTCTAATAATAAAAATAAACAATTTAAACATTCCTAACATGTACCCACGTCCCACAATGAGAACGACAATGCATGTGAGATAATCAATGGTTCCAATGAAAACAAAATGGGGTAGATATATATTTATTTATATATATATATATATATATTATTTTGTACGTATATGATTACGTTCTCAAAGTCATGAGAAGACACTATAACGGTAGGTACATAAATATAAAATTTAAGTAATCCTTTTCTATAACATGGTAATAATTGTTAACTTTGCAAGCACCTTCATTAATTTTATATTATATTGAAGTTAAAGTTAAGAAAATCTATGGTAGATAATTCAAACTTCAACTCTATATTCTTTTAAATTACTATCGTCTTTGTAAATTCTGGTCAATCAATTATATCAAAATTTCCTACTTAAAATAACTTGTGATAGATGAAAATCTCAAATTTCACGAGATTTATATAAAAACGAGAAAAAATAAAAGAAAAAATCTTGAAATTTTTTGGGAAAATGAGGAACTAAGTTTCCAAATGAGAGAATTTGGGTCTAACGGTTGACTAAGTTGACATATTTCTTCTGTCGCGACCTTTTTATATACCAGACATTTTAGGCAGATGCACCCTTTACGGGTAGGGGATATGTGACCACGTCCAAAAGCGAAAGCATGTTTTGCATTATATTTTTAACCTTTAAATCACATATTTACCCAGTATTTTTTCGTTGTTGGGTCCAACCTTCTCTTGTTGATATCCCTTACTTTTTTTCCGATGACCCACTCAGAGTTTTTCACGTTCTAATTCTCATCAATTTTAATGTTCTTTTTATGATTTCAATATTCAAGTTTGACGTTATTGATGTTTTACTAAGGATTTTCAAATAACACAAAAATCAAATGGCCTGAAACAATTTAATCCAATTATTAATTTATTTTGTTCGAACACATTATACAACCTTAGATTTCTTTTATACCCTTATCACCTGACTTCTTAGATCTGTCATCGTTGATCGATCATAATTAATCTCTATGATTTCATTCAAAGTTAAAAGTTATGACTATTTAAATTTGACATATTTTCTCACGGTTCCATATATTAATCGGTTAGATTTGCTATATTATTTGGTCAATAATATTTACTTGTTAAAGGAAAAACGAAAGATAACAACAAGAAAATAGAGAGAAGGAATATATGATTCTCATTAATCATAAGCCCTTTAAATAGGGATGAGATATAAGTAGATAACTACAAAAGATAATAGTTCTAACCTATCTTTAATATGTTTATCTCTATCTATATTGTCATATCCATTAGACGATGGCACATTTATCCTACAACACTCCCCCTTGTGCGAGTCAAAGGAGTGATGGTGCACAACTGTTGCCTCGTTAAAACCTTACGCCAAAAAAAAACCCAGTGGGAAAAATTAAAATAGGACGAAGGAAAGAGTACAACGCACCAGTTTATTTGCATTACATAGACTTTTCCTTTAGTCTAATAATCTCTCAGATTCTTACATTAATCATGAGAGTTAAGAAAACAAAATGGTATATAAACTGTTGTCTCACTAAAACCTTACACCAAGGAACAAAACCCAATGGGAAAAATAAAACCTTGGGTGAAGGAAAGAGCACAACATACCAACATTACATATATAGTAGACTCCCCCTTTTATCTACTACTCCCCCTGATTTGTACATTAATCAAAGGAGTTTGGAAAGTCTCGGTATTCCAATACTTTCTAATGTTTTTAAACATGGTTTTCATGTAATGATATGCTAAGTAAACATGTCACTTCCTCCTGACATTTTACTTGATTCGCTTGAATATAGAGGAAAGTTTGTTATTGTTGATTGCATATAAACTTAAAGCAGAATATGCTTTGTGTTATCACCCTTATCCATTTTGGAAATGAGCTTTTTGTATGAGTCAAATAGATAGTTAGTATCAGCAAAGACATATCAAAACAATATTTTATGTTTTTCTATAAGGGCTGGTACTTTTCCCTTTCACATTCAACATAGGTATTGAAATTCCATTATCAATCATATTTTACTCTTTGTAAGGGAAGTATAAGCCCACATCAATGGTTCCAAAAGATTAATTTGATATCATTCTAATGATGTTGCGTTGGCACTAAGCTAAATCTAGCTAACGAGTTCATTGAGAGATACAAAATACGGTCAAGTGTATTATTCTAAGTACAATAATGCGCCTATTGCACTCAAATAGGGAATTCCAGCTCCCAAAGCCTCTTCGTCATCATCCTTCAGACGAAATGAATCCTTCCTTTTATCCAACAATTCGACCGATCATGGGAGTGCTAGCCGGATGCGCTTTGTCCATATTAAATCGCCTGATTATTTTCTAGACATATGCGATCGGTGAATTAATATCACAAACTCGGTGTCCTAGATTAAATAGATACATAAAACCAAGTTTTCCCAAGATCTTTCATCTCAAATTCAGATTTTGAATAGAATAAAGTTTCTCTTATTTCATGAAGAGTATTTATTATGTTCATTACATCGACATATAGAGTTATGATTGAACATCTGGAACTCGTTTTCTTTATAAATACGCACGGGCACAGTTCATCGTTCTTATATCCCTTCCCAATGAAGTATTCACTTAGGCAGGTATCCATATCCGCCTATGAGCGTTTCAATTTCATGGAGAACGCATTTCGTGGTTTCTACTAATATAATGTCATCAAACACTTTTATATATCTCTTAATCTAGACCCCCATAGAGATATGTAGTAACCACATTCATGAGTTGCATTTCCCGTCCTTCGGAAATTACTAGGCTAATTAATTAGCAGAACGTTATAACGTCCATCACGAGAGAGCAAGTCTTCTCGTCATCAATCCAGGGCGCTGTAAGAAACCTTGCGCCAAAGGAGAGTCTTATACATCATGATTTAATTATTCTCATTACGCTTTTCTGACAAATGAATTATCTATGTCCTACAGGCTTTACCATTGGTGGGTTAGCACTACCAGACCAAATACCCGTGTATTTGTCAAATGTAATTATCCTGGATTGCTTCTATTAGGTCAATTTGCTCTTTGTTGACATTTTTCAACTGAGCATGGTTCGATGTCATAGTGCTCTATCATCTCACGAGCAACAATATTTGTGAATATTATCAATGAGTATGTACGATCTATCCATCGACTCGTATGCACTTTCATAATTTATTTGAGATTTATTTGATCTCTGGAATCAAATATTAACTTCGGAGCGTCCTCCAGTAATGATTCATAGACATAGTTTTTGTAACACCCCAAAGTCCAAAGCAATGGACTGGCCCAATAACTTCAAATCCAACTTAAAACCATGGTGGAAGTTATTGGTAGCCCACTACTTGAGGCTTATAAGGAGCTTCTAAATCTCCTTTTCTACCAATGTGGGATGAGTTGTTACAAACTCCCCCACTTAAACTCCTGACGTCCTCGTCAGGTTCTGCCCAAAATCTTTTCTCTTTGTCATCGGCGATGTGGGATTCGCCTAAGATGTTACAAACACCCCCTCTCGAGGACTCATCATACCTGATGAGGTTTGCCCCACCATCCCGATGGTACAAAGATCGGCTCTGATACCATTTGTAACACCCCAAAGTCCAAAGCAATGGACTGGCCCAATAACTTCAAATCCAACTTAAAACCATGGTGGAAGTTATTGGTAGCCCACTACTTGAGGCTTATAAGGAGCTTCTAAATCTCCTTTTCTACCAATGTGGGATGAGTTGTTACAAACTCCCCCACTTAAACTCCTGACGTCCTCGTCAGGTCTACCCAGAATCTTTTCTCCTTGTCATCGGCGATGTGGGATTCGCCTAAGATGTTACAAACACCCCCTCTCGAGGACTCATCATACCCGATGAGGTTTGCCCCACCATCCCGATGGTACAAGGATCGGCTCTGATACCACTTGTAACACCCCGCCTTACCACGACACAATATTGTTCGCTTTGGCCTAAGCCGCACGGATTTGTTTCTGGCGACCTGGCGAGGACTTCCCAGGGGGTCACCCATCCTGGTACTACTCCCACCCAAGCACGCTTAACCACAGAGTTCCAAGAACTTGCCTTGCGTGTGGCCCCAAAACGCGTTGTGTTTAGAAAGACCAAGGTTTACTTATGAACCCAACATCACTCCTGTCCACGGCCGATATGGGATCTGCCTAAGGTGTTACAAACACCCCCCCTTAGGGATTCATCGTCCTCGATGAGGTTTGCCCCATATCTCGAACGGCACAGGAGCGGCTCTGATACCATTTGTAACACCCCAAAGTCCAAAGCAATGGACTGGCCCAATAACTTCAAATCCAACTTAAAACCATGGTGGAAGTTATTGGTAGCCCACTACTTGAGGCTTATAAGGAGCTTCTAAATCTCCTTTTCTACCAATGTGGGATGAGTTGTTACAGTTTTAGTCAGAGATAATCTCATGAGAGGTTTATGTATTGATGATAAATGGTTGTGTCTTACTCTTCTTTTCCTTTAGATGAGTATCTATCGAACCAAGTAGCTTCCCCCATTTCCTTTTGGGAGCCACGACCTCAACCACACCTCCACCATGTGTGATTGCAACGCGCTTTCCAGTGGCGTTGTGCCCTTGTTTGGGGACTTTTATCCTTACGAATATATTTGCAGCTGGTATATGTGATCTTGTCACTTGTAGAATAACATTAAACGTATCAGGTATCGAGTCTGATTCGTTTGACTTCAATTTTTACTTTGTGAAGTTTGGGGATCAAATTGAGACATGATGGGAATATTCTATGACACTTCCAGTCGTTCCCATGGAAAATCCTTTTTCCTATCTCCCCCTAACGACGGGAAGACTGTCTCATCAAAGTGACAACTCGTTAATCTAGCAATAAAGAGATCACCCGTCAAGGATTCTAATTAGCGGATAATTGTTGTGGATTCGTATCCAACTTATACTAAATCGTTTTTAAGAACCCATTTGGGTGCGCTGTGGGGGTGCAATTGGCACATGTACTACACAACCAAACATGCGTGAATGTAAAATATCAGGCTTATATCCAGTTACCAACTGGCACGCATGATACTGGTTGGCTATTAGTGGGTCTAAAAACAAATAAGTATGGTTGCATGTAATATTTGCATAACCCCAGGAAAATGCGGGTTAATTGGTGCGCATAACCAGTTCCCTATATACCATCTATATTCTTATGATGATAACTTCTATGAGACCATTTTATACATACACACGGGGTATAGAAAACTCTACATTGATTGCAATAATTATCAAATCCTTATGATGTAAATTCTAAATATTGCTTTAGTTAAAGGGGTATAACATTTTGTATAAATTCTAGTTAAATTCAATACTTTTGATGACACCCTTTTAACATAAATTCTAATATTTATTTTACTTTATAACATATTGCTTTTGTGACTATTAATTATATGCCATTAGGCATTAAGGAGGTGACAGTTCATCGTCTAAGTATTTTGGTTGGAGGAGTTATAAAGTAAAATAAATATTAATTTATCTCTTTAGATTGTGTGGGATTCCCACAAAAACACTCAAGTTCTCCTCGATACATTCCTACACGGAACGGAGAATATTGAGAGTTTCGTATTTGTAATTCTTATGTATTTCTTTACATCAATAATGGTTATATATCTAGTTTAACATCAGCAGATGAAATTAATTTAATACTTAAATTTCAAATAAACTTATGCTTAATCAATCTTAAGGTTAATTTGATATAGTTCATTTCAACTTGTTTTTTTTTTTTGAGCAATTATTATTGCAGTTTTCTTCTTATATTGTCCATTATCTTTTAGACAGTAGTTGCATTTCTACTCCAAAAATTGTAAAACCCTTTTCGACTCTTGTCATTACCTTTACAGTTTCCATGGTTTTGTCCATGGGGTGTATACATGTCACCTATGTGGAATTGTCTTTAACTCATTGTCCTTTAGGGTGCGTTTGGTACGGTGAATAGGATGGAAAATAACAGAACAGAACAAGATTGTCCCATGTTTGGTGTGATAAAATGTTGGACTAAGTGGAACTAAGTGGAACACATGTGGAACAAGGTTGTTCTATCCTACCCCCCTAGAACTAAGTGGAACAAGAATTAAATGACCATTTTACCCTCTAACCTAACACACACACACACTTTCTCTCTCTCCTCTCTCTCCCTCCTCTCTCTCCTCTCTCTCCCTCCTCTCTCTCCTCTCTCTCCCTCCTCTCTCTCCTCTCTCTCTCTCCTATCTCTCCCATTCTCTTTCTCTCCTATCTCTCCCATTCTCTCTCTCCTCTCTCTCCTATCTCTCCCCTTCTCTCTCCTCTCCCTCTCTCTCTATCCCCTTCTCTCTCCACTCTCTCTCTCTCTCTCTCCCCTCTCTCTCGTCCCTCTCTCTCTCTCCTCTCTCTCTCGTCCCTCTCTCCTCTCTCTCTCGTCCCTCTCTCCTCTCTCTCTCTCCCCTTCTCTCTCCTCTCTCTCTCTCCTACCTCTCTCTCTCATCTCTCTCTCTCTCTCTCTCTCTCTCTCTCTCTCTCTCTCTCTCTCTCTCTCTCTCTCTCTCTCTCTCTCTCTCTCTCTCATCTCTCTCTCCTCTCTCTCTCTCTCCCTCTCTCCTCTCTCTCTCTCCCCTTCTCTCGTCCCTCTCTCTCTCTCCTCCCTCTCTCTCGCATCTCTCTCTCCTCTCTCTCTCTCTCTCTCTCTCTCTCCCCCCTTGTCTCTCCTCTCTCTTTCTCATCTCTCTCTCCCATTCTCTCTCTCTCTCCTCTCTCTCTCTCTCTCTCTCTCTCTCTCTCTCTATCCCCCTCTCTCTCCTCTCTCTCTCTCTCTCTCTCTCTCGTCCCTCTCTCTCCCCTTCTCTCTCCCTCTCTCTCTCCCCTTCTCTTTCCTCTCTCTCTCTCTCTCCTCTCTCTCTCATCTCTCTCTCCTCTCTCTCTCCCCTTCTCTCTCCTCTCTCCTCTCTCTCTCTCTATATATATATATGTGTGTGTGTGTGTGTGGGTTATTTGATAAAAATACACTAAGCAACTCAATAGGGGTAAATTAGTCATTTTGTTATGTTCTGTCCTGTCCTGTTCCGTCATATCATGTTTTACCAAACATGTAACAGCTGTTCCATCCTGTTCTGTTCTGTTCTGTTCTGTTCTGTTCTGTTCTATCATGACTGCGTACCAAACGCACCCTTAGAGTTGTTCCACCTCTAACACTTTCATTATTGACCACGAGAATTTTCTTTGTCCCAACATATTTAGTGATCTGAAATAACCTTGTTATATCTCTCAACCACTTATAGTAGGTTGATGAATTTGTCTAAAGGTTATACTCTAGCTCACATTGGTTCATTAATATGATTACTGCTATATGAAAGGTGAAAATCTTCTATGAGTTCCTTGTCATGAAGATTGAGATGTATTTTGAGCACAACATTTCTTTGTTGAAATCAGTCATTTTCTTGTAATCGAGGGGTTTCATTCCATTGTTCGATTAGTTTGGAAAGTACATGGTACTAGATACTCCTGATTTTTCTTTTCAGGGTGTCCCACTGTTCTTAGGGGATTCTAGTTAATGGTATTCCATATGAAGGTTGTGACTAATGTATCGTCTCAAAAAAAATCTCAAGATATTTACATGTATTTTAACAGGTGGCTTTTAGGGTCAATATGTTTTGATGGGTTTTACATATTTGTCTATCTTATGGTACTCAAGTTCTTTCGAGTCCAGGTGGTTGTAAATAATGGAGAATATATGATTTTCAAAATCATGTTCTATAATTATGTTATGCATGAGATTTCATTATCATACTATTATTAGATTTTTGTATTTTTAAATTTTTAAATTTTTGTTGATAGTACTTCATCAATATTTCAATATTCGAAAATAGATCACAAAGACACTTTTAGATTTCTAGGTAGGAGGGGAATCACGTGGATTACTTAAGTCCTTTCAAGCTTAGGGTCATTTACACCCGTTTGACAAAAACTTTCGGTGTTATGCAATTATTTCGTTTCATGAAATACATGAATAACATTAATATTATGAGTGATTTTGCCATTAAGCAAAATAAATATTGGTTTTGACATAAAATTGAATTTTGATTTTTAACATCTTAATAGTATTTTTGGAGCATTTGGTAAAAGACCAAAATATATGGGGGTTGGAAGTGTAACTTCCAAATATTAATTAAGATTAAAAATAATGAGTAGGAACTCATCATCAATATTAGTATTTGTATAATATTTTAACATTTTCATGTTTTTTTTTTCTTTTGGAGCTTTTGGTAAAATATCAATATATATATAGGGGTTAGAAGTATAACTTTAAAAAGTTATTATAAAAATTATAAGTAGAAACTTATAATTAGGATAAACATTTGAATAGAATGCAGCATTACGCTAAATATGATTTAAAATAAATATTTCAATATTAACTTAAACAAATAAATAATATTAATCAATTAAATACAGTAATTGGGCAACCTAATACTTATGCATTCAACAATAAACTAAGATAAATTATAATTAAAGATATACTCATAAAATATGATATTGTTGTTATGGAAATAAAATCAATTTTATAAAAACAAGCAACTATAATTTAATAAACAATTAGATATATACTAAATTTATAACAAACCAATAAAATATAAGATAAATATTAATATTAAGTAGATATGCAATCGGTAACTAGAATATATAATTAATTAATATTCAAATCCAATACTTAATTTAACTAAAACCACATATAATCTTAACAAGCCTAATAATAATAATAATAATAATAATAATAATAATAATAATAATAATAATAATAACAATTTTTGTTATAGTAATACATAAGCAGAAAAAAAAAAGGAAAATAAAACTCCCCTTTTTATTTTGTATTCACCGCCGCAAGAAAAAAAAAACCTCAATATAATTTATTATTATATTTATAGACAAAGAAAACTGTAAATCCGTGTAAGATTTTTAACTATGATCTTAAAAAAAATTATAGACAGGTAAATCGATGGATATGATTGAGTTTTGATATTCCTAATTTTTTTTAATAAACAAAAAAACAGTCAATCAAGTCATGTAAAACACAGGCAACAAACAAAGGTACATTGAGTTATCATGGCTAAAAGAATTAATCACTATTAATGATAAATCGTAGACAAAATAAAGTTGTAAGTTTATGTAGAGATACTTACTTGGATTGCAATACTATAAAGCAAACCTCTTAATGGTGGCGAATTGCGGATTGAACAACCGTTTAATAGCGGTAGAAACGACCCGAGCTTACGTGTTGATAACGTGTTAAAGGAAAAACGAAAGAGAACAACAAGAAAATAGAGAGAAGGAATATATGATTCTTATTAATCATAAGCCCTTTAAATAGGGATGAGATACAAGTAGATAACTACAAGAGATAATAGTTCTAACATATCTCTAATATATTTATCTCTATCTATATCGTCATATCCATTAGACGACAACTTTATTTAAATGTAATTCTTTGAAATATAATAAAATATGAATAGAGGAGTTGTACACCTGACTTTGGTCGTCCACCACCTACTAAAGCTAGGAATCTTTCGAAAGCTAATTGACAAATCACATGTGTTTTTTTTTCGTTAATATGACAATTTATTCAATTAGAGACCGCCCATGATTATCGTAAAGATAAATACTTATAATATCAAAAGAGTAAACTACAAATTTGGTCCTTTATGTGGAAAATAATACTTTTCGTTCTCTATATTTTTAAATTACAATATAGTCATCTTGATTTTTAAAAACATCCAAATTTTCGTTAAATAAGGGATTTTTTATCATTTTATCAAGACCAAAATTATAACATCAATTCACAACAAATGATAAAATAATAAAAATATTTCTTATTTAACAGGAATTTTTTAACAATTCGTTAGATAAATAAAACAGATCCAGACATTTTTACAAATTATTAATTATGGCTAGATTATAATTTCAATCTACATGCAGAGATAAAAAAATGTTATTTTTTTGGGACCAAATTTGTAGTTTATTCTAATATTGAATATATCAAAAATATATATAATAAAATAGTGATTTTGATTCTTTTATAGAAATTTGTAAACACTTAATTATGTTTTAACCCATTTTTTAATTGAGTTTTTTAAATCTTACTGAAATATAATATAGCCCACGTTAGTATCATTTACATAAATAAGTTGAAATTGGTCTTATCCTTTGTGACCAATTAATAGTTTATTATCAGGAATTTAATTATTTTGATCATTTTATAAAAACCATTTACCAAAATGACCATTTTCTTTTTGATTTTACCAAAATGACCAAAATACAATCGAAATACATATCAGATCGAGTGGGTTTGCAATACCATTAAAACAACGTTGTTTTGGGTTGAAATTCTCCGCCAAAGGTACAACTCCTCCGCCAAACATTCAATTCCTCGGATATAATTTGTTAAACTTTTCACTTACATTTTACATTTTCTACCCTTGGAGTTAGTTAATAAATTACTTTAGGTACTTTACTTTTTAATTTTTCGTTTTACACATTTATCACATTAACACACATACCCGTATAACAATTAAAATACGTCTAAAAAATACGTTTTTATTTTAACAAGTTACACAATTATAATCGACTCGACAATACCTTCAAAATGATCCCAATATTGAATATTTTTCGATTTAATTATATACTTTTAAAGCCAATTATTCTCTTGATCGGTGAATATGAATATTTTTCACAAAATTCAGAATATTAATTAAAATATAATGCTATTATTTTTTGTAAGTTGATCGCCTTTTCCGGCTATTAAAATATTATATTGAGGCTGAAAAACTTACTCATGAAAGGTATTGGAGAAGGAGAGCATGAAAATATGCTTGAAAGATTTCTGTATTTTATTTCTGTAGTCCTCTCCACACTGTATATATATCATTGATTCAAATATGGGTTAATTATAGTATATATTGTAATAACCTTAAGAACCGATTCATTATGTGTTATTTTACATCAATATTAATTTATATGGTTTTTATTATAGAAATAACAAGAACACAAAAATAGTATAATATTACTATAATTTATATCTTATTTCTTTATATATCCATAATATTATACTTTGTCGTTAAAAAATAATAGCATTATATTTTAATTAATATTCCGAATTTTGTGAAAAATATTCATATTCACCGATCAAGGGGATAATTAGCTTTAAAAGTATATAATTAAATCGAAAAATATTCAATATTGAGCTCATTTCGAAGGTATTGTCGAGACGATTATAATGGTGTAGCTTGTTAAAATAAAAACGTATTTTTTAGACGTATATTAATTGTTATACGAGTATGTGTGTTAATGTGATAAGGGTGTAAAACGAAAAATTAAAAAGTAAGTACCTAAAGTAATTTATTAACTAACTCTAAGGATAGAAAATGTAAAATGTAAATGAAAAATTTAACAAATTATACCGACCAAATAATTTGGCAGAGGAATTGAATGTTTGGCGGAGGAGTTGTACCTTTGGGGGAGGATTTCAATCCAAAACGACGTCGTTTTGATGGTATTAATTGCAAACTCACTCGATCTGATCTGTATTTCGATATGTATTTCGATTGTATTTTGGTCATTTTAGTAAAATAAAAAAAAATGATCATTTTGATAAATGGTTTTTTCTAAAATGGTCAAAATAATTAAATTCCCATACCTACTTTTTATTTTTTTATGTGTTAAGAATTGTGAATTTGGGATCTCAAAAAAATGGCTGCTCATGTAACTCCCCTGCTCCCTATAATGATGTATACATATATGTACGTATATATACAATTATCTATACAGTTGACCATTGTTCCATGAGGGCTTGACCTATAATTAATCATCTTAGTGTATGAACATAGATATTATATGAATTTAAAGTTTTCAATCAAAAGTAAATAAAATAAGAGAACCTGTTACTATAAAAATAATACATGCATTTTTTTTCAAGGGGTTGGATCCGCTATGTATGTGTATGGGTATATGTATATTTATATGTATGTCTAGGGTTAGGTTTAAGAGAAAATCTCAAAAAAAAACCGATGAACATCCTAGGAGGCATCCATCTATTGCTAATTTGTAACTAATACTCGAGCATACAAAAAAATAGTTTCGATCGCTTGTATGTATAAATGCATACTCTTCAGATGGAGGGCTCTAGGGCGTTTTTCAATTATATTTTTTGAGGTTTTCCCCTGAACCTTCGTCTGTATATGTATATGTAGACTTGGGATCACGTGAGACCGGCCTGTTTCCGTGAGACCCGCGAGACCACCTTTTTACACTTGAAACTTCACAGCAAAAACACTGTGAAGGTAAAAAAAATATGAACATTCACAGTGTTTTTGCTATGAAGGTAACCTTCATAGTGTTTTTTATGTGAAGTAACCTTCACAGTGTTTTTGCTGTGAAGGTTCATATTTTTTTTATTTTTACAGTGTATTTGCCGTGAAGTTTCACAAGTAAAAAGGTGGTCTCATGGGCCTCACGAAAACAGGTTGGTCTCACATGAAACCAACCATATGTATACAGGCTGGTTTCACAGTGTTTTTGCCGTGAAGTTTAAGAGTAAAAAGGTGGTCTCATGGGCCTCACGAAAACAGGTTGGTCTCACATGAAACCAACCATATGTATACAGGTTGGTTTCACAGTGTCTTTGCCGTGAAGTTTAAGAGTAAAAGGTGGTCTCATGGGCCTCACGAAAACAGGCTGGTCTCACATGAATCCAACCCTGTATATGTATATGTATATGTATATGTATATGTATATGTATATGTATATGTATATGTATATGTATATGTATATGTTTTGGTGAGAATGAAAGTTACGGTACGATAGGGTGAGACAGGATCTCCATCACTCGATCAATCATAATTGAAGATTAACACTAAGTCACTAATGAGATGCAAAGAATCGATTTGCATGGGAAATGTAATTCATGGGGTGGAGGTGAAATTAAAAATGATTAAGGATCCATATCCTTTCTTACGTTTCTCATATTAACTTTTATTTTCATACGATTTTTCGTCTACACGAAGAAAAAATTCATTTAAAAATCATAAATACGAAGAAAAAATTCATTTAAAAACCATAAATACTTATTTTAAGAACTGTGAAAACCAGCTAGATATAATGACTTTTCATTATAAATATTTATTCAAGATATTCAACATAAATATTTAACATAAACGTTCACTACTAAAATGGAAGGCTTTCACTTAGGGACATTTTCTTGGGAAATCCGTCGCTAAAAGGTAATTCGTCACAAAACCGTCACAAAAGTTCGTTGCTAAATTGATGGTGGGTAAATTAAATCAGTGACAGATTACCCAAGAAATTCCTGGGTAATCTGTTGGTATTTTCTTGAAAACATCGGATTTCGTTGGAATCATTAATATTTCCTTGGTGATCTGTGGTAATCACCCACGAAAATTTCCTTGGGTGTTTTTTTATGGGTGAAAATCATTTGTTTTGTAGTGATTGAACATGCATAAATAGTTGGTTATCACAATTATCAAAGTATTTATAGTTATTAGTGTCTAATGTATATGTGTGTATACACACACACACATATATATATATATATATATATATTAATTAATGGTGGACGTCTATGTTTGCTTATGCATGCCTCGATTAATCCCAAGAGCTATGGAGAACAGTTAGAAAAATTTTCAATAACTTTTCAAAGTTGATGTGACTGCCTATAAAAAAAAGAGTCGGACCTAAATTTTATTACGAGTAAACTCCAATTTTGGTCCTTGAGCTTTGTGAAAAGTCTGAAAGTGGAACCTGAACTTTGATAAGTGTAGAAATCATCCTTGTGACTATCATTTTGCTCTAAAAGTGGTCTCTGGTCGCTAACTTTGTTTATTTTCTTCGTTAGGACAAGCGCCATTTCCATCTTATTACCTTTTTTACTAATTGTCTTTTAAAAACTAATAAAAAACTTATTATATATTATTTATTTATTAAAAAATATATACACGCACAAACAAACTAACACAGGATCTCGTCCCTCCTACCTTCGATGTTTTCTTCGTTCTCACCACCAGGGACTCCACCACACTCTTACACCATCGATATAATGCATGTGACCAGGCTGTGATTTGCTCCATGTTACAAAACTGATTTACAACATATAACATCACTCAAAATCTTTAATCTATGATTTGATTCTTAGGTGTCCTGGATACTTGAAGCTCTTCAGTCTTAGATGATGTATGAGATTTGGTCTTTAGAATTTAACATTTGATTATCGTTCAAAAACCAAGAAAGGATACAACCTATAAGAAATCATTACAAATCTTAATAATTAAAAAGGTTTCCTACTTATACATCATTATTTGAGTCCAGTCTTACATTAAAGACTATCTTTGTTCGAAATAGAATGTTGTCCACCAGAGAAGAGAGACAAAAACCATCTGAGCTAAAGCTCAAAATAGTGTTATAGTTGTTGTGGATCTGGATTGTAGCTCGAAATGTAAAGAGAGGGTGTGGTTTATCGAAGGAGGGTGAGTTGCAGAAAACGTTGGTCAACACTTTGATTTGGAAGAGAAGTAGGTGTTAGGGGATGTGATTCACAACAATGGTGAGGGGAGGGAGGGAGGGTTGGTCACAGTGAGGAGAAGGAATGAAGGAGAGAATGACAATGGTGTTGCAGATTATGAGAGGGGGAACAGTCAGGGAAGGGGGAGGGACTGGCACAAGGGTTTCCAACCTAGGATACCAAAATTTAAGTTTTACCCTCATCTTACATATATACATATATAGGAACAGGTTCAAATGAGAACTCAAATTTGATTACGAATAGAACACTTGTCACGCTATCCTTTGTACTCATGTTTGCAACCAAATTTGAGTTCGCATTTGAACTTTCCTCTGCATATATATTATTCATTTTTTTTAAATTAAGAAAATAGGTAAAAAAAAATGACTAAACTATCTTTCATTATGGATATCTTTTAACAAAGTCAGTAATCAAGGACCATTTTCAGAATAAAAGAAAAACTATGAAAATAATTTTTAAATTTATCAAAATTCAAATCCTATTTTCAGACTTTTCATTAAACTTCAAGGACCAAAATTAAAGTTCACTTTTTACTACTAATTAAATCCTATAAAATATTGGGCCAGTGTCTACAAACCAAATTCTCCTACAATAATACAATATGCTACACGAATCTATGCACTTTATAAAAAATTGATAAATACTTATATTTTTTATGAATATTTATCAATTACATTATTATCTGTACACTGATCAATTAGACCAGTACTTTTTGTCTTTTTTTTTGTAAGCTTTTGCTTTTTAATCATTATCTTTGGGTGTACAATGAAACATGCATTCAAAAACCCCACATGGGAAAAAATAACATCAATTTCCTCACTAAAAATTCAACAAACACTTCAAATCAGCTGACATTTATGTCGATCCATCCTCGATAATCTCCCACTATTTGATGATGATAACTTTCACCACCAGACTCAGTATCTTCATCTTCTCTGCATCCATACTGTTCGTATCTCGTCACAGTTGTCAAGCATCGCAAGACAACTTGACGAAAAACGAGCCAGTAAAAGATGAGGATCACGAAACACTCGTTTCCCCCGGAAAAGTGTTTCAAATGGGATTCTTCACGCCGGAAACGAATCAAAACGGTAATCACAAATACGTCGGGATCTGGTATTACACAGATCCGAAGATAGTGGTGTGGGTTGCCAACCGTGACAACCCGATACCATCAGGTTCCTCCGTCCTCCTCACCATCGAGGACGACGGGAACCTGGTGGTAAAAGATAAGTATCGAAGATACTTCTCCACCAACCTCCCGCCATCTTCTAGTTTCCGGAATCTGAAGCTGTCAGATTCCGGAAACGCGATTCTGGAAGACAAATCCGGAAACCCGGTGTGGTCTAGTTTCAGTTTTCCGACCGATACTTTCCTTCCCGGTATGTACATGGAGAAAACCATGAAGTTGACTTCGTGGAAAAGTCAACACGACCCCGGAACCGGCTCGTTCGTGTTCCAAAAAGATCAAGTCTTCGGCTACAACAATTTCACCATTTTCACCGATAAAAAACTCCATTGGAAAAGCGGGTTCGGGCTCGAAAGCAACACGAACCCGACCAAAATGCCGATGGCCGCAATCCACTTATTATCGAACACAACCAAAATCCCGACTTTCTCCCGGCTAGTAATCCACAATTCCGGCGAGATCCGTTTCTACACTTCCGATTCCGCTTTCAAAAAATGGGTTCTGAATTGGTCAGAACCAAAAGACTATTGCAACAAATACAATGCTTGTGGACCGAATAGTAGTTGTAACATAAGTAGAAACGTCGATAAAGATTCGATCTGCAAATGTTTGCCGGGTTTCGAGCTGATTCCGGATATAACGACATCGGAAAAAACGTGCAAACGGACTTCAACGATTTGCAGCGGAAACGATAGTAATTTTTTAAGTATGGCGATTATGAAGATCGATGTTACTTTTCAGACATTTTTGGAGTCGAAAAGTGAGCCGGAATGTAAAGAGAAGTGTTTAGGGCTCGATTGTTGTCAAGCGTATTCGTATAATGATATCGGGAATCCGGAATTGGTTTTGGCCGGAGTTCCGGGAGGTAAACAAGGGTGTTGGATTTGGAGCTCGGGATCTCAACTTGTCGATATTCAAATCGGAGATGAGACTAGTGGACATATAGTTGCTATCAGGAATCCAGTTTCAATAGGTAACATGTTATTTTTTATACAGTGGTATCATATAATATATATATATATATAATAATTACAAAATACGGTTTTTTATCGGCATGTCTTCATGTTTTTACTAACGTCTAATATCGCTTGATGTGTGTGTGTGTGTGTGTTTTAGCTCAATTCCACTGTTTCTATAGATTTTTAAAGTTTTTTTTTTGCTTGATTTCGAGGGAATTTTTTGGGTTTTTTTATCGATTTCGAGGGACTTTTTCGGTTTTTCAGTTGATTTCAAGAGTTTTTTCGGGTTTATTTTATTTGTTGATTTTTGATAGTTTTTTTGGTTGATTTTTTTGGGGTTTCTTGTCGATTTCGAGGGACTTTTTCGGTTTTTCAGTTGATTTCAAGAGTTTTTTCGGGGTTTTTTTTTGTTGATTTTCAAGAATTTTTTTGGTTGATTTTTTATGGTTTTTTATCGATTTCTTGAGACTTTTTCGGTTTTTCAGTTGATTTTCAAGAGTTTTTTTCGGTTGATTTTTTTCGGGTGTTTTCGGTTTTCGGTTGATTTTTTTCGGGTGTTTTCGGTTTTTGGTTGATTTTTAAGAGTTCTTTTTCAGTTTTTTCGATTGATTTCAAGAGTTTTTTTCGGTCTTTTGATTGATTTCAAGAGTTTTCGGGGTTTTTTTCGGTTTTTTCTGAACGAGACCGACTCGAGCTCAAGAAATTACTGATCGAGTTTAATATTATATTTTGATCTAATGATTTATCAGCTCAGAAAATTGTATGTTCGTCAGCTCAAAAAATTTAATCGAGCTTTCAAAGGAACCGAGTCAAACAAACATTGGTGTTACAGAACTTAACTAGCTCGTTAAGTTACACGAGCTTCGACTTGAGCTCGAGATTTACCAAACTCAAGCTCGAGTAGTTCGTTAAACGCTTAAATCATTAACACCCTTAGGTTCAATACACATTAGATGTTTTTTGTTGGTTATATAAACATGATTTTTATATAACATATTATATATATATATGTATATAATTTGTTTCAGGATTCAAAAGCCCTCCAACAGCTAAGGTAACTGCAAAAAGAGTAAAGCCAGTATCTCCTGAAGTCATTGTTCTTGCTGCAATTGTGATTCCTGGATTTCTACTATTAGGTTGTATTGGGTTCATTTGTTATAGAAGGAGGATTAATATCAAGAAAGTACAAGGTATAAATCCCTACAACTTTGACTTATTGACTTTTTAATGGTCACTTTTTACTTCTAACTCCGAACCCTAAAGAATTAGGGACCGTTTACTAAACACTTACTGTCTTTTACTGGGTGAGAGACGGTTACTTGGTCAAAAATGAGGGTTTTTACCAACAATCTTAAATGGCTGTTTGGCAGTTGTTGAATGGTTAAATACAGAATGATTAAGAGACTCTTATAATATAGTGCAAAATAAAATATAATTGTTTGGTAATTATTCAGAATGAAATCAGGGCTCTGAATGGTTAATGGAGAACCAAGATACAAAATCATTCACAGGGTTTTGGAACCATTAAAAAGCTGACCTTTTTTGCCAAACGAATTCACATCTTAACGATTCAGAGGTTGTCTCTTAATGGAATTGTTAAGAGGTAAACAAACAACCCCTAATTGAGTAAGTGAGAGTGGTGGCCCTTGGTGGCCCTTACCTGGTTAGTGCTTACCATTAAAAGACGTTTATATTACGTTATTTTGATGACCGAGAATCTTACCCATTAAAATAATTGAGGTTGGTAAGCACTTACCTGGTTAGCATCGGTAAACAGGAGCTCGATGGGGCATTAATTTGATTAATAAAACTATAATTTATATATACGGTTTAATTTCTCTTTCAGGAAGTGCAGAAAGCGATTCCATTCATCAGTTTAATGAAAGTGTAAGGCAAGTACAGGATTTGTTGGATCCGTTTCATTCGAATGAAAACGATTCACAAACCATAGGGATACCGTTCTTCGTGTTTGAAAGAATATCGGCTTCTACAGATGGCTTCTCGGAGGCAAATAAGCTTGGTGAAGGTGGTTTTGGACCCGTTTATAAGGTTAGAATTCCTATTAATTACTTATAAAATAAAGTATCAACAATCAACTCGTAAAATCTATATATATAGTGTGTAAGATAAGAACTTAAATGGTGTTATCTATTCGATTATCTACTTCACACTACAGCAAAATTGGCTTTATAATATGTCATATATGTTTAAATGTCTTATAGACTGTTTTTATATGACTTACGTTTATAAGAATAAACAATTATCAATTATGTGTTCTATGTAAGGGTGTTAGGACATATAGGTTGGGTTCCGTTGAGAAGGAGAGTTATGGTGAGAAGCGTAAGAAGAGATCTCCACCCTTGGATGCACATTAGAATGGGATGAGATGCACCGAGAAACACCGGATCAATCCCCATACGAAGGCAATTCATGGGTGGGTTTGAGATTAAAAGTGATCAAGGGTCCAGATCTCTTTTACGCTTTTCACCTTAACTCAACTTCTCACACGATCGTGCGCCCCGGACATATTTGGGTATATCCAAACAAGTTTTTCTAGATATCTGAAATGAAGTGTTTTATTAGCTTTTTATGACACTTTTGAAAAAGATCGATTCTCATGTTTTCAAATAATGTTATATAAAAAGATTATTAGGAAGTGTCATGAAAAACTTATTAAAACCTCCAAAAGTGTCCTATCTGTAACACCTTTATGTAGGACACACAAATGTTTGTTCTTATAAAGTATTCTATTAGGATATTTAGACATATTTGACGTTCTATAAAGCTGATTTTGTTCATACAGTGGTCGCTAATGATTGGTACAAAATTATATATGTTAGGGAACGTTCCCGGGAGGACTAGAAATTGCAGTGAAGAGGCTATCGATCCATTCAGGACAAGGTTTAGAAGAGTTCAAGAACGAAGTTACTTTGATTGCTAAACTTCAACATCGGAATCTTGTTAGGCTATTGGGATATTGCATGAAGGGAAACGAAAAGATGTTAATATACGAGTATATGCCAAACAAAAGCTTAGATGCCTTCATATTTGGTAATACTCTTCATCCTCTAAACCACAATGGTCGGCTTTTTTTCGAAGCTTCTTTCCAAAAAAAATGGGACCCGCAAACAAAAAAAACAAAAGAACTTGTACAATGATTCTCGGGATTTTTGTACCAAGAAAGAAGGTTAAAAAACCGATATTTCAAATTCAAGAACATAAAAGAACACAAACACACACACACATATATATATATATAGAGAGAGAGGGGGAGGTTCAAGGGAAAACACTAAAAAAAAAAAAAAAACTGGAGAACACCCTAGGAGTCTTCCATCTGGATGGTATGTACTAATGCATACAAACGTTTTTTGTTTCTATACACCAATGCTTCTATCATTACATATGCATTGATGCATATTCACAAATGCATGTTACAAATTACCGGTATGCATTAGTGCATACCGTCCAGATGGAAGGCTCCCAAGGTGTTCTTCAGCTTTCTCTTTTTTTGGCGTTTTCCCTTTGAACCTGACTCTATACTTATATATGTATATGTATGTACTTATGTACTTATGTTTTGAATGAACTACTTGCAAGATGGAACGCAAAGCGTATTGCTCGATTGGAAAAAGAGGTTTGAAATAATTCTAGGGATATGTAGAGGACTCATATATCTTCATCAAGATTCAAGATTAAGAATCATCCATCGAGATTTAAAGACAAGCAACATATTGTTAGACGAAGATTTAAATCCGAAAATTTCGGATTTTGGATTGGCAAAGATCGTCAATGGCAAAGAAGTCGAATCTAATACCAAAAGAGTTATCGGAACCTAGTAAGTATTCCATATAGTTTCTTCTGTTATACAGAGACATTCTTAAATCTTAAATCTGTAAAAAGGTCATGCATTTAAAAAGAAAAATCATTAATAGCCATCAAGAAAAGTCTAGTTTTTGTTAGAAAAATAAGACTATATATATAATGAAAGAAAATAACTGAAAATATATATATATATATATATATATATATAAGACTAATTTGTTTTTTATTATGATTTGGGGTTGATGCAGTGGTTATATGGCTCCAGAGTATGCATTAGAGGGATTATTTTCAATAAAATCTGATGTTTACAGCTTTGGAGTAGTTGTTCTTGAGATCATCAGTGGGAAAAAGAAACACTATCAATGTGAACAAGCCATCAGTCTTCTAAATTATGTAAGTTCAATATCAAACCCAATGTTTCATTTTATCTTCAAGTTTTTTAAACCTTTTAAGCGTCAGCTTAACTGATAAATAAAGGTTACTGAAAATTTTCCAGACTGGTATCGCTACAACAAAATTGGATTTATAGGATTAGGACGCCACGAATATATAAGTGTCATAATAGACTGCTTTATATTACTTTAAATTTATAGGATTAAACAATTGTGTATGCCTGGAATCGAACCCTGAGCAGATGGGATATTCCACCACTACCCCACAACCTTTGTTAATACATCCAAAAGCGTTTTATAAACATATTGCAACACTTTTACGTAGGACACATATATGACTATATGTTTGGTCCTCTAAATTTAAGTTCTACAAATCAGTCTATTAGGACATTTAGAGATTTTTGATGTTCTATAAACCCAATTTTTTTGTATTGTATATTTAGAGCCCAATTGGATTAGGCTAGGTGTACATAAACCGCCCCCGACTTTTACTCTTACTCAAAAAACGGTCCTCAACTTCTCAAGACTCAAACAATATTTCAAAGCATTCATCTGACTACCCATAAACTGGGTTTGTTTGATTTGATTTGGTTTTATCTGATCTCAAATACTACTCTCAGGCTTGGCATTTATGGAAGGAAGGTAGACCGTTGGATCTAATGGAACAAGTTTTAACAGAAAGCCACGACTCAGAAGAAGTAATGAAATGCATAATTGTGGGACTTTTATGCGTGCAAGAAGATCCCGATGATCGACCTAGTATGTCGAATGTAGTAACAATGCTCACGAGCGACATTGCTACACTTCCTGAACCAAAGCAACCGGCATTTTTAGTAAGAAAACTTACTTCGAGTTCTAATACTTCTTCGTATAAACCAGAAACAAATACAGACGTCCAGGTGACAATCTCCATGATACAAGGACGATAATTAAGTATGGTGATTAATTTAAGTTGTCATTATTATTATTTTTTATCATTTGTCTCTCTCACAAATGCAAGTTTTCTTCTCTTTTTTTTTAATTTAAACATATAAGAAATTTCAGTTACATATTTTATCAATCATATACTTATATAACTTTATTATTATGTTAAGAGAATTACATTTTTCGTCCCCGTGGTTTGGTATCCGTAACAAATCCATCCCTATTTTTAAAATTAATGAAACGTGTCCCTGTAGTTGCATTTTTTAACGGGTAAGGTCTCTTTGGTTGTGTGTTTTTTTAAACGAGTTGGATCCTTGTAGTTGCAGTTTTCTAACGAACTGCTTAGATCTTTGTGGTTCTATTAGGGAGCAAACTCGTTAAAAACATGCAACCATAAAGACCTGGTCGTTAAAAAAATACAACAAGTACCTAACTTGTTAATTTTTCAAAATAGAGACGAGATCCGTTAAACTATATGAACAAAAAATGTAATTCACTCTTATATCAGTTACATTAATCTATAAATCATCAAAAATTCAATAATAATAAGATGATTTAAGTTCTCTCCATCAAATTACCCTTTCTTCTATTCTGTTGTCTAAAATTGTAAATTTATGTCAGTTAATCAAACTAGACATGATATAGTAGATACAAATGTAACGATACAAGTTTGTTCTTTATAGAAGGTTTGTATGCACTTAAAAAACTGATAAATATGACGGTAATTATAAGCTTTACACTTTATCGAATTTAAGTGAGCAAAGATAGCCTTTTAATAGGCCTAAGCAAAATCACCAATTGGAATGGTTGTTTTCAGAACAACAAACTGATGGAGATATCAATGAAAACGATAGAGAAAAGTAAGACTGCAAACTTCACGAAAGAATCTGAAGGAAGCTCAAGCACAGTATCTACAGAAAAAGAACAAGGAGAGAGGTGGAAAGAGCTCCAGATGCATAAACTGGCTTCGCCCCAAGACCGCTCATGAGGATAGCCAAGCCTAGTCCCAAGCTTAGTTAGGCTCATCGGTTTATATCAAGTTTAATATTTATTAATGAATATTGATTACAATCGAAAGCTGTTAAAACGACTAAGTTGGGGCCATTTCAATTTTTTGTACATTTTTCTTATGTATTTTTAAAACCTTTTTGTATATTTTACTAACAATAAAAATATTTTGAGCTTTGAAAAGAAGTATTTATGGTTATTAAATTAGTTTAAAGTATTAAATTGTATTAAAATATTATAAAATAATAGTAACATCATGCAAATAAGTTTAAAACTCCTAAAATATAAATATTTACAACTGTAATACAAAATGTTAAACTCAAAATGTAACAAAAATCAAATGATGTTTAAATGAAAAAAACACATGATGGATTTATTCAAAAGCAATGAAGTAATCATTTTCTAAGGTGATCTTTCATACACAAACTTTTGAAGTTATCTTTTATACATCTAAATTATAAGTCGGGTTATTTGTTTACCTCTTAACAGCTTTATTAAGAGGCAACATCTGAATCGCAATAAGGTGAATTTTGTTTGGCAAAAAATAAGTCTGTCTCTTAATAGTTCCAAACCCCCTCTGAGTCATTTTGCATCATGAACCTCCCTTAATCATTTAAAACGCTAATTACATCCTGGCCCGTCATCAAATAATTATATTTCATTCATTTTACATTATATTATAAGAGTCTCTTAATCATTCTGACCACGTTATCATTCTACACCAAACCGTTCAGCAACCGTCAAATAACCTCTATCGTGGTCTTCAGCGATAACATACCAATAACTATTTTATACTTTAAAATATCTATTTTAATTAATTATAATTTATACTTGATATATAAAATATAGTTTCATCTCTTTAGTTTAATATTTACATACAACGATGTTTATATCATTTATATTATGACAGTTTAAACCTTCAAATGGTTTAGATTTATGTTTGTTAATTAAATTTATTTTATTAACATAACTTTTTATTAATTGTAAAACTAATCTAATACTTTAATTTATTTGAGTATATTGTACGCGAAATACTTATACATTTTGTTACTACATTTTAAAAAAAAAACTTAAAGTAATACTTTTTAGTTTATAACTTTTATAACTTGATAAATAAAATTCGAACTATTTTTGTTTTTTTTGTTTTTGTAAACAAACCGTATCAAAAGTTTCGTCCCTAGACCAAGACTAACAATTGTCCGAAATCAGTCTTTATATTGTCAGATCTGGACCAGACCGACACGTATGTACAACGTTAGACTCCATTACCAATAAGGTCGGGTTTTACATTGAGGCCTCGTTTGTTTTTTTCATTTTAAGCTTTTAATCACCACTTATGTCTAATCCGTTTAGACGTTTCATAACCATTTCATAACTGAAATCAGATTTCAGATGTCAGCATCTCTTAAAAAACAAACACCACCTGAGCCTCTGTGTCTTTTTGTTATCCTTTTGGAGTTGTATGTTATGCTCTCCCATGTTTTTTTTTTCAAAATCCTCAACCTTATTTTTTTTATAATTCTCATAATGTTTTCTTGTCATCGCTATTGATTTAAAAATTAAGACATTTGATTAGTTGTTTCCGTAGACGATTCACACCATTATTATTGGTTTAAATCCTACAAGTTGAATCTATTGGTAAGTTCGATAGTTCAATAAGAGTGCGTTTGGTATGGTGGACAGGGTAGGACAGGAAAGAATAGAACAGGTTAGTCCCACGTTTGGTATGACTTTAGATAAATAGAACAAGGACTAGGTGGAACAAGTGTGGGACACGCTTGTTCCCCTCCTACCCCCTGGATCTAAGTAGAACAGGGTTTTATGTACTGATTTACCCTTAGACCTAAAACCAAAATCGCTCTCGTCAAAACACGCCACTGCTTCCGGTCGACGACTTCGTTGTCTCCATCTCGTCGACACCTCCATCTCCATCATTTCTCACAGGTAAACCTCGATTTCTCCATCTCCATCGTTTTTCAGTGAATCTATTTTCATTGAATCGATTCTCATAGATGAACCTCCGATTGCTGTAAACCGATTTTCACTTAATCGATCCTGTATTCAGGTAAACCTCGATTTCTCCATCTCCAGTGTCTCCATCTCCATCGTATCTCACAATCAGATCGATTCTTCTGAGGTAACTCGGTTAGGTCTGATTCAACAAGATCAAAAGAGGAATCATATGCAAATCATCGAGTCATATATTTTATTATTGAAAGCATTAAAGAACTACAAATGCGAATGTAAATTATACGACTCTCATTAACGAATCCTCTACCCTAAACTCCTTCCTTTATATAGTAGGTGTCTTTTATAATAAAAGCCCAAGCCCATAAGATTAAAACCATATATAAAAATATTACATTATATCATTTTCTTCTTTATAAAACCTTCCTAACTTAGAATATTTGATCCTAACAAACTCGATTTCTCTCAATCACGAACTCAATCAATTCTCAATACCAAATCAAGCAGCCCTCTATTTCCACATTTCACGTTCTTTATGCAATTGTATATGTTTGTTGTATGTATACACAGTGGCAAGCAAGAATTGTTTTGGAGTCACAATATTCATCTATGTGGTATTATATCATAGACAACTAATAACAAATAGTCAAGAACATATTTTTATGAATATACACAGTGGCTACTGATTTTTATTTGGCTACTAATTTCTGTGTTCTTCATATTTGGCTACTAATTTCTGTGTTCTTCATATTTGGCCTCTGATTTCTGTGTACTTCATATTTGGCTACTGATTTAAGAACATATTTGGCTGCTAATTTTTATTTTTGTTGTTTATGTGTTCTTCATGTTTTAAGACCATAAATCTTGTTATCGTTAATTTGTTTTAGATTGATTATACTGGTTAAAAAACACTGAACATCTCACTGGAGGTAAATTGGTCATTTGAACCAGTTCTGTTATGTTATGTCCCATCATATCATGTCTTACCAAACGTGGAACATCTGTCATGTTCTGTTTCATCATGTTCTGTCATGTCCTATCTGCATACCAAACGCACCCTAAAGAACTAAAAAAAGGGAAGTTGAATCTCTTGATAAGTTGGATAGTTAAAATTTTGAAGTAACACACTAGTGTCAGTCACATCATTTGAGTGCAAACACACGAGGGACTATCGTGAGGACTTATTTTTTTACATTTTTATTTTGTATCAGAAAGTAAGTCAAGGAGAAAAACGTAAAATTTGTCATTGAGTTTACTAACGATGCTATTATTTGGTGGGATCAATTCGTGATGAAATAGAAGAAACCATGGGAGGCCTATTGAGTGTTTCTTTGATAACGAACATGCCATGGCTCTTTTAATTATCAATTAATGATGCTTGGTACCAATGACGAAATAGAAGAAACCATGGGAGGCCAGATAAAAATCACCTGTTCCAAATTTACATGTCTCATTCATGTCTCATCAATGAAATTAAGACACATCAGCTTTCCATTTGTTTTAATTTCATTTTTATTTTCTCTCTCTGCTTACGTGTATCCATATGATTGGTGGACATGGATGAGACATAAAAATTTGGGACCGGTGATTTTCATCCGCCCAGCGGGTGGAGGTAACATCCTAAGTCGTCAGTGGATACCTCCTTGGTTGGCGAGGGTTCGAACCCCGCAGCTGACAATTCTAAGGTATCCTAGCTAGTCGGCCGGATCATGGGCGAGTTTATGGGCCAGTCCATAGAGCTGGTTCATGGACGTTGGGGATTAGTCGGTGGCACCCTTAAATGGGAGCCCGCATACCTCGGAAAAGGATGTGTGAGTGTGTTAACAGCCTTTCAAAAATAAAAAAAAGACCCTTGTTGATTCTATCAATTTCTACATAATATCATCAAAGCTTAAAATTGTGCTCCTATTATCTCTACTTTTTGCCAAGTGTATGATGCCACCCTCTGAAGCCACCACCATTCTAGCCACATGATCATGTGACAAGCTAGATCGTATGTCTAGAGTCGAACCCTAGACCTTCCACTCATTCTACAAAAGATGTCCACCTTCTTACTTACGGATGTAAATTTTTCAAATTCGGGCCGGAGTGGATCGGGCCTTGACCGGATTCGGACCGAAACACTATTCAAAAAAATCAGTTTTGCCCAAACCGGATTCAGATTCGGGCCGAGCCTCGAAGGTAAAACCCCGATCTGTTTAACCTATACTCGAAACCGGATTCGGATCGGGCCGAAAACCGGGCACAATCAGATTTGCTCGATTTTGAAAAAAATATTTTTTTTACAGTTTTGTATTTTAAAGATATTTCATTGGGTCACTGAAATATACTTTAAAAATACGTTTTAGTATAATTGATATTTAGTAACAAACTAACATCTTTGCAAAATTACATTTAATTATTAAAAAAATAAAAAAATACAAGTTATCACTCAATAATCCTCATTGTAAATATAGAGAAATTTGTGATCGTCTTTTGCTTTGTGAGTTTGGTGTTTAAACCCATAAAAGATATATAGTGTTTATAGTGTTTTGGGGTTAAAAAAAAGCAAAAAAACAGCTATATTTGAAAAAAATGGTCATAAACGGCTACCTCCAACAGCTATATATTTTTAAATTTTGAACAAAATCGGATCAGGCCGGAAACCGGATTCGAGTCGGCCCTAAAACCAGAATCGGATTGGATCGGGCCGAAGAAAACATCAAATATACAAACCGAATCGGGCCTGTGAGCCGAAAACCGGGCCTTACCGGATTCGGGTTCGGATCGGGCTTTGACCGGATTCGGATCGGATCGGATCGTGCCGGGATTTACATGCTACTCTAAAGTCGCACAAACAAAAAGACTTGGTAAGACATTAAGGGACTGTTTGGTTGGTTTTCCATTAAGTCATGTATGGATAAGGTGGGGGTCATTTAAGGATATGACATTATATGTGTTCTTAGTTAAATTCATGACCTTCTTATCTACTAAAGAAAAAAATGGCTTTATACTCATAAGAAAGCCATGGATTTAATTAAAAGCTCATTTAATTAAAAGGTCATTTAAGAGTATGACTTCTTGAGGTCAAACAGATCAATTTCATCTTTCACATTTACAAGAATTCTTCAAATGATTTGACACAATTTTGAAAAGCATTTTTTAACTCCCAAGAGATGCAAGATAAGAAAGCATGTTTGCATGAAGGCATAGGACCATGGAATGAAGTTAAGGACAGAAGCGTAAGAAGGGATCTTGACCCTTGATCACTTTTAATCTAAAGCCTACCCATGAATCACGCTTGTAGAAAAAGGGGGGTCCAAGGACCCCACTGAATTATTAAAAATAAAAATTATATACGGTAAAAAATATCAAAAATACTAAATTTAGCCTTAGGTCCCCCATTAAAATTTTCCAAGATCTTGTCGGCGATCGACAAAAACAATAAAAAAGTCTCTTGAAATCAATAAAAAAAACCGAAAAAATTCTTCGAAATCCACAAAAACACTAAGAAAATCCTTCAAAATCGACAAAAACACTAAGAAAATCCCTTGAAATCAACTAAAAAACTTGAAAAAATTCCCGAAACACGTCAGATGACTTTGCGCACCTTTATTCTACCTTAACAAAAATCTTGGATCCACCACTGTCCTAATGTATATCCAAGGGTGAAAGTCTTTTCTTACCCTTCTCACCACAACTTCAATTCTCACCGGAACTCAACCTTCCATGAATTAGGGGTCAAAGATTGGGTCCCGGTGAGAAGCCTAGGATCGGACCTCCACCCTTGAATGCACATTAGAATGAGATGCACCGAATCAACTCCCTTCTAAGGCGCAATTCATGGGTGGATATTAGATTAAAAGTGATCTCTTCTTACACATCTCACATGTCCCTATGCCTAGGGGTCAAATGCATATCTAGTTTGAATCTAAAGAGCAATAGGCCTGACCTCAAAATTCAAACTGTTCCTTTTATTGGTGATGTGGATATGAAGACACAGAGCTGATGATGAATCTGTGAGTTTAGATCCCTAAGAATGATCCTAAATTACACTTTTCTTCAATTCAATTCTCAAAACATGAAATCTGCGAATTAAAACATCTTTAGGTATCAATTTATAGAATATCAAGCACAAAATCACTGCTAATTTACAAGAAAATGTATCTACATGTTATCATTTTGAAGAAGAACAGCTGGATTCAAAAGCACTATTAGCAGTAACTTGATCTATCAGGATCGAACCCTCTGAATGCGAATTCCAATAATCTAAAAGGCTAGTATGATTATAGCAATATATGAATTGAAAAGAAGAGATACATACAACTCCTATTAGCAAATAGCAAGCACTGAACGATCTACAAAACCCTAGGGACCTTTCTGGAAGAAACTATCGATCCGACGAGTGCCGGCTGGAACAGAATCAGGTTCGCTGTTTTTGCGAGAACGATCGGTTTTGAATGAGATCTGAGCCGCCGGCGGTGGCATAGGAAGTGAATCGAGAAGGAAATCGGCGGTCGGCTGGTGCCTCTTCACGGCGATTCGCAGGTGCTCCACCTTTATCGTCTTCCGTTTCTTCTCAATTGCGACCTCCGATGATTTCTCAGCCAAGAACTTGACAAAAAGCTCGGTCGCATTCGAGATTACGAACAGTGCTTCCGAGTTGATTTTGTTGATTTCTTTGTCCAGTTTCATAATTCGTTTAACTCTGACGGCCGGTAAACTTGATTGGACGACTTCCGTGTGGATTTCTTCTCCTTCCGCCATTGATAACTGTAAAAAAAATTGTAGATTGATTTGAGGTTTTTTTTTTTGAAGTAACGAATTGGATTGAATCGATTGAAGAAACTGTTCGCTTATTTAGGGTTTGATTTTGGCGGGAAGACGAATTGCTTTGGGCGGGGTTTTAGTGGCACGAGAATTTACAAAAAATCCCCCTGATGTATAAGTAAATTGCATAATTAGCTCAAACTTATATAAAATAACTAGCATAATCTCCGTACTTTCGGTGTCATTAGATCGTACTTGGTTTGTCACATGAAGGCTATGTATGGCAAAGATAGCTAATGACTAATAAGACAACTGATGAACAAGTCATGTTTGGCAAAAAGTAGTTTATAAACATGTGAAATGACCAAAAAATACATCTTGAAATGTTAGACACTTATAATATAATAAAATAATATATTAATTTATATAGTTCATTATCTAATTGATCTTTCCGTTCTAATACTCTATCCGAGAGTTATCAGTAGTGTGATTTCTATGTTATGTATCGTCGTGCCTAAGGGCATATCGGTTGAAGTAGGTTCTTCTTTTTTATCAATCAAAACCCCTTCCTGTTCAATAAGTGGAACGCATTAGCTGTCCGCTGTCAGGTTGGGCAGTAAGGGTCGGATAAGGGCAATCACTCATTCTTAAAACCAGCGTTCTTAAGGCCAAAGAGTCGGCGGAAAAGGGGGGAAACAATATATTTATTTAAAAATATTAAATTGATTTTTATATATATTATAATTTTTGGATTTGTTAAAATAAAGTTTAGAAAAAGAATCTTCTTAATTTATGATTTAAGCAACCATTACACATAATATATGAATAACTAATCAATCATATTCTAGTTAATTACTAATTTTTCAAAAACTATAAGTAATAATTCTAAATAATAATAATCAATATTAGTGAATACTTTAAAATTAAAATGAATTAATAATTAATTAATAAAATTAAAATAATATTAATTAATAATTAAAATTCAAAATAATTTTAATTAAATTAATATTGATAAGGGGTTGGAGAAATTTGTCATTTGTCTAAAATAACAAGGTTATTTTTGGAAAAATAAAATAAAAAGCTTCATGACTTTTCAAAACTTACTTTTTTTAATTTATCAATAAACTACCTTATAGTCATCCAAACATGTACACTAAAACTAAGGTGACTTATAAGTCACCTTATTTTTACCAAACAATGCCGAAGTTGTTGTGATTAAGAGTTGTTTGTTTACCTCTTAACAGTTGCATTAAGAGACGGTCTTTGAATCGTTAAGAAGTTAATCCTATTTGGCAAAAATAAATTTGTCTTCTAATTGGCTTAAAATCCTCTTAATCATGTTGTATCATGGACCTACTTTAACCATCGAGACTTCGAGAGCTCTAAATTTTGAACAATTACCAAAAAAAAAATTATTTTGTATTATATCATAAAAGTTTCTTAATTATTCTGACCACTTAATATTTTTGTACCAAATCATTCAGCAACTGTTAAAGAGTCGCTAATTTTTTTTCAATAAACTATGTTCTTGACTCAAAACTTGGATTTGAACCCTACACTCGTAAGTCTACAAATTATCCTCTCTCACTCAGTTTTTTAACGACTACTCTCGATTTGCTATCGCTATAGTCAAATGAACCTTAAAAAATATTATTATTATTATTAGTATTATTATACTTTAAGACTCCACTATTTATTGGTTTCACATGTTACTTGAACAATAAAATACTAGTTTTAGGGGTCGTTTATCAAACGTTTTTCCGTGTAAGTATTTATCAAGTTATATTACCTTACCGGAGGAATATAACAAGTACCAAAAATCTTACCTGGTAAGAGCAAAGACAAGGAAAACAATGACCAAGACTCTTACCCGGATAAGCAAGTGCGACGACTTTTACCATGGTAAGCACTTACCGGGGAAATTGTTACATACAATACCCATTTTCGTAGACTAAAATCTTTCCTAATAAGTAAATGATAGTGTTGAATTTTGCCGATAATTACTTACCTGGATAAGATTTGGTAAACGACTCCAAATAGTATTCATCAGTTAAAATGAATTTAGATGGACATGATTCAAATCAATAATCTATTGAATTTTGGATTTTGTTATCCGTTTAAATCCAATCTAAAAAGTTGGATTTCACCCCCATCTCTTAATATTACTAGTGTCCCAATATCATGATGTAAAATTTTATGTAAAACAAAAATTCTCATCCAAATTTTGAATTTGTATGTTTAAACAAAATAGGAGTTGTAAATACTAGTTTATACAATATATATATATATATATATATATATATTATTGTTCCATTCGAAATTTTGTTTAAAAACTTAAAAACACCTTGGAAGTTAAATCAATTTTTTTAAATTTTGTTGTTATTTTTGTTTAATTCAAAATTTTATAATAATTTGAATGTTTTAGATTTAAAATAAGGATGTAGTTAATTTATTTTTTAGTTTTAATGATCGAGTACTATACTACATTATTTTTGCTCAATACCAATTTTATATTTGAGTGTATTTATCATTAGTCATTAGTCACTTTAATAAAGGTAAAACATAAAGTTTTTAAATATACAGACAAAATCATAAATTCTGAAAGAAAAAATTAAAAGATTTAAAAAAAATTAAAAAAAATACTTTACAATTATAAATTTTGATGTGAAAAACAAATAAAAAATAAACATTTATTACAAAAATAAATAAATCAAATAGATTTATTACAAAAAGAAATCTAGTTTACCATGTTCCAGAGTCACCCTAGAATCCTCATGAAGATACATACATATATATATATATAGGAAAGTTCAAATGTGAACTCATTTTTTGTTGTGAACGTGAGGATGAATCTCAGTCACTTATCCGATCATTAAAGGCGAATTCTGCCTCCTCCTTTAATAATCTCCACCCTCCCATGAATCGCGTCAATCCTCCATGATCGCGTCCATCATAACCGAAGATGTGTGGCTGAGATTCGTCCTCACGTTCCCAACAAAAAATGAGTTCACATTTGAACCTAACCCTATATATATATATATAGAAGCTTCTACCCATTTCTTTCTCCAGAACCTTCAAGATAATTTCTCTAACGGACGTCTGCTATATAAACCCTTTAAACCACCACCATTAAACCACAATTTCAACAAACCTAAATCAGCAACGATATACAACCATTAACAACATTACACCATGCGAACAACAATTCTGCTATTCACGTTTCTGTATCTATTCTTCGCCGGAAAATGTAACGGATCTCTCTTATCGACGTTAATCGATCATGATCCAATGAGAACCAGTCTCTTATCAGATCTCGTTAGATCCGATCTGTTTTCGAATCCGTTCAGAGAATTGGAGCAGATTCCGTTCGGAATCGGCCGGAACGACGAAGTGATCGTGTCGCCGGCGAAGGTCGATTGGAAGGAGACACGTGACAGTCACGTGATCGCGATGGATGTCCCTGGGATGAAGAAGGAAGAATTGAAGATCGAAGTTGAAGGAAATCGAGTTTTGAGAGTTACCGGAGAACGGAAGAGAGAGAAGGAGGAGAAAGACGGTGGCGGTGGTGATCACTGGCACCGCCGTGAACTGTCGTACGGAAAGTTCTGGAGACAGTTCCGGTTGCCGGAAAATCTGGATCTAGATACGGTGAATGCAAAGCTTGAGAACGGAGTGTTGACGATTTCGATCAGAAAGTTGTCGCCGGAGCAGATAAAAGGGCCGAAGGTGGTGAGTATTGGTGGCGGAGAACCATCAACGCCGCTGTCCACGGCGGAGATGAAACCGGAGCTTTGATCGCCGGCGAATATGGCTTTGTTGTAACGGTATGTTAACCGTCAGTTGGTTAGTTGAGTGAGGTGGTTATATATATATATATATATATATATATATATTAATTACTAATAAAATTGTAAAATAAAAAAATATTATGTATTACTAAAAAAACACGTGACGTTTTATTTTGTACTTTGTAAGTTGATATATCATATGTATACGAATATACAAATATACAAATATCGTTTTTGAACTTTTATGGTGATGTACTAATGTCCACTTTTGAGATTTTCATATTATATAATGAACTTTGCATGTTATTGAAATTTTTATTTATTAGGAATAATAAGGTTATACGTTTGAGTTTATCATTACTGGTATATTGCAGTCATAAAATCTCGTCGGGATTAGTCTGGGTTTTACTTGGGATATCCTTCACTAAAAATGTTTTTGATTTTCTTTTTGATTTAACTGATCTTCTTGTTATGAAGAATGAAGTGTCTTTTTATCCTAATTGCAACGGTACTTAGCTGATATAATAAGACAAATAGCTTTCACTGACAGACAGATAATTCATCGTCAGGGAAAGCCTTTATTAATGGGCTTCATTGCCGAAGAAAATATGATCGGTGATCATGATTACAAGTGAATTGACGAGTCACTAATGAAAAATCTAGCCGTTGATATTCCACAAGTTCATCGGAAATCATCACCGGATTTGATAGAAAATTATGAATAATACACATATGAAGAAAACAAAGAACTAGGTATTGGATTTGATAGAAAAATATGCATAGGTTATATAAGGTGGGTTATCTTTATTTGGCTATTGAGCTAAAACAATTCGCTACCTTTCTACGTAAATTTTGTTTTTGGAGAAAGGTTGGGTTTGTTGGCGGTCACTTTGTCACAAAGTGACAGTCTGACCCTGACCCGTCACCTTTGGAAGGCAGGGGTCAGGGAGTATGACAACCACTACAATAAAATTGGGTTTATAGGACACCATCAATTTGAAAGCGTCCTAATAGATTGCAGGACTCAATTTTTAGGACCATAAAATAAATGATCCTATCTAAAAGTGTTGTAATAAGTTTATAGAACATTTTTGGGCGTCGTAACAAGGTTTTTAGGACACTTTTTATACAAAGCGTCCTACTGGCTATTTCATGGGACACTATAAAAAATTTTCCTATAAACACAAGCGTCCTATAAAAAGATAGGTTTATAGGACACTTTCTCAAAGATGTCCTATAAATTAGTTAATTCGACGTTTTTTTATTAAAAGTGTTCTAAAAAACTTGTTACGATACGTAAAAACATCATATAAATTTATTACAACGCTTTTAGATAGGACACTTTATTTTTTGGTCCTATAAGTTGTGTCCTATAAAATGGTTTATTAGGACGCCTATTTGTTGGTGGCGTCCTATAAACCCAATTTTGTTGTATTAAACATACACGCTTTTCTGAAGTACATTGTACTTCGATAACATCTCTCTCTCACTCGATACCAAAAGGCCTGTTATAATAATTCCATAAACACCTAACGAAGATATAGGTTGTATCACATCGAGATGTTGATTTGTTTTCTGCCCCCAATCATGAAGATATAGGTTGTATCACATCGAGATGTTGATTTGTTTTCTGCCCCCAATCATGATGGGGTGAAATCAGTTAACAAGTGGTTTAATTTATTTGGCAAATCATTATTTATGTATACTAGAAGGGTACTCGTGCAATGTAGCGAGATCCATTTTAATTTCAATATTGTATTTTATTTTTTGTCTTTATCAATGTTATAATACGATTTTATTAGTTTTGAAAAAATAGATTTTATTTTTTGTAAACTTTCTTTATTTCAGATTTTTTTTTAAATTATAATATAGGTTTAATAAGAAAATTAATCAAAATAACCAAAATAATACCATTTTTGAATTTTAAGTAATTATGTTTTAATTAATTGTACTAACTGCATAATAATATGTTTTTAAGAGTTTTTACCAAATGCTTTAATAATATAGTATAGATATGGTTTGGTAACATATTATGTTGAAAAAAAATATATATGCATCATTATAGTATAAAATCATTATTAGAAGGCTATAATGTTGTAAGAATTGAGGTTTTATTCATATGATGTGATAAGTGGGATAATCCTGAATTTGTGCATAAATTGGTGTTGAATTTGTGGTTTTAATGAACAAGTATGTTAGTGAGCATGTTATTAGTGAACCAAAACAAAAGAATCAGTAAATTTTATTAGTTTACTATGTTTAAAAAGAGAAATGTTCAAAATAAACCCCAACAAATTATCCTATTTTGAATGGTTAAGTTCTTAAACTATTTTTTTTATTGAAAAAATCCTTAAATTTTCTTATTTTGGATGATTAAGTCCCTGAATTATTGATTTGAATGGAAAAACCGTTAAACTCTCTCATTTTGATTGATTAAGTCCCTAAACATTTTTTTAATAAATAAACCATTGATTTTTTAAAAATTAGTTACCTACAAATTTTTTTAAAATAAGTTACTTGTAACTCACTAAAAAAGTTTTTAAGTAAAATAACCTTAAATCGGTTTTACTGTTCCAAAAACCCTACGCAACTAAAACCCCTAGCAAACAATGGTATATCTCCCCCTCATCAACTCCCCCATTACTCCAACTTTGTCTGTTATCTGTTTCGCCTAGCACGTTGTTGGCCCCTGCCATATTTCTTCCTCTTTTTGATCTAATTTTTATCCATCAGAAGAGGGATAATCAAAAGATAATCGGTTAAAGGTAGTTTATTTATGTTTAAAAGTTGTAAGTGATCAATTTTTAAAATTTTGATGGTTTAATTTTTTGAAAAAAAAAATTAGGGACTTAATTATTCAAAATAAAAAAGTTTACTGGTTTTTCTATTCAACATTATAAAGTTTGGTATCGGTATGGGTTCGGGTTTGGTATCGGGATTTTCGGGACTATAACCGTTTGGTATCATTTTTTGGGACGACTACCGTTTTTCACAGTTGACCATTAAGCACAATAACAAAAAGTAAAATCACTTAACCGGAAACCGGATTGACGGAGCCAATTATGCAAGAACCGGGTTTTGGAGAAATTAAGGAACCGATTTTGAAGAATTGCAAGAACCGAAATATGAAGAATTGCAAGAAAAAATCGTTATTTGAGTGGAAAATACAAGAACCGAAAATTGTAATATATTTAGGTGAGTTTTCTATAAGAACGGGAAGGTTTTGTTACCAATTCAAATTAAAATTTGACTTTTTAAATTCTCCGATTCAGTTCGGGATTTACCAGGACTAGTACCGGTACCGAAAATACCGAATCCCAAAAGTAGAAAAACTCAATACGAATCCCGAACCGGCAGTCACATTCGGTACCGATACCGGTACCGGTTCGAGATTTCGGTCCGTTCCGCTCATCCCTACATATACCACATGGAAGGTTAGAGCATCTACAACAGATTCTCTAAAATTTCTCTAAAATAGAGAATCAAAAGCTAAAATTTCTAAAAAAATTACATTCATCTCCAATAAATTCCCCATTTTGGAGGATCCAACATTGATTATAATATTAAAATATTGAATCCTTTATTAAAATATTATTTTTTTTAAGTATTTATTTTTCAAAGTTTTCTATTGATCATTTCATTTGGTAATTATTTTTGAAGTGAACTCCATATTTGGAGAAAATAGCCAACATCTCTCCTACTTTCTCCATTTTGAAGATGATTATGAGAAACAATTGGAGCAAAATATTTGTTCAAAATCTCTATTTTTTTTTATGTTATTGAAGATGCTCTCAGAAGGTCCAAAGTCGGAGCTATAAGTGGCATGCCCTTTTAATTTTTTTTTTTGATTAACCTGGATATTCAACCCGCTATGCGAGCGGACTAATCCTAGGGCGACCACCCGCTTTGCGGGTAGCCCGGAGTCACCGCATATGAACCTCCGTGGCCACAAGGGGATTTTTTTTACCCCTCCCTGGATTTGAACCTGGGACCTCTTGGTACCTTTGACCTTTGGAGTCCAAGCTCAAACCATTGGAGTGGGTATGAGTTGAATAAGTGAAAGTGAATCAATTGGTGTAGTACATGAGGTCATAAAGGTGATTAGCAGGGAAAATGTGAGCTGAACTGTTAGTCCCGGAAGGGAGATGGCTAAGCTAGTAAGAGTTTGTAGAAGGGGGGGGGGGGATGAATACAAACACACAATTTTTGCTCTTTTTAAATTTTTTAATATAAATATTAAAAATTTACACACAGAAGTTTGTTGCGGAAAAGAATAGACAACCTATTCTAACAAACTTAAATAACAGTAATTAACTTATACACACAGGAAGTTAAAATAAGACTGTTAGCGCACACAGCTTTGGCGAAATCAAACAAATACTTTCAGAGAAATATTGTTGAAGACGTGAGATTTCTGGGAAGGACTTCATCTCCTTTTATAGTGCCCATGCAAGGGATGCAAGTGGACAGCTGTCAAGGATTGATTAGCTGGAAGTTTATCTGATGGACAAAGGAAGAGGCCACTCCCTTTGTACTAGAATAATAGATGAACCATTCCTTGTAGCACGTAATGTCAGATAACTTTATCTTCTTTTCTTCATGCTCTGTGAAGTCCCATTAAACCTTTTAGCTAAAAGACAAATATTTCTTTTATAAGAATAAAAGAGAATGTCTTTATTTAAGGCTTGATGCCCAAGTTCTTGCAGCTCACGTATCTTGCAATTGTTGTGAGTAAGAACTTTATCTCTTGAAATTGCTAAGTGATACATGAAGCCATGTATCATATCGGTGGATACTTTGTAAAATTTGGAAATGGTAAGTGTACACTTTGCTTTTGCTTGATAAACTTCATCTTTCACTAAGTGTTGAAAGTGTACATCCTTGTGACTTGATATCACAGCCTTAGAAAATATACCTGCAATTTCGGTGACCAAGATTGTAATGTCGGTGACCATGACTTCAAACTTGATGTCCTCATCTTGTATTGATGTCATAGTACTTTGATAACTTTTAAGTGTACCATCGGTGACCCATGGTGACCCAACAATCTTGACTTTGGCAATGGTCTGAATATTAAAGTTAGTTGTCACATCAAAAATTCCACATTTTGATGTACAACCCTTAGATTGAATAGTCTTTGACTTTTCAATACTTGAAGTATATTTCAGACATTCAAAAGACCCTGTAAAAGATCAAACAAATAATAGAGAAGGTTCATCACCAAATCATCGGTGACCCAACATGAACCGTAAGAGGCGGATACATAACTACCCAAACCGATCGAACCTAAACCGTGGGTTGAACCAAACTGAACCGAACAGAAAGAAGATGGTTACCCGCGGTTTGGTTCACGGTTACCCGGATTTATAAAAAAAATCATTTACAATATAAAAGTAGTAGCGAAATGTAACATTTAAAACATTTATAAAACAAATGAAAGCGCTACAAATTAAAATAAGTTCAATTGTTTAAAAACATCCATTTTTCGGTTAATGTCGACGCTTTTTACGACTTTATACCACCAAATTTAATCATCCAACATAATTCTTGACACCAAAATGTAAAACACTTCACTCATTTAACTTAGGGTTGATAAATATATAAATAATATTATTAATATTTAATATTAAATAATATATACATTATATCCGGTTCGGTTCGGGTACCTGCGGTTACCTTAAATTCAAAACCAAAACCAAAACCGATCTTCGAATACTCAGTTTTTCGGTTTTTTTAATTTTGGATTTTATGGTTATCGGTTTTTTCGATTTCGGATCAAACGGTTCGGCTCGGTTTTTCGGGTTTTTTTTAACACCCCTAAGTGTAGACGATGCCTATGATTACGTATTTACGTTAGGAGTATATAGCAATTGAAAACCTTGTTACACATATATTTATATGATTTTGTAAATGAAAAAAAAATTATGTATAAAATGATTGACTGAGGATTGTTCTTGCATTATCGTAAATTGTTATCATTGTCGCATAAACCCGCCTCTATACTTATATTACACATTGATTGGATGGGTGATAAATGAAACAAAGTATCAAAAATTATAAAATATATTATATTTCAAGTTTTAAGAAATAAAACCAATAAAAATGTCTTAAGATAACAAGATAACATATAAATTCACTTAAATTGATTCATTAATCATTTGTATAAAATTATTTGAAAACCAGAACTAAGAGTCGTTAAATCAACTAAACGAATAAAATCTTAAAATAATATGATTAAACTGAAACATATATAATTGAGTCAAATATTAAAACATAAATAATTACGTGAATCAAATCTGACCATTGGTTTTAAATAGGGATGGAAACGGGACGGGTATTGGGCGGGTGATGCATTCCTTGTTCCCGACCCCGACCCCCGTTTAAACCCCCGTCCCCGACCCGACTAATCCCCGATGGGTTCGGAGGGAAGAAATCCCTGATGGGTTCGGGGAACCCGTTGGGTACCCGTTTAGTAAAAATCGATGAATTTTGAAATTAAAATTATAATAAATCATTAGTATATTAATTCATAATGTTGAATATATTTGTCATTTAATAATAATATATAATATACATATTTATTTATTTATTTAAAAGCACACTATATACATATTTTTTTTAAAAATAAAAAAAATTATCGGGTACATTAGGGGCGGGTAATGCCATCCCTGATCCCACCCGACTCCGCGTCGGGTATGAAAATATATCTCTGTCCCCACCCGCTCCGACGGGTAAAATTTCCATCTCTAGTTTCAAATAAAATCTAAAAGATTAAGGCTATGTTTGGCAAACTAGCTGATAAGGTAGCTTATGACTGATAAGGTAGCTGATGACTTATAAGATAGCTGATGACTGATAAGCTAGCTAATGAACAAGTCACGTTTCGCAAAAACTAGCTGCTGAAAATATAAAATGACCAAAATGGACATCCTAAAATATTAATCAATTATAATATAATAAAAATAAATATTTAATAAATAATATATATTAATTCAAACAAGATATTAAAAAATAAATAATATATTTATTTAAATAAATTAAATTGATTATCATATATATTATAAATTTTGGATTTGTTAAAATAAAGTTTAGACTTGTTTATACTTTTAAATAACCACTACATATGATATATAAATAACTAGTCATGGTAATTAATTAGTAATTTTTTAAAAATTACAAGTAATAGTTAATTAACATTAGTGAATAATTTAAAATTAAAAAGAATTAATAATTAATACTAATTAATAATTAAATTAATTAATAATAATAATAAAAATAATATTAATTAATAATTAAATTAATTAATAAAAATAATATTAATTCATGATTACAATTAAAATTAATTAATTAATAAAATTCAAAATAATATTAATTAATAATTAATTTATATTAATCAGGGGTATAATCGGAATAAAATGACAATAAGCTCAATAAGTTATTTCCAACTAGCTTATCAATAAGTTAGCTTATAAGTCTTAAGCTAGTTTACCAAACATATATCCTGAAAATAAGCTAAACTTATAAGCTAACTTATTTTTGACAAACAGTGCCTAACAAAGCTCTAGAAACAAAATAAGTGTGATCAAAATGGAAAAACCAAAACATTTGGTGTGAATTTAATAAAAATATAGAAAATTGGAGGGTAAATTAGTGAAAAAGGTAAAACATGACAACTCATATGATTCGAGCATTTAAAAGAAATCAGATGATTTTGTGGATCAACAATGGAGGTCGCCATCATCTTCTTCACTTCATCTCTTTCTGATGAAAACAACCCTTAAAAAAAATATGGAAAAACACATTCAGATCTTCCTTAAAAAGCTCTCATACTTAGCAATCACCATAGCCACACTCACTTTACTCCTCGTCTTCCTCTTCCAAACCCCACCAGAAACCTGCATCGATCCCAAAACCAACCCTCATCACAAACCCCATCCCAAATCCTCCTGTGACGCCGCTCACCGTCCAATCACCACCATCGACAAGCGAAACCACCGCCTCTGGTCCACCCACACATGGCGGAAATCCGTCGATTCGTTCTCCGCCATCTTCAATTATCTCCAAACCCTAAAACACCTCTCTAACCACACACACGCTCTCGTTCTCTCCGCCGGCGGTGGTCAGGCCGTCATGTCGCTAAAGGAGATCGGATTACATGAGGTCACCGGCGTAGAATTGATCGATTCACCTCCATTGGTGAGTAGAGCAGATCCGCATAATTTGCCCTTTTTCGATGGGGTTTTCAATTTAGGGTTCAGTGCGCATTTGGATCAGGCATTGTTTCCATCGCGATATGCTAAGGAGCTCGAGAGAACTGTTAGGGTTGGAGGCATCTGTGTTGTGTGTGTGGAAGAGTGTGGAAATGGCGATGTGAAAGAAGTTATGAAATTGTTTAAGAAATCAGAGTTTTCTCAATCGAGAAACGTAACATTGATGGGATCAAAAATGACAATGATCATCACCAGAAGAATCAAAACTCGTTCTTGATGCTTATTTTGGAGCTAATTTCTCTGTAAGTTTCACTGTAAATTATATGCTTTGAAATCATCACATTATTTTGTTGTATATGATTATTTCCAAATGTCTATATATACACCCAACTACAGTTGAATTCTTCTTCTTATTCATTGCAATTATGTTTGATGGTTATCATGATCATAGATTAAAAACAGTGAATTCATAATCAACATCATGTTGTTAATTGTTATATCAACTTTAGATGGTTATGATGATTGATGGGTTGCTATCTAATTGACCCTTTTAAGAATTTGGGTTCTTTAGACTGATAATGATCAAATGAATTAGTTTATCTTATTTCAAGATTGATAACTACATAAATGTGAAGAAGAATGTTACATTTTTTAGACATGATTTCATCATTTTGTGTGATAAAGATTGCTTCTATGGAGATGAGATCATTGGTTCGGGGCTGTTTGACAGTTGCTAAATGATTAAGTGGTCAGAATGATTAAGCGGCTTTTTATGATACAGTGCAAAATGAAATATAATTGTTTGGTAATTGTTCAAAATGAAACCAAGGCAAACTTATTTTTTACCAAACAATAAGTAAGGTCCAGGATACAAATTGATTCAGAGGGTTTTGTAACCATCAAGAGACAAACTTATTTTTTACCAAACAATATTCACCTTTTAGCGATTCAGAGGCTGCCTCTTAATAGAACTGTTAAGAGATAAACAAACAGCCAAAGCCCGAAATGACCTAGATTTAAATGGTGTTATAATAGATGGACCATCAATAAAGCTTAAAAGATCTTGGTTTATGTAATTTGATAACCTAAAAGTAGTTCCATTTTTGAGTTATTAGTATTAGTGCTACAGATGGATTTCGGGCTCCCTGCTGTATTCGCGTTATAATTCACGAAACTGTTGACATGGGTAGTTTAGTAATTTACCTATCTTGTCCTTCTCCCTGTTATGGTGGTTCTTTTATGCTATCTATAGTGTTAAAACATACCCATATAACAGAATAAAAAATCACAAAACCAAGAAACAGTTTTCATTACAAAAAATGGTGAAAATGTATACACACAGCAGCAGCTGAACCAATAAGCCAGATGGAAAAAAAAGACACTCGTTTTTTTATCTAGACATACTAAAAAGCTCGTCCATACTCAAAGGACGAGCAATCCCGTGTACAATAAAACCCTTCAATACAAACACATCCGGTGCAGTAATCGCCACTCCGTTTATAGAAACGATCTGGGAAACTTTAGAAGTTTCCGTGATGTCAACATGTCTACCTTTAACCAACGTTCCTAACGAAGAACCTTCCGGAAACCCCGCTAACTGTCTGAATGAATGTCTGTGTGGAACTATATGAAACCTCATGAACTTATCCAGTAATGGAGACGGCATAGCCATTAACGCGATATTTGGAGGCGTGAAAATCGTTACAGAATTCAAATCCGGAAAATCTTTAAGAATCCCATCTATAACCGAATTCAGCCCGATTGCAAACGGCATGAACCCAGATGAACTTAGAAACTTAACCACTTTCCCCCATTCATCTTTATTCTTTATAAAACCGCCATTAGAACTAGACCCGCTATTAAGATCGGATTCACAAATGGGTAACTTGATGATTTCTTGATGATGATCGAAAGAAGCAAACGAACCCGCGATCCCATGGATTATAACGGGTTCTTGAAGGAAGAGATTCGGGTGAGTTATCAACACGTTATTGATTTCAAGAACGCGATTCTTGAAATCGTTCTTGGTGATTGTGGTTTTCTGGTGTGAAATTAAGGTGGGTAAGCAGGTTTTTGTGGGTTTCTTGAATAGATCTTGGATGGTTAATTTGGACGGTGAAATGTGGTAGGCGAGTAGTTGTTTGGTCATGTATGGCGGCACGGAGAGGTTGGTGATGGCGGCATCGGGGATGGCGAAGATGGTGGTTTGTGGTGTTGAGAGGAAGAGCTCCGGCGAGATGTGGAGGAAAGTGGCTATGAAGTTGTACCCATTTGATCGGAGTAATTGGGAGGCATTGGATGTGAATGATGATGATGATGATGATGATGGTGATGGTGATGGTGAGTTATCGGGGTGGCGGTTGCCGCCGTGGTGGTGGAGGGTGGCGGTGATTATGACGGCGAGAACCATAGAGGCGGAGGTGAAGAAGACTCCTTTACCCATTTCTCTTTGTGTGTGTGTGTGTGTTTTTTTGATTGGCGGTGAGAATTACAGAGGTGAGGCGGGAATTGGATATATAGATATAGGTTTTGATTGTATATAATAATATTATATTATTATTATAAAAGACCTTGGAGTTTTGGTTATCTGCAAGATCAGTCCATCACTATATTCATGTGTAAAATTACCCCCTTAAAGAATAATTAAATTTTCATTTTTGGATCGTTTTACAAAATAATTCCTTTTTTTTGGTAAGGTTTGAACTAAAGTTTACCATTCCAAGCATTAACGGCTCAATGCTCTTTCCTTTTTTGATGGGCTTGATTTGACTTGGTATATTCGTAATTCATTGCGGTAGAAAGTAGGGGTGCTCAAAATACCGATCAATCTGGTCAATCCAATCTGAAAAAAAGAAAACCAAAAAAAAAAAACTCAACCCAAGGTAACCTGACACATAGTTGATACAAAATAGGCCAAACCGTATCTATTGGGTTGGAATCGGGTTGAAGTAATTTGAATCTAACTCAACCCGATGAACCAACTCGTATTTAGGTATACTTAAAGTTATATTACAATTTCAACCGTAATTTTACTTTCTTATTTGCATAAATTTCCAAAAAAATTTAAAAAAATTTAGACTTTTTATATGTTCTCATTATAATATTACTTCGTTTAAATAAAACGTAAAATGATGTACCAAAGTTTCAACCTGATCAACCCGTATGGTTTGGGCTGGGTTGGGTTGGGTTGGTTGGGTTGTAGGTTTGTTTGGATTGAGATTTTCAAACAGCGAACATTGGGTCGGGTTACTCAAATGTCTTCAACCCAGTCAACCCAACTCATGAGCAACCCTAGTAGAAAGTTTACAGAACCATTACAATGAAGTTTGGAAAACTCCGTTTTGTCAATAGAAAATTGATCATTCGGCAAATTTAACGTAATTATTGAAAATGGGACAGGTTCTTTTGATAACCACTGTGAAAGCTAAATATTTGTAATATTGATTAATATTTGGTTCTTCGGGTGTTGAATAAACTTTTTCCAACTGAAGTATCTCAAAACTAGAGAGTAGAGATGCCCAAATTGGGCATAGCCTGGAACCGGTAGGGACCAATTATGGCCCGAAGGTCTGAGATTGATTAGACATTTTATGAAACTTCAAGACCTCGTTTGGGTTGGTTTATGGCAATCTCTGTTAATACACGTATGTTTTCTATTATTACTAAATTACACGGTGATATTTAAAGATTTAAATTAGGTTATATACTAAAAACTAAAAGTAATACCTTGAAAAGTAAAAAAGAATATCAAATCACGCGTCACAAAAAGCATGCATTCAGTCATGACGTGTCACGGGCTTAACGTAGCCTTGAGCCATGATGAGCCTTTTAGAATACTGATAAGTAGTAGGCATAAACAAGTCCCAACCGGCCCTTCTGTGACTAGTTTTGGTCCCTTTCAGACTTTCACGAGTCCATTTACTCACAACAAAAATAAGCCAACGTTTGTATAGTGGTTTTTTTGTCGGTTTGTTGTACGTTTATTCAAAATGTTCTCGATGCACGAGCTTCCCTTTGGTTATGTTATCACTTGCTCGTTATTTTTCTTCCAGATTTCTTTGTAACTTGTTAAAAATATATCAATAAGACAAATGCTTGTTGTCTTATTTGAACGTTTATTTAGAATATTCTCGACACAAACTTCCCTTTGGTTATGTTATCACATACTCCCTTTTTTAAAGATTTCATTGTAAATTATAAAATATGTAGTAATAAATAACATTAAATTTTATGAATTATGTCATTTCACTGATTGTTTGTCGTTTTATTTGAACATTTATTTAGAATATTCGCGACACACGAGCTTCCGTTCGGTTATGTCATTACTTGATTTCTTTTAAAGATTTCACTATAAAATATCAAAATGCAGTAATAAACAAACAAAGACATCAGGGGATGTAGTGGAAATCTATCTTTCTTCGATTCGAATACAGGTGTTGTTAAAGCACTGTATAACCATTTAGGTCATTCGTGATCGTCTGAAGGATTAGTCAGTACACAGTAATTTAACACCAAAACCTTTGGTTACCAATTTATTTATTTATTGGTAAATGTTATATAAGTTGTTGGTAAATGAGAACTTGTTGACTAAAATGCAATGAAGTGGGGATCACCCACCAAAAATGGTTTTGGAAAGCAAATACAAAATCTCAATATGAATGCATAGTTTATGTAGTTATAAAAGTTGGGGGGGTTTTTTGCTTTATAAAAAAAGGGCATATAAAGCAAAAAAAGATCACTCAAATAGATCCAAGATTCCAACAAGTGTTCTTATATTTTCTTTTCTACACTTATAATGTTTTTATTTTATTTTTTTGAAGTTTTTTATACAAAAAATCATATCAAAATAAAATAAACTTTTATTTTATTCTCGTTTAATTTAAACCATCTTCCATTGTTTACATCATTTTTCGCATTAAACAAATGTTTTAAAACCCGAGTTAATCTGGCCGGTCAAATCGGTTGGACCGGGACCCAGGGTAGTGACCGGGTTAATGTATATGACCAGCCCGTTTCAACCCGGGTTTCTCAAAAACCCGGTTAAACCGGTTTCTCAAACCAGTGGTAAACCCGTTTCTCAAACCCGGTTAACCCGTTTTTATATTAAAATTCAAAAAAAAATGTGTGTTATATTTGTATTTTTAATATTGGAACTTGTGGACATCAATTTACGTAAGAAATGAAAAAAATAAAGGGATTAAAGGAAGTATTGAAACCAGTTGAACCAGTTAACCCGGAATCCGGTCACACATCGGGTCAACTAAAAACCCGGATTTTAAAACATTGCATTAAAGTTTAAACTGATGTAAAGTTTGGTGTAAATAGTGATTCTTTTCCAATCTATTACATAAATTTTTAATATCAAATAAAATTTTTTAATGATATTTTATATTTATAATTTATCTAATTTTCAATCATACATTTGTAGTTGTTAGTTGTTTATAAATTGTAACCAAAACCAAACTGTTGGTATATTCATAAATAATTAATTTAAGTTGATTATCATTTTGTTAAAAAACTTACAAATTAAAGCACATTTAAATAAATAAAGCATGTGCGTCTAAATATGTGAGTATTTTTGTTTCATCATTGTATTGTAATATATATGTTTGTATGTTTTTATTTAAATATGTTATTGTATTTTAAATTATTTATTGTTAAGTTTGGAACATCAATATATAATATATCATAAATTTTATATAAATATAATTTGAACTATAATATTCATAAATATTATAACTAAAATATCATTTAATCAGAACAAAAAAACTAAAATTACATATATATATATAAGTATATAGAGAGAGAGAGCGAGATATATGAGATCACGTGAGACCGACCTGTTTTCGTGAGACCCATTAGACCATATTTTTACACTTGAAACTTCACAACAAATCATTGTGAAGGTAAAAAATAATCGATGTTTTCGTGAAACCACTTTTTTACCATTGAAACTTCCTAACAAAACACTATGAATTAACATTCATAGTGTTTTTGCTATGAAGGTTTAAATTTTTTTTATCTTCATAGTGATTTATTGTGAAGTTTCAAGTGTAAAAATGTGGTCTCATGGGTCTCATGAAAACAGACTGGTGTCACGTGAACCCAATCATATATATATATAGAGAGAGAGAGAGAGAGAGGAAGGTTCAAATAAGAATTTTGCATTTTTAAAGGAACAAAGGGACATTTGTGGATCACATATGATGTGGGTCCCATATAATATTAAATCATTTATGATTTAATATTAAATCATATTAAATCATAAATAATTTAATATTATGTGGGACACACATCATATGTGGTCCACAATTAGTTCCTTTGTTCCTTTAAAGATGGGTGGTTCTCATTTGATCCCTCCTCTATATATATATATATATATATATAGATATGGAATATTTTGAACTCACAGTATTAGAGCAATCCAGTGATAAAGTGAAAAAAGGTGCTTTTTTCTGCGCGTATTCCCTGGTGAGGATATGCATATAATATTTTTGGTGTAAAATGTAAATCACTAGGTGTTGGATTCCCCTATAGTACCAGACTCTTGTTATTCATTACAGAATACTAGCTTCTATCGCTCCTTGCTCGGTCTCCCATGACACCCAATGATGTCTCTCTTCTCCCGTTCTGTAATATTCCAGTGGTTGCCGCAAGGAATGACGTCATCCAGCCGGACTTTGAAAGTCGATCTAGCGGTGCCTTTCCCTATCGTGTATATATATATATATATATATATATCAAACTTGAGGGACAATCTTGCACTAACAAGACCTCAACACTAAGTTTTGTGTTATATTATTCATCTAGGTTGAACGGTGAAAGTTTTGGTGTTCGGTATGAGTGAATTTGTGCTAAATTTCGTGAGAAAAACCAATATTTGTGTTGGGTTATCGATGTTTTTATTGTCTGGCAGATTTTTTTTATTCACTTTAGGTAATAGTTGGTCTTATAGCAATAAAGTCTAAAGTATAATTTACACGGATGATAAAATTATATTGGTCAACGTAGACGAAAATTAAAATATATTGTTAATCTATATAATTAGGATATGTTACAGTAAATAATATATTAGGTCAGATATTATTCATTTTATCTCAAAACAAGTATCCATAATAGAAATGACACAATTTTATAAATGCATAATTGTTACACTTTTTAGTTAATCAATGACAAATTTACATTTAATTAATTTATCAATCTTGGACTCTTAAGTTTATGTACACTAATTAAGGTAGACTTGGTAATTTAATTATCTATTTTATAAACTTAACTTAGACAACTATTTTACAACAAATATAAATAAAGACATGAACATTTATTTTGGACAGAGTATTATGTTCAACCTAATAAAAAAATAGGAAAAAGTCTAAAAAAGCACAACGAACTATCTGATTTTAAATGATTAAGTCGTTAAACTATTTTTTTGAATTAAAAAAATCTTAAACTTTCTAAAACCGGTTAAATACATCATTGTAACTTGTAACAACAGGTTAATGTGATAACAATTTGGAAAAAGTTTAAAAAAACCCAACAAAACTATCTTATTTTGAATGATTAAGTGCTTGAATTTTTTATAAATAAATTCCGATTTTTTTTCTAAATCTTTTTACCAAATTAATTTTTGAATTTTCTTTAAACAAATAAATCTCAAACTTTTTTTGAAGAAATAAAATCATGAACTTAATTTTAAACAAATTAATCCGAAACAGTTTTTTGAACAAAATCATAAACAAAAAAAATGTAATTTCTCTCACCGACAACAAAGTACAATAAATGATTTAAATAGATAAAAAATTATATCATTTCTATTACTAAAGCATAAATAGATACATAAAAAATATTTATATATCAAAAAATTAAGTTAATGAATTTAGGTGCCGTTTGGTTCTAAGGAATGGTATGGATTTGGGAGATTTGGATTTCAAATCCATTCCAATCCTATGTTTGGTTTGTTGGATTGTCCGGATTTTAAATCCTATGATTCATTTGAAATCATACAAACATAAGATTTTGAAATCCTTAGAAGATGCTCGGGATTTCACGGGATTTCGTAGGATTGTATAAAATAAGATTTTAAAAAATGTTAAAAATATTTGTTTTATAATAATCAATTAATAAAAATGTAATTTAACTATTTTCATAATTATTTACAACTTTTTTGTAAATTATTTATAAATAATAGAATCCAATCTCATTCAAAATGCTACAAACCAAACACATAAAAGGATTTCAAATCCAAATCCCTCTATAAAATCCAAATCCCTCAAAAACAATAATGCAAACCAAACGCACCCTTAATTTATGATTTAAGAAAACTTTTATGTGCTTTGTAATTAGTATTGAAAATGGTATAATTTATCTATGTTTAATTGATTTATTGTTCTTTGTTGTCGGTGAGAAAAATTATATATCTTTTTGTTTAAATTTTTTTTGCATTTATTTGTTCAAAATTAAGTTCATAATTTTATTTCTTCAAAAAAAATTGAGATTTATTTGTTCAAAGAAAGTTGAACATTTAATTTGGTAAAAAGATTTAGGAATTTTTTTTTGGGATTTACTCGTTAAAAAAAGACTTAATCATTCAAAATCAGATAGTTTGTTGAGTTTTTCTAGACTTCTTCCAAAATTTTATGACATTAACCTGTTTTTATAGGTTGCAAAGATGTATCTAACTGGTTTCAGAAAGTTTAAGGGTTTTATGATTTAAAAAAATAGTTTAAGGACTTAATCATTGAAATTCAGATAGTTTGTTGGATTTTTAGACTTTTCCCTAAAATAAAACTTTCTTTTTTGGAATTTTCAATTTTCACATTAATAGTAGCACTTTTGTCTTAATTTTGAACTGAGTGTTGTTATTCATGCCAAGTATTCACATGCATTGACGGATCTAAATTTTTTGTTAAGCAGATGTATCTTTGAAGTGGATCAAAGGTGCAAAGTCATATGATGTGTTTTTAGTGAATATCCAACGTTTCAAGTGATTTTTAAAAAAAACTTGGGCCCATTTCGAACGTTTTTTAGTTGATTTAGAGATATTTTTTTGGTCTTTTTGTTGATTTTAAATTTTCAATATACTTTTTCAGTTTTTTTGTTAAGGTTTCTTATATTTTCTAAAATTCCAGAGCATCCCGCAAAGTTTATCAATTGACCGTATCAAAAATATTTTATATATTTAACTGAAAAACATATAATTTAATTGTATGAAAGAACAAATACCGAATTTATTTGATAAAGTAAAATAAAAAGTGTGATGCATTGCTTTTTTCAATATTTGTTATTATGAGAAAGTATTTACCTTTCATAACATCTCTTGCTTCATAAGCAAAGTATCCCCTCATTATTTTTTATACTAATACATTGATATTTTTTAATCACTATGTTTATAAGAATATAGAAAAGATTAAATACAAACTTAAATTTAGTTGTGAAAATCAGAACGAATGAAAGCACGACACGTGTTTGAATATAGATTATTAAAACTGAATAATCAAATAAATATTCAGACTGAATAAAACTGAATATTGAATATAGTGTTTATTCAGTTAGAATAATGTTTATTTAGACTGAATAAGCACCATAGTCAGTTTTATTCAGTCTGGATATTTATTTGATTATTCAGTCTGAATATGACACATGTCGTGTTCTCATTTGTTCTCATGTTCACAACCAAATTTAAATTCTCATTTGAACCATTCCTATAACAATATTGTCAAAATTAACGATTTTAAAACCTTAAAAGTCAGTATAATATAATGACATTTTTCCAGACATTACTATAACATTCTCTATTATTATATGTGTTTGTGTGTATATATGCATATATATACATATCTTTCTCCCCTCAATAGCCTCTACTCTTTGTTCTTTTAATCGTCGTTGTCAAGGACATGTCTACTTTTTACTTAACGAGTTCCTATTACACTACAAATTTGTTCTGATGCAATATAATTTTTTACAGTTCTTATTTATACCTTATATATTAACGTGCTACTATCTGATAAGGTTTTTGGATCTACTTTTCACAGTTACACTAATATTTTTGATTTATTAATAATTTAGGCCATGTTTTCAAAAGATGTCAATTTGAGGGGAAAATGATGATTCTTTTGTAAATCATAACATATAACAAATAATAAATAATCATTTATACCATATGTTTTATGTACATAATTGTTAATAAAAAATATTTTTATAATATTATATTCTCCATGTATAAAAAGGATAAACATAAAATGGAAAGAAGAAAGAGGACAAAAATTCATATACTAGTATGATTCTACTTCTCTTTTCTAAGATTTTACACGTGAAAGAGATACAAAGGTACTTCAAAATTTCTTTTTATGTTTAATTACTAATTTACCCTTTTGATGTTGAAAAAACGCGGGATTTCAGTTATTTTAATTTATAAAATGAAAAAAAAAATCTGAAGTGTTTATATTTTTTAATTTATCTTAATAAATATTAGGTGTCTACTTTAAAAATAAAAAAAAATAAAATTTTAATTTGGGATTTTATCAAAAATAGTCATTTTATATTCTATAATTTAATAAAATAGCCACTTTTTTTAAAAAACTTGACAAAATAACCGTTATGCTCGCCCTTGGGGCGAGGAGTAAAATTTCAATTTTGAAATTACATCTTTAACCCCTAGAATTATATAGTTAGTTACTTTACAACTTTTGCTTTTTAATTTTTCATTTTAGACCCTTAACACATTAACGTATATAATGGTATATCGATTAAAATTCGTCTAAAAAATACGTTTTTATTTTAACAAGTTACACAATTATAATCGTCTTGTCGATACATTCGAAATGAGTTCAATATTGAATATTTTTTGATTTAATTATGTTATTATGTATTATATATACTACGAAAAAATATTTTTAAATATTATATATATATACACACTATCGGGTCGGTGAGTTGCGTCCCCGTACTTGTTAAGATCCCTGATCCCCGTTAAGACCTTCGAGAACCCGACCCGAATTGTTCGCTTTTCTGTTTTCACCGTCGATTTCGGTTTTTTTTGTCATCCCTACCTTCAGCGACATATTAGCTATGACATAATAGAATGTTAACTATTTGTTAACATATAGCATCTTAACTATGGCAGATATTTCATGTTGTGTTAGGCACTGAGGTCACTTCAACCAAGCCTCGTACTTATGTATAATATTTAAAAATATTTTTTCGTAGTATATATAATACATAATAACAGAATTAAATAAAAAAATATTCAATATTAGACTCATTTCGAAGGTATCAACGAGACGATTATAATGGTGTAACTTGTTAAAATAAAAACATATTTTGTAGACGATTTTTAGTGAACATGCTATTATGTTAACACAATTTCTGTCGCTGAAGGTAGGGATGGCAAAAAAAATCCGAAATCGACGGTGAAAACAGAAAAAGCGAACAATGCGGGTCGGGTTCACGAACGTCTTAACGGGGATCGGGGATCTTAACAAGTACGGGGACGCAACTTAGCGGCCCGATAGTGTGTATATATATAATATTTAAAAATATTTTTTCGCAGTATATATAATACATAATAACATAATTAAATCAAAAAATATTCAATATTGGGCTAATTTCGAAGGTATCGACAAGACGATTATAATTGTGTAACTTGTTAAAATAAAAACGTATTTTTTAAACGATTTTTAATCGATATACCATTATATACGTTAATGTGATAAGGGTCTAAAATGAAAAATTAAAAAGCAAAGGTTGTAAGTAACTAATTATATAATTTTAGGGGTTAAAGATGTAATTTCAAAATTGAAATTTTACTCCTCGCGGGCGAGCATAATGGTTATTTTGTCAAGTTTTCTAAAAAATGGTTATTTTGTTAAATTATAGATTATAAAATGCTATTTTTGATAAAATCTCTTTTAATTTTCCCCTTAGTTATTGTACAACTATTTAAAAGTTGATAATATATAAATTAAATCAACTAAAAAAATTGTAATAACTATTACTGTATGTCATTTCTATTGTAAACATTAAATAAATGAAATATAACTTTTATTTTATAAGGATTTTGATAATTCATAAACTCGTTTTTGTAATTTATTGGAGTTTTAGTACTTTTCGATTCTATTGTTTAAATTTTACCAATGTAGACATTTCTATAAAAAAATTCATTATGCATTATTATTTATCTTATGAGAGGTTTACAAACTCGACTAATGACTATATCAGATAGTTTTACAAACTAGTTTTTAAGGTAACAACTGGTTCATAAGTCAGTTTGTCAAATATAGCCTTGATTTATTCAGATTTGGATGTTCCACTTGGACTTGATTGAAAACCAAAAATGAATTAAAGACACATCTAAAGTCGAACTATCCAAAATAAAACCAAAGTTGATTAATTCGGATTTCGTACCGTCCTTTATTTTTGCTATCAAATAAAGAAATTTAAAACACTAATGTAAATTCACTTTAAAGTCATACGCTATGTTTGAGTAGCATAGTCCTTGACTGAACTTAAATACGCATCAGATTCACCCGAAAAACGGATCCAAACACTGCATAATTAAAATGGAACATTCGAGTAGCAAATGAATTAAACAGGTTATTGATTTCATCCAAAGATAGACGAGAAAATTAAGGATTACAAATCTAGTCCAACGTTTGGTCTGTATATCTAATAAATTAGACAACTCCACATTATATGTTATATTGTTATGTGAAGATTATGACACATACACACGCTCGCACACGCGTACACACCCACCAACACACACACGCGCACGTACACACACAATATATATATATATATAATTATTAAATGTATCATTATTGACATAGGAAAAAAGCTATCATGTTATGACGTTAACAAGAATACAAATAAATTACTTAACAAAAATTTAAACTTATGAAACTTACGAATGTGCAACTTATAAAAAATGTATCAATAAGTTGTTAAGATAAAACCGAACAACCTCACAATTATCATTTTAAAAAGTTAGTAAAGAAGAAATTGGTCAATCTTACAAAATTCAAATAATAAAACTTGTTATCAATAATTCTATAATAAACTTCTTTAAAATGTTCATATATTATCTTGCTAATCAAACCGTAAGTTAAACAGTTAAATTAACCGAGTATTTAAAATATCAGATCAAACTAAACAAATTCAGTATATCAGACTCTCAAATTAAATTAAAATCCGATAAAAATTAAAATCCACACATTTCTTTTTTCCTTTTAACACAAAAGATATAGAGCAACTATTTGGTGAACATATATTTACCCAAATAAAACCCTAAAAAATATATAAAATAAAAAATAAAAATCAAAGCTTTTTATTGCTTTCCACCATCTTTTTTGCGGGTGACCCGAATATAGCAATAAAGCGTGGCAAAAACGGCGGTAGCAAGACCTCCGACGATCACACCACCGCCGGCGACAGATTTGTCCGACGAGTGACGGTGGTTTTCCATATGCACCTTCTGCACACCACCACCACTCTCGCCGTCGTCGTCCTCCCTTGGCGACGGCGCCGGAGCTAACGAAGATAAGTCTACTCCGGCGGATAAAGGTGGATCGGAAACGTAAGATTTCACGTCGGAAAGAGAAAAGTGGAGGAATCTGGCGGTGGTTGGTCGGAAAAACAAGATTCCGGCGAACAAGAAGCAAAATAAAAGAGATTTGATCGTACCCATGAGAGATTTTAAAAGATGAAGAAGAAAGTGAAAAAATATTGTAGTTTTTCTTTCTTTCTCCTTTGGAGTTAAGAGGGTTGGCGAGATGTATAAATAGGGGAGTAAATTACATTTTTAGTCCTTGTGGTTTGTTAAATTTTCAGAATTTAGTCCCTATGATTTTGAAATTACGGTTTTTGTTAAAATTTGAGAATTTAGTCCTTGTGATTTTGAAATTACGGTTCTTCTGATTTGTATTTTATTGTTGTTTTCATTCATGTGATTTACTGTTAAGTATGAGAAATGAAAATATATAACAATGAACTGTAAATCATATAACTGAAAACAACAATGAGTTGTGAACTATAGAGTAAAATAAGAGATTTTAATAAACTACATAAATGGAAACAACAATGAATTATAAATATGTTGATGAACACAACCTAAAATTATCAGGTCGGGTTGAGATTTTCAACCCATTTCAGTAAGTCAACAAGGTTGAAATCAGTCAGGTTATTTAGTCCCTAATAATCAGTTCATCACATCCACCTCCAACACAATACTCCAACTCTCCAACACTCCAAATAAAGTTGAAGTCGAATTACTTAGAAATTAAAGGTTTCCAATGATATTTGAACAATTTATTTGCATTCGTGGTTGTGTTTTATTTGAATTTGTCATAAATTAAATCGTCTAATCATTTTTATTTTATTCAAAATTTTAAAATTAAATAGGCCAACCCATTATTTACACAGGTTGGGTTAAAAAAACCAATAACAGGTCAACTCACTGTCAACTCATTTAGATAACAGATTGGATTGGGTTGAAAAATCTCAACTCATTTAATTAAATAGATTGGGTTAAGATTTTCAATCTGTTTAATAAATAGATTGAACTCGAACCCAACCCAACCTAACCTATTGCCATCCACAATTATGATACAGGTTCACATGGATTGGTCTGTACAGTTTGAGGTTATACTATTAACCAACCGAACTACCTTAGTTTGAGGTTATATTATTAACCAACCGAACTACCTTAGTTTGAAAAATCACAACTCAGTTAACCATTTTTATTTTATAATCCAACCGAAGTCATGGCATGTCAATTTGGGTTGGTACTGTTTGAGCTGGACGGTTTGCATGTTTACTTAAGAAAATGATTGCATTACAGTTTCAAACTGAAAAAACTTCAAATATTTGTGGTTGATATTGACGTCATTCAAAAATACTACAACCATCCAAGTTTATATCTAATTATCATAATTCGTAAGTGTCAAGATGCATATTATGATAAGAACGTTGAATTCAAATGACACTATCGATAAATACAACGGATTTCAATTCTTTTCTTATTCCATTGTTCTATTCACCTTAACCTTTAATTTGTTCAAGTTGTTTAGAGTTTAAAAACAAAAGATAGACTCATTAAGTATTGGATTACTAGGAGTATTAAATTATTAATGAACTTCTATTCAATAGACTATGCACTTGTGTATGTGTATAGACTTTTAATAATCAATTATATGAATTTTTTAATTATTATAATTTTGTCGCGTTTAAATGGTTTGTTTGATTTGATTTAAACTTAACCCATAATCGATTTGCCAGAGTCTCACATCGACTAGACTTGCACCATTGTTCTTGTATATATGTTGGAACCTCCCCTTTCTCCTCAAATAGCTTTTTTGCAGATTGATCTAGGGGTTCCACATATTCTATATGGTATCAGAGTCAAGGTCTACCATCTGGGACATCTTTGCCCGGGACTCGACACTTTGGACATCTTTGCCATCTAGCCTATGTTGGAGGGGGCCTATCCATGGGCAATGAGTTCCATTTTTGTTCTTTCATTCCAGGTAAAACCTCCTTGAAGTATCGTACCACATAGTTCCGGCAACAACAAAAGCTGCAAAAAATACAGCAGTTTCCAGCTGTGTTAGAGTTCCACATCGGCTATACTTGGACCATTGTTCTTGTATATACGTTGGAACCTCCTCTTTCTCCTCAAAAGGCTCTTTTGGAGATTGATATATGGGTTTCACATATTCTAATAGACCTTACTCTCATCGTTTTTTATAACTTATAAACCAATTAAACCACGGATTAATTATGTTGGGTTAGTCGCTCTATTTTTAGGTAGGGTTGGTCGTTTGATCAATTTTGTGTACACCTCTAAATTGTGAACCATTGAAAAAATAATAATAATAATAAATTGTAAACATTACAAAACAAATGACTTTCATCCACAAAAATCACCCAGGAAAGTTTTTACGGGTGATTACCATGGATCATCTATAAAATATCAATTGTTCGGTAAAATTCGATATTTTTCCAGAAAATACCAATGGATTGCCCAGAGGATCCCTAGATAATTTGTCACTAATTTGAATTACCCACCAACAATTTAGCCACTAACTTTGTGACGGTTTTATGACGGATCACCCTTTAGCGACAGATTTCCTAAGAAAAAGTCCGTAGGCAAAAGTCTTTCATTTAGTAGTGAAATCATAAGGACACAAACCTTATATTAAAAAATAGAGAGACAAAAATAACAATTTTTTAATAAAATATATGGACTAAAAACGTAATTTACTCCGAATAGGGAGAAAATGGGAGTGGTTTGAAGGTTAAAAGAAGGTAGGTTCGTCTTTCCGATAATAAAGTCCAAAATTACAATTAATAAATAATAACATGTTTTGATTTAAATTAAATTTATTAATCACACGACTTTAAACTTATTTTAAAACACTCTCTAGATTTGATAGTTTTAAATAATTTATTAATTTTACAAAAAAATCGTGGCACGCTACAAATTAAATGATTTTTATCTCATTTTTTAAAGTTGGGTTTTTTTTTATTATAGTTGTTTTTTACAATCGAATGATTTAATAACGAATTTAAAGTTAAGTAATTAAACCATAATTAATTAAAAATATTATGTTTATTACAATTTATCCACATTAAAGTATCCCTTCTTTTCATTTTTTTTATAACACTCATTTGAAGAAAAGGTTATCGATAATATTTCTGTATTTTTATAATTATAGTAAAATTTGTATTATTTCTGTTTAATTTTAAACAGCTTAATTGAAATAAACAACGACAAATTATTTGTAACGGAAAGAAACAAATAAGGTATGCTTACATTATGCTCTATATTCCAGTCGAATATACTAGCTATATTTAGTTTGGTTCGTTCTTAAATCAACCTTGAGTATGCTATTAATTAGACAATGCAGATTATCTATAATAGAGAGTTTTGTTTGTTTTAAATACTATATTTATTATAAAAATTAAATAATAGTAATAATAAAAGTGGACGGTAGGGTCAAGTCTTTTAGTGAAAGGACGTTGTTGAGCAAGGAAAGGTGATTTCAATAAGACATTTACAGTGTAACTTTTGGAATCAATTGAACTGGTGCATGTCCATTATGAAACGTATTCATCTTTAATTTTTTTTTTATGTTTAGCTGGAACCAGTTAAAGTCGATAGGAGTAAGGAATTAAGATGACGTGTTTCCAAATTCCATCTCCTCCTTCTGTCTATCAATCAATCCTTAATACATCATCACTTTATTCAAGATGGAGAAATAGAAATATCATATTTTTATTAAATAAATGTGTTTAAAGAAATAACAATATATCCAAAGTTCAATATTGATGGGACATAAATGAAAGATGAAAGTTTATAGACTCTTAATTTGTATTCAACAATAGGACACCTGATTATAAAGTAACATGTTTTCACTTACTTAATTTTTAATTTGATCACACGGCTCCAAACTTGTTATTAATTAATCTTTTATTATGATTACTTTTGACATAAAACTTTGATATACCACCAAAGTTGAATGATCTTTTTATCACATTTCGTTTTGATATTTTTTATTACTGTTTTAAAAGTTGAATTATTTGATGATAGTTTTTGAAAGTCTAATGGTTTTAGTAAAGACTTTAAAGTTTACTAGCTAACCGTAAATCATGTTTAATAACTCTGGATACTAGAATCAAGAACTCGAACTTTTAGTCATGCACCGTTCTATTTTTAATCTCTCACAATTTTATTTTTAAGTTCTTCTATGGTTTGAATTGCAGTATCAACTATACATAAAATTTAACGTATGGTTCAACGTCTATCTTGTATTAGAAATATTTATCTGTTAGTTAGTTTTACTAAAATTAATTGTAGTTTAATAAGATATAAAATATAGATTTAACTAAATGACTTAAACTAATTAATATACACAAAAATTTATTCTAGTTGAATGATAAATTAATAAACATACGTCAAATATAATAAAACTGCTATAATTTGACACTAATTAGTTGGAGATGATTAGTCCTATTCTGGTAAATAATGAAAATTTGAGTGCTAAAATTTAGCATGTCGACTCGAGATCATCTAAGGTATGAATATTGAATACGTCCTACCTTCTATACTACTCTATTTCCAAATGAAATATGTTAAGTACGTTTGTTTTAGTCAAGTATAAACCAATCCCGAGGGTGGTATTACTTTATGTTGTGTAGACTATATCAAAATTTTATAATATCGAGTTTTATCGGTTCAAATGTGAAGGTAAACTCAAATTTTGTAAAGGTTTATGATCAAAGATCACTACCATGATTATTTTAAAAAGCTAAAATGATAATAATAACGAGAGAAGTGGAAAGTAGGGCCAAGTGTTAAGAAATTTGTGGCTGGAGATCATTAAAAGGACGGTTGCTAAGGAAGCAAGGGGTATTTTCAATCAGATGTGTACATTGTGGCTTTGAAACCAACCAAATTGCTTTGACCCACGCGGATCAGTTTCCCCGTTATATTTATGCGTAGCTTGAGTCAGTTGAAGCTAATAGCAATAGCGGGGGCCAAAATGAGAAAGTAACATTTTTAGGGGTTTATGGGGACTTATGTAGTATTTGTAAAAGAAGGGCTGAACAGAAAAATGAAAGACATGCAAAATTAGGGCATACAAAAACCTGATTAACCTAACTTGAAGCGGCTCGATACTTAATCGAGTTGTAAATCTTCAAACCGTGTGTATTGACTTGAAATTAGGTTAGGGTCATTTGAACAGTTGAACCCAATACAACCTAACCCGATGACTTTTTGTACCATGTATTTAATGTGATTGTTTAGTCCCTGATTAATATATGTACATTGGACTGCCATGAAATTAGCTTTATTCATAATTATATCACAATTTCAAGTGTAAACTTCACCCTCATAATTGCATTGACCTTCAAAAAAAATCTTTGGTTTGTTAGCCTTATTTGTATGTCCTCATTTTTATTTTACTTCGTTTAAACATAATCACCTGCTAGAATGTAAAATGGTACACCAATGTTTCAATCCGACCAACCCAAATCAATTTGAAAACTTTAATAAAAAATAATTTGGAAGTATATTTTTGTAATTCGAAAAAAGTAAAATACAATACTATAATAAAAACAATTTGTAAAAGTTGGTTGCTATTGCGTTCATTTACCAAAAATTAGTAAGGGTGTTACGTCACAATCATCAGGCATAAACATCATGGTACATCAAATATAATATTATGGTTGATTTGGCTTACCTCTTTCTTTTTGTAACCATAGGTCTAGGCCAACTTGTGCATGCATACCTCGACAAATCCCAATAGGGCCTGAAATATTAACATTCAAACAAAATTGTGAGCTTGAAGGGATTTGAACTTATGACCTTTGGAGAGCAAACTGAAAGTTATACCAACTGAGTTATCCCTCAGGGTTACGATTTGGTGTAACTTTATTGCCTTTAAGAATGTAAAAAATATATTATCGTGGGAAAACTATTGCACTACCCTACATAGCGCTCCCCTTATACTCGTCTCATGATTATCATGGGAGAGGTAAAATCGCTATATCAAAGGATATATATAGGGTTGACGAGGTAGGGTTTGAACCGGAGACCTTGTCATTTTCTGCTGGGACAATTCAACGTGACAAAAAACGATATTGTTAAAGGTACCATTCATGCACAACTGCACAACCATCGCATGTTTGGGCAACCCCACTAGTAAACATTTTTTCTTGGATTACCACTGACATTATCAGCTACATTTTTTTCATACAATTACGTTATCTTCAATGTTCAGTCCAAATCTATACTTGACCCTCCAAATAACGTGTTAGAACATCACTATCTATCACATTATCAATCACAATTATGGTTTTCGATTTGCATATCAAAAGCGTTGCCGCCTTACAAGATTGAAGGAACAGATGTTCGGAGAAAGAACCGATAAAATCAATCAATATCTTGATAACTTTTGGATAAAATTATTAGGTCTCGTTAAATTAAATTTGATTGAAGGTGGACAATTTTCATTCTTGGAAAAAATTAAATGATTTTGCCTATTAGATCTATATAGCTGTCGATTTATTTTGGCTACTACGTATCTCAGTTTAAAACAAAAATCGAATTTAAGGATTTTGTGGCCGTGAATTAAAGTTTCTATTCATTCATGTGCCATAAATGATATCAACGTCAAATTAATGTTTGCATTATGATTCCCACTTGTTCTTTTTTGAACCCAATTTTTTTTTAATAAAATTTAAAAGAACATTGCTAATTAAGTGCACAATTTTATTGTAACAAATTATATGCACTTGATCATGTTATATATTTTAAATCACACTTTTGGTCCCTTTAGTTGTCACCCACTATAAAATGATTCATTTGAACACCTAAAAACATTTGGCGTCCTACAAACCTAATTTTCTTATATTGAATTCAAGAACGAAGACTGTCACTACTAGAAAATTGAGTATTTTCAACAAAAATTTTCAACGGAAAATGTCGTTGAAAATTTTCTACGAATTTTAGAGGAATTATTGACAAAACATAAATTTTCTACGAATTTTCAACGAATTTCCGTTGAAAATCTCTCACAAAATGCATTTTCAACCAAAAACTTTTTGACGAGACATTTCGTTGAAATTTTTTTGGTTGAAAATGCATATATGTTTGTGAGAGATTTTCAACGGAAATTCGTTGAAAATTCGTAGAAAATTTATGTTCTGTCAATAATCTTTCAAAATTCGTAGAAAATTTTCAACGACATTTTCCGTTGAAAATGCTCAATTTTCTAGTAGTGTGTTGGTGTGAAATGCAGAACATAGAATTCAAGAAATCATGAATCGTCTCTTGAATTGACCCGAAACTTGACGAAAATATTTTTCAAGATGTGTGTTATGAATAACTTTATTAAAAAAATTAAAATAAAGTCAAAACCTTGGAAGATCATAATCGTGTTAGAATTATGAAAGTTGGTACGAGAATTAAAATGAGATGAGTTCTTATAAAATAAATTTACAATATTTTATAAATTATAAGGGTTTTATGTTGATAATTGTAATCTTGCTTAATTTATAAAATATAAGGTATGATCGTAATTGATACGACCTCGGTATAACACTCTTCGAGTGAGTGCCAACTCCAGAAATAAAGAGAGAAGAGAACAAGAATTTACCCAGCAAAAACATAAACATGCATTTCTTCTTTGTTTGCCTTTATACATGGTTACACAAACCCAAAAGAAACTGCTTGTTGGTTTTCCATACACGTCTCAGACAACTCCTATATAAACATGAATAACTAAATTACATGCATCACTACTACAACTACTCTTTTCTAACCACATAACTATCGTGCCACTTAGGAGCTCCTGAGACCCGACTTGATCGACGACTCGGTTGTACCTGCTTCGGCTCTCCATGTTGTTCATCAACTCCGGTGTTCGAATCGTGAGCTGCCGTATCACTCCCTCGTCCTTCCAAAAGCACCTTGTCCTCAAGGTGATAAGTTGGGTATGCAAGCTGGAAGTCAGCTAACCATTCCCAGGTAGCATCCTCCGGTGGTCGGGTGGTCCATTGAACCAAAATCTGGGTACTTGGGCGTCCCTCGCGCAATACACGTCGTACTCCACATACTGCCAGCGGGGTCTCGATGGGCTGTCCGTCTTCAGATGAAGGAGGTAAGGGCGTCGTGGTGTCGGGAACATGTCCGCGAAATGGTTTAAGGCAAGAGACGTGGAACACAGGATGGATGCGACTCGTTGCAGGAAGGCCAAGGCGATACGACACCGCCCCAATGCGCTCTAAAATTGGAAAAGGTCCATAGTAACGCTTAGATAACTTATGAGAGAGATGATGAGCCACAGAAATCTGCCGGTACGGCTGCAGCTTGACCAACACATGGTCACCAACCGCAAATTCGAGCTCACGACGGTGGCGGTTGGCCAACATCTCCATGCGGCTTTGGGCACTTAACAAGTTAGCCTTCAATTGTCGCATCAAAACATCACGGTCTCGCAACACATCATCCACAGTTGCTATTTTGGAAGAACCAGGTACATAGGGAATCAGAGTTGGTGGACATCGCCCATATAAAGCTTGATAAGGAGACATTTTAATACTGCTATGATAAGAGGAATTATAACAATATTCTGCCCAGCTCAACAACATTGACCACCGCTGAGGTCGGTCCATAACGAGGGTTCGCAGATACTGCTCTAGGCCACGGTTAGTCACTTCGGTTTGGCCGTCTATTTGTGGATGGTAGGCCGTGCTGTGTTTGAGGGTGGTACCCCTGAGGCGAAACAAATGCTGCCAAAAAGAACTGAGGAAGACAGCATCCCGATCAGAGACAATGGATTTGGGAAACACATGAAGTTTGACCACGATGTCAACAAATAACTCCGCCACCCTTTTGGCATTGAAGTGAGGTGGAAGACATCCAAAATGAGCATATTTCGTGAGACGATCGACAACCACAAATACAACAGAATGCCCACGAGATAATGGCAGACCGGTGATGAAATCCATTGTCACGTCCTCCCACACGGCTTCCGGAATCGGTAAGGGCTGAAGTAACCCACCGGTTGCTTGAGTGGAGTACTTGGTTTGTTGGCACGGAAGACATTGACTCACATATGTCTGCACCGATTGGCGCATGGCTGGCCAGAAAAATAAGGCTGCAAGACGAACCATCATTCTTTTAAATCCACAATGGCCTGCAATGGGTGTTGAGTGAAATTCACGAAGCATCTGCTGCTTGAGTTTAGATTGCGCCTCTAAGTAATAACGCCCCCGAAACAGCAGAACGCCATCACGTTGCGAATAATCTGCCGAAAGAAACCCACGTGCTAAACGATCGTGTAAAACACGAAGCTCTTCCAAAGACGAGTTTTCCTTCCGTAGTTCATCGAGAAACCCGCTAACAGGTTGACTCAAGACCATAAGGGCTGCCTCGACAAAAACCGTATCCTCATGCACCCGCGATAAAGCATCGACGACTAAGTTGGCTGCGCCAGGCTTGTACTCAATCTTGAAATCGAATCCCATCAGTTTACGAACATATTGTTGCTGAATCGGAGTTTGAATGACTTGTTGCATAAGTTCGCGAATGCTCTTGTGGTCCGTACGAATGACAAACTGGTGCCCCAAGAGATATTGTCGCCATTTGTAGACGGCTTCAACAATGGCAAAAAGTTCTTTTTGATATGTTGCAGCCATCCGCATGCGCGGTCCAAGCTTGCGGCTGAAAAAACTGATTGGGTGGCCGTCTTGTAACAACACCGCTCCCACCCCGTTGTCCGACGCATCTGTTTCAACAACAAACGGACGGGTAAAATCAGGAAGTCGTAATACTGGAGTGTTGGAGAGTCGTTCTTTAAGTTGCTTAAACGCCACGGTCGCATGCTCACCCCACTGGAAGCCATCACGCTGCAATAAATCGGTAAGGGGAGCAGCAATAGAAGCATATCCACGAATAAAGCGGCGGTAGTATCCCGCAAGACCTAAAAAACCACGGAGTTGTCGCTGGTTCCGAGGTTGTGGCCACGCCATAACTGCTTCCACCTTCTTGGCATCAACTGCAACACCGCTACTCGAAATGACATGCCCCAAGTATTCAATAGAGGTTGTTGCGAAAGCACACTTAGACCGCTTAACATAGAACTGATGCCGTTGCAAACATTGAAAAACGAGCTGCAAATGCTCAAGATGGTCCATGAGCGAGGAACTGTAAATAAGGATATCGTCAAAGAAAACAATGACGAATTTTCGTAAATACGGAGAAAAAAGACGATTCATAGTAGCTTGAAAAGTCGACGGTGCATTAGTGAGGCCAAACGGCATCACAAGAAATTCATAGTGGCCCTCGTGGGTGCGAAAAGCCGTCTTGTAAATGTCGCGGTCATGGACGCGAATCTGATGGTAACCTGCACGAAGATATAACTTACTAAAAATGGTAGAGCCACCTAATTCATCAAACATCTCGTCCGCAGTTGGAATCGGAAATTTATCTTTAACTGTGACCGCATTCAAAGCACGGTAGTCAACACAAAAACGGTACGATCCATCTTTTTTTTTAACCAGCAACACAGGAGAAGAAAAAGGGCTCTGACTAAAACGAATGATACCTTGCTCCAACATCTCTTGTACCAATTTCTCCATCTCACCCTTTTGATAATGAGGATACCGATACGGCCGAACGTTCACAGGTTTGGTGTTCGGAAGAAGATGAATCTTGTGGTCGACTGAACGGTGCGGTGGAAGCGTAGAGGGAACTTGAAAAAGACATTGAAATTGATCCAAAAGTTTTGCAATAGGACCCGGCACGGGGGATTGTTCCTCGTGGCTATGGAAGGTGGCATGGTGGTGGTCCTCCATGGTCAACGAATAGAGTTCATAGATACCGTACACGTCTGTTGTAGTCATCAAGGCTTGCAGTTGTTGAAAACTGACCCGTTTCATCCGTAACGTCTCATCAGCACGCAAGATACGTGGCTGGCCACTCAACATGAACTCCATGGATTGCTCCAGGTAATCATGAGTAACCTTACCAAGACGTTGTAGCCGCTGGATGCCCAAGACAATATCGACACCTTTCATTGGTAAAACATACAAATCTATTTCAAACTGGAGATCTTGCATGCATAGGGCGACTTTCAGACACACATTTTCACACAACAATGTATCACCGTTGCCAATGTAAACCTTGAAAGGTCGAGATGCCTGTACAGGAAGCCGGAGCTTTTCCACGACAGTAGGTTGAACGAAATTGTGGGTGCTACCACTGTCAATCAACACGTGCACACGACTTTTGCTAATTGATCCCCACAACTGAAGTGACCGTGGACTGCCTTGACCCATGAGTGAGTTTAATAATGAGACATCGCCACCTTCAACCACGTCGTCATCGTAGCACGTGTCCACGCCGGTACACTCATCCTCTTCGCCTTCTGGGCTCATTAACAGCAAAAAACGGCCCGGACACTTATGGCCACGTACAAATTTCTGATCACAGTTGAAGCACAACCCTTTGTTCATGCGCTCTTGACGTTCGGCTGCTGAAATCCACTTAATAGGCAGGCCGGGATTGGGCTTGGAGGTGGATGGGTGCGAGGATGTACTTGGGGAAGGCAAGAGTGGTGGCTGAGTGTGGATATTGCGTGAGTTCGGGAGACTCCTTGAACCCGATGACAGACTGTTGGTAGCCGGAGGTTTGTGGATGGCCGATGGTAGCATAGACGACGAAGCTCCCAACGGTCGCTCCTTGCGAGTGGCTGGTCCCGTAGCCCAACTGTCCTCTGCTCGTGCTTCTGTAATCCGAGCCAAGGCAAAGGCTTCAACCAATGTTGGAGGTTTGGCAACCAACAACTCTCGCTGCAACACGGGTTTCAGGCCGGAGGTATAAAAAGAAATCAGAAGTGGCTCGCTGATGCCGGTAACACGATTCAGTAGCCTCTTGAATTCGGCCTGGTACTCCGCAAAGGAACCCCGCTGCAATAGTTTCGAAAGAGCACCTTGCGGATCTTCAAATTTGGACGGTCCAAACCGGGTACGAACACTCTCGAGAAAACAATCCCACGTGGTAATCAAGTTGTTCCGACGCATCCAGCGAAACCATTCCGCGGCCTCACCGTCCAAGTTAAACCCAATGATACGTAATTTCTTATCGAAAGGTGTTCCATGTAAGGCAAAGTACTCCTCCATCGCAAAGATCCATGTTTCGGGATCAGCACCGTGAAATCGAGGAACATCGAGGCGCATGGACCGAGGCAATCCAGCAGCCTTGCCATTCGGTGGAGGAACGCCCTGTACTCGGGCTATATGAAGCTCCTGAGACAACTCATCGATTTTCCGTGTCAAAGCGTCGACCTGCTCTTTGACCAACGCACGTAACGCGGCTTCATCTGCCATCATGAGCAATGAAAGCACCAATTTGATACGACCTCGGTACAACACTCTTCGAGTGAGTGCCAACTCCAGAAATAAAGAGAGAAGAGAACAAGAATTTACCCAGCAAAAACATAAACATGCATTTCTTCTTTGTTTGCCTTTATACATGGTTACACAAACCCAAAAGAAACTGCTAGTTGGTTTTCCATACACGTCTCAGACAACTCCTATATAAACATGAATAACTAAATTACATGCATCACTACTACAACTACTCTTTTCTAACCACATAACTATCGTGCCACTTAGGAGCTCCTGAGACCCGACTTGATCGACGACTCGGTTGTACCTGCTCCGGCTCTCCATGTTGTTCATCAACTCCGGTGTTCGAATCGTGAGCTGCCGTATCAGTAATCTTGTTTAGTTTCTTCATGTTTTCTGCTAATAATCATATCATTGCAAATGATTTATTCAAGATCTTATTTTAAGTGAAGATTATGTACTTGCATTTTTTTTTTAAATTCTTGTTTTACCATTAAAAAAACGTATGTAGTCAATCGGCATACATGTCTTAAGTGGACTCAGTAAAAGTGAACTAGTAAAGTTGGAGAACTACTCTACGTTAATCTACGTGTTTGTGCTCTCTTTCCCCCTCAAACTTTTTATATTCTATAATTTTATGTTTAACTGTGAAGCAATAATTTTCGAAAATATAAGTATTATGCATGGTAAACAACCTTTCCTCCAAGCGTTTCCCAATAGATGCAATCTGATACAAAATAAAAATCATATTTTTACCAGTTTCTATTAAAAAAATTGTAACTTATAATTATTGACAGTATTATGCTTTGATTATCTTACATGTTCTCTAACTATATCATTGCTATTACATTTGTAACACGGTAACAAAATTACAAACTTTTCTCGTCTCTACTATCAATCTATCATTATAGTTGGCTTGATTATACTCGGATAACGATCACATTTAACAAGACTATCTGTTGCAACAAAGCTTGATACTCACCACCTATGATTCAGGTTTTCCACGACTCATTTAACTTTAAAATTCTCGTCAAAAATAACTAAGAATATAATATTTAGGTATTGAAACAACTTTTATGAACAAAAATATGTAAATTCAGACAAATACAAATATACATTTGATTATTTGTCATCTTATCTATGGACAAAGAATTAGACGAAGAATATAGTGTAATAAACAATATAAAAATTGTTACATTATTTCTGAAGTTTTAATAATCGTATTCTCATTTGATAAATGTTGGAGGTGATATTTATTTTTTATGTTAAACAAAGCGAGACACGTTTTATTTTAATATGAGACACATTTTATTTGGTCATGCTTCTTATTCTGATTTTTTTTTATGAATGTACATATTTATTCACTAACAACAATTACAAGAATCGATAAAGTTAATTGCGGTCCAAAACCTTTCTCAACATTGTTTTATTGATGGGTATTTTATATTTTATATACAGTGACATCCTAAAATGTATAAATTAATCCAATTAAAACCAAATACAGATATAGGGGGTTGTAAATTTTGAAACTAAATTTAAAAAGGGGTCGAATGTTACTATCAAGGCAATATTTGCCTTTTTGGATGGTTTGCTAAAGGCTTGAATATGTGATATAAAACAAAATCAAATCATACTTACACGGTATATCCCACTTAATATAAGAAATAATAAAGGTATATCTTGTGAATATTAACGGCATGTAGAAAAGTGATGGAAAGACAAAAGATGGACTAAGAATTTGGCAAAAAAGTTTTCTTCTTTTGAAATATGTGGATTTCTTGAAAATACGCGTTATATAGATCATGATTTGAATTGAAGATATAAATGTAACCTTTTATGCATATTACTTTTGAAGATACAAATGTAACCTTTTGTGCATATTGCTTTTGAATATATTTTGGAAATGATAATGGAAATCATTGATAATGTTTGGTTGATTTAGTGAATAAGAATGATAAAACTAATTAATAATGTTTGTTTTAGTATTATGGAATCAATCATTAATTGGATTTGGGGTAATGAACCATCCTCACTAAATTTAGGAGAATAAAAACTAATTTCCGAATTTTGTATTCACACCTTCTAAACCTGTCGACCTTCATCTTGTCTAAATTTTCTACAGTAAATTGTCGCCACTTTTTTTTGTGAAAGTTAAATGATATAGTATATAGATACATATCGAAAACATATTTTACGAAATCAAAGGTTCCACCCATAATTTGAAAGATCAAAAAATATGTAGTTTTGAATAAAATTAATGTTTCATAACTTTAAGGAGTTATTTATAAATATCTAAACTTCATATAATTGAATTTTGAGATCAAAATCATAAACAAAATATCTTAAGAGTTCGTTTGGTTTGCGGGATTGTTTTTTTAAAGATTTAGATCTTATGGAAGGATTTGGATTTGGAGGGATTGGGATTGGAATGGATTTGAAAATCATAGGTGTGTTTGGTTCGTAGGATTTGCAATGGAATTGGATTTCCATTATTTATAAATAATTTATATAGAAATATAAAATATTATAAAAATAATTAAATTACATTTTTATTAACCAGTTATTACAAAACAAATGTTTTTAACATTTTTAAAACATTATTTCATACAAATTCGACGAAATCTCGTGAAATCCCGAACATCCGTCAACGATTTCAAAATCCTATGTTTATTGGATTTCAATTGAATCCTAGGATTTTAGATTCTTACATTTTTGCAAACCAAACACAGGAATGGATTGGATTTAAAATCCAAATCCCTCAAAATTCAATCCAATCCCGCGAACCAAACGCTCCCCAAAGGTATTTTCATAATTCACTAAAACTTGTAATAAAATAATAGAATGTGACTAATAATTAATCAAACAAGCCATTAAATCATTAAATAAGTAGTAATGCTATAAATAAGTCATTAAATCATTAAAATGTCACCACATTGTTACATACAAAATAATCAAATAAAAATCACAAAAATATTACAAATTCGTGAAAAAACCATTGTAAAAATATATTTTTACATACATTTTTTTTCATAAAAACTTATGATTTAATAAATTGTTTCATATATATTTATGTTCACCTTATGAAATAATTACATATGAATTGATCCACCTAATAAAACGAAAAATATGCATAAAAAATATTTATATGATGAAACAAATATATGTGAAATTTTCACATGATGAAGCAAATATATGTTAAATAATATTTTAACTCATAGCATTTAATAAAAATAAATCATAAAAATTTTATTTTTATATTGGTTTTCACAATTTTTTTTTTTTTAGTTTTTGTTTAATTTAGCCCATTATTACATAATACTTAATTATTTAGACTTAAAACAAAATAAATATTTAAACCATATGAACATGGGTTTGGAGTTTGAAGTTCTAAAGAAGGTTGGGCTTCACATATTTCAGCCCACCAAAAAGTAATACCAACAGCTTTATTCATTAGCCCATAGCTCCAAGCCCAATCACTAATAAAAGGGACCGATTTAGGCTAGTTTTCTTTATAGCCTAAATCGGTCCCTTTTTTTGTTGCTATTTTCCATTTTCTCCACTGTTTGATTCCGGATGATGTTTTCGGTGGTTTACATTTTTCTTTGTTTTTTGATCCCTCAGACTAATTCTGTTAAATTTTAAACCATTAAATTAAGGGCATTTTTGTCTTTTCTTATTTTATTTAATTTTCTCTTAAAAATTGTTTAACAATTAATTCAAATCAATTGGTAAAGAGATTTTTAATTACGAGATTGGTATAAAGACTACCTCAAAACCGTTGTTTTAAGTCCCGAAAACCTTAACTTAAATCAAAGTAGTTCCTCATTTGTTCCTTGCTCGACTTTTATGAATATGGAAGTGTTATTCGTAATTAATCACACATTCATAATGAATATGGACATATGTTAAAGATATATAATTTATTCATGATGAATATGTTATAAAATTTATGATAAACAATACGTTCATATTCCCGATGAATATGTCATATGTTGCGTTGTGGTGAGTTCTCGGATTCCTAATCAGTTTTAGGTTCCTAACGGAACCAACCATATATAGCCATCTTTTTTTAAAAGTATAAATATTACCTCCTAATTTTTAAATCGAAAATCAGCGAAATACAATAAAAATTGGAGCGAAGCAAATTATATTAAATAAACAATCACTTTTTTTAATCTAGAATTTGACATTTATTTTGATATATTTTCGTTTTTTGTAGTTCTTTGGTTCTTTTTTTTAGAGTTCTTCTTTGATTTTTACCCTATATATATATATAGAATGATAACTTTTTAGAAACTCTACGAAAATTGGAAACTTTGGAAACCAAGAAAAAAAAACAAGAACGGTTTACAGGAAAACGCTGAAAAAAAGGAAACTGAATAACACCTTTAGAGCCCTCCATCCAGACAGCATGCACAAATTTTTCTATAAATTTATTTAATTCCATGATTTTAAACCACTACAAAACTTTGTTATCAAATAATTATAATATTGTAAGTATTGGAAAATATATTTTAATTTAATTTTATCTTTTAATTGATTTATTTAACTTACTATAAATAAAAAATATTAAAATCGATTAATTTTGGTTATTTATCTATTTAAGGGACAATGGTACCACTATAGAAAGAGTAGACAAACCGTAACGCATATGGACTTTGCAATATCAAACCTTGAGAAGGAGTGGCGTGTAAGCCAAATTGCCTTGCATTTTCAACATTCCCAAAAAAACATATGTGCATGCATTGAATGTTTGTACCTTCACGTAACAGATGATTGTACTGTACAATCGTTTGTTGCATATAAGTCAACCATTATTTACCCGGTCAAAATCTAAAAAATTATAAAATACTCAATGCAAAGCTTGTATCAGGTGATGGTTGTATAGTACAGTACAACCATCTATTGCATGTAAGTCGACTATTACTTGCTTGGTCAAAATCCAAAAAATTATAAAATATCGTATACAAACTTGTATCACAATTTTTCTCTTGGTGTTGGTCTGACTTTTTCTTTGTTTTGTATATTATAAAATGTCAAATACATGTAGTAAAGACTAATGAATGTTTAAATATCTTGTTGCATTACTTCTGTTATCACAAGTCACAGCACGACCTGTAGGAATTGTATTGGGTTGGGTCGAGTTGACTTTGGATTGTTCACATGCTTTCGAATTGACCAACCTATCACATGTGCACCCCTAATATAAATTTCAGTTGATTTGATCCAATGCAATGCTGTAATTGTAAATATTATGTGAGGTCTCTGATTCGAGTATGGACAAACTCCTCTACCAATGCTGGTTTACTTGTCTGATGATGATCGTGGGATGATGCCAGTAGGGGCGTCTGAGAGGGTGTCGTCTACCCTTTTTTTTGGTTAAAAGTCAGTGGTTCCATAGCTAGTCAGTAATCAAGATTGTGTATCTGATCTACTTTTTACATTATACTTTTAGGACTATACGATGTGGGCTAATAACCAGTGCAAGCTTGTATCACTATGCAATGGATAGTTGTACGATGCAATCAGATACTGATTATAATCCCAACGCATTCGTCGCACGCGTTCAATAAAAAACCGAGGGTTTGAAACATAGGGCGTTTCTCGAAATGCATTGATAAGTTGTACTCCATGTGCGTCTTGAATGTCTTTGTGTATATTTTTGATAGATGATACAGTGTACAAGTAACTTAAGCATATCTGAGAACTAGAAAATGTTTGTTGTTGAATGTGATTACGTTACTAGATTAAGAACTATTCTTTCAGTAATCATTCAAATACTATTTTAAAAGATACGTTTTTTAACATATTTATATAACTTATATTTTGTAAGTGACTTTTATTAAATTAATTAAGGAAACAAAAAATTGAGCCACTTTTGATTTCAATGAAACAAAATGAGTGGGAAGACAAAGAAAAGGACTTGACATTTTTACAAAAACCAAAAGTTAAAAAGTAAAAAAGGAATGTACAACCATCAATGCATAACGTACAACTCAATATTAAAAATTGTTTAAAAACTTACCCGTAAAAAAGTGTTAGGGGATGTTTGGGATTGGCTTATCTGAAACAACTTATGTTTTTACTACAAAACTGATTATCGGCTTATCATGAGTTAGAAGACTTTAACTTATTGAAAAACTCATTATTACCGGTTTGACACCGGTATAAGCATTGTATCCAAACACTCAAAAGTGCTTATTCCGGTGTAGTACCGGTAATAAGTCAATAAGTTGTTTTTATAAGCAATCCCAAACACCCCCTTAGTATTTTTTTTTTTTTGTAATCTTCATGCATAACGTATGTTGAAAGTTGTTTATTGTTTTGAATTTCTATAACCTACAACTTCAAAAACAAGGTGTACTAGTTAAGTCTTAAGATATATGTAGTGGAAAATCTGATATATCTCGGGTTCCAATCCAGACAGTGCCAAAACCCTTGTGGTCATAAAGGTTCGACAACGACAAGACGACTCCAAGTCATTCATGGTGACGTAAAAAATTAGTCAGTTTATATAAGTTGTCTTAGAAACCCACAGTTACCCCAAACAGTGTTGGGGCTTGTTTGTTTGTACTTTTTTTTTCTGCTTTATGAACTTAATGGTAGCTATTTAGTCATCAAACAGTGTTTGTATTTTGTTTAATTTTTAATCAATGATTGAAAATTGTTGAAATAAACAAGTCATTATGTATCTTTTGTCCTTATAAAAAAAGTCTATCATTTAGATTAGATGTAAGGTTTGTTTCCATGGAGGTTTAAATGAGAACTTTGTAAATTTAAAAAAAAACAAATGAACACCTTATGGACCACATATGATGTGGGTTCCACATATTAAAAAATCATATCTGATTCAATGGTGGGCCCCATTGAATCAGATATGATTTTTTAATTTGTAGGACTCATATCATATATGGTTCATAAAGTGTTCCTTTGTTTCTTTAAAGATAGAGTGTTCTTGTATGATCTCTCCTTTAACGTCCTAACCCTTTAAAGAGAACCCAAGCTCTGTATTTAACTTATTATATATCTTTAGTTTGCTTTGTATTTAACTTACTATATCTGTTTGGTTTGCTTTCATCTATTGTCTACGTTATCTTAATCCAGATTTGTATTAATAAATAAATTTAAAAAAGAACATGCAAGTGCAGTAAAACAATACCCACATGGGCCTTTTAAAATTGCCAAGATTTAGCACGACAAAAGAACCTAAATTTATATTTATATTCTTCACACATATTATATATATATAGAGAGAGAGAGACAGAGATGCATCTTTAAATATAAATCAGTTATATAGGTTACAAAGTATATAAACTCGTATAAATCAATATGAAAAATAAATTTTTTTCATGATTTTTTTAATCAAATACTATAATTTAAGATATTATTACACATATGTTTATTTCACCTTGTGCAAAAAATACATGTGAAAATTTTACATTATGAAACAAATACATATGAAACTTTTTCACAAAAAAATATATGAGAAACTTTCAACTTATAAAAACAAATACATGTGAAACTTTTACAAGGTGAAACAAACATATGTGTAATAATATCTTAAATCATAACATTTGATGAAAAAAAATCACCAATTTTTTTTTTATATTGATTTGTACGAGTTTGTATAGTTTGTAATATTTGACTGATTTGTATTTGAAGATGTGTCTATTTATATATATATATATATATTTACATTTATATATGATTTAGTTATTTTAAATTTTTAAAAATTTGTGAGATTTGTGAGAACTTCTATCTTCAGACTTTGTTTAATACGATTTTTTCCATCTAAGTATAGTATTTAATTTATTCATCAATATATATTTGTTTCACAATGTCTTTCTTTTGTATGTATTCGGTTCACAATATAAAACTTTTTGTATATATCTTTTGTTTTACAAACACGTCAAAATGGTTCGCAATGTGACATCTCATCCTTCATATCTAGGAAAGAAAGGAGTAACATGAGGAATTACATAGTTTTTCATTCTCGATTTACAATCAAATTTTACATATCATTGTATTACACAGATAAACAACTAGCAAACAAAAATACACCAATAAACAACTATAAGGAGTTGTTTGTTTAATTAATAGGTCACATCTGAATTGATAAGAGGTGAATCTTGTTTGACAAAAAATAAGTCTCCCTCTGAATGGTTCCAAACCCTCTTATTCATTTTGTATCATGGACCTTCTTTAACCATTCAGAGCCCATATTTCATTCTGAAGAATTACCAAACAATTATATATCATTATGCACTAACTATATCATAAAAGCCTCTTAACCCTTCTAGCCATTTAATCATTTTGTACCAAATCATTCAACAATTGTCAAACAACTCTAAAGTTTGCTTATATTCCACTAAATTTACAAAAGAAAATGCATTTTTCTCTTATTATTTACTTCAAAAATTATCAACAAATCTTGAAAAAATATATAAATATATATATATATATTCAAACATATATATCATGAACAAAGCCTTGGCAATGATTTAGAACTAGTTTGTCTAGACATTTTTGACTTCAAAATCTTGCTCATTTGTGTTTGCATTTTTCTACAAACTTTCTCCAATTCAACCACCCTCCATTGCATCCCTTCTAAATGTGCTCTCATCTTCTCATTCTCATTTACAACATCCACTTGATGTACAACTTGTTTAGCATAAAGTACAACTTCCTCACACTTTTCGTCTTTCGGTTCCGTTTCCATCAACCGTTTCTTCATGTCCATATCACGGAACAAGTTTTCGAGCTTCCGTTGTTGAGCTTTGAGAGCGATCGTTGCAAATCTTGATGGGAATTTGTCGTTTTGAGTGATAAGGTTGCATGTTTCGGTTGAAAGCTTGTCGTAGTTGATGCTTTCGCATATGCTCGTTTTTTCTCCATCGGATAAACCCGTGTGGACCTATCTTACACGAAAAGCATGAGATGAAAACCGATACTAAGAAAAAAACGGATTTATGTGGTTTCTATTTAAAATATGTTGGACCTCCATATCAGCTAGATACACATCATCGATTATATATATATATATATATATATATAGGTTACTTCAAATGCAAACCAACCAAAGGTTGCAAACTATACAAACCGATCTCAATCGTCCATCTACTTTAACAAATATATGATCTCATAAATACATTGATTGTTTCCTAAATAAAATGTTATTCACAATTAATAAATTCTAATATATTCTTTAAATATTCGGATAATAATAAATGAATATTCATCATTTCCATATATATCTTAATTATTTGGTTTGTATAGTTTGTAACATACTAACATTTGGTTGGTTTGCATTTGAAGTTCTCTCTCTCTCTCTCTATATATATATATATATATATATATACATATAAACATATACATAGAGCGACAATCTTTTAGAAACTTTTTAAAGAGCAGAAACTCGTGGAAACCAATATAAAAAGAATTTTTTTATAAAAAGATTTCGTCAAATGTCATGATTTAAGATATTGTTTCACGTATGTTTGTTTCAATTGAAAAAGAAAATATTACATGTGGAAAAAAAACATTGGTTCACTTATTTGTTTTACCATATGAATTTTGTTTCATATGTAACTTTGTTTCATATGTAATAGTTAACCAACGTTTTTTTCCACATGTAATATTTTTTTTCATATGACCACAAACATGCATGAAATAATATCTTAAATTATAACATTTAATGAAAAAAATTTATGAAATTTTTTATTTTACATCGGTTTCTACAAGTTTCCACTCTTCAAAAAGTTTCTAAATAAACGAGCTTCTCTCTCTATGTATATATAGATATATATCTATATATATAGAGAGAGAGGGGGGAAAGTTCAAATGCAAACTCAAATTTGGTTGTGAACACGTGGACAAATGACAACGCGACAGCATTATTCAGTCATAATAAATAACACTACATTCAGTCTGAATACGACACTTGTCGCACTCTCCTTTGTCCTCACATTCCCAACCAAATTTGAGTTCTCATTTGAACCTGTCCCATATCGAACACTCTCTCTTCGTAAGGACCTTTTAAGAGAGAGAGAGAGATACAAAAAGATTCCGATTATCCTACAATCAATTTATTACTCAAAAAGAAAAAGAATCATTACCCGAAGATAAATATTGATAGCATGATATATTTCATCGTATGAATCTCTAGCGGACTCCGGTAGGGCCTTTAAAAGAGCCAAAAACTTCAAAGCCTTCAATCGAGGATCCGGAGCCACTTCCGCTATATACGAATCTATCAATATAACAACTTTCTTCATCTCGGAAATCATCGAAACTTCCCGCCCGCCTTTTCCCGCCAAAAAATGTTTCACGAAATGTAACACGAGTTTAACGTCATAAAGATGGTTCGATTTCGACCCGTGTGGAGGTGGAACGAGAAGATTATCTAACGTCGCTTGACCCAATTGCGAACCGATCATAAACTCTAAATTATTCTTGCAATTTTTGTTAATATTTAAATTTAAAGAAACCCGTAAAATCCCGAATAAACTCTTGCAAGGAACCGTACGTTGGTCTAGCAACCCGAGACTTTCGATGACAGTTTCGGTTATTTCTCGTTTTTCGTCGAAATTTGCGACGATAAATCTTGATTTTTGATAGTAAAAAAGAAACCTAATTGTAACCCCGAGATCGAATTTGTGAAAAACCATCGATTTTACCAAAAGTTTCACTAAATTTGGGGTTAAAATCGTTACTAGATCTTCGAACCACCAAGTTGACCGTAAAAAACCGCTTTTAAGACTCTCGGTGCTTTTACTATCGGTGGATAACCGAAGAACCGAGCTTTCCGGTGATGAACTAGAAGGGCACGATGGGGTCGTTTCACATGTGAAAACGAGCCTACCCACTAAAGAATCTAAGCATTTTTGAAGAATTCCTGAAGAACACGAGATTTGAACTAGATTTCGACAATTTTTTATAGCCGATAGAAGTTCCGGCCAACTCCAAAACTTGATCTCTTCGAGGGCTTTTTCCGTTTGCTCGATTAAATTGTGGGACCCACTTATCGTTTCGTTCATTTCTAGATAATGTGCAGCAAAGAACAGTCGAGGGGCAGAATAGGGATTTATATCGATTCTGCCATTGTTATAGCAGAATCTTGAAACAAGCTCGAAACTTTCGGGTCCTCCCGGAAAATCGTGGAATATAACTTTGAGATTTTTTGTTGTTACGCCTTTGGATTTATTACCGAATAATTTCTTGATTCTGCCGCAATACGATGAGATGATTTTCTGCAAACAAGATAAGAACACAACGATTTTAGACATTTTTTTTTGTTTTTTTTTTCACCCGAAAACGAAGAAATTAAAGTGAAATTCTTGAAATATATCAAAAAGAACAAAATCTAGTTCTAATAGACTTACAATCTAGAAGAAAAAAAAGTGTTCGATTTCTCCCTTTCGAGATAAGAGTTCAAATGTATTCCTAATATTTATAAAAATCGTCAAGAATTCTAGAAATAAATTAACGATCCTAAAAGTCAAAATAAATTTCTAAGATTTTCAAGAATCAATGGAAAGTCAAATCCTAGAAATAACTTAGTTTGATCAGTAATCAAGAATCTATGCAACTTCGAATCCTAGAAACAACCCGTTGACCCAAAAAGTCAAAAACAGATTTTTAAGCTAAAAACATTCAAGAATCTTTGCGAAATCGAATCCTAGAAACAAACTCATTGACCCCGAAAGTCAAAAACAAGTTTTTAAGCTAAAAACATTCAAGAATCTATGTGAAATCAAATACTAGAAACAACTCGTTGACCCAGAAAGTCAAAACAAATTTCTAAACTAAAAGCTTTCAAGAATCTATACGAAATCGAATCCTAGAAACAACAAGTTTGATCAAGAAACTCACATTCAAGATTCAAGAATCTATGCAACTTCGAATCCAAGAAACAAACCGTTGACCCGGAAAGTCAAAACAGATTTTTAAGCTACAAACATTCAAGAATCTATGTGAAATCGAATACTAGAAACAACCCGTTGACCCCAAAAGTCAAAAAAAATTTCTAAGTTAAAACATCCAAGAATCTATGCAAAATCGAATCCTAGAAACAACCCATTTGATCAAGAAACTCACATTCAAGAATCTTTGCAAAATCGAATCCTAGAAAACAACTCATTGACCCGAAAAAGTCAAAACAAAATCTCCAAGCTTGAAACTTTTCAAGAATCTAAGCAAACTCAAATTCTAGAAAACAACCCGTTTATCAAGAAACCCAAATTAAAGAATCGATAAAATCTTAAAAACCCTATTCATATTACCATAAAAAAAGTCAAAAAATGCATCTAAAATCTTGAAATCAAAGAAGGGTTTAAAAGCATATATATCCTGCCTACTCCTTAGATAGTACTCACCTACTCGGATTCAAATCGCTTATTTACCGTTGGTAGAATTCAAAAAGCCGAAAACATTTGAGATAGTTTTAATTGTGAGAATTACAGGTAAGAAGGCAAAAGACACTTTTACAGTGCATTAAAAACACTACAAAAGGTAAAGAATTTAAGAAAGAAGAAAACAAGATTGGTATAAAGTAGAAAAATAGGACCAATTTGCTGCAAAAAAATGGTGAGATGTCACTATATGCAATTAATTTTTCGAATCTTTCAGAATTTTGAGTATGTGATTCTTGTAAAACCAAGAGTTTTCTAAAGATCCAATGTGTCAAAAAGAATGAGTTTTTTGGGTACCCCACTTCATAAATTCACAAGTCTTATTAAATGATAGAAGAAGAAGCTTCAAGATAGTAATAAATATGCATACAACCTATACATACAATAATATATATATATATACACATATATCTTTCAGCCATTAATTGGTATGTATGTCTATTTAATACAGAAGAAGCTTTTTTTGCATGAAGATAACAACTTTCGGTTTTGGACTGTGTACAAGAAAATGACACTTCCTACAGAAATTTCAAGAAATGTAAAATATAAAATGCCATATAACTGTATATGATATATATATACATATACATACAGATTTCTATGAAACTAAAAGAGGGAAAACAATTAAAAGACAAAAACACTTGAAATTTTGATGGTTTGAGAAGGAAAGAATCTTTCTTTTTCTCTAATATTATACAAATTATTGAAAAAATGGCAAATTTGGAAAAGGGTTAGGACCATGATTCCATTTTAGAAGAACCATAAACTCGATAATAAATGCAAAATTTAATCTTTTTCTCTAAATATTATACAAATTATTGAAAAAAAATGGTAAATTTGGAAAAGGGTTAGGACCATGATTCCATTTTAGAAGAACCATAAACTTGATAATAAATGCAAAATTTAATCTTTTTCTCTAATATTATAGAAATTATTGAGAAAAAAAAATGGTAAATTTGGAAAAGGGTTAAGACCATGATTCCATTTTAGAAGAACCATAAAACTTGATAATAAATGCAAAATTTAACCCAAACAAATAAATGCAGTCAGTACAATGAAAGCAGACAAATTAAGAACACAATTCTTTAAAATAAAAAAAATAAAAACAGAGACAAAAATAAAAATTAAAGGGTTAAGAAATTAGTTTAAACCTGATGAATGAAGAAGGTTTCTTCGCCATTAACATCCAATTCAAGATCACAATTAGAAGCATCCATGGATGCCCAAATGAAGAAGAAATCAAAATCAAAAACCCTAAAAAGAAAGGAAAAAAGAAAGAAGGGTGTTTTTGGAAAGAGAGAAGATGTGAAGACAAATAGCTAGAAATCAAAAGATGATTCTGAAATAAGAAAGAGACAAATACAAAAGGGTTTTTTGCTTTCTTTGATTTAAGAGTTAAAATTTTAGTGAGTGATTTCTCCAACTATATATGTGTAATGTGTGTGTGTCTGTGTGTGTGTGGTTGGTTTGCGTTGGGGGGAAGATACACACACACAAATGTGATTTTAATAATAAACAAAGAGATGGGTCAGAGGGAAGTGACAGAGTCAGAGGCTGAGGAGGAGGAGTTTTGGAAATATTTTATTCTGGTTTTTTTATTTTTTATGTCTGTTTTTATTCACATTAGATCATGTAAAAAAACAAGAAAATTAGGCAAGTTATATTGAAATAATATTTTTTTTAAATTTTATTAACTATTTTGATTATAAAGAAAAAACATGTTAAGTACGTATTGATTTTGATTCTTGTCTAATAAATTAGTTTATAATATCTATATGAAAGAAATGATAATTTTAAACTAATTTTATTTTTTAATAAAATAGAGCAAACAAGAATAAAGATTTTTTTTTCTAAATATAAATTTTTATTAGATTAATGAAATATTTAATATTATAATCGGTGTTAAATACTTGCTTCTTCATTTTGGAGTATTTTTTTGTAATTTGTTAAGCATCTCCAACAGCATCTCTATAATTTTCTCCAAAATGAAGAAGCAAACTTTAAAATCTCTAAAAAATTCACATTCAACTCCAATAGCATCTCCAAAATGAAGATTAAACCATTAATTATATTATTAAAATATTATATATTCTAATAAAATATTGTTTATCTCACCTAGATAATTAATTTCAAATATTCTTATTGGTGGAACATAATAAAAAATTGTTTTTCTATTATGGTATTCATTTTTGGAGATTTCTCCAAATTTAGAGATTTTTATAATCTCTCTCATTCTTTCTCTATTTCGGAGAAAGTTATAGAGATGTTGTTGGAGCAAAAAATGGCTCAAACTCTTTATTTTCTTCATTTTGGATATGTTGTTGGAGATATTCTTAGAGCATCTCCAACAGCATCTTCAAAATGAAGAAAATATTTATTTTTTGCATTTTTTTTGCTCCAATAGCAACTCCAAAAATGATTACCATGAGAGAGATTTTTTTTATTATGATCCACTAAAAAAAATTAGAATTAAATGTTTATATAAGATAAATAATATTTTATTATAAATATAGAATATTTTAATAATATAATGATTTTGTAATCTCCAAATATGAAGAAAAAAACACTATCTCTCATGTTTTCGTCATTTTGGAGAAACATTTATAGATGCTGATGGAGCATAGTTTTAGTCAAAAATCTCTATTTTTCTTATTTTCTCTATTTTATAGATGCGGTTGGAGATGTTCTTACATGTTACCATAGACTATGATGTATTTAAAAAAAAACCCTACGATATACACCCTAGTCTATATCTCTAAGCTTATTTTAGATGTATTTAAACATCTACTATGAGTGTTATTTATTGGTAGAAAATATTAAAATAATAATTTTCCTCTCTATTTAAAATAGACTAGGATGTATATGAAAAAACCCCATATATATGGAGGGTAAGATAATAAAAATTAGGAAAATTGGTCAAAATAATTATTTCTTTCAATGAATTGTTCTCTTAATTATTTTTCTTCTTGATTTACTTAAATATCACTATCTCTTTAAGTGGTGCCTTCTCTATTAAACGAATCTAACTAAAAGACAAATAAATTACAGTTTCTACTCAGGTTCATAAGTAAAAGAGGTAAAAAAAACAGATTTTAAAATTTCAAAAACAACAATAAAAAACGTAATTTCGAAAATACAAAACCAAATTTTAAAACTTCAAGCAAACGACGTGGACAAATATCATAGCTTACTCAATAATATAATAACATTATAAAAAAATTTATACAAGCATCTAACTAAAATAACTTAAAGAAATACAACTTTAATTTATTTATATGGATTTGATATCTTCAAATCCAAAAGAATGTACATCTTCCAATACATAAAGTACAACTCATTATAGCATCATTATTCTACCCTTTTTCATCTTTGGCTGCCTGAAGAAAGAATTTGATACCAAAATTGATGAGTTGGAAAAAATGTTATATCAGTCGTCTCCAAAATTGGTTCATTGTCTTTAGAGTAAACTATGATTTTGGTCCCTGTGGTTTATTGTTTATAACGATTTTGGTCCCTGTGGTTTAAAAACTGCTTTTTAGTCCCTGTGGTTTCATTGAACTTCTATTTTCGTCCTTACCACTAACTCAGTTAAAAGTAGCCGTTAAAAACTTTTGGAAAGTTACATATTTAGTCCTTGTGTTGTTTAAAATTTAAAATATTTAATTTGCGTTATAAAAAGTTTAAAATATTTATTCTTCAATTTTATTTGTATATTAAATATTAATAAACTAACAATTTGATATCTATATGTTATATTTTTTTAATTTTTCTTTCTTTATTATATTTTAATACGCATATCACACACACACACATATAGATATATACATATATATATTGTTTTTAATTAAATATCAAATAAAATTGTATTAATTAATAAAAGATAAAGTTTAAATGAAATATAAAATAGTGAAAGAAAAATGTATTTAATAAAAACAACAGGTTGGATGTAAATAAAACTATTTTTTTCTCAATTCCTTTCAATTTTAAACAACACAAGGACTAAATTTGTAACTTTTCAAAAGTTTTTAACGGTTACTTTTAACTGGGTTAGTGGTAAGAACGAAAATAGAAGTAAAATGAAACCACAGGGACTAAAAATACCAATTTTTAAACCACAGAGACCAAAATCGTTATAAACAGTAAACCACGAGGACCATAATCGTAGTTTACTCTTGTTTTTAGGATCAAGTGTATTTTGTCTTTTACATGTAACATTTATTTAAATTATTATATGAGTCTGATATAGCAATTTAATAAAAATTCATAAGAATATTCATATAGAGATCGAATATAGATGATCACACCTACTAATCAAACACCCGTCTATATGAACTAGACAAATTTTCTCTCTAATATGTCTGATATGAAGATCGTACATGGTGTGGGAACTCACTTATCTAAAAAACAACCGCAGAGACATAATTATTTCATCTCATTATATTTGTTTAAAGGTGATACCTTTTAAATATTCATAGTATATAAATTTATATAAAATGTTCCTTCATATGAACAGACAATTTTTCTCTCTTAATAAGGTTTGAAATCAACCATGGTGGCAAAATAGTTTCATCTAATTTTGTTACTGATACATTTTGTTTATCTCCATAGTACTCGAAATTTAAATAAAATGTTCATCTATATGAACAGGACAAATTATCTCTCTTTTGAAGTAAGGTTTCCACAAAATTAGCTCATATAGACACAAATATCATATATATGTATATGTATATATATAGGGGCGTATCTATGTATAAGGGAGTGGTTGCACATGCAACCATAAAATTTTGGGGGTTAAGTGTAATTTTTTTAAGGTTCTTTCTGTCAAACCATAAGTTTCTTAGGGTGAAACCATAAGATTTTTGGGATTAAACCGTAAACTTTAAATCTCTTAGGGATTTTACATGAAAATTTATCAAATAAAGTTTCATAATTCTCCCAAGTTATAGATGGTGGTTGATGATAAATTATAATTTATACCCTTCAAAGACTTTAATGTGTTTAATTTACTTTCTTTCTTTTTTCAGTTTTCGTTTTATTAGTTAAAACGAAAGGTTTAACTATTAATTAACTACTAATAGTTAAACTATTAATTATTAGTTAAAATACATTGAAAAAATAAGTTTTTTTTGTTGCAAATTACACCATTAGAAAGGTCTTGTCGATGCCTTCGAAATGAGTCAATATTGAATAATTTAGTGTTAACACAAATAAACTATATATAGCATGTGTGATAAATGTGATATTTAATTATCTTTAATATAATTTAACGTGATTACAAATTTTTATTAGCATATTTTTGGTTAAGTTTAAGTTGTTTATAGTGATGTAATAGTGTTAACATAATAGCATGTTAACTATGTGGGGTTATTTGTGTATAGTTGACAGAGTTATTTGTTTAGAGTTAGTTGTCATTACTATCTGATAAGTGCTTAGCATGTAATTTTGCTCACGGAAGAACATGACAAGGGTCGAGAATCTTATCCGATAAGAAAGATGATAAGGATGGGGAGTCATACCCGGTAAGTGAGGGTGACGACTCTTACCTAGGTAAGAGCTTACCGGGTAAATAATTTATATTACAATAATTATTTTGTGCAACCACTGCCAAAAGTTTCTGGATCCGCCTATATATATATATATATATAATGTTCGTACTCAATAATAATGTAAATCCAATCATAGTAGCAAAAAATTTTCATCCATATAAAAGATTGGAACCGATAGCTTTTGAGTAACAACATCAAAATTGTTCCATTTGATTTTTGTTTTTCAGAAACGTGTATCTTTTGATTTTGTATAGTATGCAAGATTTATATGATACATTCATTCATATGAATAGAATAAATCATTTCTTTTAAAGTAACATTCTTCATGAGAAGGACTTGTATAGATATAAGATATGGAATCTGGGGAGTAGGAATGGCAATCGGGTCGTGTTCGGGTTGGCGGGTTAGGGAGGGCCACCCCGGACACGACCCGTTTAGCTAACCGTGTCGAGATATGCAACCCTAACCTGCACACGCTCGGGTTGGCAGGTTGGCGGGTCGTAAACGGGTTGGCGGGTTGCCTAATAATACAATCAAATTCAAACATTCAAATTTAAACAAAAAGTCCAAACATAAGCAAATTCATCAAATAATACAATCAAATTCAAACATTCAAGTTTCAAACAAATAAAAAGTTTAAACACAAACAAATCTAAGTTTCAAACAAATAAAAAGTTTAAATGACAACTTAAAGAAGAGCAAATAAAGCAAATCTTGACTATTTGAGACTTTTAAGTAAAATATTTTTTTACGGGTTGGCGGGTCAACCCGAACACGACCTGTTTATTTAACGGGTTGGCGGGTCTGGGTCAGAAACTTTAACCTGACCCGTTTATTTTCGAATCGGATTCGTGTCGTGTCGAGAAAATTGTCACTCCTAGCGGGAAGACGTAAAATTACAAATATAGCCCTTTGTTGTTGGTTTTTGTTGTCATATATTCCATTTTTAGCCCTCTTTCCTTGACTATATTATATCTTTCTTTTGAACGACAAATTAGTAGTTAGAAGTTAATGATTCGGACCCACAGTGACATCCATATAGGCAGTATGCGGGACCCGAACCTTCACCTTAGGGGATAAACCCTCACTCATCCACCATTTTTAGGAAAACCACCACTCTCAAGACTCGAACTGCGAGACCTTGAGGATGATATAAAAACCTCAAGGTTCTGTGGTGGATAATCTTAATATTTCATAAAAAAAACCCAACGTGTGTATTGATTGAGCATTCAAATAAAACATTGGGGATGTTTCTCCAACCGAGTATTACTATTTTAATTTAAACATTATATATAGAGGGGTTCATTGAGCATCTTAAATAGGTTTTTTAAATCGTAAAAGGTAAGAGAAAAATGATAGTAATTATTAAATCTATATATAGATACGGGTTTAAATTAAATTCGAATTTGATTGTAAAAATAAGGACAAATAAAAACATGACAGACGTTATATTTATACTGAATGTAATATTATTTGAACCTTCAAATATAAAAGGTAACATTTTGGACCTTCATTTTTTAGTATTTTTTTATTGTTTTTTAGTGTTGGGTTGGAGATGGCCCCACAAAGATAAATTATTTTTTATTCTACCTGCCAATGAGAAATCTTGAAACTAAATGTTTAGGAGTGACAAAAAAATATTTTATTAATTGTATTGAATATTTTTAATATATAATTAATAGAGGAAAGTTCAAATAATAACCCAAATTTGGTTGTGAATGTAAGAACAAATGAAAACGCAACACGTGTCTAAATGTAAATTATTCAGACTGAATAAAGTTGAATATAATATTTATTCAGTTTGATAATGTTCATTCAAACTGAATAAATACTATATTCAGTTTTATTCGGTCTGGATATTTATTTGATTATTCGGTCTAAATATAACATGTGTCGCGCTCTCATTTGTCCTCGTGTTCACAACCAATTTTAAGTTCTCATTTGAATCTGTCCCATAATTAATATTGTCATATTCAAAATAGAGAAGTTGTTGGAGATAGAGTATTTTTTTTATTTAAATATTTTGACCTTTGAATTTCCATTTTGAAGGATATGTCGAAGGTTAAACTCGATAATTTGTATAAACATGCAAATTGGTTTTGTTGTTATATTTCGTATGTGAAACACATTTAATCATGTTTCTTTCAACATACAAAAGAAAATTGGATGTTTCACATAAGAAACAACACTACATTATATTTTCTTACGTGTTGTTTCATATGTGAAACAACACGTGAGAACTAATTTGTAAGTTTGTTCAGTTGCAAAGCTAATTTTCGTTGTGAACCGTGGGACAAACAAAATTGTGACGTGTAGAACGTGAATTTTTTATAACATCCACGATGAATATCTCGTGAAAGTCTGGGACGCGTGACACATTCTCATTTGTCTTACAGTTCATAACATAAGTTAGGTTCACAATTGAACACACACACACATATATATGGGCGGGTTCAAATGAGAACTCAAATTTGGTTGCGAACGTGAGGTCAAATGAGAGTATGACACGTGTCATATTCAGAGTGAATAATCAAAGAAATATTCAGACTAAATAAGCATTATTCAGAATTAATATAGTATTTATTCAGTCTGAATATTTCTTTGTCTATTCATTCTGAATATGACACGTGTTGCGCATCTCATTTGTCATCACATTCACAACCAAATTTGAGTTCTCATTTGAACTTTCCTCTCTCTCTTTATTTATATATATACATATATATATATATATAAAATAATGTGAAAAACATTGAATATCAATGTACTTTAAGTCCTTAACATACGTTAACGTAACCGGTCTCGACCATCCTAGATGCAGGATTTGCAATGACCGATCTGCCCACCTTAAGTAAACACAACGTGCATCAATGTCCACTGATCAATCTATACTCCTTCAAAATCACCGATTACAGATATATTCTTACGATTCCCACCAAATTTTGAATTCCTATGACAACCTAACCTATGTCACAATATATAAAAGTTTGCAATGGTTGTATGGTTGAACACCTACTTGGACCATTGAACCACTTGTGGTGAGCCAATTGAATGCAAGAGAGAGGTTGCTCACTTTGAACCAAGAGTCAATCCATGTTCTTATTTATGTGTCAACCATGTTACATGTTTGAATGACTTTTATTCCCTCCATATTTATTTTTCTGCTTCTAATTTTTTGTTTTCTAACAAACATTAAAATCATCTATTTTAGACAAATATTTTAATTAATATATTTTGTATTAAAAATAAAGCAATATGCATGTGTTATATAAATTATAATAGTGATATAATAGTTAATAGAGTTATTAAAAAGGATTCAATCTATAACAAAAATAAAATCACGATGATTATAGATGTATATTTTGTTTATGGAACTCAATTCATAGTTTCAAACTATAGGATGAAATATGTAATTTACTCAATTATTATTTTTATTTTGTTTTTGTATTTTAATTTTCTTATTATATCATAATTTGATGGTCAATAATGTTGTAATGGCTACATCTTAGCAAATTTAAAAAAAATTAAAAAATTGGTTTGAAAAGTAAAAAATGTTGTTATATCTTATATACATAACTACATCGACTAAAATAAGGATTATTCTAAAATACATCGCTAGTAAGTTTAAATTAAAATTCAAATAATGTGTATATATATGTATATACTAGAAGAGTACTCCCGCAATGCAGCAAGATCCATCTTAATTTTAATATTTTGTTTTGTTTTTTGTCTCTTTCGATGTTATAATGCGACTTTATTGGTTTTGAAAAAAAAATATTTTATTTTTTGTGTAATTTCTTTGATTTAGTTTTTTTATTATAATCTAGATTTAATACTGAAATAATATATTTTGATTTATAAATACAATAATTAAGTATTTTGTTATATCTTAATGATTATCCTAATTATATTTTAGATATTTTATATTTAAAATTAGATGAGTATTTTGTTAGATCTGAATGATTATCCAAATTATATTTTAGATTTTTTACATTCAGAATTAGACGTTTATCCGTATAGTTAGTTACTTAGTTATAGGGATTCAAACATGAATCTTTAATAAGTTGTATCAATGCATTCATCACTTGTATTTTTGAATTTTAAGTAATTATGCTTTAATCAATTGTACTTATTGCATGATAAGGTGTTTTTAAGAGTTTTTAGTCGAATGCTTTATAATATAGTATAGATATATAGAGAGAGAGAGGATTATTATGCAACAATTTATATTCCAACAATCCTTGTAACCAAATCAGGAGTGTCTCCTTCGGTAAAAAAAGAAAAAAAAATGATAGGTGGATATATGGGTTGCATCAATTCTATAATCTAGAGGATTGTATTAGAACACCCTTATGTGTGTGTATAACAAATATTCATATAATATATGGAAAAAAATGTTGGTTCACTTTCAGATATGAAACAAATATTCATATGGTAGCGAAACAAATAAGTGAACCAACTTTTTGTTACATGTAATATTGTATTCATATGAACAAAAACATATGTGAAACAATATCTTAAATTATAACATTTGATAAAAAAATATATGAAAAAATAAATTATTTTTATATTACGTTTTTTTCGTATATTTAGTCAATTCATACAAACCGTGTGATTCATCGTTTAATTGAATAAAATTGTTTCATAAAGATGTTTGATACGATTAAATTGTTTCATATAATTATTTTTTCTTCATTAAATTATTTCATATATTTTTTTTTCTACATGAAAATGAAATTGTTTCATGAAATTCTCATTTTGATGAAACTTGTTTCACATAATTTTGATTAGTCAACCCTCATGTATTCTTGATGAAAATTTTTTCATTTATTGTTAACTAATTAACCCTCGTAATTAAAAAAAAGTGAAAAAAATTAAAAAATGATTGGTTGAATGCAGTTTGTACAGTTTGTAAGAATTGATTGGTTTGTAATGGAAATCAACCATATATATATATAAAGGGTTGAGTTTCGATGAGAATAAGAGTTAAGATGAGAAATGTAAGAAATGATCTCCATCCTTGGTTGCACATTATGATGAGATACACTGAGATGAGATATACCACAATGCACCGGATCAATTCTCGTATGAATCGCAATTCATGGGTGAGTTTGAGATTAAAGATGATTAAGAGTCCAAATCTCTTCTTAATTTTCTCACGTTAACGCTCTTACTCATACGATCTTAAAATGGAGGGAGGTTCATTTGAGAAACTCAAACATGCATTTTGAGAACTCCCATCTCAATTAATTCAATTACTCTCATTAAATAGCATTTTTTTTCAATTAATATTTTACAAGGTCTAAAATCGTATGTGCAAGCCCTCGGTGTCGATAACGATTTCTTTCACTCATATCTCCAAGTCCCCTTCGTCCTCATTAAATAATCCACGTGTTGTTAACATCAACTCCACCTTCCCCGCTAACTAGTCACAGATCTTTTCAGTTTTAATCAGCATAGTTGGTGGTACTCATGGTTTAAATCCCAACAAGATTGTTCCTTGACTCATTCTTATATTCTCATCCTTAGCCATAAGAGTCCATCTCATCTGCAGTGTCGTGGATTGAAACGTGTTGTATGCAATTTGTGTTCTTATATGGTATTATTCAGTCTGAATGTAGTATTCTTCAGTTTAAACAACACAACATTCAATCTGAATATTTTTCTTCATTATTCGGTTTGAATATGGAACGTGTCGCGTTCTCATTTGTTCTCACGTTCGTAACCAAATTTGAGTTATCATATTTAAGTTTTCTATATATATACACACACATAATAAAATTTACAGTAAAAACAAAATCAAATTTTGAAAATATATCATCTGATTTTGCCATATATATTATGATACTAAAAAGACAACCCTTCACCCTCTCATGACAATGCTACTGACACCTCATTTAATGTCAGAATCAGGTCAAATCATAAACTAAAAATGTAAACAGTAGATTTTGATGTGTGTGTGTGAGGAGGAAAATACTACATAGAGGTGAATTTAACCCACCTCACGTGCATTTAGCAATGTCAAAGGACGCAATTAGCCTAGAGAGGGGTAGGTTCATATAAGATTGATACATATTTACAAAAATAAGAAAATGGTCAAATTACATAGAAAATCACATGTGATTTTACATTAACGACCAAAAAAGTGTGTGGACTCCCCTATGGCCTCGTGGCAAGTTCAAATGACAAGGTCACATGAATCGCATGCAATTTTGTACGTAATGTTAATGTAAAATCACATTTAATAAAGTAATTTTCTTATTTTCTTAAATATATATATATATCATTATCGTAGGAACCTGATCCTATGTATATAGATATATATATGATTTATCACCTAGGTATTGTTTGGCAAAAATAAGGTGTCTTATAAGTCACCTTAGTGTAGTTGTTTGGATGACCATAAGTTAACTTATAAGAGCATCTCCAACAGCATCTTCAAAATGGAGAAAATTAGAAATATAGAGATTTTGGATGAGAATTATGCTCCAACAGCATCTCCAAAAGTTTCTCCAAAATGGAGAAAACATGAAAATTGATGTTTTTTTCTCCATATCTGGAGATTACCCAAAAATGATTGCTAAGAGAAAGAAATTAATATTTTATTCATGATCTCATTTTTTCACATTTTTTATTTATTACAAGTTGTTGGTAGTTCATATTGTTTTTAACAAAACCACTCTATAAAAACTTTATTGAAAATTGTCATTTTATAAAAAAATTATAAAAATTATCACTCTATAAAAACTTTATTGAAATTTATCATTTTATAAAAATTTATTAAAAATCACAATTTTATATAAAGTCTCGTGAACCTTATTATTTTATGAAAAAATCTTTGAAAATTACTGTATCATTTATAAAAAATATGTTTAAAAGTTATCATTTTATAGAAAGTTTGTTGAAAATAATATAAAATATGTTTAAAAGTTAATTAATGTGAATTTTTTAATAATATAATTAATGTTGATTTCTTCAAAATGAAGATGCTGTTGGAGATGAGTGCAAATATTTTTAGATATTTTGACTTTTTATGTTTCTATTTTAAAGAAACTTTAGAGATGCTGTTGAAGATGCTCTAAAATACCTTATAAGGTAACTTATTGATAAGTTAATAAAAGTAAGGTTTTGATAAGTTGCCTTATAAATCATAAGTTATCTTATTAACTACTTTTGTCATACATAACCCTAGTACTATTTTTGTCCAAATACAAGAACACATCATCATTTCATTCATAATAAAAGAACCAAAAGTGGCATAGACCTTTCACATCATGGATTCAATCATTTAGTCGGAGGCAATTTTAACATATATAATTAAAAAATGAGTCAAAAGTTATTTCCTATAGTTAACAAGGTCAAAATCGTAAAACTACTAAAGGGCCTTTGGCCTAACGGTACCGGGGTTTTTACATCATCCTCAAGGTCTCGGGTTTGAGTCTTGGGAGTGGTGGTTTTCCTAAAAATGATGGAGGAGTGGGGGTTTATCCCCTACGGTGAAGGTTCGGGTCCCGCATACTGCCCATATGGATGTCACTGCGGACCCGAATCACTAACTACTAACTTACCGTTCAAAAAGAAAATCGTAAAACTAAAAACATTATTGGGAAAGAAAAAGAAATGAATCAAATATATTGAAATTTTGTCCACAATATAACCATGTATGTCCCTTTCGTCTTAATTTGGACCTTAAGCTTAAGATTGTCACCAGAAAACCGTTATACCCCCTTCAATCACACATCACAAGATGAGCATTTTGTTATTATTTTTTATTAAAATGTATCACTGTAAACTATTTCCATGTCATCTTTTGATACGTGCATCTACTGATACTATTCAACACCACATTAGATTATCACAAAATCCCAAACAGATTAGATTATATATTGTGAACATTTTAATGTAATGTATATGATAATATTAAGAACGTCAATTAGATTTGGATTCTTAAGTAAGGCTCTTGCTTCGAATGACAAAATCTTAACTACTGTAAATGCAACATCTGGTTTCGATGGCCACACGTAAACATGTTTGCCACGACTTGGAAATGAACAAAAACAAGTAAGAGTTATGCAGCGAGAATAGACCAGACTGAACTAAATAGATCATAATCATAAAACTGAAACCGATTAGGGATCCGAACTGATTATGAATCATATTTCAAATCTGGACTCGTGTTTCAAGTCTAGTTCATATAAAAATAGTTTAAATCATAACAACATGAATACCAGACCACCACTACAAAACAAATGACTTTCACCCACAAAAATTCACCCAGGGAAATTTCCTTAGGTGATTACCATGGATCACCCAGGAAATATTAATGGTTCCGGTAAAATCCGACGTTCTCAAGAAAATACTAACGGATTACCCAGAAATTTCTTGGGTAATCTATCACTGATTTGATTTACCCACCAACAAATTAACCACCAATTTTTGTGACGGTTTTGTGACGAATCACCCTTCAGTGACGGATTTCCCAAAAAAATGGTCGTAAATAGAAGTCTTCCATTTTAATAGTGCAGATATAATAGCTCCAACTTATTTTTATAGTTTATCACCAAGTTTTGCACACTACTAAATGCAAGTAGGGGACCAAATATTGGCATTCATTAAATTATATATGAAAATTTAAATATTACATTTAAAAAAACAAAAATAAGTAAATATATATATTAATTTTTAATTGGGCTTATAAGCCCAAGTAGTATAATTGGGCCGGTACATCTTTTATTAAATCATTTTTAGATCAAAATCCAAATTGACCCAACTGTTTACCACTTTACCTTATTTATTGTTCCAAAATTGATTTTTAAAATTTTTCTTCTTTTACTTTTCTAAATAATCAAAATTACTATTTTATTAACAGATAATAATAAGATAGTCTTTTGGAAAGTTATTTCATACAGCTTCTTTTATAATTTTAAGGAAATTTTTTCACTTATTTCCAATTCTGCCCCTTATGTATTAGACATAATAAAATTTTATAATGTGCTTTTAGTTCATCTTACATTACATTATAAATTTATCAAATTTTATCAAACATGATTAAAGGATTATCTATTCAGTGGTCTAGGTAGCTTATCTGTTCAGCCATTTAAGGAATGTTTTTTATGGCTTAATTATTAAGCCATTAAATCAAAATGGGTATACATAATAAATCAGAATCCATCACTTGCCCTACTTAAGTCACCTCAAATAAACTAATACCATAAATGCTAAAAAATAATCCAACTTTCTTTTTTTCTCCCTCAAATTAAGTCTCTTAGGCATTGTTTGGCAAAAATAAGCTAGCTTATAAATTAGCTTATTTTCAGTGTACATGTTTGGATGTACATAAGCTGACTTATAAGCTAGCTTATTGATAAACTACTTTGAGTAGCTTATGAGGAGCTTTTTGTCATCTTTTTCGATTATACTCTCATTAATATTAATTATTATTTTTTCAAAATGTCTTTTTTAGTCATTTAAATGGTTATCAGCTAGTTTTTGCCAAACATAATTTGTTCGTAAATTAACTTATCATTACGAATTTAGGCTTATCGATCGTAATTTAGTTCATAAACATAGCCTTATTCTTTGGACAGACAAATGTATTGAAAAAAAAAGTAATTAACTTGTAACTTATTAACTAATAGCTAACTTATCATCTAGTTTGTCAAATAAAACTTATTTGACCAGTGGATCTAGAATATTATTGGGTTTATATATTCTAAATAAAAAGTGGATTAAAAAAATAACAATAAATCTAAAATTTAAATAATAAATGGGACAGTTCAAATAGTCACAAATGCATGAAAATGACAAAAGAATGGATATTTTCAAGGAGAAACACAGACTTCTTATGGTCCCCCACGGGTGCATTTGGTCATTGTTTTTTTTTTCATAATAATATTTATTATATTATTTATGGAAAAAAAATTGATTACCGAAAACTTCGATCAGCCCTACACAAAACATACTTCCAAAGACATAAATAATGTGAAGGATATTTTTGGACTCACTCAACAGTTGAGACTAGTGAGGGGGCCATGATCGAATTCAAGACTTGTTTTGTATCTGGGTAAAGTCGTTTCAACCATTTTGCAACTGAGTTACACATCAGAGACAATATTATATTATTTTTGGACGGCATTTTAACACACTCACACATCCCAGGGGTATCCGGATCCAAACGGGCACCGACTAATCCCCTATGTCCATGATCCAGCCCTATGGACTGGCACGTGAACTCGCCTCTGAACCGGCCCAAGAGCTGGATACCTCAGAACTGTCAGTCGCGGGGTTCGAACCCTCGTCAACCAGGGATATCATAAACTGGTGACTTAAGATGTTACCTAATACCCGCTAGGCCAGACAACCTTTGGTCAGAGACAATATTATTAAAAGGATAATTTTCAACTAAATGAAGCTATGCATATGTTTTTACAATTTTTCATCATTTTGTTGGTTACATCTTTGCTTTTTATATGTGAGATTATGTATTAGAGTGATTTATACAAAAAAAAAACCCAGAAACATAATAAACTAAAAAAATGATACAAATAGGATTCGAACTCAGGCTTGTAAAGGAAAAACTACATGAAAACCAAATATACCAAAAGAAACTTGTCATTATTATAGTTTCAAGGCATATATGGTTGTGGTCAACAAAATAATACGGTGACATCTTTCAAGATATTAAATAATTTATACTACGATGAAGGAACAAAGTGATAGCTTGTTCCACTGTATGCACCATAATGGATCTGCTTCTGGAAAAAAAAAGCTATCGAAACCTGCCAAATTTTCAAAAGGATCATCAAATTATAAAAACATCAAGAAAATACCACACTACAACAATTAATTAAGAGCGGATTTATTCATACCTGACTAGGGTCCCGTACATCCGTTCAACTGAATTTCACAAGTACTTTGTCTTGAAGTATGAAAAGTACCCCAGATAAACTATAAGCTGTGCTCTGAGGTATTAAAAAATAGAAAGAGCATTAACTAAAAAAACCCGAAAAACTCTATTAGAAAATTGAAATCAACCAAAAAACTTCAAAAAAATCTATGGAATTCAGCTTCAAACATATTGGATGGATGACTTTACGTATCTGTAATTCACTTTAAAAGTACATTCGTTCGAGAAAATCTTTAATCCACCACTGTAATTATCTACAATCGAAATGTCATAAGCATGTACATAAAAATTCCCATGAATAATAATCAACCAAAGTGTTACAATTAAGATGAAACTACTAACACAATGTAAATAATATAAATAAATATCTTAATTATTTAAAAAAATGTGATATAGACACTATTCATAAACCATAATCCAGTAGCTGGAAGATGAATGAAAAGCCCATTAGAGGCCCATACTTAATGTCATGTGTATTTGTGACATAGACTACTTACTGCCACCTCTTGTGGTGCCCATGCTTTGCCTTTTCCCTTACCTCCAAGGCATCCACTACAAGCACACATATCTCTCTCTCTCTCTCTCTCTCTCTCTCTCTCTCTCTCTCTCTCTCTCTCTCTCTCTCTCTCTCTCTCTCTCTCTCTCTCTCCCTCCCCCCCCCTCTCTCTCTCTAGATCTCTCTCTCTCCCCCCCCCTCTCTCTCCCCCCCCCCCTCTCTCTCTATATATATATAATATATATATATATATAATTATATCGCTCATTTTCTCTCGTTTTCATTGAGAACCGAGGAAACCAACTATTCTGGACGGATTTATGCATATCTGAATTTAGGGGAAGGAGACCCACTAAACTTATTTTAGGGAAGTAGAATTTTCTTTATATATGAAAAGTGTACATGCTAAACTTGGAGGGGTGCTCCGTGATATTTGAAAATATAAGAAACAACATCCAAAAAAGTTGGAGCATAATTTATGTCTGAGCTTCATTCTCGTCTTTTTGGTTATTTCGGGAGCATAGTTTTATCCATTTTTTTTGCTGAAATGTTATCTATTTACATGTTGTTGCTGTGTGTCGTAAATTTAGTAGTAGTAAAATAATCGGATTAAGTTATTCGTACAAATGTGTAAACTTAAGCAATATATAATTGTATAAATATGTACATATGTTGGTCTCAACCACGGGATTTGTAAAGTAATACAACTAACATATGATTAAACATTTGCCTTGTAATGGTCATATCCAATATATATCATTTATTGGATTTGACATTTCATGTGCTAACATCTGAACCTCATAAAACAGATGATTTTACTAGTTCAAGGTTTCAGATCTTATTCACAATCGGGTTTACAACTAAGATAGTTTGTTGGAATCATACTTCGGGTTTGAAAATTCTCATGAAGAATCCGACTGATCCATTAACATGGCCATTCAATCTCAACTCACAAGAACCAACAATTTATTCCAAGTTTTTTTTTTAAATCTAATGTCCCTACTTCATAAATATTCTATAGCTAGAATATGATGTATAACTCATATTTCATAATAGAAAAGATAAGATTTTACTTTGTCAAAGTTTTATAACTATTTGTATTGATCCAAGAATGAAAAGCATTCAATAAGATCGAAAACTAGTTGAAGTGAGGTCAAGATCGGCATCAAAGTTTATTGATTGTTCCCTATGCATACAAAAGGACGGGACAGATTAACAAGTATCTACATCAACATCAAAGGCTGAAATGAAGAGTACAGGCATGCATAGATCAATAAATCAGATAAAAATATGTATTAAAGTTGGACAGTAAAATCTATTGCAATAATGACTATAAAAGATCACCCTTGTCATTTGTTTTTACTTACCCGTTTTGAAATAACCACTGAGTGATAGTTTATTAGGCAAAAAACGACGTCACAATCTAAAGAACTATCTTAGTACTTCAAATATGAAATAGTACATTCTTATCTCACTCTTTTAGTGTTAGCAAAATTGTCACCAGTCAGATTGTTTAGGATCAGGTTTTACCTTCCTGGTATCCTGTAATTCTTTGTTTTAATACAAAATGTAGAATTAAAGCTGAAAATTTGTTATGTTTGTATTCGACCCATCCTCAACAAACACATTATGTGAAGGTCATTACATTCTAGGACCAACAACATATACATATCTCTTGGTTGATGAAGGAAGCATGCATGAATGTTGGTATATAAAGTTTTTAACATATTGTAATCCTTTGTAAGCACAAATTTAATCATTTGTTGTATTTACTCGTGTATAAATAATTCAATATTATCTATTCATTATATGTATAGGATTAAATAGAGCAATGGATGATATTCCTAAGTCACCAAAAACTTAAAACACATGTTTAAAAAAACGGATGGCAACCCGACAACTCAATAACCCAGCTTAACCCGAAGTTGGTTATATTTTTTAACAAGTAGGGTTGGTTTGCAAGTTTTCCAAATCGTGGTAATTTGGTTGGATTGTTTAGATCATCTCCTATAGACCTACACATCATCTAAAATGGTGATTTTGATCAATTTTTTACTTCAATAGATTCTCAGTAACTTTTTTTCAAAATTTATAAAGTAGGAAAAAGAGTGTGTAAATTTCTCTAAATTTTGAGAACTCTTGAAAAATAATTACTATAAAAGAGAAACATTTTTTTTATATTTATCAGAACTTTGAAATAAATATTTACGAGATGTAAATTATATTTTATTAAATATATGAAATATTTTAATATTGTAATTAGTATTGTAAACTTCAAAATGAAGAATATGTTGGAGATAGATATAATTTTTTTTTGGGAGGACATGAATTTGATTATTCATTTTAGAGAATCTATCGAAGATATTTTAAATAGATTATCCAAATATCTAAAATAGAGATGGTAAAATTCTTCAAATTTAAAAAGTTATCCAAAAATGGTATAGAAATTCTCGTTTATTTTCCAAAACATTTAAGAAAAAAAATTATTCTATTAATTGTAATAAATAATTTAAAAAATATAATCAATATTGTAATTTCGAAATTAAATAAACATGTGGGGTTGATAGTAGTTACATATTCTTTTTGAAATGTTTTAACTTTTAATTCTTTATTTTAAAATGTTAAATAATTTATTAAAACGCTACTCAACCCAATTAGGGCTGTAAACGAGTCGAAAGAACAAGAACAGAGGCTTGTTAGTGTTCGTTCGGTTAACTTAACCGAATAAACGAACGGTAAACGAACGAAATTTTATGTGTTCATGTTCGTTCATTAAGAAATTTTGCTCGTTCATGTGCGTTTATGTTCGTTTGTTAATCTGTTAAATGAACGTAAACGAACGAACATAAATGAGGATAAATGAACGTAAACAAACGAACATAAATGAGGATAAACGAACGTAAACAAACGAACATAAACGAAAACAAATGAACGAACAAACACAAATATAGAAGAAAAAAACTATCGTTATTTATCATTTTGTTCCTAAAAAGTAACATAATAAAATGAAAACCGGGTAAACTTAGGAGGGATAAAAAAAATTTAAAAAGTTAATTTAATTAATGATTTTACATATTAATGTGATAATATATAAATATATTTATATATATAAACAAATGTAAACGAACGAACGTAAACAAACATAAATGAACGAACGTTCACAAACGTAAATAAACAAACAAAACCATTGTTCATGTTCGTTCATTTAACTAAACAAACAAAAAAATATATTAATGTTCATTCGTTTATTAAATAAACGAATTTTCCGCCGAACAGTTCATAAACGGTTCATTAAACGTTCGATTCGTTTACTGCTCTAAACCCGATCCATATCCACCCTTTGGTTTTGACTCAACTAGTTTATGAATTTATATTAAAACCATTATAATAATAAAATTGTTTTGGTTTCTCAAACAAGATTCTTTTAGCTTTTATAATACGTACAAAATGTTATGTCCAATGTACAAGTATACATAGCATGATTAAGACACTATCTAGTAATTATAGCTCTGGAAGAAGTAAGATATAACAAGTATATAAAGAGAAGCAATCAGTTTCAGGTCCGCCATTGAAGCTCACGAAAACCTCGTGTTCTACCAGTCTCTTTTTTCACATCAAACTTTCTATCCATTGCAGCTTACTGGTTGCAAGGATTAACGGAGGGAGTTAGTTATATTTATGAAGCTTTTCTTCCCGGAGATCAGTTATTGTTTCGGTGGTACACCGGCGGTTGAAACCATCACCGCCGAGGTTCCGAGTCGTCGGCGCCGGCGTATGACGCAAGGCAACTCGACAAAACACTGGAGGCCGGCGTTGGCAGCGATTGCAGAAGACGGTGTTGCTCGTGAAGTGCGTAGGCAGAGGGCTGAATCGGCGGTTTCCTTCAGATCTGAGAAGAAACCGTTGATTAAAAGTAAATTGGCTGGAAAAAGTCGATCTGATTCGTATGGTTCTGATTACAGGTAAATGTCTAAATTCCTTCTTCTGTTAACATATTTTGAGTTTTGATCATCGAACAATCGATTACAAAGTGTTGAAAAAGGATTCCGATTCTGAAATTGTGATGTTGCTATGGAATTAACACAAGTTCTAAGGATTATTATGCGTTTTGATTATCAAATAATCGATAACGAAGTTAGAAAAAATGATTCCGATTCTGAAACTAAGATGTTGCAATGGAATTAACACAAGTTATAAGGATTATTATGTGTTTGCATTATCAAATCATCGATAACGAAGTTAGAAAAAATGATTCCGATTCTGAAATTGGTTGATGTTGCAATGGAATTAACACAAGTTCTAAGGATTTTACACTGTCCTCCATGCTCGTTCTTAAAGCAGAAATCCATTTTATTCTCTTTTTTTTCTTTCAAATTTGATGTTTTTTTAAACGTAGTTTGTTTGTAGTTGATCGTTCTTACTTATTTTAGGGTTAATTGCAGGGAATCGAGTAATCCAATGGCTCTCCCAGCCTTCTCTCCAGCACCATTCCTAGTTTGATTTCGAAGATCACGTCTTCTCTATTCTGGTTTTTCCCCTAATCCTTTGTATAATGATTAACTGTGAATAATTTTCCAATTTATATGTAGTGGGATGAATCGAATATTGAAGCTTTGCCAATGAATATAATTGCAATTATGCTATCTATTTCCAAAGTCTTTATCTTGCCACTCCTCTTCAGATTGATGAACAACATTCAACCAAAATGAAATTGGGGTCTTGGTGTTTAATTTGCAGTAGTGTATCACTTTGTTTATGATCATATATGATGTTGGAAATTGGAATAAACTTATCAAAACTTTCTCCAAAATGGTTTAAGTAGGACTATAGAGGAGAGTGATGATAAAGTCATTCAAATTTTGGAGAACAATGATTGCTTAGAACACCTCTAGCGTTGTTTGTTTGGTAAACGGTTACCCAGTAAGTGTTTATCTACATTTATCGACATCAGACATCACTGTCACAGTGTCACTTGCCTTATCGTGTAAAATTCTCGACCATCAAAATGAATTGTCAGTAAGCATCTTAAAACCCAGTAAGCACTTACCAAATAAGAGTTGTTTCTCTCACTTATCTCGTAACAGAGATGTTCATGGGCGGTACGACCCGCTAGCCCTGGTCTGCTTGATCCGTTAGAAAAGCGGGCTTGTACAATTATTCTCGGAAAAATGACCGGGCTCGGACTTGACCACAATTAATGGGCTCACTTGGGCAATAAACAAGTAATTCGGACAAGCCCATTCAGTCCGTCATATTAGTATAGTTGATAAAGTTATATATATAATTAATAATTTACTGTTTTTTATTAAAAAGATTTAGAAGTGGCTTTTGGTTGGATTCCCTCTACTAAGGACCAATCGTCATCCAAGTATATATAATATGTAATACGTTATATAGTACGTCTAGAATATCGATCTTGAAATATTAGATGATAAATATTTTGTTATTGAAAAAACCCGGACTTTGGAAGTTGACTAGTAATGTACCCGTGCGATATGTGGCATGAAGCATATTGAAACAAAAACTGACAACTCGAAACGACAATCATGTTTCATTTTTTTTTTCTTATTCTCCTTCCTTCTCGATGTTAATTTTATAGATCTGTGTGATTTTATATCGCAAACTGGATATCATATAAATTGCCAAATTGGTCTATTAGTAAAAAGATTTTAAAATGGAATTGATGGATAATGGAGTTCTCAAACTTAAAACATTGGTTGTTCCTGTCTTCTAAAGACCAACTTATGCATTCATGAAACATTAAGCTTGAACATTATGACTTTTATATAGAACCATGCATGAGAAGGTCATGTAAAATGAAACATTAAGCTTGAACATTATGACTTCATATTAAAAAAATGATATACCAAACAGATCAAAAGTTTTTAAACTACTTGCGTACATTTACAAGAAGTATCTTGATATTGTTGAGGAATCCAGTTATCTTGATCTGAAATTAAAACATAAAAAAGTTATAAGGCATGCTATTAATCAATTCCTAGAAAGATTTGTGATCTGAAATGTAACACCCATATTTTTACAATTTCGATGTTACGTATTCTAAATCAAATTCTCGAATAAATACTTTAAAATGACGACTAAATTAAAACCTTTTACAGCGGAAGACTTAAAACAATAAATATGTAACTTACATGCTAGTTCGTCCCATACCGAATTGAGTTACAAAATTTATCTATCATAAATATCTGAACATAAATGTTGAACTTAAATGGACTAGACAAGTCTCTATGTGTGCCCTTTTTCCTTTGTCCAACCTGAAACCTTCTGTCCCTGAGATGCATACTATAGTCAGCTTATAAAGCTCAGTGAGTTCATGGTTTGCGTGTATAAAATCATTTCACAACATATATGTCAACATGTAAACTTTGTATCAAATACTATGCATTTTCTGAAACACGCAAAACTGAAAGAAAAGAGATCTCATAAACTGTTTGCTGGGGCATGGATCATGTAGTCACTGGCACTCCCTATGTTGTCCGACCTGTACTTGTCTAGACGCCTATAACGGATCGTGCCACTTGTCGTGACTTCTTAGTCAAATGTCCATCCATTGCAATCAATCATAAAACTTCTATATTATAGCATGCTAGAGTTATTTGAAAACAAAATAAACACATAGCATGCAACTGATCATAAAATAACATACATGTAACATGTATTGGATCATGTATGTAAACTGAAACATCATGCATACGTAAACATCACCGTACAAATTATATAATGCTGAAAATAAATTTGTACGTAGGTATGCATCCCAGTGAAATCTCATGAAGACTCACCTATCAGTGTAGATCGCTACTGATAGCTCTTGACTGAAGACCTACACATTTCATATTATAATATCCAATTAATGGCTTAATCTCCAAAAGTCAACAAAAGTCAACTATGGTAAAACTCGACTCGGCCTAAAGTCAAACTCCAAAACCAAGTCTCTTAATGTCTCAATATCTCCATTTGATCTTATCGTTAAAAATACTTGTGGGTCAAATAAGGTAAAAGTCAACCCTTGGTCAACTAAGTTAATCTCGACTAACTTTAATCAAACCTCAAGTCTATAACTTGACGACGTCGTAAAAACGTCAAATAAATCCTTCTATAATTTTATAAATCTATCTCTCCAAATTAAAACGTCCCAACGAATGCTCATCTCCAATTACGACACTTCAATCTCATTTACTATATCATCAAAATAATTTAATAATTTATTATAAACTTTCTATCTTAGAAAATGAATGAATTAATTAATATAATATCCTAAAATAAATTAATATATCAATTAAATAAAACTTTAAATCAATATATTAATTAATTTAGAAACTATAATAACTAATTCACATTTTCTAAATAATTATCCTAAACAACTTAAGTTAAAAATAAATTAAGTACTTATAAATACTTAATCTCACAATGGAACCTTTAAAAATGTTAATGATTTCTTTAAAATCAATAACTTGAGGTCATTCCAAAACAATCTAAAGTTAATGGGTTAAATTGCAACTCAAAATCGTCAATAAACGGAAATTTGGACGTCGACCTTCGAGCTTCGATTTCTCTCTCGATTCACAGCTAAAACTCGATCTTCTTGAACGAAAAATCTAGGGGAATGTCCCAGCTACTTAAACCTGAAATCGTTTGTCTTTTTCGTTGACTAAACGAGCCAATACGAAGCCTTAAAGATCAGCCATCGACATGTTGCTTTCAAGATTCAGATTTGTCCTATTTACAAAACAGGTCCTTCTGGTTTGGACCTGTTAGCATCTGACACATACCCCAAACTATTGGAGAATGACATTCGTCCCCCTGACTTTAATACTTTGGCCAACTTAACACTTATTACCCCTGATTTCACATTTCCTTCAATTTTAGTCCAGTTAAACATAAACTCTTTTCTTCACTTCTCACTTTTCTTAAATGACATGAATTGTCCATTATCACATTTTTTCTTCATATTTTGGTCCAATAAAAAAAAACCCAATTTATTTTATTCCCACTTTTCTTTTTCCTTTCTTTTTCATATTTATTTAATTATCTCATTTTGGGGTGTCACATGAAATGTAGCCACATGAAACATTTATAAAACTGAATTGTTCGATATAGTTAGAGAAAATGAAAACCACCAAAAATCTAAAATCAAATATATTAAGTTGAGAACACCATATGAAGAATCTTCGGATTATAAGAGTGAAGTTGATTGATTACCATAAGTGATAAATACTTTGTTAATCAGATTAGGGTTCCTGATTCATGCTTAGAGTGAACCACCATCTTTAAGAAACAATACTATGTGGTTGATTTTTTCATCGTCATCCAACTTGCTTTGTATACAGTAAAGATGAAGTGTAGTACCCAAACCCTCTATATGTGGGGGTGAGATTGAGGGATTAATGCCAAAAGCCATGCGGAGGCATAGAAGGATAAGGCTCTTCAAGATTTACATACACCTAGGCTTAGGGGCTGTTTACCAAATCTTACCCGGGTAAGTGCTTACCGGCAAAATTCAACACTATCATTTAGTCACCGGGTAAGATTTTAGTCCATCAAAACAACATCGTATGTAACAATTTACCCGGTAAGTGTTTACCATGGTAAGAGTTGTCACAATCACTTACCGGGGTAAGACTCCTGGTCCTTGTTTTTCTTGTCTTCGCTCTTACCTGGTAAGATTTTTGGTACTTGTCATATTCCTCCGGTAAAGTAATATAACTTGGTAAGTCTTACCCGGATAAGCGTTTGGTAAACGGCTCTTTAGTAAAATATTTCAAATCTTAGGAAGACCATATCTAGATTGATTGTACATGTGTCAACACCTGAAGTATGCTCATGAACGAAGTAAAAAGATAAATATGTATTACCAACCTATCAGGATACATGTTATCTTATATAGATATAAAAAAAAAGTGTGCATTACAATGGTTATATAAAGCTAAGAATGGATAAAAAGAAGAAAATTCACTTGAAAATTAAGTTGTCTTTGGATATATAAATAATTTAACATATATAATAATTCTTGCATTTGGGTACCTAGTGGGCTTAGGTGGATTTACACGACCCATTGGTTCTGGACCATGGATTACAACATAAAGCCCAATTCTTATCTTCCAATAAGAAGAAGTATTGACTCAAATAAATAAGGTTGTTGATAAATATTCAAAAATCTAAATATTGTATGGGATTATCATCTGATATAAATAAGTATGTATTTATAGAGGGATGATCAAATACAAACTTATATTTATGTACAAACTATACAAACTGGTTCAAATTAATATAAAAATAAAAAAAATTCATGATTTTTTTCATCAAATGTTATGGTTTAAGATATTATTGCACATATGTTTGTTTCACCTTGTGAAAAAAAGTACATATGAAAGTTTTACATTATGAAACAAAAACATGTAAAACTTTTTCATAAAAAAATATATGAGAAACTTTCAACTTATGAAAACAAATACATGTGAAACTTTTACATTATGAAACAAACATATGTGTGATAATATCTTAAAACATAACATTTGATGAAAAAAAAATCATGAAAAAATTTTATTTTTATATTGATTTGAATCAGTTTGTATAGTTTGTATGTAAATATGAGTTTGTATTTGAACTTCCCTCTGTATTCATATATCCGATATAAGCAATATATAGAAATAGATACATTTATATTTATATTTACGTTATGTTCTCGAATTTGAAGAGGTATTATGAATTTTCTCATTGAAGAATCGAGGATTTTTTCTGTCTACATAAATTTATTATTTACATAATATATAGGGTCAAGTTATGGGAATTATGTTATGTACAATTTTTATTGTTAAGAGCACAGCCCTTACTTATTGTATTGGGTAATATTTACGGCCATCAAAATAGAATTTGGTAACACATCTTTTATGCGATAAGTGCTTATCAGGCATAATTTTGGTCCTTGCTATGTCTTATGGGTGTTCATTGATTGACATCCATTGGATGTGAGGGGAACCAAAACGATCCAATCATCCATTTGATGTTGGAGTTTGCCAACCGAACCGATCCAATAGATGATTAGATCGGTTCGGTTCCATCCATTGGATATCCAATGGATGATCCAATGTGTTAATTTAATCCAATTTTTAACAATGGAATAAATTAATTAATCATTTTTAATATGTGTTAAAACAAACACAAGTGAAGCTAAAAATTCAAAAACTAACACAAAACAAATTTTGATTCAATCAAATTGAAGACGAACTAACTGGATAATAGTTGGATGATGATTGGATGGATAACTGGATGGTTAATTGGATGGTAATTGGATGTTGGTCGGTTTTGAACTGCCATCCAAGGATCGACCGATCCAAATTGGATGTTGAAATTTTCAATCCAATACAATTACATTTGGATGTCCGATTATAGTCGCTCGGTTCCAATTGGATCGATTATTTTTTGCACACCCCTACTATGTCTCTTATCGGGGTAAGTTTCTAGGTTTTCCGATGCTTATCCGGAAGGTAACTGACACCTGATAAGCACTTACTTGGTAACCATTTGGTAAACGACTCCTTAGTAATAGAACAAACAAATTTCAATAAACTGTTAAATAGATCATGCACCAATGTCAACAGATTATGCAGATAAATAAGAATAGTTTATTCATATAGGTTCACATATACGTCTTCTCTTCTTACTTTCTCACAATATTTAACTTTCATATTTGAACCTTCGACTATATATGTATATTGATGCTCCCCCTATATCCAAATATTGGCTCTGCCCCTGAATAAGTGTTGTCGATAACATTTTACTGCTTTACAAAACATTATAAGTAGTACTAGTTGAGCTGTTTAATCATACAGTCCATAGACACATCTCTTTTTGGAAAGACATTTGAGCTCCCTTGTATTCTCTTTAATTCTCAAGTCTCTATACCTACCAATTTTAGTTTATAGTTCGCCTATACTTGACAAAAAACCGATTTTTTTATTTCAAATTGAAATTATTGTTTTTAAAAAAACCCCATAACCAAAAACCGGAAAAAATATGGTTGATTCCAATATGATGGGTTATTTGGTTTGTCTATTCAGACTGAATTTTACAACGTCGACGCATATTTTGTCAGCAATAAGTTTTGAAATAACAATTGGTTTGCAAGAGTTGCACATGTTTACAACCATGCATTTTAAAATACAAAACAAGAAACTGACAATTTTAGCAAAAGGTATCTGATTTTATTTTCAGAATAAGTATGACACTTTTAATTAATCATATAATTATATGAATAATTTCAGTAACTATCGATTATCTAATGGAATCAAAATCATTTCAGTAACTATCGATAATCCATGTCAGATAAATTGATTAACATAAAATAAAATAAACCTATCTAAAAGGTATGTTTTAAAACAATACTTGAATAAATGTAGAATAATTTGTATAAACCGTTATTATTTAATTTACTATGTTACAAAATTCCAATTGTAAAATAACCCAAAAGTCAAAACCATAAATTTTAACTGAATTCCCATAATGCCCTTTGACTTTTTGACTTTGTGTTTTCTTTATTGCAAGGTTTAGTTTGGCTTTGTGCTTTCCCTCCATGTTGCAAAATTTAGGTGTCAAGTTAGAGCGCCAAAATGACCCGCCAAATGGTGTTTTTGGCCTAAATTTATGGTCCCAATGAGGGGCAATAATGTAATTTCAGAAACCACATTTCTGAAAATTGTTAAAAATTAACTCTTTACTTATTAAAAAAGGGTACGGACCATACTTCAAATTCCAAAAATACCCATAAATTTTCAAGGGTTAAAAAAAAGAGGGTATGGATCATATATTTACATATGTATGTTAAAACTAATTATTAAAGTCGTTGAGTTAACACATTATGATTATGATTTTTTTGTTTATTTATAACAAAAATAACTTAATCCAAATAATCAGGTAAATTGTTGTTGTAAAAAAGAGCTTATTATCGAAATAAATATAAAATTACATAACCATTCGTAACATGAAACAATTTCATATTTGTTATGGTTAGTCTACTTGGATTAGATGCATCGAGATAAAATACACCAGATCAGTTCTCATAAGAAACGCAATTCATGGGTGAGTGTGAGATTAAAAGTGATCAAGGGTTCAGATCCCTTCTTACCCTTTCTACTTTAACTTCATTTCTCACACGATCTCATGCCTTGTGTTGTAATGTATTTGATGCTTCTTAGTATACACGTTCATTTATAGCTTGTTTTCTTGTTTGTTTTATGTTTTGTTTTACAAGTAAGGAATCGTCATGAAAGTTCCATATGTACCCCTTAGGGTTAAAGGAAATAATTTTTTTAATTATGGGTATCCGGACCAACTTATATGTATTGACTACTCCTATGCAACAACAAATACCCTTAAATCATCGCATATGAACCTCTATGATGATAAGGGTTTTGACAGTGATTGTATTAAAACCAAGATAATATGCTATATCCACATCACTCCATGAGCCTTAACCAGTACGCCGCAACCCAAGTGGTTGTTGATGACTCGAGGGCAATGTTTCCCCGTCCCTTTATCTTGATTCTTAGTTAATGTTTTGCTATTCTCATTTCTTTATTCCAGATACATGTTTTTCATCATTTGCAATGTTATTCTTCCATTGCGTTGTCTATCGATCCTTCTTTGACCACCACCATGGGTATTCTAGCAGCCATGGTTATAAGTATGTTTATTGTTATATGCCAAGGCTCACACTTCTCAGTTTACCCTCGTCAACTCCAACGTCAATTTGTATGGTCTTTATAAAATGTTGACATCAGGCACTATAAAAGCATGGTGTTGTAATAGAGATGCACAAAAAAGTTCAAATCCAAAGTTCGAGATTGGCCTAGTGAGCTCGAGCCCACTCTGAGTCAGGCCTCAAAGGGTGACCAAGCCAAAATATTGGCAGTAGGCTCGGTACTAGGCTCGACCTGCAAAAGGCTGACCTTGAAAATCGCGGGGAAGCCTGAAAATTTAAGCCTGGTAAAGCTTGATCATACCCTTTTAAACCCTAAAAGCCTGACCCGCTAAGAGCATAGGTTCGAAAAAGACCGAGCATTATGCATCCTTAGTTTGTATCATTCTTTTATCAAATGGAAGTCAAACTTACAATTTTTTGCAACTTCATGTCTTGATCAATTGACACACTATATGTGTTGGTTAGTAAACACAACAAAAATTCTTATATGTTACATTCCACTTAGATCATAAAAAATGTACCAATTTGAGCTATAATCTTGCCTCTTTCCCTCTTGCATTTTAAATAACAATATACGGAGAAAAAAAACATATTTTTAACATTAATACATCTATCGACAAGAGGGTTTAGTTTGCCAACTTGATTTTCGCCATCCACACCTGTCTTCACATAACTGTTTGTTGGTTCAAGATTTTCACTCTATAAGTGAATATGTTATCCAAATTTCAAGGAATCGACAAACTGATGGCGAAATTAGTTTTCAAAAGACAAGTCCTTTTACTCTCATCATTTACGGTTGAGTCAGTCAACTTACTATCGTTCATAATCAAAACGTATCAACAAAGATTTCCTTCCTTCTAGACCATCAAACACAAACTATTTCCCATATAGGTCTCTTTGAAATCACTATCAGTGCAAATCAAGTTTCCCACAGGCCCAAAAAACCCTCAAACTTTAAACCAACAAGTACAGTATTTCAAAATTTGCCACAGTGCAGAAACTGTTCCAACCGTTAAAATCTTAAAAACACATCTTTCACAATCTTATCCATGTAAGGACCGTTGGAATTTTCAAAAACATATTTTCTCCACAATTTTATCCATACAGTATCCGTTAACGCTTTTACGATCAAGGAAAATACATAATCACGCAATCACGACATTACCAATACAATAAACCACAAAAAAATACAAAATATTAATATCCGCATTTACGTTTTTTTTTTGAAATTTTAAAATACCAAATACGTACCGTTGACTTAAAATAAAAACCGAAATCAATTTTACCAAAATACTATAAAATTAAATACTTTTAATAAATGTTAATATATTTAATAACATAATAAAATTTATATAATTGTAATTCTTTTTCCCCAATAGGTAAAATTATGTGATAAATTATAAACAAAGGGTACAAAATAATCACAAGAAGTCTGCCCCCGAGGAGGTGAAAAGACGGATTTACCCTTGGTGTTATACATACGGATACGGTAACGGGTGTGTGTGTGGATGAATAAAAGGGGGGTAAAGAGAGGAAAAACGAACAAAAATTTCATTCAAGAAAAAAAATAGTTTTTTTTTTTTCATTTTTCTTTTTGTGTTCGTCTCCCACACCGCAACTCTCAAATCGGTTTTTACAAAGATTTGCAGGCACAGATTTCATCTTTTCAGCTATTAATTTGAGGGTTTGGTTATCGATCTGTTCAATCTAAAGTCTTTGTTGATTTCATTGGAAAAGGAAAGGCTCTTTGAAGATTCGTTTAGGGTCCGATCCAGCGTTTCAGTTGGGTGAATTTTTCTCTTTGTAAGTTTTTTGGTTTTTGGGATTTTCTAGGGTTTTCAATTTCGAGTGAGTTTTTTTACTGATTTTAGGTGAATCAGGGTTTGATTTTGTCTTTCGAATTGGGTTGATTGTGTGTGTGTGTGTGTTCATGCATATGTATTTTCTTTTTATTTTATCTCGAAACCCTACATTGTTTTGGATTGGTTGCTGATTTGTGTTTGATTTTTGTTTCTTCGATTGACTGGAAATCCAGGGGTTTTTGCCGTGTGTGTGTGTGTGAAGATTTTTGCCAAGATTTTTGTGGTTGAAGCATGAGCATCGAGAGCCCCGGTGAAGGGGAGAAAAGCTAGGGTTTTGCTTTTTCAGCAATTGCGAGCGAGTATTTCCATGGGCGATGGAGGTGTTGCATGTGTGCCTTCGCTGCGATTCTCTATTCCTGAGACATTTTGCGGCGGTAATGACGGTGGTAAGTTTAACATCAAGATTACAGAAGACAATAAGGTAAATATGAAGCTGGCTAGACGTGACAAGTTTCCTTTAAAAACTGGAGAGCTGTGTGATAATGATAATGATAATGGTAATAGTGAAGAGTTTTCAGTAGAAGATAGAGAAGATAAAGTTGCTGTTAACGGACATAAAGAAGAAGTTGAAGAAGGTGAATTAGGAGAATGGGAGAATGGGGAGTTCGTCCCTGAAAAACCCAGAAGGTTTGAAATCAAGAGTGAAATTGAGAAAGGTGAGTTTGTTTCAGATAGGTGGCGAAAAGGGGAGGTGGAAAAAGGCGAGTTTGTTCCAGGGAAATGGCGAAAAGGAGGTTTACAAAGTGGGGATTACTCGAATAGAAGAAGGGAGTTTGAGAATTTCGATTCTGGGCTGTCAAAAGGAGCTAAAGATGAAGTGGAAAAAGGCGAATTCATCCCAGACCGATGGCAGCAGAGAAGTGAAGTGGCTAGAGATGACAACAATAGCTACTTGAAAATGCGACGCCATGATTCCGGCAAGGACAACAAAGGGTGGAAGTCGGAGCGTGGCCGGACACCATCTTCCGGCAAGTATTCAGGCGAAAAAGATTGCAACAGAAATGGAAGTCAGTATACCAAGAAGTCTGCAAGGTGGGAAAATAATAATAGAGAGAGAACCCCAAGAATCAGCTCAAAGATAGTAGACGAAGAAGGGCTGTTAAAAGATGATTTTACCAACGGTAAAAGCCATGCAAGAGACTTCCCTTTAGGGAACCGTTTGAAACGACACAGTGTTCACAGCGATAGCAGTGACCGAAAACATCATGGTGAATTTAATGAGTACGGACCCTATAAAAGCAGGAGAATTTCCGATGATGGCAGCCGGTCCACTTACAATCAAGATCACTCTTACAAAAATTCTATGTCTACTCGAAATGTTCAATCAGACCGGTATTCCTCTAGGAATTGTGAATCTCCACTTTCTTCACGGCCAACTTACGACAGACATAATAACAGTCCACGTCATCCTGAGCGGTCCCCACGTGACCGGCCACGTCAGCATGATCACAGGAGTCCGGTCCGCCGCGATAGGTCCCCATATGGTCGAAATCGTCATTATGATCACAGAAATCGTAGCCCAAGCTATTCTGAACGATCCCCACGTGGTCATGATCGTAGGGAGCGAACTCCAAATGTAACGGAAGCTTCTCCACATAATCGTGGTAGGCCCGCCGGTAATTACCGTGAGATTAACCGAAAAACAGGCTCAAGTGAAAAAAGGAAGAGTCATTATGAGATTAGAAGCCAAGAAGAGAAAGTGAATTCTAGAGAGCCAATTGGAAGGGAGGTACAGATCTTGCCAAAAGAATCTGAAATAAGGACCACTCTAGATGCTTGTGATGGATCTTCTGATAAAAATACCCGCCCGGCGATCCACAAGGAAGATTTGAAGCAAGCCCAGGAGGTCAATGGAGCCACCGAAGAACTACTTTCTATGGAAGAAGACATGGATATATGTGATACCCCACCACATGTTCCTGAGACTGAATCAGCAGTTTCAACCACAGGAAAATGGTTCTATTTAGACCATCTTGGTGTGGAACAGGGACCATCTAGGCTATGTGACCTAAAGATACTTGTGGAAGAAGGTTTTCTTGTTTCGGACCACTTGGTCAAACACCTGGATAGTCAAAGATGGGTAACTGTTGAAAATGCAGTTTCACCGGTAGCAACGGCTAACTTTCCTTCGAGCTTTCTTGATACTGTCACTGAGCTGGTTAGTCCCCCTGAAGCTCCTGGAAATTTGTTAGTAGATGTTGGTGAGTTGGCTTCAACTAGTAGTACTCAGGTAGGTGAAGAGGTGTTGGCTGTTTCTTCAGAAACAAGTAATGACTCAGAGTCTCGAGAAAGTCTTCGAATTGACGAAAGAGTTGAAGCACTTTTTGACGGCTTTCAGAGCATTCCAGGCCAAGAACTTGAGACTGTTGCTGGTAATGTTTTTTTTTCATGTACAGTTGTACACTCAAACTTTTCTTAAAGATTTTCTTGATAAAGTGAACTGTTTTTTTTTTCTTTCCAGTTCTAGGTTTTATACCCTTATCTTTATTTTAACAATATTTTTGTATGCATTTGGAACTTTTTGTTTGCAGAAGTGCTGCAAATGACATTTACCCATGGTGAACTGCAAAGATGGGGATACTCCGAAGGTGCTATTTTTATTTTACATAAATCTTTCCCTTTTATAATTTGTTTCCCCTTCATAGTAGTTGCCATTTTAATCAAAATGACGTCATATAACTTATTTAGCATGATCCTTTTAGAGGGAAAAATTCCAGTCTATGGAGTCCCACACACCTTGTTGATATATTTCTTTTGGAATGATATGATGATGCTTGGACGTAGGGCATATTGTCGGTTATGTAGACCTAAAATATGTGTTTGAAGTTTCCACCTCTTCATGGTGTATAGATGAAATTGTTAAATGTGATGCTTGAAGAAGGTTCTGTTATTATTTGGCACAAAATCTATTTCTGTGAGTGCTTTAATAACATTGGCCGTAGGTTTTAAAGGATGTATTTTAACTCTTTAAGTTATTGCGACTTACTTTCATCAAACTTATATCCCATCTAAGGGTTATTAGCTGCCTTTATACTGAATCTGCAGTTGCATAAGTTTTGTAACATTGAAGATAGTCCCTTTGTTTCTTTTTATCTTGATCAAATTTATCTGTTTGCTTTTATTAGCAGCATTATTCTTCTATTTCTTAAGATGAAATGAGGGCTTTAGTTGTTTACATGGTATTTATTTTACATCATATTTATTTATTCATTTACTCCATCTGTTCCACAAAAAATACAACATTTGACTTCAGTTTTTTTTACTCCATCTATTCCTTAGTTTTTTTTATGACCGTGAATATTAATAGGTGTCTTGTTTAACATGTTCACAGGTTTCACATTTCATCAATGTGAGATTGGGGATCACGATAGTCTCAAAACGGGCGATGATGTATCCAATCACACTGAGTTTCCATCTAAAGAAGTTGCAGATATAAGGCTAACTGGACCTGCACCTTTTGATAAGGATTCTTCATTCGAATTTGGAGATAATTGTGATTGGTTTTCTGGCCGATGGTCATGCAAAGGTGGGGATTGGAAAAGGATTGATGAAGCCGTTCAAGATAGATTATTGAGAAAGAAGTTTGTGCTTAATGATGGTTATTCTTTATGTCAAATGCCAAAATCGGGCCATGAAGACCCTCGTTGGCATCAGAAAGATGAATTATATCATTCTTCTAATGGCAGGCGGCTTGATCTTCCTTCATGGGCTTTTAATCCGTCAGATGAGTCAACTAGTCAAACTAAGAATTTTGGGGTCAGAGGAGTGAAAGGAATGATGCTTCCAGTGATTAGAATAAACACTTGTGTTGTTAAGGATCATGGTTCTTTTGTATCTGAACCTCGAATGAAAGCTAGAGGGAAAGAAAGATATTCTTCTAGGCCTAGTCATCGCTATGGTGTGACTAACGATTCCAAAAGATCATCGGAAGAAAGTGTTTCTAGAAGGAAAAGTACTCATGAACAAAGCCATCATCATCATCATCACGATGCCTCTTGGAAGAACATCATGTCTCTTAATATGCCTAAAGATCATCTTTCCACTAGAGATGATTTGCAATTAAATCTTGGTGATTGGTATTATCTTGATGGTGCTGGTCATGAGCGGGGGCCATTGCCATACTCGGAAATTCAAAACTTGGCTGATCAAGGTATCATTCAGAAGCATAGTAGTGTTTTTAGGAAGTTTGATAAACTGTGGGTCCCGGTTACTTCTGCTGTAGAAGGTTCTAGAAAGATTGATAACGAGAACTCTAGTGATACATCTGGAGATGCTATACAGAGTGGGACCCATGTAATTTCTAGTTCATTCCACAATTTGCATCCTCAGTTTATTGGGTATACTCGAGGAAAGCTTCATGAATTGATCATGAAATCGTACAAAAGTCGGGAGTTTGCTGCAGCCATAAATGAAGTTTTAGATCCATGGATCAACCTTAGACAGCCGAGGAAAGAAATAGAGAAAAGCATATATAATCCAGCCATCACTAACAAATTCGCAAGATCAGGTATTAAGAAAAGAACTCTTTTAAATCTACATTTTTATCTTTTTTTCTTTCTTTATGCTGTAATATTCGTCCTTTTCCCCTGTGTTGTTTATGAGACTCTTTAAAACTTAATTTTTTTTAATAATCTTTGGCACAGATCAAGCTAACAAAAGAGCTCGTTTTGTGGGTGATGGATTTGATGGAGATTATGAATTACAAGATGGTGTATCTAAATTGGAAAAAGACGAATGCCCGTTTGAAGATCTGTGTGGTGATGTTACTTTCCGCAGAGAAAAAAGTGGGGAATCAACGGTGGGGAATGAAAGTTGGGGTCTATTAGATGGACAAGTGTTGGCAAGAGTTTTCCATTTTCTTAGAACTGATATAAAATCACTTGTTTATGCCAATTTAACTTGTAAACACTGGAGATCCGTTGTGAAGTTCTACAAAGATATCTCTAGACAAGCTGACTTATCTTCGGTGTCAAATTGTACAGACTCTATGATCCGCAACATAATGGTCAGTCGATATTTTCTTCTGCTTCTTAATGACAATTTTCTTCTTGGGAAAATAGGGAAAATTTCATCTATATCCTTTAAAACTCCCTATATTACGTGTGTGTGTATATATATCCTTGTAAAGTTTGAAACTACGTATATATCCTTCTAAACCTCTAAAACTCGCATATAATGTCCTTATTCCTAATTTAATTATTATTAAAACATTTAAAAAATACAAATCACACGATTTTGGGAAGGATGTTCAGAAGGGTAGTTAAGTAATTTAGAAAATAAATTCAATTTAGGGATAATGATTTGTAATTTAAATGTTTTAATAATAATAATTAAAGTAGGGAGAAGGACATATATATGTGAGTTTTAGAGGTTTAGAAGGATATATATATATACGTAATTTCGAACTTTACAAGTATATATATACGTAGTATAGGAAGTTTTAAAGGATATAGATGAAATTTTCCCCTTCCTTTTTTGATTCCTTTTTTGGTAAAAGTTGAGATGGTTGTACTTATATTTAATGACATTAATTTATTTATTTTATTTTGCAGAATGGTTATAATAAAGAGAAGATAACTTCTTTGGTTCTACGTGGTTGCACAAAAATAACTCCTTCCATGCTTGAAGAAATCTTGGGTTTGCTTCCTAGTCTATCATCTATAGATATCAGAGGTTGCAGCCAGTTTGAAGATTTGGCTAATAAATTTCCAAATATCATATGGGTCAAGAGCCGGACCCCACAGTCAACAATGCATTTGAGTGAAAGAAGTTCATCAGTTTTTAGAACTTATGATAGTCGGGATAGCCATGTGGAAGATTCTAGTGGGCTTAGAGATTATTTTGAAAGTCTGGATAAAAGAGATGCATCGAATCAGTTATTCCGAAGAAGTTTGTATAAACGTTCTAAAGTATTTGATGCTAGAAAATCATCGTCAATGCTTTCTAGAGATGCCCAGTTAAGACGTTTGGCAATGAAGAAATCTGAAAATGGGTATAAGAGGATGAAAGAATTTCTAGCTTTGGGTTTGAAGGATATCATGAAGGAGAATACATTCGAATTTTTCGTTCCAAAAGTACTATATTGTTACTTCTTTAAATTTCTTATTTTTTTTATTTTAATGTTACCTGCCTAGAAGAAAGTTCAAATGAGAACTCAAATTTGGTTGTGAACGTGAGGACAAATGAGAGCGCGGCACGTGTCATATTCAGACTGAATATAGTATTTATCCAGCCTAAATAATGCTTATTCAGTCAAAGAAATATTCAGACTGAATATGACACGTGTCGCGCTCTCATTTGTCCTCACGTTCACAACCAAATTTGAGTTCTCATTTGAACCCGCCCCTATCTGCCTATTACTACAACTAACTTTCTTTTTGATGGCTAGGTTGCTGAAATTGAGGCTAAAATACGAAATGGTTATTATGCCGGAAGGGGGTTGAGCTCTGTGAAAGATGATATTAGACGAATGTGTAGAGAAGCAATAAAGTAAGTCTCGATTTTTGACTCTTTTTTTATGCTCTTTCAAAGTTATCGGTCTCTCTTTTTTTGACTCTTTTTTTAGTGCTCTTTCAAAGTTATGGGTTTCTCTTTTTTTGACTCTTTTTTTATGCTCTTTCAAAGTTATGGGCTTCTCTTTTTTTACTCTTTTTTGACTTTTTTTTTGTGTATTTGTTACTTCAGAGCAAAAAATAAGGGGGATGTGAAAGATATGAATCGCATAATCACATTATTTATCCGACTTGCCACAAGTTTAGAAGATCGTTCGAAATTTTCCATCGAAAAAGATGCGATGATGAAGAATTGGAAAGACGGGTCTCCTCCAGGGTTCTGTTCTTCTTCAAAGTCAAAGAAGCTCAATAGAGAAAGAAAGTACACTGGTAGAAATAGTGGATTTATTAACGGCAATACCGAACATGGGTATTATGCATCTGATCGTGAAATTAGAAGACGTTTATCCAAATTAAACAGAAAATCTCTGGATTCTGGAAGTGATACATCTGATGACCGTTCTAGGTCATCAGAAGAAACCGAAACCGATAGCGAAAGTACTTCCTCTGACTCAAACAGTGATTTGGATACACGATCAGAAAGCGGACCAGCTGAGCCAAGAGGAGGGGATGGTTACGTTAGTGCGGATGACGGGTTTGACTCTTTGACCGATGATCGTGAATGGGGTGCTCGAATGACAAAAGCCAGCCTTGTTCCACCGGTTACTAGAAAATATGAAGTAATTGATCATTACGTTATTGTAACAGATCATGAAAGCGTTCAAAGAAAGATGCAAGTAACTTTACCTGAAGATTATTCCGAAAAACTTATTGCACAAAAGAACGGAACTGAAGAATCTGACATGGACTTTCCGGAGGTTAAAGATTATAAACCTAGGAAGTTGCTTGGAGATGAAGTAATAGAACAAGAAGTTTATGGGATAGATCCATATACTCATAATCTTTTGTTAGATTCTATGCCAGAAGAATCGGATTGGCATCTTTTGGATAAACATGTTTTTATTGAAGATGTGCTTCTTCGAACCTTAAATAAGCAGGTCAGAGCTTTCACGGGTACTGGAAATACTCCAATGAAATATTCATTGAAGCCCGTTATTGAGGATATATTAAAAACCGCTAAAGAAGACCATGATTCACGAACAACAGAGCTTTGTCAGTATATGCTGAAAGCTATGAGTAGTCGGCCTGATGATAATTATGTTGCTTATAGAAAGGTATGCATTTCATTTATTGTATTTGTGTAGTTCAAATCTCTGAATCAATAAGTGTTGTTTAAAGTTTAGGGGCTGTTTGTTTACCTCTTGGACAGTTCCATTAAGAGGCAACCTCTGAATCACTAAGAGGTTAATTCTGTTTTGGCAAAAAATTAGGTCTGTCTCTTAACGGTTCCAAAACCCTCTGTATCATTTTGTACCGTGGACCTCCTTTAAACCATTAAGAGCACTGATTATTATTACATCCTGAGCAATTACCAAACAATTATATTTTGTTTTGCACTATATCATAAGAGCCTCTTAATCATTCTGCACCAAACCATTCGGTAACTGCCAAACAGATCTTGTTTCTGCCATTTATACTTAATCGTTAATTTCTTAATTCAGGGGCTTGGTGTTGTTTGTAACAAAGAATCTGGTTTTGGTGAGGAAGATTTTGTGGTGGAGTTTTTAGGAGAGGTAAGGATACATATTTCTTTTACCACTTGTTTCTTTATCTTTAATGTTCGTTAATATTCGTTCAGTAATTTTTTTAAAACTGTAAAGTTTCAAAGTTATGTTTGTTTTACCAATGGGTTACGTATTGTTAGGTTTATCCTGCTTGGAGATGGTTTGAAAAGCAAGATGGTATTCGTGGTCTGCAAAAAGACAGTAAAGAACCGGCACCCGAGTTCTACAACATTTATCTTGAGAGGCCGAAGGTATGTTTTTAAATTAATGAAATGTCATTCACCAGATTCATATTTTGACAAATTTATAAAATTTACCTTATCTTTTTATTTATTTATTTATTGTGGCTGTTAGGGGGATGGTGATGGTTATGACTTGGTTATAGTTGATGCAATGCATAAAGCCAACTACGCTAGCCGGATTTGTCATTCGTGTAGACCAAATTGTGAAGCAAAGTAAGTTTATCTAATTTTTTTCTTCTTTCTGAAACAGAAGTTTATATATATAGATATATATATATACTTTGTTCATACATGTTCTCATTCCTAGTGAAGAAACACGAATCTTTTCAAATGAAAGTCATCAACCTTAACATATTCGTTGATTTTTTTTTTTCATCCAGCATATACTTGTATCTTTCTTTCTTGAACAATGCCATCCACACCTTCTGTTTTTGTTAAATATTATACAAAAAAATGGGTAATTATTTGTTAATTATAATTTGATTGACAACATCAATCAACTGACTTGGATCCATTCTTATCTTGGGAACAGAGTTACTGCAGTTGACGGTCAGTATCAAATTGGCATATATAGCGTTCGACCGATCGTATATGGAGAAGAAGTTACTTTCGATTACAACTCTGTTACGGAGGTGAGCTTATGCAGCCGGTTACCTTCTTTTTCAGTTGTCTAAATATAATTTTTTTCAGATGATGAATAATCTTTCTTTCTTATATATATATATACAGAGTAAAGAAGAATACGAGGCATCTGTTTGCTTATGTGGCAGCCAAGTCTGCCGAGGGAGTTTTCTGAATTTGACCGGTGAAGGGGCTTTCCAAAAAGTAAGTTGATTAAAGTCTTGAATCTGAGCATATTAAGCCCTAAAATATCGTAAATCCAAATGGGATTTTAGTTTCATTTAAAAATCAATCTTAAAGGACCTAAATAAACCCGAAAAATAATGTTTATACAATCATAATTGACCTTATTGAGCCCTAAATATCGTAAATCCAAATGGGATTGAGTTTAATTTAAAATCAACCTTAAAGGACTTGAAATAAACGCTAAAAATAACGTTTATACAATCATAATCGACCTTATTTATAATTTTAATTTTTATGTTTTTTTCAGGTACTCAAAGAATGCCATGGAATTCTAAATAGACATCAATTAATGTTGGAGGCTTGTGAAGTGAATTCTGTATCAGAAGAAGATTATATTGAATTGGGTAAAGCTGGACTCGGTAGTTGTTTGCTTAGCGGGTTGCCTGATTGGCTGGTTGCGTATACCGCTCGTGTGGTATGATCTCTTTTTTTTAGATTTTTGTTAAGTGTGATATTTATGAAAAAGTACGAATTTGCTTCTAAGATTCATTTTTATTGTAGGTAAGGTTCATTCATTTTGAAAGAACTAAGCTTCCGAAGGTGATTTTAACCCATAATTTGGAAGAAAAGAGGAAATATATGATAGATATTTGCATGGATACCGAGAGAAACGAAGCTGAAATTCAGGTTAACATTGATCAACAACTATATATAAATATAGTTGCTTCTGTGGAAGTTCATTCAGGAACTGTGTATATTTTGAGAACCATGAGAACCAACTATTTATGAAATATTCATAGACGTATATGATGAATAATGAAAATCCTTGATAAATAATATAACTAAATATTCTTGAATATTATTAATATGCATTTTTCATCATTTATCATGTACATCTTTAATATTTCATGAGTAGTTGGTTCTCACGGTTCTCAAAATATATATGGTTCTCAAATGAACCTGCCGTAGTTGCTTCTTTTCCTTTTCTTTTTTCTTTTTTAAAGATTCCATTTTTTTTTCTGTTTCACTTGGCTCATTGTATTCCTTGATTGAGACAGGCTGAGGGTGTTTTTAATCAAAGAATTCAGAATTTGGCTCTTACGTTGGACAAGGTAACTTTTTTTTTCTTTCTGATTGGAAATCTTGACTTTTGTTTACCTCTTAACAGTTCCATTAAGAGGCAGCCTCTGAATTGCTGGCAAACAATAAGTCTGCCTCTTAATGGTTCCAAAACCTTCTGAATCATTTTGTATATTGCGCCTCCCTTAACCATTAAGAGCCCTAATTACATCCTAAACAATTACTAAACAATTATATTTCATTTTGCACTATATCATAAGAGCATCTTAATCACTCTGACCACTTAATCATTCTGCACCAAACCATTCAGCAACTGCCAAACAACCCCTTAAATCCTAAACCAAGTAAACCCTAAACCCTTAACACTTTTTTGTAAACTCTACTTGTTCTATTTATAGGTGAGATATGTGATGAGAACCGTTTTTGGAGATCCAAAGAAAGCTCCACCGTTATTAGAGAAGCTTACCCCCAAAGAAGTTGTTTCTTTCGTTTGGAAAGGCGAAGGATCTTTTATCGAAGAACTTATTCAATGTATCGCACCCCATTTAGAAGATGGACACCTGAATGATCTAAGGGCCAGTATTCGTGCTCATGATCCATCTTCCGATGATATTCAAGGAGGGCTTCGAAAATCTTTATTATGGTAAAGTTAAACAACGGATCCTTTGAAATGTGAAAATATAGCTTCTTTTCATGCTGACTGTATATATATATATATTATATTGATTTTTGTTTGTCTTCCAGGTTGAGGGATGAGGTCCGAAACCTTCCTTGTTCGTATAAATGTCGGCATGATGCTGCTGCTGACCTGATACACATCTATGCTCACACAAAGTACTTTTTTAGGGTTCGGGTGAGTCTAATTCCGTTGACTTTGTTTGTTGACTTTATATATATATTTATATTCTTATTTTTATCTTTAAATGATCTTTGTAGGAGTATGAAACGGTCGTATCCCCACCTGTTTACATTAGTCCTCTTGACCTGGGCCCCAAATCGGCTGAAAAATTGGGACCAGGATTGCATGAATACCGGAAGATGTATGCCAAGAATTACTGTTTAGGGCAGTTGATCTTTTGGCATAATCAAGCTTATGCAGAGCCAGATTCGAACCTGATCAGAGCTAGCAGGGGTTGCTTATCGTTACCGGAAATTGGCTCATTTTATGCCAAAGTCCAGAAACCGTCACCACAGCGTGTCTATGGCCCAAGAACCGTCAAGTCCATGCTTGCTAGAATGGTCAGTCTCTCTCTCTCTCTCTATATATATATATGTATATATATCTTATGGGGTTTATTAGGCCTGCTATTACCATAAGCCGACGTATTTTTTAAGCTTATTGAAAAACCCGTTTGGTTAGCCATAAGCTAGCTTTTTGAAACGTTACTTAATAAGCTCTTGGGGCTGTTTTCCACTTTTTTCCAATTATGCCCCTTAAATTTTCCCGATTAATTTTGCAACATGTCCTTATAGGTCGTTTTACTTTGTTATCTAGCTTATTAGCTTTTTTTTAATACCAAATATGACTAGTTTATTGACCAACAACTAGCTTTTAATTAACAACTAGTTTGCCAAGCATAGCTTTAGGGTTCATTTCCAACAAAAAATCTGGTAAGTGCTAACTGGGTAAGAGTATGTGAGTCACCACCCGCACTTACCGGGTAAGATTTTTGATCAGTAAAATGACAGTAAGGTGGCGTTTGTTTTTTAAGAGGTGTTGAAGTCTGAAATCTGATTTCAGTTCTGAAATGGTTATGAAACGTCTAAACGGATCAGACATAAGTGGTGATTAAGAGCTGAAAATGAAAAAAACAAACAAGGCCTAAGATTGTTAGTAAAGATCATTATCTCTGACCGTGTAAGCGTCTCTTACCTGTTAAGAGGCCGTAAGTGCTTATTAGACAACCGCTTAGGGGCTTGTTTTGTTGGTTTTTCATTAAGTTCTGTATGGATAAAGCTGTCTGTGTGGATTAATGTCTGTATAGATTGAGAAAGTTTTTTAGTTTGGAAGGGTTTTTTAATAGACAGAAGAAACATGTTTTTTATTGGGTGGGGCATGTTTGTGAAAAACTTGGCTTTCTGCATAAAACTTTCTCAATCCATTATTAAGCCACTTCCTATATTATCAAACTTTCTCAATCTATTATTAAGCCACTTTCTGCATAAAAATTCCATAAAAAACTTTCCCCCCTAGAAGCTTACTTAATAAGCCACTTCTTATATTAAGCCACTACCAATCAGTCATGTATAGCTGACCGAATAAGCTGCGAGTCCACATTAAGCTGTTAACAAGCAGACCCTTAGTTTTACTGAATGGTGTTTTCTTTTTTCAGGAAAAGCAGCCCCAGAGGGCGTGGCCAAAAGACAAAATATGGTCATTCAAAAGCAATCCGAAAGTTTTTGGTAGTCCGATGTTAGATGTGTTATTAAGCAAAGCTCCTTTAGACAAAGACTTGGTGCATTGGTTGAAACATAGACCACCTATTTACCAAGCCATGTGGGACCGATGACTCGACCGACTCGAACCTAACTTTGAGAAAAACTGAGCCCTAGATTCGATTCGTTGCCCAAAAACCGAGCCCAAAACAATGGTGGTTATAAAATCGGTGGTCAAGGGCCGACAAGAAGTATTTCTGGGTGGCTTCTTTTTCATATTCTTGTGTACAGTTACAGTCTTCCCCTCTCTTTTTTTTGGCTCTTTTATAGGTCTTGTAATTTGTAATTCATTATTGGGTAGGTGAAGAAGTAAAAGTAAAAGTAAAAGTAAATTTTTTGTTTTATGGTTATTTACCTCATTATATGAGAAGAAGTGAAAAGGGAAAATGAACATCTTTTTGAGGTTCTTACTGTTTTGTCTTTTATCTTCCAAATTACCATTACCATTTGTGAATATGTTCTGCTCCTAATCTTTCATGTTTTTTTTGGGGTCATGATTTTAGAGGCTTATTTTATATTGAACATTAGGGGGTGTTTGTAAAACATTTACTGGTAAGCGCTTATTGAGTCAATTACCTTACTTACTGTGTAGGATAAGATTTTTGGTATTTGTCATATTCATCTAGTAAGGTAATGTGATTTGGTAAGTGCTTACATTTGGTAAATGACCCCATCGGTATATGTGTTTGAGGTAGGCTAAATTCATACATGCTTATTAATCACTATTACACACATCAAGAAAACTACTTGGATTGTGGTACACTGGTTAAAGCCTGTTGGAAATTTCATCTGCCCGTAGGTTTGAATCCAACCAATGTCGAAGCTTTTGTAATTATGGAGGTTCACTTTATTGTTATCATGGTCATTCAGTAGATTAGTCGGTGCATGTAAGCTGTTGGAATATCCATGTTTACTCAAAGAAAACATCAAGACAGTCTCTTACATTTTCAATATATGATTTGATCTGATTTTAATGTAGATGTACATGTAGTAAGATAATTTACCCAATAAGTGCTTACCCATTATGTTTCACTATTAGTATTTGGAATCATGACATGGCTTGTGTAGGTGTGTAGTTGATGCTCATTTAGTAAAAACATCATACAAAACAATTGTTTGATCTAGGGCTATACACAGGTTGAGTTGGTCTTGGTCTGGTTGAATACATTTGAATATGTTTGCCGTTTAAGACTAACAGTTACTTATACTAATTAAGAACTTACTGATCATATTAAATCCATGGTATCAAAAGGCATTGGGGTGGGTTCAGATGGTCCTAATCCAGTTCCAATAAAATACGTATAGTTTCAAGATCTTGCAACTTGATTAGACATTGGTTCGTTTTAGTTGGGTCGGCCGGGAAAGTCGGTTTTTTTTGAAGGAAACGTAATTCCATATCTTTTATAAAAACTAGAGTAAATTATGGATTTGGTCTTTTGTTTCAGGGCTTGGTAAATCTTCTCAAACACATCAACCGTCTTCTAGGTTTCTTAAATCTGGATTTGATACCATCTTCACACATCTGGGTTTAGTACCAACAATGCTTGGACCACCAGCATCAGTTTGTTTTGGATTTAGAATTTCTTTTAATTGATTTTAGAGATTTTGATTCAAGGTTTGTTCTTGATCTTATTGACGAAGAAGATGAGTACTCTTAACAAATTACCTTGATGTACTTAAAGACAAAAGAAAAAGGTGAAATATAAAGATGAACATTTATTAAATTAAATTTTGACGAAATTGCCCTCTCACATAAGAGCCACATGAGGTGGCTAACCGACCTCAAGTTAACACCTCCAACCGGAGGTGTTAACTTGAGGGACCAACAATGTTATTAAAATAAAAAGTTAGGGCCCTTCGATGTAGATGTGCGTTTAAGAGACCATCTCCAAGTTTTGAACAAACCACGTGGACCAACAGTATAATTCACTCTTTTTTAAAGAAGGATATGAGTATCCAGATAAATAAAATAGAAAATTAAAACCCCCCATTAAAATAGAAGAAACAAGCAAAAGACAAAAATACCCTCAGACTGAAAATAAACGGTGGATGGTTTTTAGGGCACAAGACCAAATTCGTGAAAAAGTGCATACCTCTTGATAATCTACGTGATAAATAAAATCTAAGGACCAATACCATACCATAGGCCGTTAATTTACTCTAAAAACTGTAACAATTTCAAAATAATATCATATATATCCAAAAAGTATAAATATCAAAAGACGGACACAAACTCAACAAAGAGGATGGATTTGTTATAAACGGAACATATCTACAAATGAGAATATACGTACAACTAAGGCTATGTTTGGCAAAAATAAGCTAACTTATAAGCTAGCTTATAAGCAAGCTTATTTTCAGTGTACACGTTTGACAAACCATAAGCTGATAAGCTAGCTTATAAGTCAGCTTATAAGCTAGCTTATTGAAACGCTACTTGGAGTAGCTCACTAAAACTAGCATGACAACAGTCGACTTTATGTACATATAAATAAATTCACCTTTTATGTCATCTTTCATATATTTTCTAGTTTTTATCTACTTCTAACACCTCCACAATGTTTCTAACATATTTTAAAACATTATTACAAATAAATCTTGTAAAATCCCGTAAAATATCATAGAAAATTTAGTGGTAGGTGGGCCCGCTTTCAATAATCTAAGAAATGTCATAATGTTGTTAATAAGACGAATTGACTTTTCGAACCATTATACTTCACGTTTTTTCTTTTCAAACAAACATCATTCTTGCAAAAGTAAGCGATTTCGGACAAAACAGTTAGGTCTTGTTTATTTTAAGCTCTTGATTACCACTTAAGTCTGATTTGTTTAGACGTTTCAAAACCATTTCAGAACTGAAAATCAAACTTCAGACTTCAGCACCTCTTAAAAACCAAACGCCACCTTTTTTTTGTGAAGGGTATCCAGACTATGCCTGAACTAATCCCGGCAAATTATGACTGCAATACATCAGCCCTGATAAACTCAGTGGCCACAATTGTTGTGTACGCCTGGATTCAAACCCTGGGCAGATGGGATATTCCACCTACATCCCCCAGGGTCTCAACCAGTACGCCACAACCCTTGTGGTTAACCAAACGCCACCTTAGTTTGTGATGAAAAAGCCGAAAATCTCGACTAAAAAAGTCAACTATTTCGTATACATACCGATACTAAAAAACAATTATATTACATATTTGAAATCGAACGAAAAACTATGGAGACATATTCTCATTGTCTGAATCTGAATCTGAACTCGAATTATCCATCTGGCGATCTTTTTTAATCGCCGGAAAAAGTTTCTCGTGAATATTTTGCATCGTTTTCCGACCATTTTCTTCACCCGAAACTTTCGTTTTTCCATCCGGGATATCGTTTTTCTTTTTACTTTCCATCTCGGCCGTTTTCTTGATATCGATACATACTCTATCCAACAACTTCAAGAAATCACGAACTATTATAAACAATCTCAGCCCTTCATCTTTCCCGGAATTCCCATGGAAAAAATCCCCCGTGCTCTTGACCATCGCCATTATCCTCTTCTCTTCTTCGAGCATCCAAACGATCTCGGTTTCCGCTTTCTCCATAAACCCGTGAAGCGCGTTACAGAATTCAGTAGCTTCGGAACTCAATTCGTTATTTATTAAATCTTTCGTTTTTCTAAACATCGTTCCTAATTTCAAAACCGTTGTTGTAATGTTATCACCGTCAACGACCGCTGCTTTTTTAACGTCTTCTAGCTCGTGGCTTAATTGGGTAACGACCTCGAGGCCGAGTTTTCGGTAGTATTCAGCCGATTTTTCGATGGCTTCTTCTTTAAGATCGTTTGATGAATTTCGGGCCCGATCGGCTTTTATTCCTTCGGATCGCATGATTTCTTGAACTACAAATGAAAGCAATGTCGTTTTGCCATCTGTCCCTTTAACATCGGAGAGTTTTAAGAGGCTATCGAGTTTGATAGCGCGGGCCCCACCGCGATGCGTACCGACGTTCATGCGGTTACCTGTTTTCAAAACCGCTTCTAGAAGTTTAAGGAAGAGTCGGCTGTTTTTTAGTTTTGTGCAAGCTACCTGTGTTTAGAGAATGGAAGAAAAAACGGTTATTGTATGCTTAAAATAAACACTACAAGAAAATCTGGCTTTATAGGACGTCAAAAATGTCTGAATGTCTTAATAAGACTGGTTTATAGGACTTAAGGTTATAAGACTAAACAATTGGGAATTGTATGTAAATGTGTTACAATAAGTTTATAGAAGCTTTTGGGTGTCTTAACAAGTCTTTTAGAACAAATTTAAAATAAGACGTCCTATTAGTCTTTTTTTACAATGTTATCTGGAGAAAATGTCTTATAAAAATAAGGGCTTGTTTGTTAGCAGCTTAATGAGTTTAACGGGACTCGCAACTTATTGGTAGTGTCTTAATGATATAAAAAATGGATTATTCAGTAAGCCTCTAGGGGGAGCTTTATGCAGAAAGTCAAGTTTTTTCCAAACCTGTCCTTCCCAATTAAAAAGCACGCTACTTTCATTTATGAAAAATTCCTCCCAAACAAAACCCTTCTCGATCTATACAGACAGATTAATCCACACAGTTATCTTTATCCATACAGGACTTAATGGAAAACCAACCAAACAACCCCTAAGTGTTTATTTTAAACGTGTCCTAAAAAACTTGTTAGGATGCCCAAATACAATTATTTGGTCTTAATAGACTTAAGTCCTATAAAGTGGTCTATTAAGACAATTAGACATTTTTGGCGTCCTATAAAGCCGATTTTTGTTGTAGTGCAATTCATTTCACTGGACTTGTCATGGTGGGGTCCAAAAACACACTTGTAAAGATGATATATACCGAAAGGGTAAAATAGTCATTTTGATCTAAAAATACACATCGTGGAAAAGATAACCTTGCAATTGATAGAAGAAGACATTGCACCTCTAAGGTCGCAAATGCATCTCTAAGGGAAGAAGATTCCTCTTGAAGAGCACTCATAAACAACAAAGCTTCGAAACGTTTAAACACAAATGGGATTTCCACAACGACTTTAAGGAAGCGTTCGGCGGGGCCAAGACGATCTAAATCGCCATTATATAATCGAAGTTTTAGTTCTTCTTCTTGGGTTGGTGCCATTTTTATCAAAGTTGAAATCAGCACCACAGGAAGCTCATTACCTAATATCATTTTATTCACAAAATAACATGAAAAATAAGCTACAAAAAGGTATTTATTTGGCTCTTGATGCAAAAATGCAAGAAAAAGATGGGTCAGGTTCAAGGGAAAATGCCAAAAAAAGAGAAAACTGAATAACACCCTGGGAGCCCTCCATCTGAACGGTATGCACAAATGCATACCGGTAATTTGTAACATGCATTTGTACATATGTAATTATAGAAGCATTGGTGCATAGAAAAAAATCGAGCTTCAATCGCTTGTATGCATTGGTGCATAGAAAAAAAACAGCTTCTGTCGATTGTATGCATTTGTGCATATCGTCCGGATGGAGTGCTCCCAGGGTGTTCTTCAGTTTTCTCTTTTTTGAGTGTTTTCCGTTGAACCTCCCTCTAGTTTACAAAACCTCAGAAATTTTGGAGAAATGGTAAAAAACTTCTACACTTTTTGTCCAAAATAACTTGCAAAATGTATGGGGCAGGTTCAAATGAGAACCGTAAATACTTTAAGAACCAGGAAACCAACTATTTATGCTTTATTCATGATGAATATGCATGCTATCATGATCACTGAAAATGCATGAATAATATTCATTGTTATTCATCATGAATGATACATGAAATTGGGGAAATTTACTCAAATAGGCATTTGTTAAAGGAGAATTCACTTTTTAGCCATTTTTCAAGGCTCTTTCCTGAAATAGCCATACCTAGGCAGAAGCATAGTCTCTGGCTCTCTGCGTAAAGTCCATTTTTATATAAAAATCAATTCTTTTAGAGTTTACGCAGAAAGTCAAGTTTTTGCGTAAACTTTATGTGTAAACTGTCTGGTTGGCAAAAAAAAAAAAGATACGCCGAAAGTTTACGCGAAAAGTTTAAGCGGAAAGTTTACATGGAAAAAGTTTAAGCAAAAACTTGAGTTTCTGCATAAACTCTAAAAAATTAATTTTTTTGGAGTTTATGCAGAGACTATGTTTCTGCGTGAAGTCTCTACGTAAAGTCTGGCTATTTCAGAAAAAAGTCTTGAAAAATGGCTAAAAATGAAAGTGAATTTCCCAAATGGCTATTTTAAGTAAATTTCCCCATGAAATAGTCGATTCCCATCATCCCCTGTTCTCAAAATATTTATGGTTCTCATTTGAATTTTCTTCCAAAAATTTTAGTGCTTTTTTGCAATTTCACAACTATGGTCTACTAGCATAACGATTCACAAAGTCGATAACTCAAATCACAAGTGCATGTAGCGGGGATAGTTACCTTCCTTGAGGGCAGTACAGACTTTTTCCGTTGTAACATTCAATGCTTTTAAAAGAATGGCCAAATTCTGTGCTTTTCTTGGATCAATAATCTGAATAAACTTTGATCTAGGATTTAAATTTGATGAAGATTTTCCACGATCACCCTTGCTTTGACTATTAACATAACCAAAGAGTCTTTCCATCATCTCTTCATCAAATCTGTTCATCAAGAAACTTGTTTTTAGTTTCATATAATGAATCAAAGAACAATAAAAAAAAGGAATTTTACTCAAATAGCCATTTCAGGAAAACAATTTCATCTCCTAGCCCATTTCTCCCCAAAATTGCCAAAATAGCCAATAGGGTCACAAAAAATGAGGTCACAATCGCGACCTCACTACCAGACAAAAATGAGGTTTCAAAATTGCGACCCAAATTGAAAGCTTTGTGTTTTGTCCGGTAGTGAGGTTGCAATTGTGACCTCATTTTTGGCGACCCAAATGGCTATTTTGGCAATTTTGGAGAGAAATGGGCTAGGAGGTAAATGTTTTTTCTTTCTGAAATGGCTATTTGAGTAAAATTCCCTAAAGAAAATGAATTTAGATCCTCACTGGAATGATCCCTCCTTAATTCCATGCCAAACCATCGATTGATTAGGACTAGCGTTCATCTTATCCCAAAAAAATGGCTTTAATTTGGTTTTGGAACTATCAGAACTTTTGGATCGATCTGATTCATCTCCAGAAGAGGAACGCCCGTGATTATGTAGGGGAGGTGGCCCGGGTGGTCTTTTCAAATTGCCTAGTTTTGGTGGATCAGGTGGGCGAGGACCGATTGGCGGTGGCGGTGGCGGTGGTGCTTTAGAGGCGGCAGGTGGTGGTGACGCTGGTGGTGGAGGAGTGGTATTTCCTGGTGGAGGTGGTAAGTTTTCAACTTCTTCTGGTGTTTGGCAAGCAGCATTGGCAGATAAATTGTTTGTATTGCAAGAATTTATCGGATCTTTATTGCCTTCAACAGCTTCGACCGTTGGTGAACAACCTGAATATTGAAACATTTCTGTTAATCTGTTGGGGCGGAGGTCATTCTCCTTGCATTGCTTATGATAAAAATGTAATTTTAAGTTTATTATAAACTACAAAATACGAGCTTAAAGCAATAAATAAAACAAATGTTCAAAACTAATTATTATATAAGTAGATTAAAAACTTTTGAGTCTTAACAGCGTGTGCGGATGGAACATGAACCCTAAAAGGTAATGTAATTTCAAAGTATAATTTTTATAAAAGGTAATAAAATTTTATCAACAAATATATAAAAATAATTTTTATTTAAAAAGTAGCGGGTACACATTGGTTCTGGTTCTAGGTCAAAGTAGAAATTTTTACCAGAAATGTCCCCTGGGCATTTGTTGATAACGGGCTTCTCTACTTCTTCTGTACTCATTGCAACTCTGCTCACATTGTGTCCAAAACAGCAAATCAATAGCAAAAAGAAAACGGCCAATGTTGCCACAGAAGTAGAAACAATAATCCCTATGAGTAACACATGATTAGGGGGCTTTTTTTCGGGTTTCAATTCATGTTCGATTGCGAGTTTTTGGGATAAATGCATAAGAGAAGATTCCGGCGGGTTGGTTGGCGGTGGAGATGGCTCTTTTTGGGCGGACCCCAATGATCTATGGCGGGATATCCTCCTTTGTTGATGATGATGTTTTTTAATGGTTTTTTTTGGATGGATGTTACTATGATCATAAAGTTTAGAAAGGCATTTTTGACATCCATCTGAGCCAGTAACACGAGATTGAGATCTTTTGGATTTTAAAGACAACAAAAGAGATCGTTTGAGTTGTGGAGGAATATCAGTAACGGGATTATGTACAAGTGTCTTTCTTGATGATGATACATCACGTTTTGGGTTATTGTCCGTGTTGTATAGGTTAAAACCGTTGATAGTTTTGGCGATTTCTCCTAGCTCTTTTTCACAATATATCCACGCTTGCTCTGCCTGGATGAAAAAACATTCCATTAGGTAAACCAAATAAAAACCAAACCGAATGAGGCCAGTAAATCCACCCATTCATTAGGGTCTCAAGGGTTGGATGTACGCAATTTTTTTGTTTTCCACAAAGAGTAGAGTGGTTGTTTCCGATAAAGTAAAGCAAATATTTTTAGATATTCGGGCCTCATTCCAAATTTTTTGGAAGCTAATAGGACTACAATCAACCTTGAGGGCCAACTCAACCAAAATAAAGGCTAGGCCTTGGGGCTCCTCCTTATAGGTCGTCAGTTTGAGTCTACTTAGAGCATCTCCAACAGCTATGCTAAAATGGAGAAAAAAATGAATTTTAGAATTTTTGTTGCTCCAACAGCTATGCTATCATCTATGCTTAAATAGAGGAAAGAGGAAAGAGAGTATAAAATCTCTAAATTTAGAGAAATCTCTAAAACTATATAGAAGAGAGAAAAATAATATTTTAATTATATTCAACAAATTAAACCTATTAAACTTACATACGTGGGAAGGAGAAATAATATTTTATTGAATGTATTGAATATTTTATTATTAGTATTAAGTTAGAATTGCTAAAATAGAGTAGTTGTTAAAGTGATGTAAATGTTTTTAGAGATTTTGACTTTTCATACTCTATTATAGAAAAATTATAGCATAGCTGTTGGAGATGCTCTTAGAGTCACTGGGGATTTTCTGGCTGTTATCTTTAGGACCCCATGGGATTAGTCGGGGTGCGTGTAAGTTGGCCCCGGTCACCAACAGTTACCAACAAAAAATAGGACTACAATTCACATCTTCTTCATATATAGTTCTATTCATTTAGGCCATTCACACATTGGAAAGCCAATTCTTCAATTACCTTGAAGTTTCTCTTACAACAAATCCAAAAAAACCGAATAGAATGTTGGATATGAAGCACAACTTTTGTAAGAAAACGGTTTTGTCAATTTCCTTTCCTGTTTTCTTCATATAAATAGAGCTAAGCCAGTCATTCATTAATGAATATACTACTATTCACAAGAATTTCAAACGATTTTATAGACTTTGTGCTTGTCCTTGCAACTATTATTGTATTATCAAACAATTTAGATACAAATTTCAAACCTTCAATGATCATTATTCATGAATAATCATATAAAAGTGCAACAAAATCATATAAATTATAGGGAAAATGAGGAATCATACAGTGTTTTCATCTGTTTCTTGATGACTCCAATGGCCGCCATTGTTACCAGAAGAAGATTCTTCAGAGAATTTGCGATTTCCTTCAGAAAAACCGGTGAAGAACAGACAAAGAACAGCTAGAAAAATACCAACAAAATGGAACCCTAATTCGCCCATCGGTTTCTTAATCGATCGTTTCATTCCACAATACTCTCTTCCCCATTTCATCCAATGTTGTTTGCATACGATTAAACCAACATTCATACATAAAATTCTTATTGATTCAGACACAAAATTCCCTTTAATCCTCACGAAATCGACAACATTCAGATTAATACAAACCCTAATTTTACGAGATCCAAAACAAAATCCCCAAAAATAAACCCTTCAATAGAAACTTCACAAAATCCCCCAAATATCGAAACGAAACTCAGAAATCCCCAAATTCTAAATGTAATTGAAACTTTTGTACCCTAATGACTGAATTGATTCAAAAACAGTTGAATCCTGAAGCTGAGCTGCTGAATTATGAATGATACGTTGGAAAAAAAGAGATTATTTTGAAAAAAAATCAGATTATTATGTGATTTTTGCTAAGATTTTCAAACAGAAAATCCGGAAATCCTTTTTTCTCTTCGATATTTGGCGAAGATATCCATGGCGAAATTTTTGGGTGGTTTGGAAATTTTGATCGTTGTTTTGGTGAAGATGAATCAGAGAAGCTACACGCCAGCCAGCCAAGCCAAGCCAAGCCAAGCCAGCCACAATGAATTTCGGCTCAACGGCCATAACCGGATTACCCGATCCAAAATCGATAAATACTATTATTGTATTTTTATTAAATAACGTTAATAATACATGGATTTGGTTCCGATGAAAAATGTTACATAAGGTGAGAAGTGTAAGGTGGGCATCGGAACTGTAATTGCTTCGGAACTGTCGATTTCGGAACCGGAATCAATGTGATTGGTACCGGTTCCGGTTCTCATTTTTTGAAACCGTTAAACCGTTGGGTATCCGCTACTCGCCACTTTTAAATAAAAAATATTTTATATATTTATAAATAATAAATAAAAACTCAAACTTTCTAGTTTGTTTATGTAATAATTAGTTTTTATCGAATTAGTTTTGACCATTTGTTGTATTTATTATTTTAAGTCGATATTTTGTATTTTGTAGTTTATAATTATATTTTTATCGTGTGCATGTAATTTTTTTTTTCTTTTTGAAACCGGGTACCCGGTACCGGAACCGGTTCCCATTGGTTCCAGTTCCAAAATAACACCGGGTCCGGTTCCGTGGAAAATGATCGGGTACCCGGTTATGCTCACCTCTAGAGAAGTGGTTATTCACAGTTGGATGAGAAATGAACGTACATTAGAATGAGATGAATTAAGATAAGATGCCCCAGATCAATTATTTTATTATAAAGCGCAGATTTATGGGAGGGTATGAGATTAAAAGTGAATAATAGTTCATATTCACTTCTCACGCTTCTCACTATTAACTCAAATTCTCACACGATTCCACGACATAATACACGTATGGTATTTCGTAGGAATAAAGGATACATGGATAGCTTACAAAATCCATTTTTTCTTGTCTTTTTTTTTTTCTATATCTATATAAAAAAAGACTATTAAAACTAATCAAAAAGACTTCGAATTATCTGCTTCGATTTGGTAATAGTATTTAAGGTCCCTAATTTTTCATTTTTCTTGCATTAATGGTCCTAGGTAACTCGTTAATGAAGTTCCGTTAAATCAAGACATGTGGCTCTTACACGAGTGCACAAAATAATAGTAAATTACTTTTATATACATTATATATATATAGAGGAAAGTTCAAATGTGAACTTAGCTTTGATTGTGAACATGAGGACAGATCTCAGTCCTTGATCTAAGCCATATTCAAGCTCCTCTATAAATGTGGCTTGAGGGGTAATTCTGGAAAAAAAAAATCAAGCTGCTCTTTGATATCACTCCCGCTTATTTCTTCCTTCTTTGTTAATCGTCTTCTTCTCTGTTAATCGTTTTCTTCTCTATTAATCAGATTCATTGCTGTGAAGAACTTTATTAATTGGATTTGCGATTTCTGAAATTAAATCGATTGTGATCCAGTTGAAAATTCTACTTTTTTTGTTGATTGCGATTATGTTACATGTTTCGAAAATACAGACCTAGAATTTGGTTTCAATGTTGAAGATGCGTCGATCTATATCTTATATTCAGACTGGATCTATAAACATAAATTATAAAAACACCATATTGTAGTATATATTCAGTCTGAATATAAGTTAAAAATTGAAGTTTGTATAATCGTAGCTTATATTCAGACCGAATATAAGCTAAATTTTGAAGTTTGTAAAATCGTAGCTTATATTCAGACCGAATATAAGCTAAATTTTGAAGTTTGTAAAATCGTAGCTTATATTCAGACTGAATATAAGCACTAAGAGTCTTTATATTCAAACTGAATATAAGCTACAATTATACAAACAACTAGTTGTAGCTTATATTCAGACTGAATATAAGCTACGATTATTAAACTTCAAATTTTAGCTTATATTCAGACTGAATATAAGCTACAATTATATAAACTCATAATTGTAGCTTATATTCAGTCTGAATATAAACATAAAATGTTATGCTTATATTCAGACTGAATATAAACTACAATTATTCAAACACATAATTTTAGCTTATATTCAGTCTGAATATAAACATAACATTTTATGCTTATATTCAGACTGAATATAAACTACAATTATACAAACACATAATTTTAGCTTATATTCAGACTGAATATAAGCTACAATTATACAAACTCATAATTGTAGCTTATATTCATTCTGAATATAAACATAAAATGTTATGCTTATATTCAGACTGAATATAAACTAAAATTATTCAAACACATAATTTTAGCTTATATTCAGTCTGAATATAAGCATAACATTTTATGCTTATATTCAGTCTGAATATAAGCATAACATTTTATGCTTATATTCAGATTGAATATAAGCATAACATTTTATGCTTATATTCAGACTGAATATAAACTACAATTATTCAAACACATAATTTTAGCTTATATTCAGTCTGAATATAAGCATAACATTTTATGCTTATATTCAGACTGAATATAAGCTACAATTATACAAACACATATTTTAGCTTATATTCAGACTGAATATAAGCTACAATTATTCAAACACATAATTTTAGTTTATATTCAAACTGAATATAAGCTACAATTATACAAACCCATAATTGTAGCTTATATTCAGTTTGAATATAAGCATAACATTTTATGCTTATATTCAGAAACTTCCTGTGATAAAATGATGAACAATCATATTAAAAGGGAAAAAACATTTGAATAACATTCTTACACTTTATCAAGAAAAAGAATCTGGATCTGAAAATGAAAAGACTTGTGATTCAAAGGAGGAACACAAAACAAAAACAAACTTGTGCGAAAATTTATTTTGGGGAAGATGATGAAGAAATTTGGGGCGGAAGTAAAATTTCTTTTGGGGAAGATGATGAAGAAATTTGGTGAAGATGATGAAGAAATTTGGAGAAGAAGATAATGCCTGGTTCTTATTTAAATCGTCAGGTTATATTTAGCATTTAAGCCATGACCTGAGTTTTCCACTTATTTACAAAAATGCCACCGCGAATTTTCTCCCTTGTATTTTGATCTGATTTAAAATGGATGGTTGTGATTCGTCCTCATGTTCACAATCAAAGATAGGTTCACATTTGAACCTACTCCTATATATATAATGCATATACACAATGATGTTGGTTCAGTTACAAACTAAATGAATCCTACAAACTCGTATAAATTATATATAAATATAATTTTTTAATAATTTTTTTTCATCAAATGCTATGATTTAAGATGTTATTTCACATCTGATTGTTTCACCTTGTGAAAAAATTACATGTAAAAAAATTACATGTGAAAAAAATACATGTGAAACTTTTACATTATGAGACAAATACATGTACTTATGAAAACAAATACATGCGAAACTTTTACATTATGAAACACACATATATGTAATAGCATTTTAAATCATACCATTTGATGAAAAAAAATCATGAAAAAATTATTTTTATATATGGTTTGTACGAGTTTGTAGGATTCATCCAGTTTATAAATGAACCAATCTCTATACACAATATATTATACACTGTAAACCTAGTTTATAGTTTGTTCTTTCTTCGACGAATCTCATCCCTCTCCCCCTTCTATTCCCTTCTTCGACAAAGCTCATCCAACAAATCAAATTCCAATGACAAGAAACAAAAAAAGAACAACACTCCCCATCCCGTTATTCCCCCCCTCCCCTCCCTTCCCAAAGCCTTTCTGACTCGGCCTGGCCCGGTTTCCTACTGCATCAGTTCTATTCTCCCTTTTTATATAAAAAACTCCAAGTTTCTGAGTCAATTTAACAACATTTGTGATCAATTTTTTGTTCAAAAGTTTTACATTTGAGAGATTGTGATTCATGGGGGACGATGAAGACTGAGAGTGAGGGGAGAGAAGGAAAATGGTATTAAAAAAGTTAATTAAAAATGAAGGTGAGTAAAACACATGGTAATCATGTTCACCCTCTAAATAAATTGATGTTGAAAATGGTTAAAAAGTTATTTCTTTATTTTTGCATTGAAGATTCTTATCGATCCTCATTCTAGAAGAAAACCTATAGGATATAAATGGATTTATAGAATAAAGTATAAATCAACCGATCGAATTGGAATATATAAAAATTAATTATAATACAAAGGAGAAATTTGATTACAAGAATGCTCTAAACATATATAGTTAGTATTAGGTGTGTTATTTATCTTTTTATTATTAATAATTAGGAAATGTTAGAAACTACTTCCCTTGGTTAGTTTTTCTAACAGTTAAAAATAGAGTTTGCAAGTTGGTTGAATCATTATAAGCCTTTAGAAAATGGAATGAAAAATTATCTAACTGTTTCTTTGAAAACGATTGTGTATAAAATGATATCGAATGTTTTCAATTTTATTATTTTGTTTGTTTATATTGATGATATTGTAATTATTACTGGTACTGGCACTGGTACTGAACTGATGATGTAGTTAAAATAAATAAAATAGTTCTAAATTTGAAGTTTTTAAAATGAGACTTGAATGATTGGATCAAATGATTGTCTACCGAAAACGTTTGTAAGTTTTAACTGGGGTAAGCGTGTTGCTTTTAGAAGGTTTGTAACTAGTTTTAATATCGTTTTAGGAAATTCATTTGTTTGTTGGAAAAGCAAAACCAAGCTAGTGTAAGAATCTTTTTGGAAGGCAAAATAGCGAACTACGAGTTTTATTGTTTGTGAAATTCTTGATGTATTGAATATTTTGAGAGATTTAAGACTTAAAATTCTTAATTCCTATTCAAATCACTAATATTCATGTTGTTATAACAGTTTAGAAAGAAAAAAAAAACTTTTATCAGTTACAACGTCGTTATTTTTATATTTAAAAAACCGACCCTTCCAATAAAACCTAGTTTGGGTGAGGGTATTCATTCTTTAGGCCGATTTTGGAAAATTACTTTAAATGATTTTTCAAACAAGTAAACGACCTTATCAAAACAGATCAAATTACTTGAAACATTTCCCTTCTAGACGAAATGTTTTTGATTTGACATAATGTTTTTGATGGACTTGAATTTCATAGAAAGATTTGTAATCATTGATGTGTTTGGTTTATAAGATGTAAAATGAAATTGAATTTCGTTCTTTATAAATAACTTACAGAAATAAATCATAAAAATAATTAAATTATTTTTTTTATTAATTAATTATTACAAAACATGTGTTTTTAATATCTTTTAAAACATTGTTACAAACAAATCTAGTGAAATTCTACGAAATACCAACTACTCCCATATGAATTCTAAATGGCCGAGACTAATTACACCATTATATATTGCTAAATACATTTCTATCTGGTATTTTCCTCATCAGATACATTAAATATTAACATCTACTTTTTACATTCCCAATTAAAATGGTGCAAATAGCATTGTGCTTTAAAATCCAACTAACCAAACCTATGTTTTATAATTTTTAATATATAATTCAAATGCATTGTTTCATATTATGAAACATTCTACCTAAAAAAACACAGCTTTTGTTTCACAAGGGAAAATTTCATCTATACCCTTTAAAATTTTATATATTACGTATCTATCCTTGTAAAGTTTGAAATTACATATATATATATATATATGTATATATATCCTTCGAAACCTCTAAAACTCACATATATGTCATTCTCCCTAATTTAATTATTACTAAAACATTTAAAAAATATAAATCATTATATCTAAATTGAATTTATTTTCTAAATTACTCAACTATCCTTCAATTTAGAGATAATGATTTGTATTTTTTAAATGTTTTAACAATAATTAAATTAGGAAGAAGAACATATATGTGAGTTTTAGAGATTTAGAAGGATATATATACGTAGTTTCAAACTTTACAAAAATATATACGTAATATAGGAAGTTTTAAAGGATACAGACGAAATTTTTCCTTATCTTTAATATATAATATTTGTTTCCACATTGTAAAACAACACACAAAAACTTAGTTGCATTAAGTTAATCATCCATTTATTCATACCAAATTAAAACCCTAAATCCTTAACGATCAACACTTTTCAGCAAAATCTTATATAAACGAAATAAATCGCTTGCAAATATTAAAAGAAAAAAAAAACTAACCTCTTTCTCAAGAACACCATTCTCGAGCATTCTGAAACATCTTCAACCACGGGCTCGGTCCTTTCTTTTCGACATCCCAATGCTTCGGATACCACGGGTATTGCCACATCATAAAGCACCGCTCCGGGTGCGGCATCATCGCCAGATGCCGCCCGTCTGCCGAACATATTGCCGCCACCCCTAGCGGCGATCCGTTCTGATTAAACGGGTACATTTCCGTCACTTTCCCATCATCGTCACAATATCTCACCGGAGCCAAATCCGACGATAAAATCCGATCAAGAATTCCGTTATCGGGAAAATAGGCTTTTCCTTCTCCATGTGCAGCCCAAACACCCAATGTACTACCTTCCATCCCTTTAAGCATTATGGATGGAGATTCTTTAATGGTTACGCTCGTGAACCGACACTCGAACCGGCCGGACTCGTTGTGTATGAACCTGGGTTGGGATGGGTCACCACCACCGTGAGCCATGGCTCCACCGATTTGTGGACCCGGGATCCAACCTAATAGAGCCATGAGTTGGCACCCGTTGCAAACGCCGAGACTAAATGTGTTTTTACGGTTGTAAAACTCGTGAAACTGGTTTAAAAGCGGTTGGTTAAACCGTATAGAAGCGGCCCACCCTTTTGCGGAATCGAGCACATCTGCGTAACTAAAACCGCCCACGAATACGATCCCGTTGAAATCGGATAACGAGATGGAACCGTTGAGAAGGTCCGACATACTAACGTCCCATGGTTCGAACCCGGATGCGTAAAATGCGGCGGACATCTCTCGGTCACCGTTGCTGCCTTCTTCTCTAATCACCGCCACTTTCGGTTTCGTGGCGGTGGTTAGGTATTTCTCGTCGGTGAATGTCGGAGTGAACGACAGCCGCCACGATGGTTCGTGGCGGTTCTTTAGTCCGTCCTTCTCGGCGATCACGGAAGCCGCTAATCGTTGGAATTTTTCGAGATGGAAACTGGTTTCTTCCCAAATGTCTCTAAGATCGGTGGTTTTCTCGTCTAAATGAATCAGCTCGTCGATTTTTAATCGGATTATTGGTTCAGCTGTTACTTGGCCTATAATCTCTGCTGAAACTCCACGATTTCCGAGAATTGTTGCCACAGTATTCAGGTTCGTTTTGCTAATCTCGAGAATAAGACCGAGTTCTTCGGCGAATAACGTTTCGAATACGCTCTTTCCTTGTGAATTTAAACTGATCTGAATACCACAGTTTCCGGCAAAAGCCATCTCGAGAACACTGACAATAAGCCCACCGTCACTGATATCGTGACCAGCCGAGATTAATTCATCGGTTAAAAGATCTTGAACCACCCCGAAAACTGTTTTTAGGTAACCAACATCATCGACATCGGGAGATTCATCCCCAATTTGGTCAAACACCTGTGAAATAGTCAACATACAACGGTTTAATTAGAAGCATTAAATAAATAAATAAAACTCATAACTGGAATAAGTGAACTATTTATTTAACTAGACAAACTACAGCTGTTTAAAGATTCATGATAAAGCCTTGGGTTAGTCGTTTAATCATAAACAGTAATATACCCCACATGGAGGTGGGGCCCCATGGGTAAAACTGGAAAGACAATTCTTAAATCCGTCAGAAGGTCATGCATCTAAGAACGATTAAGGGGCTGTTTGGTTGGTTTTCTATCAAGTCCTGTATGGATAAAGCTGTCTGTGTGAATTAATCTGTTTGTATAGAATAAGAAGGTTTTCGTTTGTTAGTGTTTTTTCATATATGAAATGAGCATGTTTTTTAATTTGGAATGACGGGTATGAAAAAACTCGGCTTTCTGTATAAAACTCCCTCTATAAGCTTACTGAATAAGCCACTTTCTATATTGAAAGGCTGTTTGGCAGTTGCTGAATGGTTTCGGTGCAGAATGATTAAGAGGCTTCTATGATATAGTTCAGAATGAAATATAATTGTTTGGTAATGTTCAGAATGAAAATTAGGGCTCTAAATGGTTAAGGGAGGTCCAAGATACAAAATCATTCGGAGGATTTTAGAACCATTAAGAGGCAGACTCTTTTTTTTGCCAAACAGAATTCACCTATTAGCGATTCAAAGACTGCCTCTTAATGGAACTGTTAAGAGGTAAACAAACAGCCCCAATCCACTACCAAACCATCATGTATAGCTGATTGAATAAGCTGCGAGTCCCATTAAGCTTATTATAAGATGCTAACAAACAGACCCTAAGTCAGAAGCTCATTCAGCTAGAAAAAAGAAGTACCTGAGCGAGAGCTGAACCACCTAGGCGACGTTTTCCTTTTGCCAAATCAATATGAAGCAGTATACCTTCATCATTAAGCTTCAAATCAGGAGTCACTGTTTTCGTTATATCTGAACAAGTAGCATAAGCACTAATAACAAGATTTCCAGGAGCCTTAACCACTTCTCCACCCGCCCTTGCCGCCATCGAAAGACTATCTTTCCCGCCATCAATGGCAATCCCAAGTTCCACCATAGCTTCCTTAAGAGCAATGGCGGCATCATACATTGCCGCCCCTTCACCGTCAAGCTTGGCGGCATACATCCAGTTGCCGCTAGCTTTAACGTCACTTAAAGAAGTAATTTTAGCCCAAACGAGATTCGTAAGCGCCTCTCCAACCGCCAAACGAGCCATCGCTTTCGGATCCAACAAACCTTTTATTGGTTGTTCTCCAATAGCACACGCACCTCCGGTGTAATCAGTATAAGTTTGCGCGATAACCGCCACGTCAGCGAGCGTAATCTGTAAGGGCCCCACGGTTTGTTGCTGGGCCACGAGACCCGTTACGCACCTATCGACTTTAGTTGTTAAGAAGCGTTTCGAACAGATTGACGGAAGTCGTAATACCCTTTTGAGAGAATCCATTAACGTAATCCCGGGAGCAATCTCGAGTGGTTCTCGTTCATCTTTAACACGATGAAATTCGAATGTTTTTTGAGGCATGTCTCCAAGGACTTTTTCGAGTTCAAGATCAACGGCTGGTGGTTTTTCGATCTTGTGGCTGTCGATTAAGCGAACAAATCCTTCGCCATTTATAGTTCCGATAACAGCCATGGATACCCTTTCTCGTTTACATATAGATTCCAATAGTTTTCGGCTTTCGGGATTAACCAAAATCGCATCTTGCTCTTGATATTCAGCACCCCATATCTCCAAAACGGACATAGTGTGATCACCGACCACAATAGACCTGATATCGATTGTAGCACCTTTTGGGTGGATGATTTCTTTAACGACATTACAATTACCACCCGCACCTTGATCGTGTATACTAACAATCGGATTATTCTCACCCATTTCAATACAAGCACGCACAACTCGATATAGTTTTTGTGCCATCTCAGCATCTCCACGTTGTACAGCGTTAAAATCCAGCTCAGCGTCATTCTGACCACTGACCATACTTGAAGCTGCACCACCTCCCATCCCGATTCGATAAGCTGGACCACCGATCTTTACAACCAGCATCCCGATTTCAGGTTCACCTTTCGTGATATGGGTGTGATCGATTTGACCGATTCCGGCACTAAACATGATCGGTTTCAACCATTCTCGTCTTTCGCCACTCGGGAGTCTCATTCCGAATGTTCTTGTGTACCCTTGAATCAATGGCTCCCCAAATTTGTTACCATAATCTGATGCACCATTGCTGGCATCGATAAGTATTTGTAGCGGAGAAGCTAAGTTTGATGGATATATAAAAGATTCATCTTCCCATGGAGCATATGAACCTTCGATGTTAAGATTTCCGACACAATAACCAGCCGTAGATGCAACGACAAAAGACCCTCTTCCCGTTGCGTGTGTGTCTCTTATTCGACCACCGGCTCCAGTTTCCGCACCAGGGTAAGGTGCAACTGCACACGGGAAATTATGGGTCTCGGCTGTAAACAGAATATCAAGATCACGGTTAGCCAGGCTTAACGGAGATGTAGAACCGGGCTCGGAAGGTCGTAACTGTTTCACTAAAAACCCTTTGATTGCACTAGAATTGTCTTTGAACCCAATTACAGAATTGTTAGGGTTCGCCTGCAAAGTGCTCTTTACGATCTGCATTAGAGTTTGATTCATTGGTTGACCATCTATAACAATCTTTCCGGTGAAAAACCAGTGTCGGCTGTGCTCACTATTCGATTGTGCAATATCAAAGAGTTCGACGTTTGTTGGGTCCCGCTGAATATCGTTCTTGAATAGTTGAGTGTAATACTGTAGATCTTGTTCATCGAAAGCTAACCCTAATTCTTGGTTAATCTCCTCCAATGCTTTCCGCCCTTTTTCCATAACGGGCACGTAATACACTTCTTCGGGAACTATACTTGTTTTGAAGGAAACAAGTTTCTTGGGATAAACACATTCGGTCATTCTATCGTGCACCATTGCTGCAAACTCATCAATTTGACTATCTAATAGTGGTGCACTTTCGGCTTTTATAAATAAAAGATATCTTCTTGATCGTTCAAATCTGTTTACTTCTGATAACCCACAAGCTTGGCATATGGAAACAGCATTTGCAGACCATGCTGTAGTGAAAGATAATCTTGGTCCAACTTCAACTACCACTGTGTTGAACCCTTCTTTCTTTTCTTTAGCGATAAAGCTTTCAGACCCTAAGTTATCAGGCTCGTAGGTCTCACATAAAAGCCATTTAAGCACTGAAAGCTTTTCATTCGACAAATTCCCATTAAGCCCAATATTAAAACATTGTTCTGTTTTCAGACCCACGATTTGATCTGATATCTTGGTCTGAACCGACTTCAGTAACTCTTCGTTCGCACTTTCTTGAATCAAGGGAGTTCTATAAAAATGAATCACTTGTTCAGCAACAGAGTTGTCTACATTTCCCAACTCTTGTGCATCTACTGATACCACAGCCTTGACTTTCTCAGAAGCATTTCGTCGAACACCTTGGTTGGATAATCTCACCGAACTGTTTCTTTTGTGTTGAGATGAACGAAATAGTAAATGGGAACTTCTACTCTTTGGTAAAGGTCTTGGCAAGAAAAAATTATGATGACTTGAACCCTGAAATTTATATAAAAAAAATTACTCAGATTACTACTGATCTTACACCAATTAATACACTTCAAGAAAATCAAAAAATAGCAAAAGTGGCACATACCTGTAAGAACTCTGCAGCTGTAATCTCCAAGGATGAGGCCATATTGCTTGAATAAGTTTACTGTAATGATGAAAAAGATTCAACTTTCATTAACTAACGACGATGAATTTTCATTTGTCAAAAAAAGTGACGAGACTCGAGAGTTCGGAAATTAGAAAATGTAGTAATTGCTGATAAGGTTCATGTATTACTAAGATGAAAATTCATGAATTAGCATACACAAATACTTTTTGCAAGAACATATTCAAGAACTATACTTTATGAAATGCATAAAAATGAGCTTAATTGTTCAATTAAAAGCACTGATCTCTCAACAAGAACTCTCTTTAAGATTTTGGAGATTTTAAGACTAACAATCTGCTGTTTGTTTTATAATGCAACTTTTGGAATGAAAAGTGAGCTATCAATTTACTATTGGAAAAATTCAGGGGCTTTACAACTTCACAGGTGAATTAACTATAGGATTTATAATGCACCACATAAACATAAGGAGAGCTTTTCATTATCTAAGAATTTGTACTGTGTACATTCATCTACTACCATTACTAGTTATATAAATATTCTTCAAAAATATATATTTTCTCATCATGCAAACTACACAAACCCATATCTTCCAGTAAATTCTACTTCAACTGAAGAATTTGTATCTGGATTTTAAAACTGTTAAAATTGCATGCTTTGCATATACTAAGTTGCAGTAATTTTGTAGCCTATGGTTGGCCCAGATGGTTACATCTTACATGTACTCTGTGTTTTCAAAATAATGTGATTAACTTCAACTGTGTGCTAGCTTTATGCTTCCTAGTATCCATGCAATTCAGATTTTCATTTTCAATCATGAAAGAGTTTATTGCTTTGAATTACAATTTACATCAGAACTTCAACCCTAAATTCTTCTTTTCTTTTGAAACAGTTACGAGATTTCCGATCAAACTTACTTCAATCAGCTCCCTATCTCCAATTGAGATAAATCTTCGTAAATACTTGCGTGATTTCATGAAATTAAAAGTACACATGACATAAACATTTCTACTTATACTTATGATTGAGCATGATGAAGGAAGTTCTTTGTGCCTACTATTAGTTCATCACTTCATTGCATATTTGCATTTGATAAATACGAATTCGAGGAACAGAACTGTAGAAATCTAAACATAAATGTAAATGTACAGATAGAGAGAGATAAGCACCAGAAACAGGATAGAGTGATCGATTCTCAGTGACGGCAGTAGACCGGCGGCAGAGGTCGGAACTCGGAAGGCGGCAGCAGAGTCGATTCGTGACGGCGGCGTTGATTTCAGGGAGTAACCGGCGAGAGCCTCGACGGCGGTGGCGAGAGCACGATATGAGAATGAGACTCAGGAGACCGAGTGGCGAATTTCACGGGTTGGTTCGGGTTCATATGGGCCCGGCCCATTTCGGACCCTGCTTTTGTGGATTGCGTTCACACGATAAAGTACAGAAAAAAGTTGTCCAATCAAAAATAATCTGGTAAATTATTAAACTACGATCTCTAACGGTTTCTTTAAAAATAAGAGGGCGTCTGGTTCGCATAATGTTTTTGGATGAAATTGAATTTGTCAAAGGAATTTGACTTTGAAGGAATTGGAATGAAATGTTATCAGGTTTGACCACCTGTTTGGTTGACAGACATTGGAATGGAATCTGTTAAAGAAATTGGAATTTGTTTGTTTGGTTCACATAATATAGTTTTGGAATAGGAATGAAATATTGGTAAATGACCGAAATATTCTTTCTAAATATTTTGAAACCGAAATCCAACAACTATGGTTCAGATTGATGGTGGTCGGTAGTGATTGGCAGTGGTCGATGGTGGTTCAGATCGGCGATGGTTCTAGTAAACGATGGTCGGTGGTGGTTCAGATTGGCGGTGGTCGATGGTGGTTCGGATCGACGGTGATTGACGATGGTTCAGATTGGTGGTGGTCAACGGTGGCCGGTGGTGGTTCAACCGGAGGGTGGTCGGCGGCGGCAGTAGTCGACAATCGTCAATAGTGGTTCAAATCGGCGGTGGTCGACGGTCGTTAATGGTGGTTCAGACCGACGGTGGTCGGCGGTCGTCAATGGTGGTTTAGACTGGCGGTGGTCGGTGGTGGTTCAGATCGACGGTGGTTCAGATCGGTGGTTGTTGGCGGTGGTTTAGACAGAGAGTGGTCGTCGGCGGCGGCAATCGACGGTCGTCAATGGTGGTTCAGACCGGCGGTGGTCGGCGGCGGTTCAGACCTGCGGTGGTTGACGGTGGTTCAGACCGGCGGTGGTTGGCGGTCGTCAACGGTGGTTCACACAGGCGGTTGTCGGTGGTTCAGACCGCCGGTGGTCCGCGACAACGGTCGACGGTGGTTCAAACCGACAGTGGTCGACGGTCGTCGATGGTAGTTCAGACTGACAACGGTCGACGTTCGTTACCGGTAGTGGTTCAGATCAAGTAGGGAAGATGGGGATAATTTTGTCTTTTTTAGAATATGGGATAGAATGGAATTGAATTCCTTCTCAATTGTGATGGAATGACCAAATCCATGGATGGTGGAATGTGTAGAATTCAATTCCATTCCATAGGTAAACCAAGCGACTGAATGAAATTTGGCCAGTGGAATTGATCATTCCAATTTCATCGGATTCCTGCAAACCAAACGCCCCTTAAGTGTATTGAGATGATAATTTAGAGAATATTATAATAATAATAAAGGAAAGTTCAAATGAGAACTCAATTTTGATTGTGAACGTGAGGACAAATGAGAGCGCCACACGTGTTTGAATGTACATTATTCAGACTGAATAATCAAAGAAATATTCATACCGAATAAAACTAAATATAGTGTTTATTCAGTCTGAATAATGCTTGTTCAGACTGAATAAGCATTATTCAGACTGAATAAACAATATATTCAGTTTTTTTCAGTCTGAATATTTATTTGATTATTCAGTCTGAATATGACACGTGTCGCACTTTCATTTGTCCTCACGTTCACAACCAAATTTGAGTTCTCATTTGAACCCGCCCCTATAATAATATAATTTATGTTAAAATCTCTAAAATAGAGAATTTGTATGAAGTTGAATGTAATTTTTATTAGAAATCTTATGTTTTGGTTCTCTATGTTAGAAAAAATTATAGAAAACCTGTTAAAGATGCTCGTGTGTTATAACTTTATAATTTTCCATAATTCTTTCACTCACCTACCTCATTTTCGTTTGTCTAGTCCTATCTTTTATGGTCCTGTCCTGTTCAATCTCGTATGCGTATCAAAATCCAAACGTATATATTTAAATATTTATTTGGGAGTTTTAAAACATTAGAGATGAAAATTAGGGGCCGTTTACCAAATCTAGTCGGGTAAGTTCTGTTTGGGTAAGAGTGCTGAACCGGGTAAGTGTTGTCTCGGGTAGGAGTGTTTACCAAATGTTCTTGGTAAGTGCTTACCAACCATAAAATTACCATAATAACCTCATTTGTATTTTATTTTGAATAAAATGTAGTTTTTTCTATTATTAATAGTTTAATGAATGAAAAAAAAACCATGCATACTTTAAATAAATGCTTACCATAAAAAATAATACTATTTTACTCAAATTTTTTATGATTAATTGCTAAATTAGAGAGAAAAAAATACAATTTTCATATAACAAAATATATTAATATTAGTAGTCATTCATATTTAAATATAAACTGAATATGAAACATTAATACCAAAAGAAAATTGTTTGTTTTTCATCTAGACAAAATTAAAACAAGAGCAACCTAAATCAAACATATATATCACATAACTTTTAAAAAAATTAAAACAAGAGCAAACCAAATCAAACATATATATCAAATAACTTTAAAAAAAAATTAAACAAGAGCAACCCAAATCAAACATATACAATTTCTAGAGAAACCCAAATCAAACATGTATGTATATATCACAATGGAGTGAATGAGAACACAAAAATCGAACACACATATATATTATATCACATAATCACTGTGGAATGAAGAGAGCACCAAAATCAAACATATATTAGATAATTTTAAAAGAAATTATTTCAAGAAAAACCCAAATCTCTATGGAATGAAGAGAACACAAAAAAAATGTATCCAACAGTAAAAAAAAAGAATAATCGATCCAAAAACAGAAACCCAAATCAAAAAAAGTATAATCAGAACTTTTTTATAATCGGAACAGAAACCCAAATCAAAAAACTTTTATAAACCTTTTTTATAAACTTTGCTTTTTTGTTATTCAGACATGTATGTATATATCATCAAAAGTTCTGATTATGGAATCAAAGATATACTGTGAGGAGATAGCGACGATGAGGGAGGACGCCGGAGGAGTGAGCGGCGGTGAGGCAGGAGGGCGGAGGAGAGAGCGACGATGAGGGAGGACGCCGGAGGAGTGAGCGGCGGTGAGGCAGGAGGCTGGAGGAGTGAGCGGCGGTGAGGGAGGAGGCCGGAGGAGTGAGCGATGGTAGGGAGGAGGCTGGAGTGAACCCTAATTGCAACTTTGAGAGAGAGGAGGGTAAAATGTGAATTGTTAAATCTGACCCCAGTAAGTGAAATTTTGGAACTGACCTAGTAAGTTCTCGGTCAGAGTATGGGTCAGATTTCGGTCAGATATCAAGTTTGGTAAACACTCTGACTGCTGACCCAGTCAGCCGGGTCAGCACTTAGTAAACAGCCCCTTAGTATCTATAAAAGATAAATGACTGAGTTTGTATGTTCTTTAAAAATAAAAAATCTCTTTATCCATTCCTATTTCTATTTAGATATCCACCAAATAAAAAAGAATATAGTAGAATATATGTAAGATAAAGACATCAATAAGTCGAAATGAATTTTAAACAAGTCCATATTCGATTGAGTTTGATACTTATTAAATATTTTGTTTTGACCTACAATTCGAATTCATTAATTCGTTTTAAATGTTAATAAACTTGATTTTATCTCGAAATGAGATATAAGTTTTTGTTTGTTGCTTTTATCTTATAAATTAAATGGCATTATATAACTTACACTAAAGCTACAAAGTCGGAACCATAACTACAATCTACAAATAGAAGAAATCAAATGAGAACTCGGAAGAAGAAAAATACGTTCAATCTATCAGATGAGATGATGAGCATGTTGTCATCGTACCTGGTTTGATTTGAGCGAAGGAGATGGTGAATCGGTGATTGACAAGACGATCGAGAAAGGGAGGAAGAAGATAGTGTTCAATGACCACCACGACCAGGGACGAACCTGGAAAAAAAATCAAATAGTGACACCATTTACCTATAACAAATAAATATAGGGATATTTTTCTCAAAATCACTATTGGTATGTTAGTTAGTTTATTGTTTTTATACATGAGATCATGTGTTCAAGTCTCTTATTGCAAAAAAAAAATCAGAAACATAAGAAATCTACAAAATATAAGCTAAAAACTAAAAAAATGACATTAACAAGATTTGAACTCGGGTCCAAGTTGGAAGAAAAGCCTTGCAAACTGTAACACCCCTAAAAATGGGGTTAATTTAAACCGAAGAAAATGTGGAATAACTTCTATGAAATAAACGTCGCCCATGAAAATGGGGAAAAGTTAGAGAGTTTACAACTAAAAAGGATACTACATGACAACCTATTAATCTATACAATACAAAATACAGATTAAGTTCGGGTGTCACTAAAATCCTCAAAAATCTTTTATGTAACTCCATCTATACACACGAAGGTGTACTTCAAAAAGGATGCCACCAACGACATCTAGCTTCACTCATCCCATCAAGCCCCACCTGTTTCATCACATGCTATACATGTCATTTTAAGAAAAATTGTTAGGCTTCAAAGCCCAGTGAGAACAAACAGTTCAAATATAGAAAAGTCATTTAAACATCGTAGACGGTAAATAAACAATTAACCAAAAGCTTTTCTAAAATATCTCTTTTTCTTTACTTCCGCGATTTACACTTAAAAGATACGCTTACTTCTTTTTGAGGGAAACTTCTACGGGAATGACCCGCCATCACAATGATTACTCTTTCGCACAAGTTCAACCCCAAACCGGGATCTATTACAAATGTCATCCTCAAATGCTTCTGACTATATGTGCCTATGGATCCATTTACACTAGTCTAACTTCCTAATACAATTGTTTCCAATGTATTAACTTCTCTTCACAAACCTTGTGAAGTATAACATCATGCTTCCAAAACCTTCCTTCCAAAAATTAGGTCAAATAATCATTTAGGTTCATACGTCATTTTTCTTGCATTTAAAATTCATAAGAGTATTCCAAAACCGTTATTGACTTCCATTTCATCATTTCAAAGAAAACTCTAAATGATACATTTTGACCTAGTTTTACCAAAATCTTTCAAGTATAGAAATACTCATTTTAAACACCATGTTAAGGTAGAATACATCATTTTGACATGTATAAAGTTTGAGAAAGGTAAGAATGAACTCACAAGGCTAATGTTAGGTATACCCTAGAAATCTCCCTAAAATGGTGGAAGAATATGAAGTGGTGAAGAAGATGAACACTTAAAGCTTTAACCCAAAACTTGCCTTGAATCTTCACTTTAATGGAGGAACCAATGCTCTTGGAAGAGGTAGGTGAAGGGAGTAAAACCCTAGAAATCGCATTTGCCTTTTTGCTCTAAATGCTAAACTGATAACTGATAATAAATGAGGACTGAGTTGAACATCTCGGGCGACAATGCCACTTGGCGACATTGACATGGCAATCTCGCCTGTCAATGTCGCACCATTTGTACCGAAAGATACCTTCGACGCTGCTGAAACAACACGGGCGGCATTACCCTTGGCGACAATGCCAAGGCATAGTCACCGGGCATAGTCGTCGCGAAGTTTGTACTGAAGCCTGATGCTGAAAATGATATTTGAGGTGGCTGACGACATTGGCCTGCGACTTTGACAGGGCATAGTAGCCTGTCATTGTCGCCGGTTTGTACCGAAAGCTGGTTCCCGTCCAACGCTCGTTCCTTTCCTCCAATTCATTGTACCCCAACATTATACCCTGGAAACCTTCCATTTTAGCCATAAATAATAAAAATATTATAATGCTAATTTCATAACTCTCTCATACGAAATTCCGGGTGTTACACAAACCAACTCTATCAAGGGAAATTTGTGTCCTCGTTGTAGTTTCAAAATATATACGGTAGCACACACCAAATTGATACGATAACACTTTTCACGACCCTGTAACTTTTTGTACTACGATGGAGGAACGATACGGTGGCACATGCCACTGTATGCTCTGCATTGGGTTTGTCCCTGACCACGACACAATCACACAAATGCTAATGGAAGAAAGACGACAAGGTTGTGAGAAAGTAATCTTGGATTGTTGGCCTAAACTAGAGAGAATGGAAGACTGTGAGTTGGATTACATGGATGGGTTTATCTATGATATGCTCATTTGGGTCGAGTCTTATTTATGATCAGTCTATTCTGAACCCTATTTTGGTCGACATGTAGATTTTGTAAATTAATAACGTTGCAGATTGATTTATTGGATCTAGTTTTTGACTTGCATTGGTTGAGTTATCAAGTAAGGTGTTGGTGGTATGTTTGGTGCAATTTTCCAAACCAAAAAAAAAATTGCATCTTGAATTTCAATGTGGTGTGCTTTATACAATTTGTATTTATGACACTTCAATTTAATAATCATAAACTCAGAACTTTAAAATAAATTTGACGAATAAACCCCATCAACCATTGATTAATTTTTATCCAACAATTTTGAATAACATGGACGGTTACATTTTACCAAAACTAAATCCGTGATTATGGGGGCGGTTAAATTTGAATATGGACAATCCATCTTTAGATCCAATGGTTGATAAGGGTTTCCCTTAGGTGGTTTGATTATATATACATACTAGTCAGTTACCCGCGCGCGTTGCGGCGAGAAACGTTGAAATAACAACCAAATTTCATGTTAAATTAGTATTGTTTGTCCTTTTCAATGTTAACTTTATGAATGCATGGTTCTTGAGTAACTCAGTCCACATATATGTGAATCATGCATTGACCATAAAGTACTTTGGTATGCATTTCAGTCTATTATATATGCATCTTTCAAAAGATGCTCTATAAATATCATTAGCTACTTTGATGTTTGATAAAAGTGAAGTGTGTTGACCTAAGAAATTGTAGATCTTCCATGAAAGGTAAATCTGATGAACATATAGTTCCAACTCGAATAGTCACCAACGATGCTAATTTTTTTTTGAGATCCATTAGATTAATAAGTTCTTAGTTAAATTGTTTCATTGGTCAAATATTTTAGATGAAATAATTTAATAACAATATTTTTAACTCAAAACATTTATTGTTCTTACATTTGAAAAATCGAATTATACATTAATTTGTGATTTGTAGTTTTTACAACTTGTAATTGAAAAAGAAAATGCAAAATTTATGTTTGAATAAAAATATGGTAAGAATACTAAAAAACTAAATCACTAATTATAAGAGTATGAAATGTAATTTTGAAATTGAAAATGATTTGATGGAAGATCTAGGAGGTTGTAAGCTTTAAGAGTTTGTACAATGTCCTTAATTGGTTGTACTCTTAAAAATTCAAGATAACTTTGACCATCAACTTCAGTTTCATTTTATCACTCATGTCTTGAGCTACTAAATAAAGCTAATTCACAGAGCAAAGTGCATCCAAAATTCATTATTAATCAATATGTGGTGAAATATGCAAAAAATAACCTTGGAAGGCTTTGTTTTAAACTTTGAAATGCACATAATGTTTAAAAGATTAGCAAACCATTATGTATGCAATCACAGTTACACATACATATATACTATTAACATGTCCCTTTAGGTGGATATAAGATGGAACTCCTATACAAAACACATTTTAAAGCTTATTATATACATTGACATCTTAATCTATTCAACATATTACACATGGATTTTTTTTAATTGAATTACACAAACAAAACATTTTAATCTACAATGTGCATATGTTGGATTCATCTCAGGAAGGGGGGACATATCCGGGAATAACACACACAAAGCATTGTAGATGAGATATTTATCTGCTGAAGAGGCGGACCAATTTTCCTAAATATATTTTCTTTAGAAAAAAAATATTAGAAGCAAACAACAAAGCATGAAAAACATAACACTACTTTCAAACAAGTTGCATTCTGAGAAACGATTGAAGCATTCATTTCCTACTTGATGAGAAACAAACGATAATAACAAAAGGAACATTCAAAATGCCTAGTAACTGCAATCATCAATGATACGTGGTTATTTCTCTCCAAAACCATGAATTCTGCACTTTGGTATAAAGTCATATGGTAAGGACCAGTCCATTTATATAGTATAGAAGCAAATAATAAGGCAAATGATACTTGACTTCGGATGGCTAAGAGATTGTTCCATTAAAAAACAACATTTAAACTATACACAGAAAAAATAACATATTTTGATGTGCAAACATCTAATAACTCTGTTACAAATCAATAAGTATAAAACCAAAACTCACAAATCTTAATATTAAGGGTGTAAAATAAAATTTAAAAAAAATAAAGGATATAGCACAAATTAACACATAACTATAAGGTATAAAACGTAAGTTTTAAAAATAATCTACTACGTATTTATTATATTTAACAATATAATTAAATCTAAAAATATTTAATATTAAGCTCATTTTGAAGGTAGTGACGAGACGATTATAATGATATAACTTGTAAAAAACGAAACGTATTCTTTTAATGCATTTTAGTTCATAGACGATTATTTATGTTAATATGATTAGGGTGTTAAATGAAAAATTAAAAAGTAAGGGACATAAGTTAAATTTAATAACTAACCCTAAGGATATAAGTTGTAATTTAGAAGTAAAAATGATTTGATCACATGAGATGTGAGAATTTGTGAGACTTTTGAGATTGTACATTAAGCATAGAAAATTGTACCTCTTAAAATTCAAGATTCAAGAAGTAATCGTAATATAGATATTTGGTTCCATAAATATCCATCAAGTAGGAAATGAATGCAGTTACAATCATAGTCGTCCATCTAATTTAATAAATATTTGGTTCCATAAATATCTTGATTGTTTTCTAATATAAAACGTTGATCTTAATAAATGAATTATAATCATCTTTCATAAATATCCAGTTTATAATAAATGAACTCTCATTATTTTCATAAATATCTCAATTGATTGGTTTTATGTGGTTTGTATGAATTATGAGGTTTGGAAATGATTGAAAGTGTATCTGTGTTTAAAATATATAAAAATAGACGGTGAAAAACAGTTTGATAATTGAAAACTGCAAAATTGCATCGTAAACTACACATTGATAATGTAAATCACAAACCACGTTGCAATAGTTCTAAGTCACGCAACGTAATACAGTGTGGTGTGTGGCTTAGCTGAACACCCATAGAATCAAGGATGAATTTGAGTGTTTTAAAAATTTAACGTGAAAAAGCGTATATAAAAAAAGATGCAGGACTAAACATGTAAATTCTCTATACTGAAAAAATATCACAACATATTCCTGATTCTACTTAGAGCATCTCCAATGCTAAAATAGAGAAAAGAGGGATTTTAGCATTTTTTGTTCTCCAACAGCTATGCTATCATCTATGCTAAAGTAGAGAATAGAGGAGAGAGATTGAAAAAATCTCTAAATTTAGAGAAATCTCTAAAAGTATATAGAAGAGAGAGAAACAATATTTTAATTATATTCAACCAATCAAAATAATTGATGTTAAATGTGTATGAGAGAGAAATATTATTTTATTAAATGATGGAATATTTTATTAGTATAGTTAGTGATAAAGTTGCTAAAATAGAATAGCTGTTGGAGTTGGATGAATTTTTTTTTAGAAATTTTAACTTTCCATACTCTATTATAGAAATTTTTTAGCATAACTGTTGGAGATGCTCTTAAATATCAAGCAAAAGAGAAAGTGAAAATATATTCGATTGAAACGAGTCAAGCCAAATTGAAAATGATTCCACTTTGATAAATTAATATTTAATAGAGTTTGATGCTTGTTAAATATTTTTAAGTATTTTGTTAGACTTATGATTAAAATGTTATTAGTTTAACTTTTTTCATGAACATAGATCCGTACTAAAACAAATTTGTTTTCGCCCGGTCGTACTCATAACCGCATCAGGTCTCCAAGATGAACAACTTCTAGTCGATGGAACAATATAGGCAAGGGAAGTCGGCAAAATGGATCCGTAACCTCGGGAAAAGGATTGGCTCTGAGGGCTGGGCACCTGGGTCCCAGTCCCGACCGCGTGCCGAGATCATCGTGCCGCGGCTTGGTTTCCTCGTGCCGTGGCCGAGTTTCCTCGCACGCGGCTTGGTTTACTCGTGCCGTGGCCGAGTATCGTCGAATGTCTGTTCCTGTCACTTAGCTTTTTGTCCATAAGGTATATATAGGGGAACCTTCATAATTAGAGCATCTCCAACAACATCTTCAAAATGGAGAAAATAGAGATTTTGGAGATTTTGAGTATTGTTTTTGCTCCAACAACATCTCCAAAACCTTCTGTAAAATGGAGAAAACATGAAAGAGATTACAAAAATCTCCAAATTTGAAGAACTTGGAGACATCTCCAAAAATAATTACAATGAAAGATATAGAATATTTTAATAATATAATGAATTGTAATCTTCAAAATGGAGATGCTGTTGGAATTGAATGTAATATTTATTAGAGATTTTTTATTTTGAATCTCTATTTTAGAGAAGTTATAAAGATGCTATTGGAGATGCTCTTAGAGATTTCATGTTTGATAACCTCTATTTAAGTAATGATAAATTGTTGGTTTTGTTTATATTTTTACCGTATTATAAAACATTTTATTAAAACTCTATAAAAACAACTTTTTAGTATACAATATTCTTGATTATTTCGTATCCTTTAAATTCTAAGGTGACGTTCATGCCCAGAAGTTGGTAATGTTATGATGATACCCTTCATCATTATATTTATAAAGAAAAAAAAACCAATTATTAAAACTAAAATAAATTACATCTTAATTTTTAAAACAAAAATATCTAAATCACGACAAATTAGAGAAAAAAAGTTCAATTATTAAAACTAAAACAAATTACGTCTTAATTTTTAAATAAGATATCTAAGTCATGACAAATTTTTATATTAAACAAGTTATATCAAAAACCGTAAAATTTGTAATATTTAATTTGACATCTATATCGACGTAGTTTTTGAGTATTTTTTTTGGATTTTTAAATTAGTAAGATATGTTTAATCACCGTTTGTAATTTTTATTTTACTTCAAAATATAAATTATGGATTGTTAAAGAATATGTACGCTAATTGTATTAAAACTTTAACTGGATCCCACGTCTACACAACCTGAATACATACATATACAATGCCTTTAAGACACAATTTTCGAGGATTTATGCCCTTGAAGAAAAAATATGGAGGACTGGAATTCGTTCCTTCGGAGGACGCCGAGGAGTGGGTGGAAATGTATCAGTTGGAATCCCTAAGAGAATTGTTGAATTCAGTGGTTATATCCAATCAGAGGGATAGATGGCATTGGACGGGAGATGGATCGGGAGAGTTCTCAGTCGTGTCAGTAAGAAACCTAATAAACTCTAAAATTTTGGAGTCTGATACTACACCCACTTCTTGGAACAAACTAGTACCCATCAAGGTCAATGTGTTCGTGTGGCGAACGGGGCTGAACAAAATTCACACAAGAGACAATCTTGACAAAAGAGGCATTGATATACAATCCTCACTTTGTCCCTCTTTGCGACAGAGATGGAGAATCAACAAATCATTTATTTTTTAAATGCAACTTGGCACGGGATATATGGAGGAATTTAGGGTGTTGGTGGAACGTCGATATTCCTGCCTTTAATAATTTTCTTGACTGGAAGAGATGGATTGATGCAGCTCGTGTGAGGAAAGGAGAGACAAATTGTTTGGAGGCGGTTGTTTACACTACGTAATGGTCTTTCTGAAATGGGACTCTTTTTGGGTCCACTAAATCTTAAAAAAGGCCGATATGGGATAATATTGTAACTCTTTCGTTTTTTTTGGTATATAATAGGATTAGGCGTTTTAAAGTTAACTGGGTAGGTTGGCTGCAAAATCACACTTTTGCTATATTTGCTTTGTAATGCTATACTAGCTTCTTGCTAGTATTTTTGTTCTTACGAGTTTAATAAAACTGCCGTTGTTAAAAAAACGTATACAATGCCTTTATCTATAATCTATGTCTATGCTATATTATAAAGCATAAGTATTTCACAAACGATTATAATATATAGGTACAAGGAATTACTCGTTTTGAATTTTAAGAGATATAACTAACTCATGGATGAATTTTAAGAGCATTTTAACGGTTTCTTTAAAATAAAGAAAATAAGGTTTTTGTTTTCCATTTAGATTCAATATATTTTTTAGTTTGTATCTCCTACTCGGTAAGTGTTTATCGAGTCACTTACTTTTCGGATGAACATGTAAATGACTGGGAATCTTATCTCAGTAAAAATGATGATAAAGACCAAGAGTTTTACCCGGCCAATGGGGGTGACAACTCTTATGCGATTATGTTTTGTTCTCATATTTGGGGAGAAAATAAATGAAAAGAAAAGGAAGGGGTGGAAAAGAAATGAAAGAAAAAATAACATGGAAGGTTTAAAAATTGTGAGAAGATAAGAAGAAAAAAGTTCATATGTAAATCATTATGTATTTATAATAATATGGTTTCAAGATGTATGAATCAATATTACATATTATTTATATAGATTCACACACGGAAATTAAAATGTATTTTTCGAATTTTTTCAATAAATTCATGTATAACTAAGATTTATGACGATATTTGTACGAGAAAATTGCTACAAATGACCATTTCACACATCCAAACTGGTCTTCTAACCATTTCTCTCCCGGACTGATGCAAATGTCACTACTTCATCAATATTCAGGTCCGTAATATTATAAACGTAGCTAAAAGGTAATTTTTTGTATCAGACTTAACATAAATCTACAATTACGACGGTATCACTTACTAAGCCATTATTTGGCAAAAATAAGATGACTTATAAGTCACCTTATTTTTAGTGTAGTTGTTTGAATGACCATAAATTAACTTATAAGATACCTTATAGGGTATCTTATTGATAAGTTAATAAAAGTAATATTTTAATAAACTATCTTATAAGTCATAAAATACCTTATTAGCTACTATTAGTCCATATTGTAGACTTGGATATCGAGAAAATAATGATATTTGGGCAACAAATAAACGGTTAGAAAACCAATTTGGACAATGTGAAAGGGTCAATGTCCGCCCTCGTTATAAACTCAACCGTAAATTAAACGACGTTAACAGCCTTATTTCAGAAACAGCAATGGATTTGGGTGTTTGAATGAAATTCGAATCTGTTTTGCAATGGAAGAACTTGCTATGCCATGGCTGCCATAGGTATGTTTCCGGTTTCTAAATTTCTATTCCATTATATGTTTCAAATTTGTTGTTTATGTTTCTGTTCTGCTCATTTGGTTTTCAATAGATGAATTTGTGAAATTAGGGTTCCATTTCTATACGATTCAGTTTCTTATGGGTAGGGTTATTTCACACGATAAATATAATCCAGGTCTTCAGAGGATAAAGTTTCGTTGTAGGTGCATTGTTAGGTTCACCAATTTCTTTTTCCCCTTAGATAAAATGGTTGACCTACTGGATTAGAAGAAAAAAAAGTTCAAATTGGTTTTCAACAAGAACTAGAATGTATGAAACCCAGCTAAATTACTCTCCCCTAAAGGAGAGAAATTGGTCATGATGTAAGAGCATCTCCAACAGCTATGTTAAAATAGAGAAAATTGAGATTTTAGCAAAAAAAATCTTAATTTATGCTAAAATTAGAAAAAAAGATGAGAGAGACGATAAAATTCTCTAATTTGAGAGAAATCTCTAAAACTTGTTGCATAAGAGAGAGAAATAATATTTTATTTCTTCTCACCAATAGGAAATTTTGAAACTAATTGTTTAGGAGAGAGAATTTATATTTTAGTAAATGTTTTGAATATTTTAATAATATAGCTAATGATGGATTGCTCATTGCTAAATAGAGTAGCTGTTGGAGTTAAATGTAATTTTTTTTGTAGAGATTCTTACTTTTAGAGCATCTCCAACAGCTATGGTATAATAGAAAAAAGAGTGATTTTAGCATATTTGTTGCTCCAATAGCTATGCTATTCCATATGCTAAAATAGAGAATTGAGGAGAGAGATGAAAAAAATCTCTAAATTTAGAAAAAGCTCTAAAATCATATAGAAGAGAGAGAAATAATAATTTAATTATATGCAGCCAATTAGAATTATTGCCATTATAAATGTAAGAGAGAGAAATAATATTTTATTAAATGTATTGAATATTTTATTAATATAGTTTAGTTAGAAATGCTAAAATAGAATAGCTGTTGGAGTTGGATGCAATTTTTTTTTAGAGATTTTCACTTTTTATATTCTATTATAGAAATTTTTTACCATAGCTGTTGGAGATGCTCTTAATACTGTATTTTAGAAAAATTATAGCATACCTGTTGGAGAGGCTTAGAGACTATATGGGTGTCGAGAGGGACTAGACAAGTATAGATTTCCCCAAAGTATCCGAGTAGTAGAGACTTTAGCTATGATACCATGAAAGAATATATGAAACCCAATTAGATTACTCATTTACCCCCAAAAGACCCCTTGGAACGTTCCAACATATAATGTTGAGAAATGGTCCAAGTCTAACAAAAAAGTTGCGGATTTGTAGCAGAATCTGTTAGAATTTCTGAAAGGCCTGGCTTGACCTCAGAAGCCAAAATGCACATCTTTTTGGGATGAAAGAAATAATAAGAATCCTTAATACTATTATCCATATTATTGAAGTTTGCAATTTCTGTTGGTGGTTTTGGTAGATTTGCTTAGTTTATTTGAACTATGAAGCAACACCTTTCAAATGTTGATTTCAAAGTTTCAAAAAAGAACTCATTCGACACTAAAAAGCCAAAATTTGGTTGTTCTTTTTGAAACAAAGGTGATATTTTCCCCCTTTTTCACCTAATAAGTGCAAACTTTTGACTTCAGAAGATGAATGATCAACTGGTAGGGTAATTTTTTTTTTTGAAGTATATAATATTTATATACGGCAAATGATTGTACCGTATGTCTGTATCCACTAGGAGCCTTTTGTGAGGTAAAAACTATAGTTGCAAATTTTGGGTGTAAATTTATAACAAATTTCATATCAATTTCCAATTTAAAATTTGAGGCTTTTGACATTAAACTGTAATTGTTTGTCAGGATTAGGAAGTCTGCATAAAAGATCGATGAACCATATATATATATATATATACATACAACAGTTAAGTCTATCTTTCATGACCCTTTTGTGAGGTGAAATAACCTTTTTATTCTGAAAAAACATGAAGCTTAATATCTTATGTTACATGCTGCATGAAAAAGACCACTTCTTTAACACTTATAATACCCTAGAGCCATTCTTCTTTTATTCATTTTGAATACAAATAGAATGAACTTGAAAATTTAAAAAAACTGCATTATGTGCCATCCATCCATCCATCCTTCCATTTATTTTTCTTAGAAGAAAGGGATCATGTTCAGTAGACCATCGATAAAATCATTGAGTTTACCGCCAACACTCATGTCCGTTTGATCATCAAAAGGGAATGGTTCGAGCCATTCACTTGCTTTTAGTAGTTCCTCAATTGGAATCTCGGGTTTTGATCTCTCCAACGGGACTATACTTGAATATGTTCGTGGATCAGCGTTGTATGCCTGGAGAATGAATGATCATACATTATGCTTCACAAGTTCTACTATGTGCATAAGACTGATATATATATATATACTGTCCCACCATCCGATGAAAGTTCAGATGCGAACTCAAATTTGGTTGCGAACATGAGGACAAAGGAGGGCGTGACATGTCCCATTCGGTCTGAATAATGAAGGGCATTAAGAGTGAATAATGAAGGCGAAGTTCATACATTATTCAGACTGAATAACACTGCATTCAGTCTTAATAACACTACATTCAGTATGAGTATTCCCTTCATTATTCAGTCTGAATATGATACGTGTCGCGCTTTCCTTTGTCCTCATGTTCACAACCAAATTTGAGTTCTAATTTGAACCCGCCCCCCACCATCCCAAAATAAGTGTCCGTATTTCTATTTTAGTTTTTCCCAAAATAAGTGTCCACTTTCAAAAGTAAGTGTCTACTTTCCAATTCTACCCTTTTTTTGTGAAGGGTATCCCACGCAAAGCCCAGACTAATTCCGGCAAGGTTTTTTTACTGCAATATCTATGCCCCGATAAACTCAGTGGCCACAATTGTTGAGAGCGCCTGGATTCGAACCCTGGGTGGATGGGATATTCCTCATCCCCCAGGCATTCAACCAGTAGGCCACAACCCTTGTGGTTTTCCAATTCTACCCTTAATTATGAGATGGAGAAATTCATTACTCCCTCTATTATTAAGGGTGAGAAAGGGGAAAAAGGGTGGGGTGGGGGGGGGGGGGAGATGTTCGCAAACATGAAGGGTGTTATACCTGATCAGCATGGAGTTTCTTCACAAATGTTTTGAATAGCCTGAAATTCTTCTTTTTAAGTAACGTGTCTCCTAATCGAAGGAAAGTCAAGGCTTCCATTTTCAGTTTCGGTGGTTCATTTTTTCCGATCCCATTTGGTCTCACGTTCAAAAGAATTTGATTATAAGCGTCACGATCATATCGTTCAAGTGCATTTTCACCTGCCATATGAACATCTTCCCTTTTCACCGAACTAAACACCTGTTGTCAGTTGTTAAACACATTTAAATCATCATCATCATCGGTTATCAAGTTTCATATATATATATATGTATATATATATATAGGGGCGGGTTCAAATGAGAACTCAAGTTTGGTTGTGAATGTGAGGACGAATGAGAGTGTGACACGTGTCTCATTCAAAGAAATATTCAGACTGAATATAGTGTTTATTCAGTCTGAATAATCTATATTCAGACACGTGTCGCGCTCTCATTTGTTCTCACGTTCACAACCAAATTTGAGTTGGCATTTGAACTTTCCTCTCTTCTATATATATATTTACAGATGCAAATTTCATAGTTATTTATTTAACCTGTTGGACGAGTTCTTGAGGTGCACTTTTGGCTGCTGCATCTTGTTCGGAATCCCTCATTTCTAAACAAGTGAAATTGAAAGTACCATAGTGCCTTGAAAGCATTCGTGCAATTGGTCGATATCCATCTCTATCGTTTAAGTTGTAGTATCCAGCGGTTAGCTCTGCAGCGTGTGATTCGTGTTTATACCACCAATGGATACCCGATATCTGTTTTCATCCAACAATTTATGTATCATTAATATCTGAAAGTATATGTGTTAGGATATGTGGAACCCCTTTGAATCTATATCTAAATAGAGCCCTTTGGGTGCGTTTGGTACCCATATGTGACATAATTGTGTAAGGTTTTAAAGTTTTAATTTGACATGTGCAGTTTAGTAATTTACCAATCTTGTCTTATCTCGCTGATATTTGTTTGTTCCACCTATTTTGGTGAGAGAAAAAGGCATTTTTGTCTCATTCAAGTCTGTCGCGGTATAATGTCGTACCAAATGTGGGACGTCAACTCATCAAGTTTTTGTTTTGTCATGTCCAGTGTACCAAACGCACCGAGGATAAAGGTTCCTATATATATATATACAGGTTTGAGGGTTTGTGTTAGGATACATGGAACCCCTTAAATCTCTCTCTCTAAAAGAACCACTATAGAGAAGGGAGATTCTTATATATATATATATATATATATAGGGGAGGGTCAAATGATAACTCAAATTTGGTTGTGAATGTGAGGACAAATGAAAGCGTGACATGTGTCATACTCAGACTAAATAATCAAAGAAATATTCAGACTGAATATATTATTTATTCAGTCTGAATAATGCATTATTCAGACTGAATAAATACTATATTCAGTCTGAATATTTCTTTGATTTTTCGGTCTGAATAATCTACATTCAGACACGTCCTCACGTTCACAACCAAATTTGAGTTCGCATTATATATATATATATATATAGAGAGAGAGAGAGAGAGAGAGGAAAGTTCCGGTACAAACCCGAAATTAATTGGGAACACGGGATTTGCTTGCATCGCGGCACGTGTTCCTTTTCATGCTGAATATTCATCATGAATCAGACATTCATGATGAATACAGGTGTGTTATTCACATGAATCACACATTCATGATGATATGTTACAACATTCATGATGAATACGTTACAACATTCATGATGAATAACACATCCATATTCCTGATGAATATGCCACGTGTCATACTGTAGGCGGTCCCCTGGTTCCTAATCAATTTTAATGGTCTGTTGTCTAGCCAATGTGGGGCTCCAACATGTACTTTCACTTACTTTTTTACATAATCTTTTTTTTTGGGTACTAAATCTTTTAATTACCTTGCAAGCTAACTTCACTTTACAACCCAAGAAAGCTTTGTTGGCTTCATCCAATATTTGATCCCCATGGATCAATAACTTGTTGGAATACCAAGTCAAGAAGAACTTCCCTTTTTCACTTAGGAAACCTTTTGATCCAAAGAAACTTGTTACATCTGGCTTGTCATTGTATTCTCCAACATCATCCGGAAACTCCCATTCAGGGTGCCCGGCATTTGTTGCAGCCTCTTTGAAATCCGCCGTGAGATACTTGTCGTAGCACTGAAATATGCATCATTCGTGTTAATCCTGAATCAAGAAACTCCATTTCTGGATTTTTTTTGGAAGGGTGTCCCAGGCTATGCCTGAACTAATCCCGAGAAATTATGACTGCAAGACATCAACTCTGATAAACTCAGTGGCCACAATTGTTGTGTACGCCTGGATTGGAACCTTTATATAGGGTCAAGTTCAAGGGAAAACGCCAAAAAAAGAGAAGATTGAAGAACACCCTGAAAGCCTTCCATCTGGATGGTATGCACAAATGTATACTGGTAATTTGTAACATGCATTTGTGCATATGCGCTAATGCATATGTAATTATAGAAGCATTGGTGCATAGAAAAAAAACAACTTCAATCGTCTGTATGCATTAGTGCATACCGTCCGGATGGAGGGCTCCCAGGGTGTTCTTCAAATTTTTTCTTTTTTTAATGTTTTCCCTTGAACCTCCCTTACAATGAAAATGGGTGTTTTTTGGATGCCCATTTTGTTAAGCATTCTATTAAGTCAACTAGGGATTCTAAAAAGTCCATTTTGTTAAGTACTCTATTAAGTCAACTACGTGTTCTAAAAAGTCCATTTTGTTAAGTACTCTATTAAGTCAACTAGGTGTTCTAAAAATCCCATTTTTAAAGTACTCTATTAAGTCAACTAGGCGTTCTAAAAAGCCCATTTTGTTGTAGTGTCGGCTTAGGGGTTGTTTGGTTGGTTTTCCATTAAGTCCTATATGAATAAAGCTGTTTGTGTGGATTAATCTATGTATATAGATTGGGAGGGCTTTTTTAATAGATGGAATGAGCGTGTTTTTTAATTGGGATGGACAGGTATGGAAAAACTTGGCTTTCTGCATAAAGCTCCCCCCCCCTAAAAGCTTAATGAATAAGCCACTTTCTATATCATTAAGCCACTATCAAACAGTCATGTATAGCTGACTGAATAAGCTGCGAGTCCCATTAAGCTCATTAAGCTGCTAACATACACAGACCCTTAATCTCACCTGAAATTCACCTATACCAGGGAAAGCCCAGCCTTGGCTTTGTGGGTACGATGGGTACCTGAGCTCCCCTGCTGGACCAAGCCCGACCTCAATGTCCGTAAACAGTTCTGCTTCCAAAAAGTCAGCCATGGTCTCTTTGAAACTCTTCATGTAGTCACTATACATCTGCATCCATAAACATCCCAAAATCGTTTCACGAAACATAATTATCTTGAAAACCCGCCCGTTTTAGAAAGAAAAGTCTGCAAGATTTTGTAAGACTTGTACCCCCTTCGTCCCAAAATAAATGTGAAATGACCATTTTACCCTTAATAACATAGGGAGTAATGAAGTTCTCCATCTCATATAAAGGGTAGAATTGGAAAGTAGACATTTATCTTTAATAGTGGACACTTATTATAAGCCTAACCTCAATAGCAGTCCGACCACCAAAGAGCGGTTGATTATCTACACCAATCGTGAGATACTCTATATTACGATTCCCAGCTCTATTGGTGTAAAAGATATCCGGATCTGTTTCTCCAACATCACGAACCCATTGTGGGATCGGGATGTTAACAACATCTCCAACATTCCCACCACACTGATGAAATGACATAACAACCTGCATTTTAAGCCCGCATTCTTGAACGAGTTGAAACAAGGCCCTATAAGCACTCCAATCGTACTCTTTAGGTCCTTTAGATTCAACTATCCCCCACCAAACGTCACACATGACCCCATCCACATCGGCTTCTTTCAATTGCTTCAGTTGTTTCTCGAGCCCAACTTTGTCTTCAAGAACATTATCAATTGTCACGATTCCCAACTGTTCATATATATATATATATGTATGTTATAAGACATCTAACTCATGAAAATAAAACTTAAAAATTTGAAATTTGTAATGGATTTACCTGAAGCATAACGTAGATTGGTACGTAGTTTGCCATCATCTTGTTGTTGTCGTTAAGAGGGCTTGATGCCTGCATTTTGAAAAGTGTGAAGAGATGAATGTATGATTTTCGTTTGAAGGTTTCGTTGCCTTTTATAAGAAATCAAATCAACCTATAGCCCGGTATATCTTACCAGCTATGATGTATGCAGAACTGACCTTTACTTTAATGAGTAGAGCAGTTGTTTCTGTGAAGACCCACTTGACTGGTTTTGATAGATCAAAGTGGTATTATCACCTAGAGGTGGGGTCCGGAGGGTATAATGCAGACATGACCTCTACCTCAAAAATAAGTAAAACAGTTGTTTCTGTGAAGACCCACTTGACTGGTTTTGATAGAGCAAAGTGGTATTATCATCTAGAGGTGGGGTCCGGAGGGTATAATGCAGACCTGACCTCTACCTCAAAAATAAGTAAACAGTTGTTTCTGTGAAAACTCACTTGACTAGTTTTGATAGAGCAAAGTGGTATTATAATCTAGAGGTGGGGTCCGGAGGGTATAATGCAGACCTGGCCTCTACCTAAAAAATAATTAAAACAGTTGCTTCTGTGAAGACCCACTTGACTAGTTTTCATAGAGCAAAGTGGTATTATAATCTAGAGGTGGGGTCCAGAGGGTATAATGCAGACCTGACCTCTACCTCAAAAATAAGTAAAACAGTTGTTTATGTAGTATTCTCATGACAACTACAAGTTACCATAACATTATCGTTTTGTATATGACACATGGTTTTTAAATTTTGGATGGTTATGTGTAATCGATAAGCGGGACCCACATGGGATTACTGCAGGTTTTTTATGTTTTATATCCGGTTTATCGTTATGCGTGCCATATAGCATCGGTATGGCCACATAATCATGATGAAATTTTGGCTTTCTTTCAACTCTGAAGAGATCTTGCTGCCTTCTTTAGATAGATGAACTTCATCTCAATCTTCACTTCTTGTTTCCTCTGGTTTAACCCATCCTACCCCCAAAAAAGGCCAAATTCAATGTAATCATACTATGGTGACTCATAATTGTGCATTGAATGGTATACTATTATGCATGTTTGAGTATTTACAACCTGCAGAAAGAATATGAAACAATTCTCTTTTTTCATACTTTTCATAAATGAAAACAACTGTTTTACTCATTGAGGTGGATGTCAGGTCTGCGTACATCTCACTCTGACTAGGATATACTGGGTTTGTTTGGTGTTGAAAGAATATATCAAACAATTTGGGTGTTAGTTTGCACTTTTCACAAATGGAAACAACTGATTTACTCTTTGAGGTAGATATTTGGTTTGCGTACATCCCACTCCAGACCCACTTCTGACTAGGATATATTGTGTTTGTTTGGTTTTGAAAGAATATGCCAACAAATTTGGGGAGAAGTTTCTCTTTTTTCACACTTTTCACAAATGGAAACAATTGCTTTACTCTTTGGGGTAGATGTCAAGTCTGCATACATCCCACTCCAGTATCCAGACCCACCTTCAACTAGGATATATTGGGTTCATTTGGTTTAGAAAAAAATATGCCAAACAATTTGCGCAGAAGTTTCTCATTTTTCAAAAAGGGAAACAATTGTTTTACTCTTTGAGGTAGATGTCAAGTCTTCCTGCATCCCACTCCAGACCCACCTTCGACTAGGATATATTTAGTTTCATTTGGTTTAGAAAAGTTATGCCAAACAATTTGTGGAAAGATTCTCATTTATCGCACTTTTCACAAATGGAAACATTTGCTCTACTGTAAGGAGGTAGAGGTCATGTCTTCTTACATCCCACCCCGGACCCCACCTCCAAGTGGGATATACTGGGCTCGTTTGGTTTAGAAAAGAAAATGCCGAAAACGATCATCAAGATTGGGCTAGAGGTCATTTCTGCATACATCCCAGTCTGGACCCCACCTCCAACTGGGATATATACTGGGCTCGTTTGGTTTAGAAAGAAAATGCCAAAAAAGCGATCATCAAGAGTAGTTTTACCTCGGGTTCTTTAAACGAAACCTCCGTTGCCAAAGCATGAGGACTTCTAATGGTTCTTCGAAAACCGAACCCCAGATTCTCCCCAAGCCGATGGCTAACCGGTTGCATACTCTTCTGAGCCATTTCCGGATACAACTCCGGTTGACGGGTCGATCGTTGACCCGTTGGCACACCACCAAGTTTCGGGCATACTATACTCGCCATTTTTCGACACCCACTAATCTTCAATTAAAAAACATCACTTTTTTTATAACATTATATATACCATTAAGAAGTAGAAAAAAGAAAAATAACAAGTTTAGATTTGTAGAGCAAAAATAGGAGAAAAATGTGTGTTTTTTGTTTGGTTATTTTGTGAATAATTGATTTAAATTGTGTGTTATGTGGTTGTGGGAAGTTGTTGGGCAGGCTTCACGAGGATCAAACAATTTAGAAATTGATGGTTAGATAGATAGATAGATGGTACGTTTTTTTAACCTTTTTCGTCGACATATGTTTTTGTTTTTGTATTTTAGTTTGTGATTATAAATAAAATTTCGATATGATTTTGTTTTAGTTTCATCGTTGTTGATGCGGGTTTTTTGTTTCTTTTTTTTTCGTCAATATGGATCCATGATTTTTTACTAGTGGGGCCCTTTTAAGATAAGATTAAAGGTCTGTAAAGTCGTTCGATATGTTTTTAGTATAATTCTGCTGTTTTGCAGGATTTTTAAAGTTTTTTTTAGTTGATTTTAAAGAATTTTTTCGGTTTTTTTTTGTTTATTTCGAGGTTTTTTTGGTTGATGGGGTCCCGGACAAAGATTTACCGGGACAAATTATCGTAGACAGTTAAAAAGTGTAATTTACTCTATAAATTATTATATAATTTATTTTGTTTAATTAATATGATTTTTATTCCTATCCTTCCTTTGCTCCATGTCTCTTTCATCTGCTTCTAAATTTTTGTTGTAACGTCTCAAAATATATATCCATAATGAAAATGACTTGGTTTAAAAATGTATAGTTTTATACGTTTTAAGTAATTAAATGACATTTTTACTCTTCATAAGAGAGAATGACTTTATCCATCTCATAATTGTGGGTAATTAAGGGTAGAATGGGAAAGTGGAAACTTTGTTTTGAAAGTGGATATATATTTTGAGGCAAACAAATATAAAAATGTGGACAGTTAATTTCAGACGGATGGAGTATAAAAGAGGATTGAGGACAATGGCCGAATAATGAAACAAGTATCAGATAAAAAGGACCAATGCTATAATTGACTCGTGACAACCTTATCGGATCCCTTATAGTCTAAATATATTAATAAAAACGTATGAAGAACAAAAGAACACGATGTTGGGGATTGGTATATATCCGAAGAGACCAGAGAATGCAAGTGGAGAACAAAACAGAAGAAAAACGATTAAGTAATAATCGGCTATTGAATTCCCTAGGTCTTTAATAGATATTACTAAAAAAATTAAAACCCCATCTCCTAATTTGCGGTTTTCACACCGCCACCATTGCAGGTTCAAAGCACGACTGAATTATGGTAAATAAGACTGCTTATTAGTGACACTGCTATAAAGAACCGCTAAATACTTGAGATTTCTTCCAAGTCCATTAATAACTTAGGTTTTTTACTTAACAAGCTTAATAAATTATTGATTCATCCAATAAACAATGTTTATTTTTAAGCACAATTATCAACCAACAACTAAAAGTTGTTACCAACATGAACTTATTGTTCACATCCAAACAAATAAAAGTCACAATAATCATCTATATCCTCCCAATCTTAGGTGGTGTTTGATTTTAAGAGGTGCTGAAGTCTGAATTCTGATTTTAGATCTGAAATGATTGTGATACGTCTAAACAAATTAGACATAAGTGATAATTAAGAATTTAAAATGAAAAAACAAACAAGATCTTAATCTCTTCCATCCTACACCTTATTATTTTACTTCATGTATGATATATTAATTTTTTTATATCTATTTATCTCCAAGAATCAAAATAGACAAATTTATTTCAATAAGACAAATATCAATCTCTTCCATCCCACACCTTATTATTTTACTCCACATATGTCATATTTAATTCTTTTATCTATTTATCTTAAAGAACCAAAATCAGACAAATTTATTTCAACCAAACATTTGAATTAATGGGCAATTATGTAATTTTATATCTACCTTAAAAAATCATTATATTACAACAACTCCTTACATACTTATCCAAATTCTTTTACTTTGTCACTAGATAATCAAAATCAGTATTCTCGAATACGATAAAAACTTATTATTACTACTTTAAATCACAATAATTTTATTACTAATGTCAATCTAATAATCCTTTTTTACTAATTATCTTTATTGATTTCAAATAAGATTTCTAATAAATGTTCCTCCACAATCTTTTCATCTTTCAAAAGATCAATTGTTGGCTAAGTAAGTCTCTACCACAATTTTTCATACTCATGCTAAATGTGTTGATAGAGTTATACCCCACAAAATTTAAGTGTCCAATAGGGTTTAAGATAGCTTTATCTCTTCATTTTCTAGGGGCCCACATAACAATTTATTTTATATCAAGTTTTAACATACTAAACATAAACGTTTTGGATTGGGTGATTCAAAATAGACAGGTGTTATATTTTGGTACGAGGTTTTAGATATAATATAATCTTTTATTATCTTATAAAATATTAAAGAAGTTGTTAAACATTAGATATGTCTTATTAATGAATAATCTTTTAAAAGCCATGTTTACAACTTATTATACAATACAACTTAAATGTCAATGATCAAAATTCTATAAAACTAACTGATATACATGTTTAAATACGTATATGATGTGCGATGTGTTTTTAGAAAGCTTGAGATGCGTACTACAAGTTTGTGTGATACGTACATAGCCCGATGTTTTCCTAAGTATGTCAAAATCGAGAGTTTTTGGAACTATACCAGCAACGTACCAATTTAATAGACTTCGTATAATATCCATTATAACTACTATGATTGAATTGATTCTCGAGTTCATGGAATTAGGGAAAAAAGTTTTGTTCTAGACGTTGTATTCTAAAACCTCTTGAAGGTATGGGATATATTTGGGTTTTGTAACAAGTTTAGTGCATGAATGTGTAACATTATAGGTGTGTAGGTATGAATGCAATGGTTAACGATTGACCTTGTGGGTTTGATATGACACGTAATTGCTTTCAAAGGTAGTTATGATCAATTTCATGTTCCCTTAGTTTCCCTGGTCAGTTTTCTACGATTTAAATGAGATGTATACCTTTGAATGAATTAGTATGTTTTACAGGTTTAGATGTATGTTACATGTATGTAATTTTCGAAATAATATCTATTAATGCTATATGTTTAACTGCTTTAAACCTCTTAGCTTGTTGGATGAGCTTTAGTAGCGGCTAACCTAACCCAAAGCCACCTTAGAATTTTCAAACTTTAGGTATTGAGTTGAAATTGTGTTAGGCCCGATTGAAACATCTTCTGCTAGACATGTTAGCATTGCTTTTGATCTGAATGCCATAAGTCTATCACAATTCCACCTGTAATTTCACTTCCTACTTGCAAAAATCATCAACTTTCTTCTCAATGTTGATTTAACTTTTACTTTTGTTCCCCATGTATCATAAAGGGTCAAACTAACTAGTTGTAGTAACTAATGGTTGTTTAAGTATCTTGATGTAGTGTTTTTATTATGTCACAACTCAAACAATCTAACTTGTATGCTTTAAATATTTTTTGAATGGGTTGAGCTATTACAAATCACACTAGTTGTGTTTATTTGTTCAAACACCTTCAAACCGGCCAACTAAACCCATGTGCAACCCTAGTTTTCAATGTTTATGCATGGAAATGTTTTTTTAGGTCATGTCTATGGATTTACCTTCTAGGTCATTGGTTGCATTTAAGGAGACATTGGCAGATTTACCCATGATCATCAAATCGGCGAAGATTGGGTGGGTCCTATCCAAGCCAAAGATAAAAGGAGCATCATAGATCCATACCATACGTAGAACAGTGATATCTCAAAACTCAAGTTTAAAAGGAGTCCCTTTATCGTCATTTTATTTGGATAATTATAGGTATTTTCCATAACATAACTCTATATGCATAAGGAACAATGTGTCAATATGTGCATGATTGTTGCATCAAACATTGAACTTAGTACACTTAATAATTGGCTAGTCGCATATATCTCAGGAGGAAAAATATCAGGAGTAAATAGTGGGCAAGGAGAAGATCTAGAGCGACTAGACAATATTTTTTTCAATGCTCAATTATTGTACTAATATTGGATGTTTTATTTAAATTATTATTTCCAGTTTTTTTAGTTTGGTATGTAACAAACCAGAGGTGTTAGACATTTAGTTTCAGTTTTCAGTTGTAAAAGCTTTTGTTATGAGTTGTTATTAGTGTTGGGAGATTTCCATTCCACTTATAGTGATGTTTATACTGATTTATAGATTATGAGTTAACTGACATGGTAGAATTTGGTTTTTCTAAGTTATTCTGGATCGAATTTAACAATATATAATCTATATAGAACCGAGATATAAAAAAAAGGTGAATTTGTTTTTATTGGGCCTCATGAGACGGGCTAAAGCCCATTATTATTTTTGGCCCTTTCAATGTAACACAATTGTGAATATTGGATTATTTTTGTAATTAAAAATGATAATATTAAATTTCGTAATTATTAAATCCATAACTACTAAATTTGGCATTCACTATTTCAGTTTATTACCATTTGGACGTATGAAATTTGTATTTGAAATCCATAAATATTAATTTTTTAATATTGTTTACAAGGCTCAATAGATTGATTTGTTTAAATGCTAATTTTCTATTTAGTTAACAATATTTAAAATTGTAAATGAGAAAGGGAAAAATTCAAAAATCCGTTAACAAGGCCTACAACAAAAGTTATATAAAAGAAAGTTATTTTACACAGGTCGTTAGTCTAAGAACATATAGCAGAACGCTCAGCGTTCCCCTCCCCCTCTATATGACACTAGCTAAGTGGTTTCGCCCCTCTGAAAGGACACCCCTGTTTGCATCGCATATGTGATCTGTTGATTGTCTGGCGTCCATCCTGTAGTCTGAAAGATTGTCCTGGAGGATGAAGCTTCTTCATGCCTTCGTCACTTTTCTCCATATTGGTAGATGGTAGAGCATCTCCAACAGCATCTCCAAAATGAAGAAAATAAAGATTTTGGAGATTTTGAACAATTTTTTTGCTCCAACAGCATCTCCAGAATGGAGAAATTATGAAAGAGATTACAAAAATCTCTAAATTCGGAGACATCTCCAAAAATGATTATCATGAGAGAGAATTATTTTTTTATTAGGTTTCTCCAATAAGAAAAATTAAAATTAAATGTTTAGATGAGATAAATAACATTTTATTAGAAATATATAATATTTTAATAATATAATGAACTTTATAATCTCCAAAATAGAGATGCTGTTGGAGTTGAATGTAATATTTTTTAAAGATTTTGATATTTGATCTCCATTTTGGAGAAAACTATAGAGATGTTGTTGAAGATGCTCTAATAGACTAATTTTCTTCGCTTAGCATTAGTTGCTAGATGTTTATTGTATTTGGTTTTGTTATTGCTAATGTAGCTAGATAGTAATCCCCAATTTGATTTCATTGTGATATGTGGATTGGTTTTGTGAGTTTGGATATAGAAACAAAACCTGATATGTATTGTTTATTTGCGCTAGCTAAACTTTATAGGTTTTTGGTGTGTCAGATTTTGAATGAAGAAAACCTATTGTATGTATTTGTTGGTTTAAACAAATAAACCATTAAAATTCTGCTGAAACTGAGCACCTCTTAAAGTTTCCAAAATAATGTGGTTGCACATTTTAAAACAATACGATTACACATTTCACGAACCTAAATTTTTTATACCCTTCAATGAAGGAATAATACGGTGGCACCAAGCCAGATCCCTCCCTAGATCAGTAGATTGTAATATCGTTGCTTATAAAACAATGTATAAATAGTGCTAAAAACAATATTGTGTTAATGACAATAACATAATTGTAATATTACAATCATCAAAACCATAAGCTTACATCAAACCATCATGCATTTGTAAAATTTGTTGTCAATTGTGATAAACTGATGACAAACTAATATTATAGATAAATTGATGACAAATTAATATTACAGTAAATTTTATTGATATTGAATTTATCTTTGAATAATGTTATGTTTTATTTATTACTTTTTTATCAAGAATGTTTTAAGATTATGTCTTTTTAACGGTGTAATTTTGTGTTTTTAGAATAAAAAGGTCTAACGATATTGTGGTTTATATAATATTCGAAACGTTGTAAAAACCAACTACTCACGTTTTTATAAAACAAACATTTTATTTTGTAATCTATACTATATTATAAAACATTTGGCCAAAAACTCTTAAAAACAACTTTTTAAGCTTTAGTTACTGCTATTTAATGTTAATTATTTAATTTTCAATATTAAAAGTAAATTATGCGTAAGTACAACCTATTAAAGCTTCATCTTTAAATTCGTGTAACTGACTACAGATAACTATGATCAACTACAAGATAAACATTTAATTTTAAATATAAAAAATCTAAAATATGATTAATATAATCATTGACTTCTAACAAACAAAATAATTATATTATTAAATCAAAGATAAATTATTTGGTTAATAAACCAAAAATAAATTAGTTTCTTATTAAAACTAAATTAAATTATAATAAAAAATTGAATTAAAGAAATTGAATAAAAAAGAGAACTTTTAATTGAAATATTAAAATCTTTTTCTCAAAACCACATAAAACCATTAGAACATCGATAGAAACAAAAATTAAAATGAAACTTAAAATCAAGATATCTCGCTGCATTGGGCGAGTACTATTCTAGTTTTATAAAAAACAAAAGTTAAATACTTTTAGAGTTTAAGTGCTCTCCTCTCATACCAACTAGAGTAAACTACATATTTGGTCCATGTAGTTTGTCAAAAATAGTACTTTTCATTTGTATAGTTTTGAAATTACAAGATGACAATCGTGATCTGTAAAAACGTTTGGATTTGATCACCATTATGATCTATAAAAACGTTTGGATTTGATCCTTTCTCTTATGATTGTTAAAAAAAATATTGTTAAACGAAAGGTATTTTCGTCCTTTTATAAAAAAAATGGCTTTTACCAAAATAATAAAATTGGTTTTAGTTAGGTAAAAGACAAAAATAATCAATAAAAGAACGAAAATATTTCTTATTTAATAGCTCTTAGAGGAAGAGATCAAATTTGGAGGTTTTCGCAAACCACTATGAGGATCTTCTAATTTCAAAACTATGAGGATAAGAAGTGTTATTTTTACAAACCCCATGGACCAAAATTATAGTTTACTCTAAAAACCAAAAAGGAACCGCTTTTTATTGTTTATTGTTTATTGTTTTAGTTAAAAAAAGAATTCTTTTTTGGAACTTAGTAATAAATAAATGTATTTGTAAGAACCAATATATATATTTTTAATTGATTTTAGTATTATCTAAAAAAGCAATTACTTTGATTTTTAATTACAATGTAACGTAAATTTGTTTTATCGTTATATTTGTATGATTGTATCTACGGATGACAATTACCGACACGACACGAAACACGACACGAACCCGACACGAAAATAAACGGGTTAGGATTGAACTTTTTGACACGCCAACCCGTCAACCCGCCAAATAAACGGGTCAGGTTCGGGTTGACACGCCAACCCGCCAAAGTTTATTAAAAATAATAATAATATATAAATTTTATGTTTTATTTTAAAATCTAAAAGTCTATCAATAGAGTTTCTTTCGTTTTGTTGTGTAAATTGTAATCCCGTCCGTCAAAACTCAAACGTAGAAATGTGAAACACGAACACCTTAACCCTAACTCAGAATACTCAACAGCAGCTACGACGACGCTCTACCTAGAAACAAGAGATTTCATGACCCCTCAACCCCCGGACGACCTGCCAACCCGCCAACCCGCGACACGCCAACCCGACAACACGCAAGTTGACTCGCCAACCTGCCACCCCGCGACCATCCCGCCAACACGCGGGTTGACCCGCCAACCCGCCAACACGAACGTGTGTGGGTTAGGGTTGCGTATCTCGACACGATTAGTTAAACGGGTTGGGTTAGGGTTGACTATCCATGACACGCCAACCCGCCACACGCCAACCTGAACACAACACGATTGCCACCTCTAATCATATCACTAGAATATTAACTAAAATACCCATAACAAAATTTGTGATCAAAACATGTCTAAACCAGTGGTAAGGTAAGATCCTGCGGGGGTCAGTGGATGGTATCCCTCACTACCTGGGTTCGAACCCCGCAATATGCATGTAAATATATCTCCCGGATACCCCGCGAAAGTGTGTGTGTGTATGTGTGTGTGTTAACTTGTCTTTCAAAAAAAATTGTGTTTTAGTTGAATTTTATAAAATGTAATTACCTACAGATGTTTTTATTTGTTAACGGTATATCATATTTTGTTGTTTATTTGTCGTATTATAGGTGGAATGTTGATATTACAACAAAAAGAATATGACACCAATCTTACAGAGCGATCCTACCATAATGGTCCCATTAATATTAAGCATCAGACAGATCGCATGTGGGTGGCGTTTGCAGTCAAACCATAGTCCTAGATCTTCTATTATTCTGCAAAGATATCCACCTACTTATCTGTTAAGCTATAGCCAAAATAACGAAAAACTGATTTTTTTTTCTACCACATTTAGTCTTGACTCCTAAAGGATGTTCGAAAACCTTGTAAAGAACATTTTTATTGAGAGATTTTGATTGATTCAAAATCAGATTTATTTGTAAATCTCTCAGTAAACATTTGTTCAGTGTTTTTCTCTTCTTTCCTCAATTGACACCGACTAGATCAACGCCTTCTTCCCTTTTTCCAATTCAACAACATTGACACATAAAATTATTTACAATATTATGTTATGTTTTTTATGAGATAATTTATAAATGGAAAACTTAACATTATATGCAACTACCATTTTCTAAAATATCCATGGACAAGAATACAAAAAAAAAGGATGGCAAAAAAACCATGGCACAATGACATAAAATTATCTTTAGTTACATTTTCAATTTTCTAAAATGGTCACCATAAATTATTTTGTTTCAATTTAGGCCTTGTATTTACACCATTTTGAAAAATAGCCAATCTCATCATAAGCAACTATTGCTAGGTTGTCGGTTAACCTATTATCGAGTGATATAAAATCGATCAAATCCACCTTTTTATCGAATTTGAGTACAACACAGAGTACTAGCTTTTTAAGAAATCGACTTGAGTTCTTATCAAGTATTTTGAATCATATGTATGTGTTAATCATTCTGGGTCGATATTGGATCGAGCTTACTTTATTGAACATAATTTTGGTTGAAAATCCTTTATTCAAGTTACAGCAAATTCATTTTCGATAATCTGAATTAACACAAAAGCACCTTGTTCTATGTTTAAGGCTCTTTGTTGACTCATATATCACATTGTTTTTTTTTCTAGATAATTTATCACGTTCTGTGGGATTCGTATGTGTTATTCGATGTTCAACTTCCATTCATCAACTTCCTATTAAAGCTTAAAGCCTCAAACACCCTGAGGGTGTGGTATGGATCTTGTTACCGAATAGTGTTTGAACACATAAAACCAATTTGTAACAATTCATCTTCTTTTATTTGCTACTTCTAGTAGTGTTAACGATCTTATCCTTCAATTTTAAGATTTCAATAGCCTTAAAACTAGGGGTGGACTTGTTACAGTAGTAACTTTTTTCTTTAATAACTTGTACCAACCAATTATAATTGATACGCAAAATTTTATATCGTGTACCAACCAACTGTATTTGGTACCAATTTTTTTCGGTTAGTACCGACTTAATTGGTGCCACTTTTTTGGCCAGGTACCCGGTTATGCTCACCTCTACTAAAAACCCATCGTCATAACTCCATCCCCTTTCCACCGAAACCAATTCGGACAATGGCTTATTATAGATAACAGCACAAGGACTGAATAGCCAATTCTCAAAAGATCAATCCCTCAAATTAAAATAATCTTGATCTTTTTGGGCTTCACGTGCAAACGCTGCCACCTCACCACCATTTTTACCAACCAAACAAAAAGAGGTGTCCACCACCACCACCGGTCCACCACCACCATCGTCTCCACCACCATATGTCTTCTTCTTCTCTCTCATTCTACACTCATGAGAGAGAGAGAGAGAGAGAGAGAAAGAGAAAGAAGAAACAACACGACGAAATCCACCATTTTTCATCTCTGATTTCTGACAATTTCTTCTGCAAAAATACAAATAAAATAAAATGTGTTACGTTGGAAAAGCAACCAAGATCTTCATCTTCATCATCACTGTTTTAGTTGTCACCGGTCTCGTCGTCGGATTCAGCGTACTCCGCCGTACAATTCATCCTAAATCTCATAAATGCTCCGGCGAATCATGCTACCAATCGGATTTCTATCCACCGCCGTCGCCGCCGATGGAAATGCCCATTTCGTCCACTCCAGACCCCAATGCATCCAATCCTTCTGATCCCACTTCAAATCCCTCTCCATTTCCGCCGCCGCCGCCGCCGCCGCCGGCGTCTTCATCGTCGTCTGGATCGAGTTCAAATCTATCGCCGCCGCCTCCGGCGGCGTCATTCGCATCTCCGCCATCTAGGTCAAGTAGTAATCAAACTCCGCCGCCACCTGTCTCTGAAGTTACAACGACTTCCCCTCCTCCTCCGGTGGTTATACCAGCTCCGCCACCGGCATTTAGTCCTCCGAGTCCGGTGCCGGCGACCCCAGGTCCGGTGAATTCTTCTTAGATTTGATCTGTTTGTTTTTAATTTGTTTAGTAATTAATTAATTTGTTTTTTTAATGGTTTCCGATTGGTTTTAATGATGGAAACATTTAGGGTGTTGATGATTTTGATAGTGGAAATATATTTGTTTATTGGATGAATTTAATCTTGAATTCGTGTTGAATGAATGGTAAGCAGTTTTGGTGGATCGGAGTCGTCGGCGGTCAAAAACAGAGTTGACTTGTGTTTTAACGTCTTAAATCGGAAAACTGCCCATCGGAATCCAATTCACCGGTTACTTGGCCGATCGGAATTCAATCGACGGTTGCTTTCATTATATAATAAACATGGTAAAATTGCAGGAGGTCCAATGGATTGTCATTGCCGGATTTAAATAACCTAATCTGGTGGTGAGCATAACCGGGTACCCGACTATTTTCTATGGAATTGGAACCGGCGGTTCTTGGAAATCCGGAACCGGAACCGCTAACACTGGTTTCTTATATTTTGGAACTGGAACCGATGGGAACCGGTTCCGGTACCAGGTACCCGGTTTCAACTTTTGTTTTAATGTTTTAAGTTGGGTACAATAAAAATATAATTATAAACTACAAAATACCGACTTAAAGCAATAAATACAACAAATGGTCAAAACTAATCCAATAAAAACTAATTATTACGTAAGCAAACTAGAAAATTTGAGTTTTTATTTATTATTTATAAATATATAAAATACTTTTTATTTAAAAGTGGCGGATAGCGTTTTACCCAACGGGTAACGGTTCCAAAAAAATGAGAACCGGAACCGGTCCTGATCGGTTCCGTATTTTAGGAACCGGAACCAATCACATTGATTCTGGTTCCAAAGGCAGGTACCCGTTTCCGATGCTCACCCCTAACCTAATCCACTATTTCATCTTATGGGGTGTTTGGATTAGCTTATAAAAACAACTTATTGAGGGGTGTTCCTTATTAACTTATAACCTATTGACTTCTTGGAAAAGTTCTTATTAAAAATTGATAAGTTAAACTTTTTAGAAAATGACTTATCACCGGTTTGGCACCGGATAAGTTGTTTTCCCCAAACACTCAAATTGATTTATTACCGGTGCCACACCGGAATAAGTCAATAAGTTGTTTTTATAAGCTAAAACAAACACCCCCTGAGTTATTCAGGTTTGGTACCGCTAATAAGTCATTTTAAGTGTTTGGAAAAAACAACTTATCCGGTGCCAAATCGGTGATAAACCCTTTTTTTAAAAAGTTAAAAAATTTTTACTTGTCAATTTTTAATAATGATTTTTCTAAAAAGTCAATAAGTTATAAGTTAATCCAAACACCCCCTTAGAAGATGACAAAAAATCGGTTGTAAATCAGTCTCTTCAAAATTGAAATTGGCCTCGTTGGTCAAGGTCTCGACTAAAAAAAAATCCTAAAACTAATCTAGGTTTTTACACAAAACTGTTATACATTGTCTTATAATAATTATGGTCTTTAAAATATTTAGTATCATAATGCACTTGAAATAATACATTTAAATACATAAAATCTTGAAAAGACTTGAATATATGAATGAAAAAAACTTCTATTATACTTATAAAAGCTTACTTAAAAAAAGGCCTATACATTATTTATTGGTCCTGGACCGAGACCTTAAAATTCCATAAAAAAATATAACCTGTCTGGTTGTCCCTGACTAGGCCATGAAATTCTATAAAAGATGTAATATGTCCGGGACCTTAGAATTGCATAAAAAATATAACCTGCCTGGCTGTCCCTGACTAGGCCTTGAAATTCTATGAAAGATGTAATATGTCCTAGATGGCCGGACATAGTAAGTCGCGTCTTAACCACTCACTATCAGTCATGGGTCGGGTCGGGCCCAGCTTGGTCGTCTCTAATTTTGGCCTACAAAGGTGGAGAAAACCTCAAGTGAAGTGAGGGAATAAAACATCTGAGCTCATACCCGATCAAGCCATTTTTTTAAGAATTGGTTAAAGCCCGGTTTTAGAAACACCCAAATGTCTTATTTAGAAAAGCCTGATTATAATAAAAGAATTGGTCAAAGTTGGAAAATTTAGAACATTATGGTATTGTAATAAAAGATCTTTTTAGTTACTTATTGGATTGGATTCAGATGAAGCAATTTTAATGATGTTTAGTTGTAAGCAAAGACAATGTTAGGCCGACACCTAAAAAGTTGAAATGCAAGATGAACTAATAGCCATCAACATAACATAAAGATAAATTGACATAAAATATTTCAAATGAATTGAAATCTCCATATTTGGTTGGTGTGAAAAATAGTTTTGAAATGACAAATGAAATAATAATCAATGATCAAGAAAGTAACTACTACATTTTTGTACTTTCTTATTTAAATTATAAAATATAATATGATGATAATATTAATTAGTGGTGGTGGTGGCGACAGCAACAGTGGTACTGGTGGTTGTGACGCCGGCGTTGGTGGTTGTGGGCTTGTGGCGGTGGCTAGGGCGGTAGGGGTGGCGGGATTTTGGTGGTCATGAAAGATCGAGAGTCCAAAGGCAACGAATAGGAGTATATAGTAAGCTTGGGTTTTTTTGGGGTAGTTTTGTCTTTTTGAAAAGATGGATAGGAATGAATTTAAATTATATCACATATGAAATTGATTTATGAAATCGTAAACCATAAGATCCATGAATGATGGAATTTATGGAATCAGTCTTATTCTATGTGCAAACCAAAAGGTTGAATGAAATTTGATCAGCAAAATCAATTATTTCAATTCCTTCAGATTCCATAGTAATTATGCAAGTTAAACAGGGTCTAAACACCACCAGATTATTAGTGGTAAATATCTAGGCGCCTAATTGGCAAAAGTGTGTAGCATTATGAATTAGCGGTTGTTTACTTGTTGTTTAATGAGCTTAATGGTCTTTGAGTAGCTTATTCGCTAAGCCATACAAGAGTTTTTCTTTATGGCCTAATCATTAAGCCATTATGCCAAAGTGGCTATATGGAGTAAGTCAAAACTGCTCACTTGTCTCCATAAGCCATATCAAGCAAATTAATACCACAAATGCCCTAGAAATAACATTGCCCTCTCTCTTGTCCTCCCTCAAACCCGTCGGTATCTCATCCCTCAAACAAACATTTATTTAAACATACAACTTAATTCATGATATAATATATTGTTATATTACACGAATACACTTCTACTTCTAGTAATACTGAAAATATATATATAAATACATATACATACATAGGGGTGGTATACGTTGCAAACTAATCGATTTTTGCAAACTGTGCAAACTGTGCAAACTCGTCGTGAACACAATGATAAAACACCAATTGGATATTCATGAATGTTGAAAGTGTTCACGAATGGTGAAAGTGTATTCACGAATGACAAAAGTATATTCATGAATGAGAAAACTTGCCGGAAAACTCGCCAGAGAAGACGAAGTCGTCAGAAAGTGTGTTCATGATAGGAAATTAGTAAATATTAATTTAAAAATGGTTAAATTATAAAATGATGATTATACCCTCAATGAATTAATAAACTATTAATAAAATTAATAAAATATTAAAACAATATTATCACATGACTTATTTCTATTGAATAATGGTGAGTTTGCAAGTTTGCAAATATTGAATAGTTTGCAACGGATACTACCCCTATATATATATATATATATATATATATATATATATATATATATGGAGTGTTAGTTTATTAAGTCAATAAAAAGAATGTTTTTTAAATATTATTGATTCATCTTAATTATTTAGAAGCTTAAATATAACAAATATATATCAAACAAATTCGAACAATTTGAATGCTCAAACATTAAAATTCAGATATCATCTCTTAATTTTCATGCTTATTACAAAAAAATGATTTTCTACATTTGAGAAAATAAATGCACCTTTAATAATTTAATAATTAGTGTGTTATTTATTTTCAAAATAATAATAATTGTTATATTATTCAACCAACGATAACCATGAGTCATAAAAAATTACTTTGGACAAAAAATAATCATATGTATACCACATGGGTAGCATGTGGTACAATAATATTCCATTGACAAAAAAATATTACTTTTACAAAAAGAAAAGATATTAATTATATAATTATAATATCTTATCTTTTTTTTTATACATATTTTACCAGTAACAACTGAATGAAATCACAAAGAGCGGTAATATTATCAAGAGGTCGATATCAAAATAGAATTGATGATCAAAACTCGGAATCAATAACCTTAGGTATGAATATTATCTAATTCAACACTAGTTTCAGACTGTTAAAAACATACATAACTAAGTAGATATGGGAAAGGGTCGAGGATAGGGAAACTAATCCCTCCCGATAAGAAATTGGGCCTATCTTTAGCCCATCCCCATTATGTTATATTGTGTAACATACCCTATCAGATTATTCATAAAATTCAAAAATATAAATCAATTATAAATTATCAATGGAAACTGGAATGAAGAAAGAAAACGAAACTAATGGTTCATGTAAATTGACCTTCAGCAACATCTCTACATAACCCTTTATTTGTTACTAACACCACCCTTTCATACTCGACTCCGAAGACAAATTCATCAAAATGGAAAATTTAATATTCAATTTGACGGTAACACCATAAACTAGAAGTTGCAAATAAAGAATGCTTTGTTAGATCAACGTTTGTGACCTATAGATACATAGTCACATATATCTACTGAATTTGGTTCCCTAAAATCATAAGTTCATAACTAGAACTAGGATACAACCCAAGAAAAAAAAATCCCTCCCCAACTTTGGCTTTCCTTTAGCAAATTTATGTAAGTAACCCACTAAAATCATAAGTTCATAACATATCTGGTTATTCGCAAAAACTAGTCCAGAAATCATCAAATATAAGAAAATATCCTTCTAGCTCAATCATCATTGCACTTCCACCGCATCAAGATATCAAAACCTTCGTCACATATATCATTCAACTCAATTTTTTTCAAACATATCATCCTCAAAGACAATACTCTCAAAAAGTTCCTTGATTGTCAACATGTTTCTTTTTATACTCATGAAATAAGTTATTGCATATGCAATGCATAACCTCACCTCATGCTTCATCATTGTAGATCTTTGGGAAAAAATTGATTAACTTTAACTTATTCCCTATGATCTAAGACGATTGCCACACTCATAACATCATGTAATACTCCACAATGTTTCTCAAATTTCAGCAACACAGTTGATGTCATTCTTGTTAATAATGTCATTAAGAGATACTTTTATCTCACAAATCAAGGGGAAAATAGTTAACGAGAGATATTTGGTTCGAAGAATTTTTCAATTACACGATAGAACAGTTTCAGTTTTTCATAAACATGAAAACATCTAATGGTTCTCCATTCATCTTCACTAGCAAAACAAATCCAATGTTTTCTCTTTCTTGCTCAAACAAGTAAAAACATTTTTGCACTTTAAAGGAACATTCAACATCATATACAACATTGCATTGAGTCTTACAATCAAGAGCAAAAAAAATTCACGATCAAAACCTACATGTCGTGCAAAGACTTTAACTAGTGAGGACCAGATTGGTGTTGTGAACAAATTAGACTGTGATTAATAAATGACGAGTGGCTATGTGTGGTATATTTTCATGAACTAATGAGAATCCAAGTCTGATAACTGCAATATGAAAGGCTAAAACTCACAATGCTTTTAAAAATTGAACTTGTTATAAACATTAACTCTTAAATCACTCAACTGCTAAATTGGTTCTTGTTGGGTCACCGACGATTTGGTGATGAACCACCTTCCTTTGTATGATTGATTTTTTACAGGTTCTTTTGAAGGTTTGAAATATGCTTCAAGTATTGAAAAGTCAAAGACTATTCAATCAAGGGTTGTACATCAAAAAGTGGAATTTTGGATGTACCAACTAACTTCAATATTCAGATCATTTTGCCAAAGTCAAGATTGGGTCACCAATATAGTGGGTCACCGATGGTACACTTAAAAGTTCATCAAAAGTACTAAGGACATCAATACAAGATGAGGTCATCAAGTTTGAAGTCATGGTCACCGACACTATAATCTTGGTCACCGAAATTGCAGGTATATTTTCTAAGGCTGTGGTATCAAGTCACAAGTTCAAGGGTGTACACTTTCAACACTTAGTGAAAAATGAAGTTTATCAAGAAAAGTGTACACTTATCAATTCCAGCCTTACAAGGTATCCACCGATGTGATACATAGTTTGATGTATCACTTAGCAATTTCAAAGAGATAAGTTCTTGACTCACATCAAATGCAAGACAAGTGGGCCAGCAAGAACTTGGGCATCAAGCCTTAAATAAAGACATTCTCTTTTATTCTTATAAAAGGAATATATGTATTTTAGCTAAAAGGTTTGATGGGACTTCACAGAGCATGAAGAAAAGAAGATAAAGTTATCTGACATTACGTGCTACAAGGAATGGTTCATCCATTATTCTAGTACAAAGGGAGTGGTCTCTTCCTTTGTCCAGCAGATACACTTCCAGCTAATGAAACGTTGACAGGTGTCCACATGCATTCCATGCATGGGCACTATAAAAGGAGATGAAGTCCTTCCCAGAATATCTCACGCTTTCAACAAATCTTCTGTGTGATAGTTTGTTTGACTCCGGCAAAGCTGTGTGCAATAACAGTCTTGTTTTAACTTCCTTAGTGTATAAGTTAATTACTGTTATCTGTGTGTTTAGTTTGATAGAATAGTGTGTCTGTTCTTTTCCACATCAAACTACCTGTGTGTAAATTTTTGATATTTATATTAAAAAATTTAAAAAGAGTATATTCTGTGTGTTTTATATTCAACCCCCCTTCTACAAAACCCTCACTTAGTTAGCCATCTCTCTTTGGGGACTAACAAGTGGTATCAGAGCAGTTGGTTTAATTCAATAAACCAGATCTGTATTGGCTACTACTTCAAATGTTGATGGTACCTTGCAGACCTCTTCCAGTAATACATATGATTTAGGATCCTTGGCCAAACCTCCAAGGTTCAACCCAAGTAACTTTGGGTTATGAAAAAATCGCATGTTATTATTCTTGGGAGGGATCGATTGCAGGTATCCCAACATTCTCAGTGAGGGACCTATTGTTCCTAAAATATGGGCTCGCTTTGGCCCTCAAAAGGACGCTGAAGGAAAGGACATAGAGTCAGATGATGAAAGAAGTGAGAAAACTGGTAGATATATCATCAAACCTTCAAACAAATTTAGTGAAGATGATAAACGCCTAGTTACTCTAGACACTAAAGTCAAATATGCTCTTGCTGTATCCCTTCCTGATGAAGTGTATCACTCTCTTCTTAACCTTCCCACTGCTAAAGAAATATGGGATACTTTGAGTGTCTTATATGAAGGCACCAAAGAAGTCAAGAAATCTAACAGGATTTGTCTTGTTAGAAAGTATGAACTCTTCTCCCATGAAAAAGGAGAATCTCTCTCTACCTACTTCAATCGTTTTAACTGTCTTCTCAATGATCTCAAAGTTCTTGGACGAGTTTATGATAATGAAGAAGTTCTCTGCAAGTTCATGGATTGTCTCCCGTACTTCGGGAAACTATCTGTACTTGCATCAAGCAAACCAAGGACTTAGAAATAATGCCTTTAACTGCTCTCTATGGAACTCTTCTCCACTATGAACAAACTAAGAACCAGAGAAAATCTCTTATAAAGGATATCAAATCCTCTTCTGTTGCTTTGATAGGTGATTCAAAATCTTCTTCTTGTGTTCCTAGAATCAACTATCCTTCTTCTGATTCTGAAAACGATATATTAAGGAAGACTCTTCCCATCTGTCAGATGCATGCTATAGTGCTGCTGCTGATGAAGGAGAAGAATCAGCCATTGACATACTTTCTGATAGTATGGCAATGATTGCTGGAAACCTTAAGAATAAAAGATTTTCTTCAAACCGCTCTAAATTTAATAGAAAACCTTTTTCTCAAAAATCCTCTTCTGATAAAGCAAATGAAGAATGCTTCAATTGTGGAAAAGAAAGGTCATTTTGCTTCTGAGTGCAGATCAAAAGCTTCTTCTCTCAAACCTTCTTCTTCTTATGGCCATGACTTCTCAAAATCAGCTTCTAGGAAGCATGAAGAGAGAAATAGCCAATCCTCTAAAGAAAATTCTGAATCAAAAGAAACCTCTAGATATAAAAAGTACAAAGCTAAATACAAGAGGGAAAAAGAAAGAAACCAAAGTAAAAGTAAAACTTTGGTTGATGAGACTCATTGTTGGGAGGATGAGCAAACCTCTGAGAGTGAGAGTGAGTATGTCACAAAATGCCTCATGGCCAAAATCGATGAGCTGGAAGACATGGAAAAGTCACTCTACACTACCCTTGTATCTGCTGAGGGATCTACTTCAGGAACAAAGCCTCAGGTACATCCTTTTACCTTTCTTTCTGATGATCAAAAGGCTGATGCCTTTGATTCTTTAACTGTTGACTTCTGTGACTTAAAGATTCAAAAGAAAAAGGCTGACATGCATATAAAATGTCTAAATGATCAACTCCTCTCTTGCTTTTCTAAACTAAAAGATTTTGATAAAATGAAAGTTGATCTAGAAAACCTAAGGTATTTAAACGACAGCCTTTCTGAGGAAAAATCAAAAATCTCTTCCACTCTTGAAAAGGAACAAGAGGTTCTGCCTAAATGGACTAAATCCTCTAAGAATCTTGAAAGGATTCTTCAATATCAAATCACTAGCAAGGATAAGTCTGGCCTTGGTTATGGAAAAGATGATCCTCAATCTTTCGACCTTCCACTTCCTTCTTCTGAGTGTCAAGGTTTTCCTGCTGGTTTCCTTTCCGATGACGATGATGATCTCTTCGGTTACTCATCTGAGGATTATACCTCTGTTCACTCTATAGATCTACTTGACATGCTCAAAGTAGAATCTAGTTCTAAGAAGTTTGGAGTCTTTGTTAAAGCTAAAGAAATCTCTCCTGAGTCTTCAAAAGTTTCAACTCTTCCAAGCTCTTCTTCTTCTCCCAAACCTATTCAAAGTCTTTTAAACTCTTTAAGTCTTCATGAGTCAAGGTACTCCCAGGAGCAACCATCAAGTGTTGCTGAGTATCCTTTTCCAAAAAGATTTTCTCCTCAAAAGAAAAAATTTTCTAAATCAAATTTTTCATCTAAAAGGAAATCTCAAATAGTTACTGATTTTATTCCTCGGTCAGTGAACTTGAAGAAGTCAAGAAATCCTGGTAAAGGTATCCTTGGACCAAGACCAGGTGTCGGTCACCCCTCTTCTTCTCAGTCATCAACCTCTGTCCAAAGTTTTGATGATATGGATTTTAAAAAGGCCTTTTCTTTAAAGAAGTGCTATAATTGTGGCAATACTCTTCATCTTGCTAAAAATTGCCCAAGAGGTTTGGATCTTCGCAAAAATAAAATGCCTTCCAATCCCAAAGGACCCACCTCAAAATGGGTACCAAAAGTCTAAATTTGTTTAAGGTGCGGAGTACCAAACAAAGATCACATATGGTACATGGACAGCGGGTGTTCAAGACACATGACTGGAAACAAACTTCTTCTCTCTAACTTCTCAAAAGAAAAGGGACCCACTGTTTCCTTTGGAGGAAATGGAAAAGGGGTCACCAAAGGATATGGTACCATATCAAATGGAACCATCACTTTCTCTAGAGTAGCCCATGTTGAAGGGCTAATGTACAATCTTCTAAGCATCGACCAAATATGTGATTTGGGCTATAAGGTCATGTTCGGTGTGTGTGTGCTTGGTCTTTGATGTACGAATAAGATTGTACTAGCGAGAACCCGACCGAATGACGTATACATAATCAACATGAAGGAAAGTGCAATAGGAGAAGCTGTGTGTCTCCTCTCTCAAGAACTAGCCAAACAAAGTTGGTTGTGGCATAAAAGGTTCTCTCATCTAAACTTTAAAACCTTGAACAAACTTTCCAACAAGGAACTGGTTGTTGGAATGCCAAAAATAGTTTTTGAAAAAGAAAAGTTGTGTGGAGCATGTGAAAAAGGAAAACTCACTAAAACTTCCTTTAAAACAAAACAATGCTCATCTATCTCTCAACCTCTTCGAATGCTTCACATGGATCTGTGCGGTCCAGTAAGCACACCCAGTCTGGGTGGTAAAAAGTATATGCTAGTAATCGTCGATGAATTCTCTAGATATACTTGGGTGTTCTTTCTGAAACACAAGAGTGATGCTGCTGAAGAAATCATCAGGTTTACAAGAAAGATTGAAAATTTGAATGGTAAACTGGTGAAGTCCTTCAGAAGTGATAATGGCACAGAATTCAAAAATGCTGCTCTGGAAGATTTCTTTGACCTAAAAGGAATTTCTCAGAACTTTTCTACCGTACGCACTCCTCAGCAAAATGGTGTTGTTGAAAGAAAGAATAAAACACTGTGTGAAGCTGCAAGGCCAATGCTGAGTGAATCCAAGTTGCCAACCTATTTTTGGGAAGAAGCAGTTAACACTGCATGCTTTACTCAAAATAGGTCTATCATAGTCAAAAGGCATGACAAGACTCCTTATGAAGTTTTCCATGGCAGGAAACCTGCAGTTGACTTCTTCCATGTGTTTGGTTGTGCTTGTCACATGCTAAATGACAGGGAACAACTTGGAAAATTTGATCCGAAGTCTGATGATGGAATTTTCATGGTCTATTCTCTCTCCTCAAGAGCCTTCAGAATCTTCAATCTAAGAAGACAATGCATAGATGAATCCATGCATGTGAAGTTTGATGAATTTGAAACTTCTTCATTATCTTGTGATGAAGAAGAATTAAACCTATGAATAAATTCATGTGTTGGTGAAATTCCATCTTCCTCTCAACCCAATCCTCCAGATAGCAACCCTTCTCAGCCTCCCATAAACACCACCTTATCTTCAGAACCCTCTCTTTCTTCTCCACCTCCTGAAACTAACTCTACAGAAGACCTTACCCACCAAAACACCATATCTCCCACTAACCTACCTTCACCATCTCAAATTCCTACCTCATCCTCTTCTCTACCTCTTACCTTACCTCCTGCACTAAAGTGGACCATGGATCATCCAATAGATCAAATCATAGGTGATCCACAAGTTGGTGTAAAAACAAGAAGAGGCATAAGCAATCTGCGCTTATATGTCAACTTTGTTTCTATTGTTGAGCCTAAGCTGATAAATGAAGCCCTAACTGATCCTAGCTGGGTAATTGCCATGCAAAAAGAACTCTCACAATTTGAGAGAAACAAAGTCTGGAAGTTAGTTACTCGTCCATCAAACAAAACTATTATTGGAACAAAGTGGGTGTTTCGAAACAAGATGGACGAAGAAAGAACTGTCATAAGAAACAAAGCAAGGCTAGTTGCTCAAGGATATCGGCAAGAGGAAGGAATTGATTATGATGAAACTTTTGCTCCTGTTGCCAGATTGGAAGCTATCCGAATATTTCTTGCTCATGCAGCTTACAAGAATTTTCGGGTATTCCAAATGGATGTCAAAAGTGCCTTCCTGAATGGTGAACTAGCTGAAGAAGTGTATGTGAAGCAACCTCCTGGGTTTGAAGATCCAGTCCATCCATATCATGTGTATCGGCTGGATAAAACTTTGTATGGACTGAAGCAAGCTCCTCATGCCTGGTATGATACTCTCTCAGAATATCTACTTAGAAATAAGTATATACGAGGCAAGGTTGACAACACACTCTTTTTCAAGAAATCACCACGTAATATCATTCTTGTTCAAATCTATGTTGATGATATTATTTTTGGAGCCACCGATGAATCCTTGTGTGATGAGTTTAGCTCCCTCATGCAAAAATAATATGAAATGAGCATGATGGGGGAGTTAACTTTCTTTCTTGGTTTGCAAGTAAAACAGTCTCCAGAAGGTATTTTCATAAATCAAAGTAAATACATTAAGGATCTTCTGAAAAAGTTTCAATTTGATACTTGCTCTACCATGAAAACTCCTATGGCTCCTCCTCTTAGACTCTTTTCTGATCCTGATGGCATTTCTGTTAATATTACAAATTATAGAGCCATGATAGGATCTCTTCTCTATCTTACTGCAAGTAGACCTAATATTATGTTTGCTACTTGTCTGTGTGCTCGATACCAAGCAAATCCTAAAGAATCACATCTGGCTGCTGTGAAAAGGATTTTTCGGTATCTAAAAGGTACCATAAATCTGGGTCTTTGGTATCCCAAAGACTCAGGTTTCGATCTCATCGGGTACTCTGATACTGATTTTGCAGGTTCAAAAATAGTCAGAAAAAGTACAACTGGAAGTTGTCAGTTACTTGGTGGAAAGCTTGTGAGCTGGTCAAGTAAGAAACAACATTCGGTGTCTACTTCTACTGCTGAAGCTGAATATGTGGCTACTGGAAGTTGTTGTGCACAAATACTGTGGATGAAAAATCAGCTGTGTGATTACAATCAGATTTTCTCAAAGATCCCAATATTGTGTGACAACTCAAGTGCAATAGCCATTGCCAACAACCCTGTGCTTCATTCAAGATCTAAGCACATTGATATCAGGTATCACTTCATAAGAGATCATGTCTCTAAAGGTGATGTGGAACTTCATTTCATTCCCACTGATTATCAATTAGCTGATCTGTTCACAAAACCCCTTGATGAAGCAAGGTTCAGGTTCCTCATCGGTGAATTAGGTATGATAAATATAGACTAACATATACATATATTTATATATTATGTGTATGTATATATGATATACATTTATGTATATTATATATATATATATATTATATTTATATATTTATATGTTTTATATATTGTTATATATTATATGTATATATATTATATACATTCATGTATATTATATATTTATATATATTATATTTCTATATATAAGAAAGTCATATAATAATAATATATATATATATATAGTCGGTAAGAATCGACGTGGCAACCCATTTCTCTCTCTATACTTTAACCTAAACCCTAACCCTAAAACCATACACATCTCTCTCACCGCCGATGGTCCACTTTCCGATAAACCACCATCCACCGACGGCGGACCCTGCCACCATACACCGACACCACAAGCCACCGAGAAGTCGAGAACCATAGCCACCGACGTCGTCATCCTATTTGAGCCACCGACGTCATCCTGGTGAACCACCGACGCCGCCGATGAGCCTCCGAGAACTTTAGCCACCGACGTCTTCATCTACGTCACACTCTCCGACGTGACGTCATCATCCACCGACGTTGCGTCACTTTTCGACGCTGACATCATCAATCTAGCCACCGACGATTGCTATAGCCACCGATGTCTTCCCTCAGCTTCTAACCACCGAAGATTAACTCTCTCTTAAGCCACCGACACTGTGCATCGATACTGTGCACTTAGTCACTGACGTCACTTTCCGACGTTTACCCTTATCTCAAGCCACCGACGTTTCTCTCCTAAATCTAACCACAAATCCAGCCACCGACGTCGTGCCACAAGCCACCGACGTTGCCACCCTAAGCCACCGATGTTTTACTCTCTCCGAGGTAACCGTTGGAACTCTTCACATTCTTAACCCCTTAAAGATAACCCTTGACTTACCACTCTTGGTGAGCAAGATTCTTTGTTCTTATCCCTAATGACATCATCAACGTCATTAATGTCAGAGCATGCGCCGAATTCAACCCTAAAACCCTTAGAATTCCGACCTTTCAATCACCAAAAGTAATCATTATTTTTGAAAATTGAAATTCCCTCTCATATATAACCTCTTCCCCCACTTCCTTACCACCTTTCTCGCATCCACTTTCTCTCTCATCTTATAACCTTCAAACCTGCAACTTCTTTCCTCATTAATGGCATCCCCTTCAAAATCCCCAGAAGAACAAACAATGACATTTGGATCTCTCTCTTTCCCTGCATGCAATTACTTTGGACGGATAGGAGTTGATAATGCTCATCCAGAGTACAATGACATCTGCTGGTTTCTTCAAAGGTGCCCTCTCCAGTATGCTCTTACAGCAAAACCCAAGATGAGTAAGTTTCTTCTTGGAAACTTTTGGTTATCATGCACATTTGATGCTTCTACAGATCAAATCTTGGCATCTGTTCTCAGCAATGATGAACATGATGTGGTTTTTGATGTTGAAGATGTTCGTAATATTCTGAGGCTTCCCACTTATGATTCTTATGAGACATTTCCACTTGGAAATGAACACCAAGGAGTGGTGTCTGTCTTAAACTATTTGGAAGAGAAAAAGGGTCAAAAGTCAAAGGGTCCAGGTACACTTCTAAGAAAGAATATGGGGAACATATGGAACTTTCTTTTTGCCCATCTTATTCTATGCCTAAGCAAGAAGATAGGTGGTCCGGATCAGACACCTTCCCAAGTAACTGAATTGGCACATGCTCTAATATTTCAAAGGAGGATAGACTTTGCAAGCTACTTCTTCAATGAAATGATCTCCTCTTTCTCTACCCTCCGACGTCCTCAGGTACCATTTCAGCGCCTTTTCTCTCTTATTATTCATGCAAAGTTGGCAGATAAACTAGAGAAAAGAGATGATATCATTTATGATCTCCCTCTTCATCAAGTGGGAAATCAAATAATGAAAAAGGGTGTCTTAGCAACAGACAACCCTCTCCGACCTTCCATGATTGAGTTTGCAAGGAATGCAACTCTCTCTTGGGGAGAAAATGAACCGCGTCTTCAAAGAACCTCAGGTATGTCTTCTATTTCTACTACACCTAGAGTAACTGATGTGCCCAAATCTCGTAAGAGATCCAAAGTGCCGGGCACATCTACCTCCGCACCCACTGATGCTACGAAGCCAAAAGAACCTTTGGCTTCTACCCAAGCATCTAAAACCCAAAAGCGGAGACACTCAAAAAGCCCCCCAAAGACTTCCTCAAAGAAGTCTAAGGGTACCCAAAGGGTCTCACCTCACAATCCACCTACTAACTCCCAAAAGTTAGTAAGTGTTGAAAAGATTCCTACCCGACCCAAGGAGCAGTTAACCCAACCAAGCTCCTCCATCCCTCCCAAAAGGACATGGTTGTACAAAGGGACATCCCTATTATTCCTTCATCAACTTTCTCTTTAGTTGATGAAGAAGACTTGGAATCTCCCATCCAAGCTGCCTCTTCACCACCCCGTGAGCTCTCACAGCTCCCTTTCCACACTCCACATGAGAGTGCATCACAACCAGATGCACTTGATGGAGCATCCCATTTTACAGACTTCTTATTTTCCGATACTACACCATGGACAAGTACGTCTCCCGTACAGGCCAAGGGTGTTGAGGAAGCCATTACTGAGGAATCCCCTCATAGACACTCTCCTAAACGTGTCTCCCCCAGATCTGCTAAATCCCCCCCAAGTAAACCTACAGGTTTGGTGGATTATTCTTCCTCTAGTGATGATGATGCTGATCAACCGCCAAAGCCTCAACCGTCTGCTCCTATGTCCTCTAAACAGGGAGATGATCTTCTTCAAGCTTTCACCAGTTTCACTCGTGACACTGTTAGCCGGGTGAAAGTTTTGGAAGACCAAGCAGCCAAAGACATGGAAAGAATGGCTTCTCTTTCTTCTACTCAACAGAACATTATGGAGTCTCTTGCCACTATTCTCATAAATATTGAAAAGATTCCAATCTCTTCTCCAACAATTGAACTTGATGTGGATGGTTCTTTCTTCCAAGAACAAGACAGATTTGTTCTTCAAATGATTGAAAGAAAAGTTGATACCATGGCTTCTGACATAGAAAGAATCAAGACTTTTCTCTCTTCAGTGGGTTTCAAGGATTCAACTACTGAGGGGGAGAAAAATAAGAAGGCCATTGCATTCGCCTCCACAGCCGCCGATCCAGTCACCACCACCATCCCAGCCGCCGATCCAGTCACCACCACCATCTCAGCCACCGACGTGGCACTCACAGCTACCGATGTTGGTGTGGTCACCGAGGTGACTCCTCACATGGTCACCACTGTCACTGACCCCCTGGTCACCGAGTTACCCGAAGCAGCTGTTGAGGGGGAGAGTATCAGTGCTCAACCCCTTGAAACTGAAGAAGAAAAGAAGAGAAAAGAGAAGGCCAAAGGAAAGAAGCCTGTTTCTTTTGAAGAACAACAGGAAGAGAAAAAGAGAAAGAAAAGAATGACAAGTCCTCGCGCATACTCTTAGACTTCACCGCTCGCACCGACCGATCCTCTTGGGGTAATTTTATCTGAAGCTGAAAAAGAAGAAGCCATTAGAGCACAACTTGAGTATGATCAAACAAATGTACTCAAGTTGGCTCAAGATGAAGCCACCCATGCAATGGTAAAGGATGCTCTTCAGGCTCAGAAAGATGAGCTTGAAAATATAAAGAAGAAATCTGAAGCAGCAAAAATGGTTGATGAGGCCAAGAAGACCAAGGAAGTGGAGTGGTTTAAAAGAATGCTGAAAACAAGAAAAGATGAGTCCAAGATTATCAGTGCCACTATCCAACCTCCAACCAAAAATTCTTCCAAGTTACTTGTCACCCTTAAGAGAGCTGACACTCTCTCAAAGGTCTATGAAGCTGAATGGTTGGAAGTTCTTGGGATAACTGAATGGATGGAAGTTGGCAAATGTATCTCCAAGAGCAAAAGTAAGTACAAGGAGCTGGTACTTAATATTCTCAGAAAACTTTTCATTAAGATGCTCAACATCCAAAAGGAGAATGATATTCTTGTGACATATCTTGAAGCACAGCAAATGTACTTCATGCAACAGGGTCTTAAAGGAGAGGTCATCACAGCTCCTAAAAACAAAAAGAAGGGACACTTTGTTATGCTTCATGAAAGAGGCATCCAGATAAATGCTTCGGGTATAGATCTTTCCATTCCTACTCCTATTGCTTACCCAGAGCAAACTATGCTGACTACTCCTGAACTTGGGGTTTTCTTTGAAGACATCTTTGGAAACATCGGTTTCTTCAGAGCTTCTGATATCCCAAGGGCTCACAGCTCCTTCCTCTCTGCTATTCTAGGAGTACCTCCGGTTGAAGACCATGGAATCACTAGGCTTATCTTGGATGAGCTAAAAAGAAGAGAACCCACTCCTTGAATATTCTTCATATAGTGTGAACTTTATTTTTCAAAGCTGTGTGTTGATTAATAAAAGTTCATACTCCTCTTCTTTAAAAATTCTTGTTAATATCTTTATTTTTCTTGCACATACTTATACTTACACTTATACTTATACTTATATTGTACATACTCAGTCAAAAAAAACAACAAAAAAAGGAAATCTGAGTCAAAAGAACCCAAAAGAAAAATAGAAAGGGTCAAAAGAATTCTTTTCTAACTTACAGATATCATCATCAAATAGGGGGAGATTGTTGGGTCACCGATGATTTGGTGATGAACCACCTTCCTTTGTATGATTGATTTTTTACAGGTTCTTTTGAAGGTTTGAAATATGCTTCAAGTATTGAAAAGTCAAAGACTATTCAATCAAGGGTTATACATCAAAAAGTGGAATTTTGGATGTACCAACTAACTTCAATATTCAGATCATTTTGCCAAAGTCAAGATTGGGTCACCAATATAGTGGGTCACCGATGGTACACTTAAAAGTTCATCAAAAGTACTAAGGACATCAATACAAGATGAGGTCATCAAGTTTGAAGTCATGGTCACCGACACTATAATCTTGGTCACCGAAATTGCAGGTATATTTTCTAAGGCTGTGATATCAAGTCACAAGTTCAAGGGTGTACACTTTCAACACTTAGTGAAAAATGAAGTTTATCAAGAAAAGTGTACACTTATCAATTCCAGCCTTACAAGGTATCCACCGATGTGATACATAGTTTGATGTATCACTTAGCAATTTCAAAGAGATAAGTTCTTGACTCACATCAAATGCAAGACAAGTGAGCTAGCAAGAACTTGGGCATCAAGCCTTAAATAAAGACATTCTCTTTTATTCTTATAAAAGGAATATTTGTCTTTTAGCTAAAAGGTTTGATGGGACTTCACAGAGCATGAAGAAAAGAAGATAAAGTTATCTGACATTACGTGCTACAAGGAATAGTTCATCCATTATTCTAGTACAAAGGGAGTGGTCTCTTCCTTTGTCCAGCAGATACACTTCCAGCTAATGAAACCTTGGCAGGTGTCCACATGCATTCCATGCATGGGCACTATAAAAGGAGATGAAGTCCTTCCCAGAAATCTCACGCTTTCAACAAATCTTCTGTGTGATAGTTTGTTTGACTCCGGCAAAGTTGTGTGCAATAACAGTCTTGTTTTAACTTCCTTAGTGTATAAGTTAATTATTGTTATCTGTGTGTTTAGTTTGATAGAATAGTGTGTCTGTTCTTTTCCGCATCAAACTACCTGTGTGTAAATTTTTGATATTTATATTAAAAAATTTAAAAAGAGTATATTCTGTGTGTTTTATATTCAACCCGCTTCTACAAAACCTTCACTTAGTTAGTCATCTCTCTTTGGGGACTAACAGTTCTCATTCTCGTTGCATCTATTTAGATCACACTTAACTTTACTAGAAATTGCATTTGGAAGTGCCACATCACATTAGTGGAACCCTTAACTTTTTTTTTCATTTGATTCATATATATCCAGTCTTCATTTAAAAATATGTTTTTGAAAAGCAAATAATTTATTAGAACTCAAAAGGAACTTACAGAAAAAGCGAATAAAGATTCTGCAAGCAGCAGAACCAAACAAAAAGTAAACAACTCGAAACAAGGCTAAATCGAACTAAACCAGGCAAAAGGAAAAGAGGCAGCAACAAAGATCACCTAAGACCAAAGGCCGGGATGCAATTAACCGGAAAGACTCACAACACAGAAGAGGGTATAAACAACGGCACAACAACCTAAAGACCACGCGATGTACAATCTTTCTGCATTCTTCTCGAAATACAGTCATAAGATCTAGCTTGTATATATGCGGATAAAAAATCTGCAGATGAAGATTTATTTGGAAAAACAAATTGGTTACAATGTTCCCGTAACATATCTACCACATACCAAAGAGTAGCTTGCCAAATAGATTTCAACAAAGCCGAAGCCAGAGGTCCACCCGGATGATTTAACATCTCACTTGTTGAATTCCCAAGATTGTCATCGATCTACTCTCGAATCTACTCTACACTTTAAAAGGCAGTGATATTGATTCTTGAGTCTCTTGATCATCTTTACAGCATGCACAAAAAATGGAATCCAGATCCTCGTCTAACCAAATTGGACCTTACTGGAATGTTGTCTTTGATTAAAAATATTTTATTAAATTAGAAATAAAATCTCAAATTATGCATCATTAATTTAAAAAAAATATAAAATTTATCAATTACATTATAAATGGTTATATTTCATGTATTCATAATTTAACAACTTGAGTATACATATGATGAAAAGTAGATATACAAGTTAAAAGCATCTCCAACAACTTTTCTATAATTTTTTTTTAAAATAGAGAATAAAAAGACAGAATCTCTAAAAACAATTTTTCCAATTCTAACAGTTTATCTATTTTAGAGAATCAATCATTGATTATTTTACTAAAATATTATTTTTCTCTCCTACACATTTAGTTTCAATAATTTTGATTGGTTAGATGTTGTTTCTCTATCCTACACATTTAGCTTCAAAAAATTTGATTGGTTGTATTGTATATAGTTTCTCTCACGTACTTTAAAGATTTTCTATATTTAAATATTTCTCTCTAATTCTCTAAAATAGAAAACATTATAGCAATGTTGTTGGAGCATTTTAGAGAAAAAAAGTCATTTTTTTCTATTATAACAATAATATTGGAGATGCTCTAATATAATACAAATATATAATACAGTGTTACATGTAATTAATAAAACAATTTACATAAAATTACATCATTATTCAATTAAAAGCACATGAATTTTTCTTTCACATAGTTTTCATTGTTACTTTGTCATGGTTAATGGATGTACTTCCATTGGCTTGATTATCAACTTCTGAAAGCATCTTCATCTTCAATAATATCTTTAATTTTTTTTAAAAATAGAGATAATAAAGTTAAAATCTCTAAAAAAAATTACATTCATCTCTAACAACATCTTTATTTTGAAGAGTCCAACATTAATTATATTGTTAAAATATTCAATATATTAAAAAAAAATTAAACTAACTTTTATATTATTGGTGGAAGAGTGAGACTATGAATAAAATATTATTTATCTTACTTGATAATCATTTTTGGGGTAATCTCCAAATTTGGAGAAAAAGTCATTTTTTTCATGTTTTCTCCATTTTGAAGAACTTTTAGAGATGCTGTTGGAGCATAAAGTTAGTCCAAAATCCCTATTTTTCTCATTTTCTCTATTTTAAAGATGTTGTTGGAGATGCTCTCATGTATTCGTTTATCGATTCTACTATTTCCATCTTAAGATTAAAAAATCATCGAGCTCGGTTACAAGACGAGTTTTTAGCGATTGTAATCAGTAACATGTGGACTGGTTACAGAAATATGACACATTTCAAGAAATCTATCTTTTGAATTAGTTTAGCACAAATGATAATAAAGAGGTTAAGACTAGGTAGAATGTATTTTTTTTTTAGTTGTTAATTTAAGAGGATTAAAGCAAAAACTTAATAATCAAAAGTTCTTTTAAATGTTAGAACATGCCATTGTATTTATATAAAGAGTATTAGGGAATTTTTATTTACAGAACATGGTATCCACCATTGAATTATTGATGGTATTTTAAAATTTATTTTCCATTTTTTATTGAAAATTTAAATAAATTTATGAGGGATAACGGACGAAATTTGGAACTTTGTTAAAAAAAAAAGTAAATTCCTCTTAGATATTTGCCTATAAGGACTCTAATATATCATATTATTAGTTAAGTAATACCCGTGTTACCGATAGAGTTTAGCTTTCTAGAAGGTTAATGGTTTAAAAATTAGGAGTTGATAGAGTCTAGCTTTCAAAAAGCATATTTCTCGTGGCCAGGACGACATTCAAAATTACACTGTTAAAAAGCATATTGCTCGCTATCAACTATCAAGTATGATGATTTGGTGGTCATTTACCCAGACGCTTACTGGCAAGAGTTAACAATTTCACTTATCTTACAGGGTAAGATTCTAGTCTATCAAAATGGTATGCAACAATTTAAACGGGTAAGGTCAGGGTTAAAAATTTCAACTTGAAAATGACCCGAATAACCCGTTTATATTAGACCCCTTAGGCCGTAGGCAACAAGCGTCAACAACCCACAGTTTATAGTTTTCTTTAACAAAGTAAATACTAAATAATACTAATAAAGAGCGATTGTTCATTTCATATAGACCTGACAAAAATTGAGACGATATGCTAACCCGACAAGAACTCGACACGAATTAAACAAGTTTGGGTAATACATTTCAACCCGTTTAAGTAAACGGGTTGGCACGACACGACACGAAAATTGAACAGGTCGGGATATGGTTAGGCACTCTCAACCCGTTTAACTTTGAACCCGACTCGACACATTTATCAGGTCTAATTGTGAAGTATTTGGTGGTGTTTGGTTTGTTGGTATCTGGCGGAATTTGAAGAAATTATAATGGTCAATTTCATTGACCAAATTTCATTCCCACGTTTGGTTCATTTTTTGAGTTTTGGTAAGGAATTTAAATTCCACGTACGGTGGAATGTAAATTTATTGGGTTATAGCAAGGAATTTCAATTCCTTCGTACCATCTTTAAAGAAAAAAATCATCACCCACTTATATTTAGTCAATTCCATTCCACCCTACCATGATGGATGTCACCACCACCGTCGTCGAATCCACCGTCACCACCATCATCGTTGCCTCTAGCACTGCCATTACAATCGTTAACACTGTCTTCTTCACCAACACAACCACAGTAGTCACCACCCCATCCACCACTACTACCGCCACTTCCATTGCTGTCGTTGTCACTGTCACCACTACTGTCATTGCCTGATCTCCAACACCATCATCATCGTCGTTCACTATCTCCCTCACCCCCACCACCACCACCATCATTGTCATCACCACCCCGGCTGTCGCCACCACCGCCTCCACCCTATCAGGCTATGGGCTACCACTACTTTTATATTCAACAAACCAAACAGAAATATTTAAATTCTCTGGACAACTTCATTCCAATTTCTGTCAACCAAACATACGGTCAAACATGATTAAATTTCATTCCACTTCTACCAGATTCCATTATGTGAACCAAACGTCACTGTAATATTTTCTAGATTAAGCTTTGAACCTGATACTTTGGGTTTCTAAATCGAATATTTTGTCTCATAGAACCCATTTTACATCTTTTTAAAATAAGTAATTCTTATTTATTTTAAAAGCAAAACTAATTTTTTTTAAATGTCAAATCAAACTTTATTTTAGATATTATATCAAAATAAATAAATCCATAAAACCCAACTTATAAAAACATCACGATCCAACTAATACTTTAAATGTCAAATTACGTATGCCAAATAACATTTTGTTATTTAATTAGATATTTACAAAATTGTTGTCGTATGACTTTTAATATTTAATTATAAACTTAAAAGTAACAAAATAAATAAAAATATTCTTTCTTCATTCAATATTTGTGCTTAATTTACTACTATTCTCAAAATTAGGTGGCTTTTTTCTAATCTTTTACATAATTGCTAAGCTGACTTATAAGCTAGCTTATCGATAAGATACTTGGAGTAGTTTATGAGGGGTTTTTTGACACTATTTCTAATTATACCCCTAACTAATATTATTTATTTATTTTCAATGTGCCCTTTTTGGTCATTTCACATGCTCATAAGCTAGTTTTTGCCAAACATAACTTATTCATCAGCTAGTTTATCAGCTACCAGCTAGCTTATAAGTCATCAGCTACCTTATAAGTCATATGCTAGCTTATCAGTCATAAGCTAGCTTATCAGCTAGTTTGCCAAACATAGTCTTAGATAAAAAGTGGATTACCGACAATCCTAATCAACCTTATATGAAACGCACCTCCAACAACATCAATGTAATATGACATTTTTTGGCTCACTCAGCAGCTAAGGCTAGTGGAGGGCTGAGATTAAACTTAAGACCTGTCTTATATTTGGGCAATCGCCTGCCTCTTTGTCAACGAAGCGCTGAAGACAATATTTAAACAGATTTAATTCACATTGACTTGGTTTGTACAGTGTGTAATATTTCATGGTTTGTATTTGAAAATACATGTATGTATATATGTACACATACTAATATACTATAGTATAATTTTTTTAGGTTTTTGTTCTTAAAAACTCTTAATTTTTTAAAGGTACATTTTATAAAACATTAAGACATGCTTAAGCATTATACAAGACATGCTTTAAGAGTGAGTATAAATAAGGATGGGAATACGGACCGAAATCCCGAAACCGAACCGGTACCGAATAGCAGTCCCGGTTCGGTATTCGGTACCGGGATTTTTTCATATTCGGGATTCGGTATTTTCGGTTCGGTACCGGTACTGGTACCCATAAATCCCGAACCGAACCGGGTAATATTAACGGACACTTTCAAATTGAAAAAAAAACCTTTTATTTTTGGATTGGTATAAAAAACTTTTTTTCCCAAGATTATATCTTCCATTTTTATACCAAATCCACTAAATTTTTTAAATTTTTTGGTTCTTGTAATATTCCCCCCAAATATCAATCTTTTCTTCATATTTCGGTTCCGTAATTTCTCCAAAACCCGGTTTCTTGTAATATTCCATCCAAATATTCCACACTTTTTTGACATGTATGTAACACTGTATACATACCAAATATACGTATATATACATATATACAAACGAAGCTCACTTTCTTATCGTTACATATTTTGGATGTCAAATTGTAAAATTTAAAAATTATTTTTTATTGGTGTTTTTTAATCTTTTTTAGGTCAATTTAAGTTGAATGAGTTCCTCCCCACTTACTCTACAATTAGAAAAATCATTTTGAGCTATGTAAAAAAGTTAGTCGTCCCTAAAAACGGTACCAAACAATGTTAATCCCGAAAATCCCGGTACCGAACCAGTACCGGTACCGGTACCGAGATTTTTTCATATTCGGGATACGATATTTTCGGTTCGGTACCGGTCCGGTACCGAGCTCATACTGTATAAATTACTAATGCATACACAATCTTTAATTTCTATAATGCATACACAATTTTGTATAAATTATAAATGCAAATAATACCAAAATTAAACGTACCTTGTTTTGGTTAATACTGTGAGAAACTTACTTAAAAAAAGCTCTATTTTATGAAACATATAATATTATGTATTTAATGCAAACAACAACTAAGGAAACATAAAGATAAATTTATGTGGAAAACATATTATAACTTTGTAAAAAAAATTATTAAACTTTTTTGTTTCAAATATTTTATCGTAAATATCAAAATATAGTTTTGTAAACGTAAGTTTTCCAAAATAAATTTTGAAATAAAGTACGGTTTATTTTAATGCAAGTTACAATAAGTTTATGGAGTAACTAGGGATGAGATTGGTATCGGACCGGAACTGAGCCGGTTGGTACCGATTTTTTTAGGACTGAAAACGTGGACCGAAAACCGAATCGTATGTACAAATTCAGTATCGGTTCGGTCCGATTCAGTTTGAAAAAACGGTGGTTATGAAGAATATGAATGAGATCGGTACCGGACTAGAATCGAACTGGTTGGTACCGAATTTTTTTAGGACCGAAAACATTGCCGAAAACTGAACCGTACGTATTAAAGATATGACAGAGATAATAAAATTTTAATTATATTTTCATGATATATTTTTTATTTATTATTATACAGATATATATATATATATATATATATATATATATATATATATATTTAATATACAATTTGATACTCATATCTATTTCCAAACAAATTCATTCCCATGGATTGGGACAAAAGGATGATGAAAAAAACAAAATAAATATGTTATTAATAATATGTAATTAAAAAAATAATAAGATATTTATGGATAAGAATGACATAAACAATGTGAATAGTCATTAACCATTTATTGCTTATTATTATGGGTTTGATCCATTTGAATTTTTTTTCAGTTTACTTCTATACTTAATTAAGAAGATAATTAGTTTGAAATTATATTTAAATAAATTAATGGTCAAGCATGAATCATGCCATTTAGTTCATTTATAGAATTTAAAATACCTTTTAATTAAATTAATCAAGATGTGATTAATATTTTAATGTACTTTTTTTAATAAAACTTGTTTTACATAAATTGATGATGATAAGTTGTGGTGGTTTTCACCAAATCCCAATAAAAAATTTCTACCTTTAGATGAGTTAAAACTTTCAATGAAACTTAAACTTGCATTAAAAGTAATGGTAGTCAATGAATTAAGATTAAAAAAAATTATAGATCTTATTTTCTATTTATAAAGATGGGTTTTTTTAAAAAGCAAGTTAACATTCATACATTTTTCTGAGGTATCCAGCCTTCCACTTAAGGGTGTCACCCGACTAATCCATGTCGTTCATATTTCAGCGATGGTTATTATATTTGATACATTTCAGGGATTATTATATTTGATTTGAACAATTAACTTAAAATGTTAGAGTATACCGGCCTACAAACTCAAACCATCTCATTTCATGTCTTATAATATGAATGGATAGAACCCAGATGAATTGCACCAGATGCCTAAATTGTTACATGTTCGTTTTTTTTTTGCTCAAAACTTTAATGATTTACTCGCTCTATCATTAAACAATGTATGTTTTTAACTTAATTTTAAGCAGTGGTTGAAAATTGTTGAATTGGATAAATAACAACTTATTTACTGTTTATATTGAATCACGTTATTGTAGAGGAAAAAGAAACAAAAAACTTGGTAGTTACAGTTAGACCAATGTTTGTGCATAGTCAACCAAAAATTTCTCGTCGTGTATTTAAATGAGATAGATGTGAGGACGTAAAACACATGATAACGCTATGAAACTCTTGAACTCTGTTTGTTCAATTTGTGGCATGCACAAATATAACTCGAGACCTCGTGCCATATATGTATCATTTTATAACACAATCTCGTTCGAAGGTCAAAAAACTTCTGGACAATTTTTAACCGATACAAATTATAACCAAATACGTAAAGATTTGTTAACTAGTATTTTTTAAGATTACTTTTCGTTGAAAGATATAATAAAAACTAATACTTAATGATACAAGAATATGCAAAAATCTTGTTGTAAATTTTATTGATATCATATGACAATAATAACTTTGATTTTGGTTTCTACCTTTTAATTTTATTTTGATTAAAATATATTTATAGAAATTTAATTAATAATAAAAATCAAACTATTAAATTATTTAAAGAGATATGGTTCAATGTCTCTTGATGCATTATTTCAATCCCACCAACTGCAGTTGTTTTTTTTAAGAAACTTTTTAATTCGATCAGACGTAAAACTATTTTTTTTTTTGCCTCTTATTCGTATAGTTGTTCAGTGGCCAACAATTTGCTTACCCATTCAATCCTTATACACAACCTTATATTACATTCAATGTTTAACTAAATTTCAAATAAAATATCATTAAGTCTTGTTGAAGACATCAATATATATATAAATTACCCGGCCCCAGTATTTGGATACCATTCAGATCAAAAGATAATACTAAAAATGTAAAAATTTTATTGAACCTCGTCTTAAATAATTTAAAATATAATATATTAAATTAAATGTTTCGAAACAACGGAAATATAATATTTAAAAAGACTATCATTATGGCTAGATCTCAAAGGACAACCATGGTGGTCCTTGCAAAGTCCATGTTTTATTTAAGTAATTTCTAAATAGAAGTTTTATTTTTCATGATATTATAATTTATTATGATAAAAAGTAATTCTATATCAATGCATAATAGAGTATGCAAATTACCCTCAACTTGGAATATAAATAATCTTTTATCAAATACAATGTTACAGTATATATAAGACGTATTTTCAGATAGTTTAAATGACAAGTTGACATAATTAAACAAGAAGTAGGTGCCCACGACACAAAATTATTGTACTGTTTACTTCCTGGTTTATGTTTAGATGTGTTTTGCACTTCGATCATTGTCTCAAAGATAACAAGTGTTTCAAATATTCCGTTTTCCAAAGTTTGACCCAATTAATCAGTCAACCATTTTTAAATCTGGTAAATTAGAATTACGATAAGAATAGATTGAGGAGATTTATTGTTGTTCATATTTTCCATTGCTAGTTGTTAAGAAACATCAGGACATTTATAGTTGGCTACATGTTTTTTCAACTTTGTCTTATTTTAAGGTATTTAATTAATTAAATTTTATACAAATATATTAAAATACAAAATATTTTTAAAAGAGAACAAAATAAAATTTGAATGGATCGGTGTGTGTATATATATATATAAGTTTTGAACGCTTTCTATTGGCTAAAAAACAAAATACTTTTATTGGAATATTATTTGAAAATACACGCATAAAAGTTCTATATGTTATGTTTAGAAAACCTATCAATACTCGAATTGTTGGCGAATATGCAGTTTATTAGCTAACAAACTAACTCTCGGTTAATAAGCTAGCATCAATTGATAAGGTGTCTGATAAATTAATGACGTTTGGTAAAAAAAAAACTAGACAATAAAGTAGATGATTATATAAAATAATTTAAAAATAGATACTAATTCTAATATGTAAAAGACACCATTGAAAAAGAACAATAAATTATACATTTAACTAACTATTTAAAATATATTTTTTCATACAATTGATTTTTAAATTAGTAAATTAGTTTATAACTTATCGAATCATATTTTGATAACCTGAAAAATAGACATGGAAGTCTATTTTAAATTTATATCGTTAATAAAATGTTTATTAAAAATGTACATTTTGACATATTTATGGAAAATATGTCCGCAAAATATATATATTTGAAATTATAAATTATTTTATCCATTCTAAAATAAACAAATACGCACCCTAAAAACGTATATAATTTTAGAAGTATATAATTAATGTAATTTTTAATTTTTTAATTAATTAAATGACATGTGACAATTTTATCCTTAATAATTATTACACTTTTAAATAAGAATTATATTTTTATACTATCAAATATTGTGCATCTTAATTCAAATAAAGGGTATAATTGACAAGTTAGTAAGTTATATCTACTTATTTCAAAGTAAATACTTATTTTTAAGGTATTATTTTGAAGAAAGTAAACATTAAATAAACATATTTCTAATTACAAACTCTTAAACATGTATTTAAAAATATATTAAGGTTGTAAACATAAACTAGTTTATAAATTAATTTATTTTTTAACTTTAAAGCTACAGTGTGGATGAACTTTAACATTTTTTTGGGCAAAGATAAGTTAGCTTATAGTATAAGTTAGTTTATGCTTTGAGTATACATTTTGAGGCGAAAATCATGTGAGAAGGAGATTTGAGGTGAAAAACGTAAGAAGGAATCCGGACCCTTGATCAACTTTAATCTTAAACTCACCCATGAACAGCGTTTGATGCTGAGATTGATCCGGTGCATCTCATCTCGTTGCATATCAATCCTAATGTGCATCCAATGGTGGATATCAATTCTTACGATTTTCACATTAACTTAGGGTGTGTTTGGTTTGCAGGATTGTTTTTGAGGGATTTGAATTTGGAGGGATTTGGATTGGAATGGATTTGAAATCCTTTTATGTGTTTAATTTGTAGCATTTGGAATGGATTTGAATTCCATTCCTTTATAAATCATATTTGGTTTGTAGGATTTGGAATGTGATTTAATTTTTAATTTTTTTTTTGGTAAATCTTTGTTTGTTTTTAAAGAATTTCTTTTTTTCGATAAGATAAAGTCCATTAAAACTGTATCGTATGCAAAAATTTATTCAATAAACATTTATCAGTCAAAAGTAATTACTCCGACTTATCGGGTAAGATTCTCGGTGTTTGTCAACGTTTTTATCGGGTAGAGGTGTAGACGAGCCGGGTAGAAGGTTAATCGAGTCGGGCTCGAAAAATTAACAATACGCTCGAGCTCGAATATTTTTTGAGTTATCGAGCTTGAGCTCGATGCTCGTTTATGAGTTCGAACTCGCGATCGATTAACTCGTTTAATGGCTTGAGCTCGATGATATTTATATTTATATTATATATATATATGAGCATGTTTGACTCGAAAAAGTGTATGCTCGAATGGCTCGGCTCGGTTTGACTCGGCTCGAAAATCGAATCGAGTTTTCGAACGAGTCGAGTCGAAGATTAGTGTTATAAAGCTCAACTGGTTAAGTTAAACGAGTTCTATTTTATGTTCGAGATCGACTTGAGCTCTAGAATTATTAAGCTCGAGCTCGAGTAGCTCGAATCGTTTACACTTAAAAGGAAAACATATACGAGTTGGCTTATCTAGGATAGACTATTTGAATTAAAACATATTAAGTTGATCTAAACATTTTAATTTATTTATTTATTAAAATTTTAATAAAAAATTAATATATTTAAAACTAAATAAAGATAGGTATAAAATAATATCCAAAAATAAAATAAACAAAGATGGAGAATGCAAAAGATGAATCAATGATGCATGGTGGGATTGGGATTAGAGGCAATTTATGAAATCCATGGGATTTTAAGTTAATCCAATGATTTCAAATCCGAACAATCCCGCAAACCAAACATCGGATTGGAATGGATTTGAAATCCAAATCCCCCCAAATCCATTCCATTCCTACAAACCAAACGCACCCTTATTCTCACCGAAACCCAACCCTACATTTTGATAGACATAAGTTAACTTATTAACCGCTACTTGTAATACTGTTTCAGGAGTTTTTTTTTATCAATTTTTTCAATTATAACGCTAATTAACATTCACTATAATTTATTATTAATAATTAATAATTAATAATTGTTAGTTAATTTTAATTATTAATTTATATTAATTTCAGTTTACTAGTCAATTTTTACTTATTAAAATTTTAATCATTAGTTAATATTAGTTCCAAATTATTAATTAAATTTGTATTAGTTGTTAATTATTTAGAAGTAATATTTTTATTTTTATCAATTATTTTTATTGAACTTGTGGTTTATATATGAATCGGTTAAATAGTTCACATGAGAACTAATTAAACATGTTCATATATGAAGATATAGTCCAATATGAATTACATGGGTTCATATATGAACCCGTCTGACGTCTATTTGTAAACAACCATTTGTTTGGGTGGTGAGGAAGGAAGGATTGGTGGAATGTCATAAGGTTTCGAGAGGGAATCGAGAAGGAAAGTAAGGGTTTAATCTTGACCGGTTGGACACCGCATTTTTTTTTCGGGGGTTCAACTATGTGCTTGAGGCCATGGTCACCCGAAATATTTAAAAACCCGACCCCAAACTATACCCGAAACCCAAAATATCCGAATTTCACGGGTTTCCAATTTTTTTTGGGGTTTCGGATCTGAATCCCTCACCCGATATCCTATCGTGTTACTTTTGGGCCCCACCACCCGACCCCTATATATATATAGGGGAGGGATCATACGAGAACCACCCCTCTTTAAATGAACAAAAGAACACATTTAGGACCACATATGATGTGGGTCCCACACAATTTAAAATCATATCTGATTCAATGGGGCCCACCATTGAATCAGATATGATTTTAAATTGTGTGGGACCCACATCATATGTGGTCCTAAGGGTTAGGGGTGAGCAAAAACCGAACCGAAACCGAAAAAACCGAAAAACCGAAACCGAAAAAACCGAAACCGGGGAAAAAACCGAACCGAACCGAAAACCGAAAAACCAAACGGTTCGATTTCCAAACCGTACCGAAAAAACCGAACCGCACCGAACCGAACCGAAATAAATGTAATTATTTTTAAATTTTAATTTATATATACATATATATATATATATATATATTATTATAATTAATTTTATATATTAGTTAACCTAAAAATGATATAAGATTCTATTTTATATTTTCGTAAACATTATTCCATTTTCGTAAACATGATTTTGAACATTGGATTTGTAATTTTGCTTATGATATATGATATTTGTGTTTTCGTAAACATGAGATTTGCATTATAATATATGATAACATGATTTTGAACAAATTAAAAGAATTTACAAGTTGGAAATAGAGAAGAATTATAGAACCGAAAACCAAAAACCGAACCGAAAACAAAAAACCGAAAACCATTCGGTTTTAAAACCGAACCGAACCGGAAAAAACCGAACCGAAAAAAAACCGAAAACCGAAAAACCAAAAACCGAACAGTTTGGTTTTTCAAAAACCGAATGGTTCGGTTTTCGGTTCGGTTTTGGCCAAAAACCGCACCGAACCGCACCGTGCTCACCCCTACTAAGGGTGTTCGTTTGTTCCTTTAAATATGCAAAATTCTCATTTGAACCTCCCTCTCTCTATATATATATGGCCACCTTTCAATTGCAAACTCATCCATTTGTGTAAACTTTGTAAATCATTATATTAGGAAACAATTGATATATCTATCGATATTTATTATAATTCATTAATTATGCTTGACATATATATGGAAGATAATAGGTTCATTAATTATGATCATGACTTTGAATTAAGAAACAAAATAATATCAAATATTTAATAGAATAGATGGACGACTAAGATTGATTTGCAATGTTTGTTTGAATTACTTGGTTTGCAATTGAAACCTCCCCTATATATAAGTGAAGTTAAGGTGAGAAACGTAAGAAGCAATCTTGACTTTTGATCACTTTTAATCTCAAACCGACTCATAAATCATGTTTGATACGGGGATTAATCCGGTGCATCTCATCTCGGTGCATCCAAGGGTGAAAATCTCTCTCTTCATACCCTTCTCACCGTAACTTCATTTATCACCAGAATCCAACCATATATATATTTATGAATTTTTTTTAAATACATTAATTATGTTAAATTAATAATTTAAAATATATTTCACGGATCTCATAAATTAAGAAGTGAAATATTTAAGGCATTGTTTGGCAAAAATAAGGTGACTTATAAGTCACCTTATAAGGTACCTTATTTTTTTGTAGTTGTTTGGATGATCATAAGAGCATCTCCAAGAGCTTCTCCAAATTCGAAAAAATAATGAAAATGGGGATTTTGACCCAAAATCTTGCTCCAACAAATTCCCCAAAATGGAGAAATGAGAAGAGAGAAGATTATTTTCTCCAAATATGGAGATTACTTCATTAATGATTACCACATGAAACTACCAATGAATTTTTTTGAAAATAAATATAAATAGATAGAAATAATATTTTATTAAATGATTACAATATTTTAATATTATTATAATTGTTTGGTTCTCTAAAATGAGAAATTTGTTGGAGATGAGTGTAATTTTTTTTGGAGATTTTAGTTTTTGTTTCTCCATTTTGAAGAAATTTTGGAGAATCTCTTGGAGATGCTCTAAGGTACCTTATTTTTAGTGTCTAAGATATCTTATAAGATTCTTTATTGATAAGTTAATAAAAGTAAGATTATGATAAACCATCTGATAAGTCATAAGGTACCTTATTAGTTACTTTTTGCCAAACATAACCTAAGCCATGTATTTTTTTTATAATTTATTTATTTAAATAATTTAAAAGAAGATGGCTCCCTCCCTTCTATAGAGGAAGGCATCAGCATACGTCAGCTAGAAGCCGTTTACTTTGATGATGACAAAATTTCATACTATAACAACTACTATTACTACTACTGTTCCTCCATCATCAAACACATATTCCCCAATCCAATCAATCTTTTCTCCATCCTTTTTTTCTCTTTCGATTCCAATTCCATTCCATCCCCAATTTCATCTTCATTTCTTCATGGAAATCGACGAAAACCCTAACTGGCTCTTCGATTATGGCTTGATGGAGGATATCTCCGCTGCTCACTTCACCGTTCAACCACCACAACCACCACCACCACCACCGCTGCCGCCCATTGTTTTTGATTGGCCTTCACCTGCATCACTACCTGCTGTAAGGTTAGTCGTCCTTTTTTACTTCTATTTTCCACTTGGAATAACTAATTGTAACCCTAATTAGGGTAAAATTGGATTGCCAAAGTTATGTATATGGTGGAAAAATGATTTCACTTGAAAAAGGGGGAATTGAATCTCGGTGATTGTTACTTTAGTTGTCGTAATCTGGTTATTTTGCTTGAGTAAAGTTTCTAACGCTGATATGCATATAGAAAATCACCATTTTTTTGGTTTCTGAAGTTAACATGATGAGGAAATCTGTGCGTGATTACTTTTACGAAATTTAATTTCGCGAAGTTTTTGGAATAATATGAAATTTATGTGAGATGCGTATAGAAAATCACCATTTTTTTTGGTTTCTGAAGTTAACATGAAGAGGAAATCTGTGCGTGATTACTTTACGAAATTTAATTTCGTGAAGTTTTTTGGAATAATATGAAATTTATGTGAGAACTATATGATTGCTTTACCTAATTGTTTGTTTTCTAAATTCTAAGTAAGAATTAGTTGAATAAAAATCATTGCCAAAAGGCAAAGAAAAGGACACCAAAGGTTGAGAAGTTTCCATAGGAGCATGGTCCCCTGCACTTTTTTTGTGGTCAACACTGTGAAAAACACAATATCACCATCGCTAAGATCATCACCACCATTGCCAACACCCATGATCACACACACACATCCAGTCCCCATATGTGGTGGATCTAAGTGGCTGTGTGTTGCATACTTACATCTCATCCCCACAAGGGCTTAAGAGGTGTTTACTTGGTCAGAGATGCGAGATGCTATTTGGCTGTTGCTGAATGGTTTGGTGCAGAATGATTAAGTGGTCAGAATGATTAAGAGGCTTTTATGATATATTGCAAAATGAAATATAATTGTTTGGTAATTATTCAAAATGAAATCAGGGATCTGAATGGTTAAGGGAGGCTCAGGATGATTCAGAGGGTTTTGGAACCATTATTAGTTCTGACTAAGACCACACTCTTACCCGGTCAGTGCTTAATGCAATTTATGTTGGTGAACCGCCTCTAAGATGTTTGATGGAAAAAGGAAGGGGGGGGGGGGGTCACCATTTTAAAGAAATGACTACAATAAGTAAGATGTAAAGGCTCAATTTGTCATCTGTAGGCATCACCCAATTTGTCAATTTCGCTTTACCCTTTACAGTAGAGGTCATGGTTGCATACATTCGACCCCCAGATTCTACTTTCGAGTGGGACCTACTTAGTTTGTATGCTTGACGAACAATAAGAAAACCTAATTTGCAGTCACGAAAGAAAATCTACTTAACAAGTTGTAATCGGTAAAAAAGAAATAAAATCATCAAGGTTTTTTGTAATTTGTCTCCCAGTCAACTATTTAATGTATGTTTATGGTTTCTATTTGTTTGATAGGAAAACCTACCTTGAATCATTATTTTATCATCAACTATCTCTCCTAGTAAATCACTAGAATCATTTTTTTGTATATCGAACTCGATATAAACAATGAACAATTAGATTTTTCCAAGAGTCTTTATTGGAGAGTTACTAAAAAATAGATAATTTGATATTCATTTCAAATCAGTGTTCTTGTAACTTAATATTTGGTTTTTCTTACCTTTTTTAGTGTCTTACTTTTTAGTTTATAGCATATAACCAAATTTAAGTTGTTTAATTCCATTGCCTTATTAAGTAATAGTCGAAAATATATGTGTTTGTATATAATTATATGTATATGATATACAGATTTGGGGCCATAAGCCAACTACGCCTCGAAAAACGTTGTGTCCTGGCTGTGGCTTCTAAAGCTTTGAAGCTTCATTTAAATAGATATTTTACCCAAAACATGAAAATTAAGAAAATATTTTATAATTTTAATACATAAATCATCGGAAGTCACTATTCAATTTAGATATAAAAAATAAAGATTGAAGATATAAAAGTAAAAGAAAGCATATATGATCTATTTATTCAAATCTAGAAACAAATTTGACGTGTCTCTTTTCTTTTGGTGCTTTTGCTTTCAACCATAGCTCCTTTCCTAGATGCCATTGTGTATTTTATAAGCGCAGTTATATTTCTTTATTCATAAAAAGATGGTTATTAATCTCTGTGCAGGTATTTTTTGTTCTATGATATTATATCATCAATATGTTATTATCTTATTGGTTTCTTTAATTAATTTTGTTATTTTCAATGTTTTGAAAAGCACAAAAAGACAAAATAAAAGTCACAACAATAATGTGAATGGAAATCTTTTTTTTTAACCGTGGGTATCAGGACCAACTTACACATATCAACTAATAGTTTATTGCCATTCTTGAGTTCTCTATCTTGAGGTTCATTACTTGTTTCACAGTATTGAGATTGAAAGCTCGTTTATCGATTTTGAAAGTCCCAAGGAGGCAGGACCACGGAAACGGTAATTTCTTTTCTTTTCTTTTTCTTACTGGTATTGAGGCCTCATTGATGGATCCAAGTTCTAGAGAAATACACTTGGGCATATACTTCTTATTTTGAAGCATATAATGTTTAGGGAAATTTGCCAAAATAGCCATTTTTTACTTGTGGTTTCACCAACTAGCCGATTTCTCCTCAAAGTTACCAAAATAGCCATCGGATTCGCAATTGCGAAGAGGTGAAAATGTAAAAAAAAAAAGTTGCTGAACTAGGTTCGCAATTTCAGGGACCAAAAATGTAAATTTTGGATATTACATTCGCAATTGCGAATTGAATATTACGAACCTAGACACAAAATTACATATTTGGTCCCTGAAATTGCGAACCTAGTTCAAAAACTTCTTTTTATTACAGTTTCACCCATTCACAATTGCGAACTTGATGACTATTTTGGTAACTTTTAGGAGAAATGGGCTAGGAGGTAAAACCACAAGTAAAAAGGGACTATTTTGATAAAGGGAGAATTTCATACACGTCCTTAAAAACTTGCATTATTACGTATATATCCTTGTAAACTTTCAAATTACGTGTATACCCTTGTAAACCTTAAAAACTCACGCATATATCCTCCTTCCTAATTTAATTATTATTAAACATTTTAAAAATACAAATAACTAAACCTAAATTAAATATAATTTGAAAATTACCAATATAGCCTTTCCATAACCCTTCAAAAATCGTATCCAAAATAAACCAAATCAACGTGCCGGCTAGAGGAAGAAAGGCGCCGCCGGTGAGAGGAATAAAGGGCGCCGTCTACTGTTTGATTTTCATTTGGGAAGAAAAGGGGTATACTGTATACCGTAAAATTCCAAATCTTGAATCAGATTTCAATCGTTTTGTGTGTAATTTTTTTCTGGTTGAATCACATCTGTATATAATAAACTATGTATTCACATCAATCTCACTGGAATTGCAAAGGAGTGTGGAATCCATGATTCATCAATAATATATATTTTTTTAAGAGCAAAACCTTTTTATTACCACCACCAAAAGTATATAGAAACAGAGGCAAAAAACCACTATACAACCAAAACAAATCAAGCATATCAAAACAACAATAACTGCAGCAGGTTAGTTTGTGAGGGACAAACAAAGCAGCAGCTAAGAATACATTGAATTATTTGTGCAGCAACTAAGAATTTGGAGGTTGACGATGGGTTTGATTATGGAAGAGATTTACTAGTATTTTGGAAAAGATAACTTAAAGGCTATATTGGTAATTTTCAAATTATATTTAATTTAGTTTTAGTTTTTCTTATTTTTAAAATATTTAAAATTAAATTATGGAGAAGGGTATATGCGTGAGTTTTTAAGGTTTACAAGGATATACACGTAATTTGAAAGTTTACAAGGATATATACGTAATAATGCAAGATTTTAAGGACGTGTATGAAATTCTCCCTTTGATAAATTTCCCTAATATTCATATACAGTAAGTACTCACACACACTCCTTAAATTTGGCGAGGTTTGAACCTTCGACCTCCCAAGAACTGGACCAAGGACCCTTTCGTAAATTGGCATGTATCCCGTTTAACACATGTGCAGTTGAATCTTGCAGGTTAAAGTCTGAACCTAGCAATGTCTTTGGGTCGAAAGCAGGACGTGAGAAACAGCGGAGAGATAGGATGAATGAAAGGCATGTATTTAATTACTTTAATTACTCAACTTTTGTTCTTTATATCATAAGTTAATATTTTGAATTTTGACATAAAATTTTGAAATCATTTGAAAAAGGTTTTTGGAATTGGGTTCGATCTTGGAGCCTGGAAGAGCACCGAAAACAGACAAGACTGCTATCCTGAGTGATGCTATTCGAATGATAACACAGCTGCGAAGTGAATCGGAGAGGCTGAATGATTCAAATGTTGATTTGCAGGAAAAAATCAAGGAACTAAAGGTGGGCTCCTGATTTTGATTTTTTATGACAAAAACTTATTGTCCTACGTTTTGACACTGACTTTAGTGGGACAAAAATCACCAAAATAAGTGGAATAAAAATCAGGGAGATGGGACAAGACACAAGATTGGTAAATTACTAAACTACCTTTGTCAAATTAAAACCTTAAAGACCATGCGGATTTTTTTTCACCCGCCTACCTCACTATCATTCTTCAGTTTCCAGTCCTGTCCTAACGCAGCGGGGTTTTGCGGAAGGATCGACAAACGTCTAAGTCCAAAAGGGTTGAGAATTACGTTTAGTAAAACTCAATAAACTAAGAGAAAAACTCTTAAAAACTCTCAAAGAGAAGAATTGTATTGAATAATAATGTTGCTAAACGAATCCTTAAATAAGAATGAAGACATAACCTAATTAAACTAGGAAACTCAAGAAAAGGAAACAAACTAAACTAAACTAAACTAGGAAACTATTTAAAAGGAAACTAATAATAATCCTAATCAAGTTATAAAGCTAATAAATAATAAATAAATAAACTAAATATTTATCCTAAAGTTAATTAAGAAATAAAATAATTAAACAAACAAATAAACGCAATTCGTTCGGGACTCGTTAGAACGCGTCCGCGACCCGGCACGCGACCCAAGTAGCGCAAGAAACTGTTTTTCAGTTTTCGATGCAGATTTAAGAGCTTCTTTCGAGCCCGTTTTCTTCGTTTCCAAAGATCGAAGAAAAGTCTCGTTAACTCTCGAAACCTCTCTATATCAGTCACCCTCACTTGAAAAGAACTCGCCCTCGAGTTCACTTGAAAATCGTCTTCATTCGACTCCCTCAAACTTAGATGCGATGCCAATTCACTTACAGGAATTTTCTTCTTCGAAACATATTGACATATAAATCGGTCTTTAGAATTCAGAAGGGTTGAGGAATCTTCAACCCTCGAGTTCACTTGAAAATCGTCTTCATTCGACTCCCTCAAACTTAGATGCGATGCCAATTCACTTACAGGAATTTTCTTCTTCGAAACATATTGACATATAAATCGGTCTTTAGAATTCAGAAGGGTTGAGGAATCTTCAAGTACCAAAGTGTGTTGACGTGATCGCCTCTATACAAGTGATACTCTATCAAACTCAAAAGGGTAAAATGCTACAACTTTATTAGGAACTATTTTGGTTAGATCTATAGCCTTGGGTGTTAGAATAATGGAAGCATCATCTTTAGAATCTCCCTTCTTGACTTCTTGCAATAACGGTTTTGTTGGCTTGGGAATATCTTCAAGTGATTTACTTACGGTTTCTTTGATGGTTGGTTCAAGATCTGGTTTGTACACTTCGGTCTTAGTAAAGATTTCTTCTTGAGACTTTGTTACGACGGGGATGACATTTTCTTCGATTTTGTCGGACAAGATCTCATCTTTTTCTGCACTTGTTAACCCTTTAACGACAATAGGGCAAAAGACTTCAACTTTTTTCGCATCTTCTTTCATCTTTTGTTCACTAGTGGTCATGATGAGGGAGTTATCACTTTTCTTGTCGGGGATCTTTTCAAAGTTATTCACCGGTGCCATCGCAATCTTCCGATTGCCCCAACGGAATAACATCACATTATCTCGCCCCTTATAAGTGACGTCATTATCAAATTGCCAAGGTCGGCCCAATAGGATGTGACACGCATCCATGTCAAGGACATCACATAGAACCTCCTCTCGATAATATTTTCCGATCGATATTGGTACCCGACAAGTTTGTGTGACCCTAACTTGCGAGCCTTTGTTGACCCACCCAAGAGAATAAGGAGCTTCATGGGGTTGAGTGGGTAGGTTGAGTTAATCGACCAACTTTTTAGACACAAGATTTTCACAACTACCGTTATCAATGATGAGGTTACATACTTTTTTATGGATGGAGCAGTGAGATCGAAAAATATTCTTTCTTTGACCCTCCTCTTCGGATGAGAAAAGTACCCTTTGGAGTATGATGTTGATCTTTTCTTCGTACTCTTCTTCGGCAAACTCGGCCTCATGAATAGACGTTCGTTTGTTTAGGAGAAGAGTCGGATCAACAACACCATTGTAGATATCGTCGTTCAAAACCTTGACCAGTAGGACTTTATCTTTTTCAAGCCGCCTCTTACGAACGGACGATCGTTTGCCCAGGAGAGAAACCGGACCCATAATACTACTGTAGATGTGGCCGCGCGGAATTCTGATCGGTTCCTCGTGCCTGTCCCTTCTTCGGCAGTGGCCGTTGTCGGGTTGGATGAGTTGTCGGTTGACAACCGCTGTCAGATTGTCTAGAGCTGCGGTAATGGCCGCAGTCATCTCAACGAAATCTGTTTTGGTAAGCGGCTGCTGATCTGCCATTGTTAGTGAAAAGACAGGCGAATCCTACTCTGATACCAACTGACGCAGCGGGGTTTTGCGGAAGGATCGACAAACGTCTAAATCCAAAAGGGTTGAGAATTACGTTTAGTAAAACTCAATAAACTAAGAGAAAAACTCTTAAAAACTCTCAAAGAGAAGAATTGTATTGAATAATAGTGTTGCTAAACGAATCCTTAAATAAGAATGAAGACATAACCTAATTAAACTAGGAAACTCAAGAAAAGGAAACAAACAAAACTAAACTAGGAAACTATTTAAAAGGAAACTAATAATAATCCTAATCAAGTTATAAAGCTAATAAATAATAAATAAATAAACTAAATATTTATCCTAAAGTTAATTAAGAAATAAAATAATTAAACAAACAAATAAACGCAATTCGTTCGGGACTCGTTAGAACGCGTCCGCGACCCGGCACGCGACCCAAGTAGCGCAAGAAACTGTTTTTCAGTTTTCGATGCAGATTTAAGAGCTTCTTTCGAGCCCGTTTTCTTCGTTTCCAAAGATCGAAGAAAAGTCTCGTTAACTCTCGAAACCTCTCTATATCATGTCCGCATACCAAAACGCACCCTAAGGGGTTGTTTGGCAGTTGCTGAATGGTTTGGTGCAGAATGATTAAGTGATAAGAATGATTAAGAGGCTTTTTATGATATAGTGCAAAGTGAAATATAATTGTTTGGTAATTATTCAAAATGAAATTAGGGCTCTGAATAGTTAAGGGAGGTACAGGGTACCAAATGATTCAGAGTGTTTTGGAACCAATAAGAGGCAAACTTATTTTTTGTCAAATAGGATTCACCTCTTAGCGATTCAGAGGTTATCTCTTAATGGAACTGTTAAGAGGTAAACAAACAACCTCTAAGTTTCCAACAGAAAGGAGGTACATTGAGGTCAAAAGAACTAACCCCCCTGTACCCATGAAAATTCCAACATTTTCCATTTTGGGATATGTAGATAAAACCTCAGCACATCTTTTTTTTTAGGAAAATATGAATCTAAAACCTATTTGCTTATTGTCATCATTACATTAGTGATGACGTTGATTTCAAACCTCGAGAAAGGTGAGGAATGTGCAAAGTGAAATATAATTACATGAGGTCAAGGGTTCAAACCTCGAAAAAGGTGAGGAATGTGCATGACTATTTGTCGTGTATATATATATATATATATACAGAGAGAGAGAGAGAGAGCGGGGGGGTGGGGGAGGGGGAGGGAGGTTCAAGGGAAAACACTAAAAAAAGAGAAAACTGAAGAACACCCTGGAAGCCCTCCATCAGGATGGTATGCACTAACGCATACAAGTGATTTAAGATGTTTTTTTTTCTATGAACCAATGCATATTTATGCATTAGTGCATATGCACAAATGTATGTTACAAATTAATGGTATGCATTAGTGCATACCGTCCAGATTTTTTCTATGCACCAATGCATATATATGCATTAGTGCATATGCACAAATGCATGTTACAAATTACCAGTATGCATTAGTGCATACCGTTCGGATGGGCTCCCAGGGTGTTCTTCAGTTTTATCTTTTTTTGGCGTTTTCCCCTGAACCTGACCCTATATGTATATATATATATATATGTATATATATATAAGGGTTCAAACAAGAACACCCCCATTTTACGAGAACGCGAGAACACCCTTTTACTATAGAAAATCACATGTGATACTATTATTCCATCCCATAGGATACACATGTGATAGTAAATCAGAGACGTGGACGCCTTTTGACGCGATCTATGTTGCGGCCAAGTCTCCCTTACACCACTAAGCCCCGTCACATGTATTATCACATGTGATAAAGATGTTCTTGATGTGATACTATAATCACATGTGATACTATAATCCATCAAGACCATCACATGTGATACTAAATCATAAACGTAAACAACCTTTCGGGTGACCTAAGTCGTAGGACACGTCGTATGTACATCGCCAGGTCCCCTCACGTGTATTATCACATGTGATAAGGGTGTTCTCGCGTTCTCGTAAAATGGAGGTGTTCTCGTTTGAACCTCCACCTATATATATACACACACACACACTCTTCAAAAAGAACATTATGATCTTTCTATGTACCTCTTTCCAATTTTACTTGTTATGCATTGATGACTCATTATAATTTTCTGTAAATATTTAAATAGGCTGAGAAGAACGAACTTCGTGATGAGAAACAGAGGCTAAAAGTCGAGAAAGACAAGCTGGAACAACAAGTCAAATCCATGAACAGTCCACCTAGCTATCTGTCACACGCGACTGCAATGCGGGCCGCATTTGCTGCTCAAGAACAAGCTGCTGGAAACAAATTGATGCCATTTGTCGGTTATCCGAGTGTCGCCATGTGGCAGTTCATGCCATCTTCGGTGGTCGACACATCACAGGATCACGTCCTTCGACCTCCAGTTGCGTGATTGCAAAGATCTTTCAGGTTTGTTTCTCTCTTATTCCAACTTTTAACATTATGTATGATATATAACAATACAATATGTTATTATTATTATTATATTCTTAAATCTGTCACGTGTGGGGATTGAAGAAGTGTGTGTGTTCTAATAATGCATACAAAATTGGCGATCTTATTCGCCTTTTTCCTGCTGTATTGATGTAATATATATAAACCTAAATTTACTCTTTTGTTTGTAATGTGTGATAACAATTTGAATTCGGCTAGTTAATGAAATCAAAACCGTAATTGTGAATATGAATGTCTTTTAAAACAAATTGTTGTTATTTGTTGTTTTTTTTCATGTCTCTTAAATATCGGTTTATATGCGAGTATGACATGTTATTATCTTGCAATTGCACAAATGCTGTATTGGCGGACCCAGGAATATTTCCGAGCAGTTGCACCTTTAAGATGGATCAAAAGGCCTACAAAGTCACAATTTGACTGAGGGAAAAGTCAGTTGTGTCGATTTAGGGAATAAAATACATTTTTTTCAAATGGAATTGACCTTGACCATTAAAATAAATATATGTTGCCTTGAAAACGAGATAAAAAAGCATCGACTTTTAAGATGAATTGGCAATGAGGATGAAAATAAAGGGCTGTTTAGCAGCCGTTGAATGGTTTGGTGCATAATGATTAAGAGGCTCTTATGATATAGTGCTAATGAAATATAATTGTTTGGTAATTGTTCAAGTTGTAATTAGGGCTCTGAATGGTTAAGGGAGGTCCAGGGAACAAAATGATTCAGATGGTTTTGGAACCATTAAGAGGCAGACTTATTATTCCCCAAATATGATTCACCTCTTAGCGATTTAGAGGCTGCCTCTTAATGGAACTGTTAAGAGGTAAACAAACAGCCCCAAATCGTGAAGAAAAGTAATAAAATGGGGAAAAAGTTAACAAAAACGTGGCGTAGCATAGTGTTAGTTATGTCTATCACTATACTTTAGGTTGTGAGTTTGGATTTTGTAGTTGTTTGTTGTTGGTATTTTTAGTAATAGAATTGTAGGGCTTGAGTTAATGCCTTTTCGATCCTGCGACCTCTTGAAGGTCAAACTTTAATCCGACCACCTCACCCATGTTTTATTGTTATAATTTTGGTTTTTAAATATTTCGGAATACCTCTTAAAATCAAGCGGGTAGAGGTGCTCATGGATTGAGTTTATCGGGTTGAAGGCATTTGAACCACCCAACCCAATGTTTGCAGTTTGAAAATTTTCAACCCAACACAAACCGTACGGGTTGATCTGGTTGATACGTTGGTATGTTGTTTTCTCTACTCACTCATAATTCCTTTTTCATCATTGATCATTTGATACAACTTATTCATACTCCTTAAATCTGAAGTATATAACATTCAACTACTTTTCTCAATTTGCATATATATATATATATAGAGGAAGGTTCAAATGAGAACTTTGTATTTTTAAAGGAACAAAGGAACACTTGTGAATCACATATGATGTGGGTCCCATATAATATTAAATCATAAATGATTTAATATTATGTGGGACCCACATCATATGTGGTCCACAATTTGTTCCTTTAAAAAGGTGTGGTTCTCATTTGATCCCTCCCCTATATATATATATATATATATATTTTCACATTTACTGAACACATATACGAAGGAGTTATATAGAGATGGAGAAGAGATTGAAAATATTTGTATATGAAGAGGGTACACGATGGTGTAATTGTCTAATGTACATATTAGACTTAACAATAATATTAAATCCAATAAATAAAAAATATCGGGTTCATAGGGTTGGGTTGGGTTCAAATGACCGTAACCCAATTCCAACCCTATACCTTTGGTTTGAAGATTTTATAACTCGATTAGACATTGGGTAGGGTTATTTCATGTTGGGTTGGGTTGAGTTGACCGGGTTGGTTGGGTTTTTGAGCACCCCTACAAGTGGGTGCACCTTTTGGGTGTCTAATTTTTTTTCATTTGCAATAGTCGAGTAAGCAGTAGCACAAGATCTCCCCTTGGCCCTTAGCGGGTCCGCCCCTGGAGCCGGGGACTCTACACTCTAGGACATCTGGAAGGGGGGGGGCGTTTTGGAGTCTCACATTGGCTAGAATTACACCTTTCTACTTCAATATTATGTTGAAACTCCTATTCTCTCCTGAAAGAGTTTTTCTGAAGAGTAATCTGATGGAGTTCCACGTATTCTCATAAAAATATTATTTTCAGTGTTGTAACGACCGTAAGATTTTAGGGAATGAAAAATACATGATTATTATATTACAAGTGGTAAATCAAACAATGCCAACCAAGATCTAGTGTCACAAAAACCATAGAATGAACACAAAACAAACATCCTCAAAAACAATTTTCTAGGAAATTCTTAGAGGGATAATAGCATCATCACAAGAACCGCAAACCCAAATATAGAACCAGCAGCCATCTTTAGTGTTATAGCGGATGAGGGCGGGTCTACGGTCTCACCGGTGACTGGGGGCGGTGGCGAACCACTAGTAGTAGGGCCATCTGTTGGCGGAGATGGGGCGGAAGGAGTGGTGCCACCTTGTGGTGGTGCAGGTGATGTTGATGATGCTACTGCATCGATCTGAACCTTCATTCCTTGGCTGCAATGGTTACTTATGCCACAGATAAAATATCGGCTTCCTGCAGTGGTTAGTGGGATTCTTGTAGGACTACTGGTACTAGTTAAAATAGGACTTCCGGTTGCACAAGAATTGTAATCCGACTCGGAAACCTCAAGTACGTCATGGTTAGGTGAATACTGGAAAACTGCAAGAAATAGAGAGTAGTGTTAAGAGAGGGCGGCAGGAGGTGGTGGTGGCAGGCGGCAGCCACCAACTAGTATGTGTTTATCCGAGACTAAAGAGTGTTATAGACATAAATTTTCATGTGTATTGGAAAACTGCAACGATTGAAGAGTGCTGTTAAGAGGGGCGGCAGTAGGTGGTGGAAGGTGGCAGCCACCAGATGGCATGTGTTTATGCAAGGGGCCTGTTTGTTAGCAGATTAATGAGCTTAATGGGATTCACAGCTTATTCGGTCAGATCTAGATGACTGTTTGGTAGTGGTTTAATGATATAGAAAGTGGCTTGATCAGTAAGCTTATTATGGGGGGAGCTTTATGCAGAAAGCCAACATTTTTTTTCCAAACCTGCCCCTCCTAATCAAAAAACACGTTCCTTTTATCTATGAAGAAACTCTCCCAAACAAAAACCTTCCCAATTTATACAGACATTTTAATCCACACAGACAGCTTAATCCATACATGACTTAACCAAACATACATAAATTTCATGTGTATTGGAAAACTGAAACAATTGAAGAGTGCTGTTAAGAGGGGTGGCAGCAGGTGGTGGAAGGCGGCAGCCACCAGTCGGTATGTGTTTATGCAAGACTAAGGGCGGCAGCAGCCACCAGCCACCAGCCACCAGCCAGTAAGCGTTTATGCAAAACTCAGGCCATGTTTCTTAGTAGCTTAATGAGCTTAATAAAACTCATAGCTTACTCGGTCAGCTATATATGACTATTTGGTAGCGGCTTAATGATATAGAAAGCAGCTTATTCAATAAGTTTCTAGAGGGGAGCTTTATGCAGAAAGCCAAGTTTTTTTCCGAACCTGCCTCTCCCAATTAAAAAACACACACCTTTCATCTATGAAAAAACCCTACAAAATAAAAACCTTCCCAATCCATACAGACAAATTAATCCATACAGGACCTAATGAAAAACCAATCAAACAGCCCCTAAGGGCTTGTTTGTTAGCAACTTAATAAGCTTCATAAAACTCATAGCTTATCCAGCCAGCTATATATGACTATTTGGTAGCAGCTTAATGATATAGAAAGTAGGTTATTCAATAAGTTTCTAGGGGGGGGGGGAGCTTTATACAGAAAGTCAAGTTTTTTCAAAACCTGTCTCTCCCAATTAAAGAACACGCCCTTTCCATCTATGAAAACTGCAATAACTTAAGGGTATTGTTAAGAGTGTTATAAACATAAATTCGTTACCTATATTATCTCCTACTGTAAATCTTTGGGATGTAGCCCACGACCCCAAATCAGTCGCCTGATCCCACCCTCCATTTGGAGCTCCGACAGTGTAATCCACCGCTGCCACCAACTCCGATAGCATCACCGCTATAGCCACAAACCCCATTAGTGTCCTCATGATCGCCACCTTATTAGCCATTGCCTTTTTTTTCTTGAAAGTTTTCTTGAAATTACACTTGATTTTCAAGAAAGTAGTTGGTTATGAGATTTATTTATAGAAAGATAGGGTGGGGGGGGGGGGGGGAGAAGAACGAATCCAACCCGAATTGTTTATTCGTGCGGATTTCTTTGAAGTTTTCATATTTTTGCATTATTCAAATGGTGTTAGTTGCAGGCTTTAGATGATGATGATGATGGTGTTTGATTTAGTAGTTGAAAGATGGAGTAGTTGACTTTGGTGTTAGTTATATGAAATTGTTATGTTGACTTTGCTGGTGTGGAAACTTCTTTAGTTTGACTATTTCTGGTCAAATAAATGTATGTATTAGGTAAATGATCAAATTGTTTATATATAGTTGGTATTAAGGTTTGGAATAAGATATGAAAATCTTGTTTAAATAGCCGGTTTGACAATACGAAAATCCACGTAAAGGGTGACGACTGTTGTTCAAGCTATAAGCACTTGAGACAAATGTAGTTGACCTGAAGGAAGGTCTGGAGAGTATGATTTGTTAAAAGAACCAAACCAGTCTAACCAAACCAAACTGGACTGGTTTTTGGCGGTCCGATCCCATTTGTGGTTTGAAAATTTAAAATTTGCAGGTTTAATTGACTGGACTGGTTAAACTTTGGATCTTCTCTCTTACTTTTTTGGTATTTGATGATAAAGTTTGTGGTTAAACTACACAGACCGGTCAAAACTAGAACATTTTTTTGTGGTCCGATTTGAAAAATTATAAAACTACCATTTGTGGTATGTTTTGTTAAAATGGGGTTAAATCTCCTAGACCATATTATGAACATCCGATGGGAGGTATGTTGACCTTACCTTTCTCCCCAGAGGATGCACAAACATGGCCTTGTCTAGAGATCAAGGTTCTAAATAGCGTAAGGTGTGGCGTGACGACGAGGTTACGCCATAAGCTTTATAAGCCACGGCGAGCCATGACGTTTTTCAAGACGTGTCTTATTGCGACAAATTTGTATATCATATATAATCTTATCCATATACAAACCTCTGTTTTCTACTATTACTCAATGAGTTAATGAGATATTAAGTATTTTAAATTAGGTTATAGATTAAAAACAAAAAAAATAAGACACTAAAAGAGTGAGAAAAATCAAATATGGTGTTACAAAAATCACACATTGGACTATGGCGTGCCATACGCATAACGTGGCGTCAGATACAATCCTTAAGCGATGGCGCCCCATCTCGTCTCTCTCTCATCTCTGGCAAAATCAAGTTCTCTTTGATCATTGCTGGTTGGTTAGAGTTTAAAGACTGATAAAATGGTTATTTAATCATACTATTAAAGTTGTAATAGATGAATTATCTATAGAAATTAAGCATTTATATCAGACGAGGAAAATAAATTAACTATATTTATTGTGGACAAATAATTTACGTATTTACTAATTAATAATTTTGTATAATCAAGAAATCTAGAAAATTAATAAGATAATTTTTTTAATCTTCTTCTTTATTTTAAATCATCTAATTTATTAATAAAAATATTGAATTGAGAACAGCCTAAACTTTGATGGGTTTGCGACACGTGTCAATTAATAAAAGAAAGTGGGCACCGTTGAGCCCTTGACTAGTCAAAAACTCAATAAATAATTCATTTATTTTAGAAGTAAATTACGTTAAAGTGAAATCTTTATTCTTAATAAATATTATTTAAATAAAGAATAAAAATTTAAAATTAAAATTAAATTATATTTAACTTATCAGTTTTTTGTTGTAAAGTTTAAAACAGGAATTATATATTAAAAGTATTTCATAAGTTTAATAAAATATTCTTTTCTTTTCTTTAACATTTAATTCCGTAGCTTTTTATTAATGAAGTATATTAGAAGAACGTTTTTTTTTTATCATGGTTATACTTTTAAGGAGTTCTCGTACCTGCAAGAGAATCTCTAAAATTTCTTTAAAATGAAGATTTAAAATTTAAAATCTCCAAAAATATTTATATATATCTCTAACATATTTTTTATTTTACAGAACCCATTATTAATTATAATATTAAAATATTATAATTATTTATTAAAATATTTTTTTTTCTAAACATTTGTTTTGAAGAATTTCTATTGATTGTTTCACATTGTAATCATTTTTGGAGTGATTTTCATATTTGGAGAAAAACTCTCTCTCTCTCTCCTACTTTCTCCATTTTGGAAATAATTTTGAGAAATTTTTTGGAACAAATTTTTGACTTAAAATTCTCATGTTCTTTATTTTCTTCATTTTAGAAAAACTCTTGAAGATGCTCTAAAAACTTATTTAACACATCATCTCTTATTTTCTTTATTTTGAAACATCTATCAAAGGAAAAAATTGTTTAAAATATCAAAAAAAAAATATTTTCTCTATTTTAGTTAATTTCTATTACGTAATGAATATACTTATTTCACGTTATTATTATCATTTTCTTTGATATGTGTTTATCAAAGTTGAAATTTGTATGGTATCATTTTTTTTTAATATCACGTATTGATTAACTATAATTGACATATAAAATCTTATATCATGTAATAATCCATGTTGTACCAACTTTACTAGTACCCGGTTGTCATACATTGATACTGATGTAGTGATGTTTTACAAACTTCAAAGTTTTCGCAACTTAATAATAGATGATGGAATAATAAAAAAATTTGACCTTTTTGAACTGCCAACTGCCCATCCTACCTCCTCTACGTTCTTGACGTTCTTGACAGCCCATCTTTGTCTTAAATTACATATATGAAGACTCACTATTTTGTTTAAATTTTAAGTTTTTAGGTAAAAATGTGATATTTTAAGAGTTTTAATTGTAAAAAATAAAATTTGTAAACATTTAAATGCTTAAACAAAATAGTTAAAAATGCAAATTTTAATATAAAATACATACAAATACAAAAAAATAATACAATATACCAACCGACTGTAATTATCTAATTGATATTCCGTCCGTCCCAAAATAAATATCCACATTGAAATAACACACAGTTTTAAAAGTGTACAATTATTATACTTTTTAAATAACCAATTGACATTTTTACCCTTGATAATAGAGAGAGAAACTTTCTCCATCTCATAACTAAGGGTAAGATAAGAAATTAAAAACTTACTTTTAAAATTGAACACTTATTTTAGAACAAACAAAAATGTTAATATAGATATTTAATTTCGGACAAAGGAAGTACTAATTAAATTGATACAAATTTAAATGATATGGTTATAATAGTTTGCTTTGCTTGTTAGTTGTCACCAATAATTTATATTACTTTTTTTATACTAAAAACTGACATTAAATTCATTTCTTAACTCAATTAATTATTTTTGGCATCTAATATGCACATGAATGTTTCTTCTAAAAATAAATTTGCAATTTACTTTTGACACAAATAAGCAAAGTGGTTGTACAATTTCCCATAAACAAACCACTTTCTGCATTATTCACTTGTACGTTTCACTCCACCCTTTATATTTATTTATTTATTATATTTCTCCATCCATTTTCAACAAAATCCCACCGTCGTCAACCACCGCCGGAAAATCAACAACCACCGCCGGAAAATGTCGATTTTCCGAATCGTACCGTCCAACATCAAAGACATTTGCTTAATCATCTCAAGTTTATCCCTCTTCTATCTCCTCTCTCATCCTCTCACCGCCCCAATCCCTACCGCCCCCACCCTCATCTCCGTCGTCACGCCGCCTCCGACCACCGCCACCGAAATCCGCCATCTCCTCTTTTCCATCGCATCCTCCAGTAAATCATATAACAATCGAAAACCCTACCTTCGTCTCTGGTACAAACCTAATTTCACAAACGCAATCGTCTTCCTAGACCGTCAGGTAACCGATTCCGATTCCGATCTCCCTCCGATAATTATCTCCGGCGACACGTCACGGTTTCCGTACACCTTCCCACGGGGACTCCGGTCGGCTATTCGTGTGGCGCGGATCGTGAAAGAAGCGGTGGATTCAAACGAATCGGACGATATCCGGTGGTACGTTTTCGGCGACGACGATACGGTGTTTTTCACGGAGAATCTGGTGAAGGTACTGGCGGAATACGATCATGATCGGTGGTTCTACATCGGAAGCGTGTCGGAAAGTTACGAGCAGAATCTACATCATTCGTTTAATATGGCATTCGGCGGTGGTGGTTTCGCGATTAGCCGATCGTTGGCTAGGGTTTTGGCGAAGGTTTTGGATTCTTGCTTAATGAGATACCCTCATGTGTACGGAAGTGATTCCAGAGTGTTCTCTTGCTTGGTGGAGCTTGGTGTTCAATTAACCCACCACCCAGGGTTTCATCAGGTAAAAATAAAAATTATTTACTTTATTTTAATAACAGTTTCGATTAAGAGGCCGACTCTGAATCGTTAAGAGGTGAATGTTGTTTGGTAAAAAATAAGCTAGATATCTAGTCTAAAAAGATAAGAGATTTCTCACATTTATTGAATATTTTAATAATATAAATTTTTAATAGATTCTCTAAAATGTAGAAGCTGTCGATAATAATTTTAGAGATTTGACTTTACATTCTCGGTTTTAGAGAAAATTTAGAGAAGCTGTTGGAGTTAGTTAGAAGATAATAATTTTAGAGATTTTGACTTTACATTCTCTGTTTTAGAGAAGCTGTTGGAGATGCTCTAAGAGCCCTATTTACATCCCGAACAATTAACAAACAATTATATTTCATTTTGCACTGTATTAAAGGAGCCTCTTAATCATTTTGACCGCTTAATCATTCAGCACCAAACCATTCAGCAACTGTCAAACAACACTATTTTATTTTATTGGTCTTGTTTATTTGCTATGCGAACCCAGAACCACCGAGCTTGCGTCGCGTGTTAATGTTCATCGTGAATATTTGAAGTAAGTTTTTTTTACGGTTCTGGACACGTGGCGTGCTCTTGTTGCTAACCGACCCTACCCTTTTAGGTATATAATCTTAAATGTGATTTTAAGTACATGGGTCGGGAAGTTATGGATTTTAAATTAAAATTTCATTTAAGGTTGTATGTGTTTAAATGACTAGTATATAGAACCTATTTTCATTCAGACATATAACCTTAAATGAGATTTTAATTAGTTCCATTACCTTTTGAGTCGTTTAGGGATATGACATTAAGGTAGTGTTTGTTTTTTAAGAGGTGCTGAAGTCCAAAGTCTGATTTCACTTCTGATTTATAAGAGGTGGTGCTGAAGTCTGAAATCTGAATCAGTTAGACTGTTTGTTTTTACGTTTGAATTCTGAAATCTGAATCAGTCATTCATTTATAAATCCCTAACAATGCGGGTTGTATGAGAATAAGAGGAATTAAGTGGTGTGGTCACCACTTTTTTCAGAATGATTTCTAGACTTAAGAGGGTCTGAAAAAAAAAAAAAAACCAAACAGTCTGGATTTAAAAACGTCTGAAGGAATAAGTGATAAGTGGTCGTTAGGAGGTAAAATTGAAAAAACAAACAGGGCCTAAATGAGTTTTTAATTAAATTAATGACCTCCAGAGCTATTAAAGGAATAACTTTTAAGTTATGATATTGTCTTTTAAGTAATCACAATCCATGTAGGTCTTATTCGTTTCGATCATTTTGGCAATTTTTGTGGGTACCGACAACGAGGTTTTAAAAGAAATATTAGATGTGATTTTCTGTCGTGTCAAGAATCATATTTGTCGTGATCATTCGACTTTTTGTGGGTCCGAGAGTTATAAGGAATGTTGATTGTTGGATGTGATTTAGGTTGCATTTCAAGTTAAAGTTTATGTATTCGATTATTAGTTATATTTTTATATTATTGATTTTGATTCAATTCAAAAGTATTGGTCTTTGGAGTGAGATGTACGCAGACCTATCTTTCTCCCAAAAGGGTAGAGTAGCTATATCCGTGATTTTTCATCGACATGTAAGATAAAAGGGTATTTTAGTCATTTAACTAAAAGTCAAACATTTAATCTTGAATTATGTGTTTGATGGGTAACATGGGAAAGCTTTTTGGTTTTCAAGCATGATCTTTTAGGTCAGCATCTCCAACAACTATGCTAAAATGGAAGAAAGCGAGATTTTAGCATTTTTGTTGGTCCAACAGCTATGCCATCCTCTATACTAAAATAGAAAAAAAAGAATAAAGATTGTAAAAATCTCCAAGTTTAGAGAAATCTCTAAAACTCATTGGAAGAGGGAGAAAATAATATTTTAATTATATTCAACCAATTAGAGTGTTGTGATAAAATGTGTAGGAGATAGAAATAATATTTTATTAGAGTAGCTGTTGTAGTTGGATGTAAATTTTTATAGAGATTTTGACTTTTCTTATCTTCTTATAAAAAAATTATAGCATAGTTGTTGGAGATGTTCTTAGAGCATCTCCAACAACTATGCTAAAATTTCTCAAAAATAACATATAGAAAGTCAAAATCTCTAAAAAAAAATACATCCATCTCCAACAGTTATTCTATTTTAGCAATTCTACTATAAATTATATTATTAAAACAATCAATATATTTAATATCCCAAGAAAAAGAAGGTTTTGGTTGGTGGGAAACTATTAAAATAATCATTTCTCTCTCCATTTAGAGATTCTCTAAATTTATCCCATTTCTATGTTTTAGCATAAGGAATACCATAGCTGTTTGGAGCAATAAAATTGCTAAATTTTTTCTTTTTTCTATTTTAGCATAGCTGTTAGAGATACTCTAAGATTTTTATTTTGTGGGTCCCATTCACATTAAATGAAAATGATGTCGGTTGTCAAGTTCCATTCACAAAAAAATGAAAATGGGACCCACACAACCCGATCATAGATCTTACCTTGAGATATACTGGATTTGTTTAGTTTATATCTTTTAAAGTTTGTTAACTTTCCACGATTGACTTTTTCGAGTTCCGTAATTGACTCGAGTTTCTTTAACGGTATTCTAGGTCGATGTTCGAGGCAACATGTTCGGGATTCTTTCGGCACATCCATTACCACCATTGTTATCCCTTCATCACTTAGACCTCGTAGATCCAATCTTTCCGGGTTTGACCAAGCTCGAATCGGTCAAACATCTTTTCGAAGCTGCAAAACACGATCCCGCCCGAATCCTTCAACAAACTGTTTGCTACGATTCTTCAAACTCGATCACAATTTCGGTTTCATGGGGTTACGTGGTTCAAGTGTTTGAAGGCAATCAATTCCTTCCGGATTTAATTCAAGTACAAAAGACGTTTGGATCGTGGAGAAGAAAAGAAAACTTTTTATCGAGCCTTCATATGTTTAATATGCGGGATTACCGTAAAGATCCGTGTAAAGCCCCGGAAAAGTTCTTTTTGGAAGGTCTCGATCCTGATACGGATAGGTTTTATACGTCTTATAAAAGACATATGTCGATTTGCTCGAGAAGTAACGTGATACGGGATTTAATGAATATTAAAGTTTTCTCGAGAAGGCTCGATGCAGATAGTGAACAAGTAAGTTTACGTTTTTGTTACGATTTTTTTATATTTTTTGATCTGTATGATTTATAGTGGTTACCAAAGGGTCATCGGTTCTATAAGTATCAGTTGGTTGGGGAGGAAAATAAAAAGTTGCCTTATAAAGGGACTTGGATACCTTTTCTATTGGACACTTTTAAAACCATGAGTCCAAGTTTGTGGACAAAGCGGACAATATTTGGTACGGTTGGCCTGAGATTTTACAGATTGTAATATCCCATACTGGTTGGGGAGGAGAATAAAAGTTGCCATATAACAGACTTGATGCCTCCTCTATCGGACACGTTTTATAACCGTGAGTCTAAGTGTGTGGACAAAGCGGACAATATCTGTTACGGCTGGCCTGGGATTTTACAGATTGTAATATCCCATATTGGTTGGGGAGGCGAACAAAAGTTGGCTTATAAAAGACTTGATATCTCCTCTATCGGACGCGTTTTAAAACCGCGAGTCCAAGTGTGTGGACAAAGCGGACAATATCTGGTATGGTTGGCCTGAGATTTTACAGATTGTAATATCCCATATTGGTTGGGGAGGAGAACAAAAGCTGTCTTATAAGAGACTTGATACCTCCTCTATCTATCAAGCCGTTTTGAAACCGTGAGTCCAGGTGTTGGCCTGGGATTTGACAGATTGTAATATCCCATATTGTCTGGGGAGAACAAAAGTTGCCTTACAAGGGACTTGGATACCTCCTTAATCGGACGTGTTTTAAAACCGTGAGTCCAGGTGTTCGAACAAAGCAGACAATATCTGGTACAGTTGGTCTGGGATGTTACAATCAGGGTTACCGGTAGATCCCAACCTTCATAAAGGTCGAGGATTCACTAAAGATGTGGTATTGTGTGTGAGTTTTGCTGTAGATAAATATTTATATTTATATATCGTTGTGCAGATGAACGCACCTCGTCGTCAATGTTGTGATATCTTGCCGCCTTACAACGAAACGATGGTTATTTCTTTGCGGCATTGTGAAGCCGATGAATTGATTGCGATGCACGTGTAGGGGTTGTTCAGAGACTTTGATGATAAGGAAGCTTCTCGAGCCGTGTTGCTTACTTCCAAGACATGAGGTATTTTGTTCTTTTTTGTTTTGTTATTGTAACATGTGTATATCCCTAGTAAGTTTTTTTTGGAAGCATATAATATTTATATACAGCAGATGCAACAAATAAACACACACACACACTTTCCTCATCTTTGGTGAGGTTTGAACCCCTGACCTCCTAGGAGAGCAAGAGCTAAGCCAAAGGCCAAAGGGGTATATCCCTAGTAAGTTGTTGGGGGAAATTTACAGAAATAGCCAATCTGCTAAAAGGGTTTCACTTTTTAGCCAATTATTATGCAGAAGGCTTACGCATATACGTAAGGTTTGGTTTTCACAAAAAAAAAAGTGGAATCCTTACACAAGAAAGTGGACGAAAACCAATCGTTATACATATGTGTTAAGGCTTAAGGATTGGCTACAATGTGAAATGAGGCCTGAAAATGGCTAAAAAGTGAAAAGAGCTTGGGAGATTGGCTATTTTTGTAAATTTACCAGTGTGGGCCCGCTTGGGGAAGTTGGTTTAGAAACACTTTTGCACAAACATGTTAGATGTTTTGCTAAGCAAATGGAACTTTTGGATGGTTTTTTCCTTAAATACCCTTGCTTTATGTTGCCCGTTGTTGAACGAGGTTTGAAGGAGCGTATGTGACTGAAAATAAACTTATAACGCCTTCCCTTCATCCTGAAATAACGGTAGAGTTTATAAGTGAATACCGTGGGCTAATTTTTTTTACGGGTATTAAATAAATACCTACATCTCTAATCGAGAAGAAGATTTGTTGTTCCAAAATTTTCTCTCTCTTTTTTGTCCACCAATCAGATGAATATATGTATTTTTAGGACCTCGGATTTGTTTTCCTCTTATATTGTTTTACTGATAGTCAAATGTCTAAAATGCCCCTCAATAAGATCAAAATTCACCTATCATTTTGTTTTAGGATCACGACGACATGCTACTCCTTGGAATCAAACCGGTGTATGGCTTGAGCCTTCGTATGATGGATTTTAATGACACAAGCAAAGATTACAAGATTGAAAGCGAGCCATCAAGGTCAACGGTTTGTTATCAAAAATGCAAATATATATATATATATATATAACAAAATAACTGTCCATATTTTTATTTTAGTTTGTCTTAAAATAAATATTCATTTTCAAATGTTTACTTTTCAATTATACCCTTGATAATGAATTGGGACGGAGTGTAGCTTTAGCTAATTTGACAAAAATTGAGATCAAATGCAAAAGTAAAAGTAAAAGTAAACTATGATGGTTGTATTTGTATGAAATGTTATAATATATATAAATTTCTGGGTCAAGTGATCTGAAATTTTGTTTTAAGAGTTGTGTATCGGGTGTCGTATATCTTATTGGAATGATAATGATTGGATGAGTATGACAAGGATATATAATCTTATTGGAATGATTGGATGAGTATGACAAGGATATATAATCTTATCAAGTAGGGAAGAAGACATTAGGATATATAATCTTATCAAGTAGGGAAGAAGACATTTACAGGTTACAACAGGATAAGAGAAATCTACCAACAATCTATTTTAGTATCAAAAATGTTACCTGATATGGCAAGTAAGGTGTTGATAAGTACAATCTATTTTAGTATCAAAAATGTTACCTGATATGGCAAGTAAGGTGTTGATAAGTGCTTACTCAGTAAGCATCTGGTTATGACCCCTAAATTTTGGCTCATCTCAAAACTTTTTGGCTCATCTCAACCAATGCACTCATAAATTATGTAAAATGAAAATAATTTTGAGATTTGAGGTTATTTAGGTGACGTTTGTTTTTTGAATGGTGTTGAGTCTGAAGTCTGATTTCACTTGTGATTTATAAGAGATGATGATAAAGTCTGAAATTTAAATCAGTAAGATTGTCTGTTTTCACGTCTGAAGTCTGAAATCAGAATCAATATGAATGTTTTTTTTCATCTTGGGATCAAAATTGTCTTGTTAATATCGTTGGCTAGGAGTCTATCAGCTACTCAACATTTGTGACGAGATAGTTTGAAAAGTCAAAGACTTAGAAAATAGAAGCAATGTGAAAGAACTCTGGAGGCGTGGGATGATAATAAGAGGGATTTAAGAGATTAGATTACCATTTATTTATTCAGACCATTACCATTTATTTATTCAGACCATGTTAAGTGACAAGAAGCTCTGAATATAAAAACAAAAACAAACGGTCTAAATTGTAAAATGTCTAAACGAATAAGACATAAGTGATGATTAAGAACTTAAAAAAAAAAAAAAAAAAAACAAGGCCTTAGTCAGAATACAGAAAATTTTGAATTATAAGTTTTTCAAAATTTTAGATATAATTTAAATTAATTATATAATACCGGAATTTCATTACCTTATTCCTAAAACGGAGACATTGGTACAACAGAAGGCTCGAGATACCTCTATCTGTCCCTTGCGAAGAAACTACAAAAACTTAAACTAGTCGAGCAAGCTTGTTATTCTTGTTTTACTTTGTTAGCCATTAATGTTAATTGATAGGGTTCCGATTAGTTATGTTGAGAATAGTGAAAAGGGATCTCCACCTTTGGACCAATCATAATTGAAAATCAACAAGAACGAGATGCACCTGATCAGTTCTCGTATGTTTGATAACTCACATGATGAGAGTGAGATTAAAAGTTAATAACGTTCCAAATCCATTCCTACGTTCTTATTTTCTAGTGGGCCAAACAAACAAGAGCTAACGGGCCGATTTGTCTACTCTCTAGTGGGCCAAACAAACAAGAGCTAACGGGCCGATTTGTCTACTCTCTAGTGGGCCAAACAAACAAGAGCTAACGGGCCGTTTTGTCTACCCTCTAGTGGGCCAAAAAGACGGATAATACCCAACTTGTTTGAACATCTCTACTCTCTAGGCGTGGTTATGAATCGGTAGAATATAATCCTTTTTTTGCTCAAAACAAAAATAGTTCCAACACCAATCCATGTTCAAAATTGTTGACATGAACAATTTTTTTTAACATTCATCAAATAATTCAATATTTTGCCATGAACAAATGTAACAAACCTGTTTAGAATCAAATATCAAAATATAATATTAAAGTAGGGTTGGGATCACGTGAGACCACCCTGTTTCTATGAGACGCGTGAGACCACCCTTCACAATAAAAACATTGTGAAAGTAAAAAAAATATGATGGGTTCACGTGAGACCAACCTGTTTCCGTGAGACCCATTGGAGACCCGTGAAACCACTTTTTTACTCTTGAAAACTTCACAGCAAAAACACTGTGAAGGTAAAAAAAAATCTGAACTTTCACAGCAAAAACACTGTGAAGGAAGGTTACCTTCACAGCAAAAACACTATGTAGGTTACTTTCATAGCAAAAATACTTTAAAGATTCATATTTTTTTGCTGTGAAGTTTCAAGTGTAAAAGGATGGTCTCACGGGTCTCACAGAAACGTGATAGTCTCACGTGATCCCAATTCTATTAAAGTATTCAATATATTTAAGAAATGTTATTAAATATTTAATAAAATATTATCACTTCATCTCTCCTACTTTCTTTATTTTTAGAGGATCTATTGAAACAACAAATTAACCCTAAATCTTCAGAGAATCTGTTGATTGACCACAACAAAGCATAAATTTGCAGTTTTTGAGGCTTCAGAAATCAAGTTTCACATTTTTATGAATAATATCCCAATGGCAACACACCAAACTTACTATAAAACAAAAATGAAAAAGTAAAAAAAAAAAAAAACACGTAAAACGATTGTAACCAGTTAATGTGTGTTTTTTCCTATTTTTTTTGGTCGTTGTTGCATAACACGAGTTTCAACTACGCAAAGAAGTAGAAAAGAAGTCCAAAAGTCGTTTAATTTGGTTTTAAGGAAGGGAGGGTAATGGAATTATTTCTTGGTTGAGAGATAGATACCGGAAACAATGGCGACACCCGCAACCGCTACTCCAACGGTTGATAAAACTTTTGAAATCGAAACGGATGGTTTGGTTGAAGGTAATTCCAGAAGCTCTTTCACCTGCATTTCCAAATTTAAGCACTTTTTATTTAATTTATAAACAATAATTGCATAGAACTTGTTATTACAAAATTATTTGTAATGCCATTTTCGGTTAGTTAGCAGGTTTACCAATTTATTTCTTTGTAAAATTTATAATGGACAAATATTGGTAGGGATTATTAGGGCTTAGAAATAATCATAAGAACTTTATTTTTGCACTTTTTTTCACATCACTGTCAACTTAGTAAATTAAAAACTATCATAAAACTCTATGATGATAATCACTTACAAGAATCTCCTTTTTATGTGTCCTATTTACTTTTCTTCAACATCAATAATTATTATATAAGTCGATATATAATAATAAGTCGATATATATATATATAGGGTTAGGTTCAAATGTGAACTCAATTTTGGCTGTGAATGTGAGGACGAATCTCAGCCACACATCTTCGGTTATGGTGGACGCGATCACGGAGGATTGACGCGATTCATGGGAGGGTGGAGATTATTGAATGAGGGGAACCAGGTCAAAGCCGCCTTTATTGACCGGATAAGTGACTGAGATTTGTCCTCACGTTCACAACCAAAAATGAGTTCACATTTGAACTTTCCTCTAAATGTGAACTCATTTTTGGTTGTGAACGTGAGGACGAATCTCAGCCACTAATCCGGTCAATAAAGGCGGCTTTGACCTGGTTCCCCTCCTTCAATAATCTCCACCCTCCCATGAATCGTGTCAATCCTCCGTGATCGCGTCCACCATAACCGAAGATGTGTGGCTGAGATTCGTCCTCACATTCACAGCCAAAATTGAGTTCACATTTGAACCTAACCCTATATATATATATATATATATATAATATGTGGTGTGGGGGGGGGGGCGGATATACTGGGTTTGTTTGGTTTAAATGGGGTTATGGGGGAGGGAGGACAGGAGATGTAGAGGGTGGGATGGAAGGTTATAGAGCCGAAAGCAGCTTCCTAGATCTTTTATTAAGCTAGGGGTCTTCTACTGTCTCATGCTCTTCAATAACTTCTCAAAATCTTCTAAACTTTTTCATGACTTCCCGAAAGCTTTTTTCTGCCTACATCCTATCCCCAAACCCTACTTCTGTGTGGAATCTATTGGGTACGTTTGGTTTGAAGATCACGGGAAAATAGCTTAGATATTAGTTTCAAAAGCTAGCAAAAACATATATTTGCAATTTTATGTAGAAAAGGGAACGACTTTTAAGGTGCTCAAAAGAGAGGTATGTATGACTAACCTGAACAGGCTGCTCCCAATACTTTTTTATTCCCTGAAGATGCCCCTTTCCGACAACTGCAACCACGGAGCTGTGCTCACGGGCTACTTTCAGCAAGCTGGATGACATGTACCTAAGTGTAAAACCAAGTTACAAAATTCTAAATCACCATACCTTTTTCAGCACAAGTATATTATATATATATATATATTTATCAAAATTTAACTCTAAAAATTGCCATATAGTGACATGTTAAAGCAGTTGGTCAAACCCTGCCAACCACATTTTATAGATATCACAGGTTTGGATCATCAAGAAGAAAAAAACATCCACAAACTTTAGAAGATTTTAATTTTCCAAAAAGCTAATTACAAAAAAAATACTAAATAAGAAGAAACCCTGTTGCGTTTTGTTGCTTTACCAAACAAGTGGTTATAATCTATTGTCTTGTGTTTGCCAACTACCATATGTTTATCATAGTTGCTATCGATGTTAGAAGATGAGATCTAACTAATACCATAATAGGGAAATAAAAATATAAAAAGAAAACATCCTATTGCAAAAGAAGTGACAACTTTAACATCAAGTAAAATATAAAATATGCATACCAAAGAAGATACTTAACTGGTCTCGTTCGTGTACAAGGGTTTCCATTAGAGTAGGATACTCCTTGCTCATCTCTTGAATAACAAGCGTCAACATGTCCACATCGTCTAATTCCTTCAACTGTAACAAAATATACAGATATATATATATATATATATATAAAATAACAAGTCTGATAACAATCTCCAAGATCTTCAAATTTATTCAGTTTCTAGAACATTCATTGTGGGACATACCATTTCGTTAAGACGTGTGGAGCTTGGTAAAAATATTGATTGGAACATCAAGGAATACATCAACTTTGTCTTATGCCATAGTGGCATTCTTGACCATGTCCGTCGTAACGTTATCTGGTACGATCGTCACACAAATATGAATAAAAAAGTAGCAAAAAAAAAAGTTGAATTTTGACCAATTGTGTAGGTTGAAACTCGTAACTAAAAGTTATTGCTATTTTATTTTACTCATCACAAGAAGACAAGAAACATATATGGATAATGGTTTATTACGTTGACAGAGACAGAAAACGATACAAATTGACCTCACCCTCCTAAATCATGGAGCCTAAATACAAATTGACTATGGGGCTGTTTGGTTGGTTTTTCATTAAGCTTTGTACTGATTAAGCTCTGTAGAAATTTAGTTGTCTGAATGACAAAAGTGACTATTTTAGCCTCCAGTCTACATTAAACACCAATTATAATAATTGTTTGATAAATATGTTGAAACAGTTGCATTTAATGATTAAACTATATTGATTTAAGTGTCTTTTTAAATAAAAAATTATATTATAATATATTATATTATTTTATGTATATACATGTATATACATGTATGATATATAATTTATTTTAATTGTATATATAATATACAAGAATGTGGCCCTTCCCTTCCCTTCCCTTCTTCCCCAAGATGCTGTCAGTGAGCCCTGATAAACCCCCTCCCATCTTTCTGTTAAAACCAAGGCATCACCGGTATCCACTATCTCGTTGGTGCTCGTCTTTTTTTTTTTCACTTCCCTCAGAATTTCCAGACATATCTACAATTCCTAGAAAAACGAAAAACCCTGATTTTCTAATCAAAACAGCAAAATAATCGAAAATTGTGGATTACAATATAATTTGAGGTTATTAATCACTTTAAATCTTTTTTCTGTTATTCGAGATTCGAAATGCTTCATCGTTGATGGGGATTGTTAGGTTAGAAGAGATGTAGCCTTCCTAGTTCCAGTGGGTTTCGTAAGGGTAAAAAGGGAAAAAAACATCGGTTGCATCACATATTACTTGACTGACTGAATAAACTCCTATCTGGGCCATTAAACGACAACCAAACACCCTTGTATGGCTTAACAAATAAGCCATACAACCTATACAGTGATTAAGTCACAACCAAACATCCCCTAACTTGTTGGTTATTAAAGTAGAATAAACATGTGACTTAACAAACGGAAGTAACCTAAATGCATACCAGAAAAGATCATTTAAACCCACAACTAACAACACAACCATCCCCATTCTTCATCTATAATCATCTTACCAACTTATGATGATCAACGTCATGGTCATACAGATATTATTATTCAGACATCTAGAATGTGTTAGGTATTAGTATTGCAAAATATAAGATTGAAAAAGAAATGAAAATTCCATGATCTTACATTTACTGGACGATCACCAAGAACCACCTTGCCACCATACTTCATGGCCTCCTCATATGCAACACGAAACTCACTACCAGGGAAAACCTCAAGCTTGCTAGCAACCTGAAAGGAATTATATTCTATCCAATATTAGGTCTTGAAACAGAATCTTGTTGAACAAAAAAGTTGTGTTCGGATACAATGGATATGCTACAGAAATATGCATCAAATAAACCAAACCAAACCAAAACGAATATGTCCCACCGGCCCAAATAATAGAGCGATTGTTCTCGTGTAGATAATGTTCAAGTTATAGTTATAAGGTGCAAATCTCGAGAGATAATTTAAAGAATAAAATATCATGCCTTAGCAAGAAACCAGCTGTAAAGTATTCCAAACATGTTGTGGTTTTTCTTCCACAAGTCCACCATTTCTCCCATTGTAGGTACCTGCCCAAGCCTAAAGATCAGTACATTTGCAAACTACGATCTATAAGCAAGTATGAAGTCCTAATTAGGGTTCAAACCCAGGCACCACCATCTACCACCACTTACTGACGCCCCCCATAGGACCACTGCGGTGGGGGCACTCCAGAGAGTGGCGTCTACCCTTTTTAGATTGTTCCATAAGTTCACTGTTTTCAGGGTAATGCAGTTCTGATAACCCAAGTAGATTCTGAAAAATTGCTATGTTGTGTTTCCAACAAAAAGAACAAGGAAAATAGTAGATAATAAATACACCAAAGGACCTTGAGATTCTGAGGAGTGAGTACAGCCACACGATTTGAGCACAACTCCAGAAAAACAACCTGCATTCAATTACCAGTAAAATTCATAAAAATACCAAGGAAAGTCCATGATTATAAACAAAAGATAGCAGGCAGCTAACCTGCTAAAAGGTGCATCCATCAATCAAGTATTATGAGTTAAAAAGAGAAGCACCTGTGGTTTTAAGAAACTGATTACAGCTTCGACTTCTTGGCAGGACTCCTACAGAAAAGATGATATATAATCAAATTTCTAAATGTGCTTGCTTTATGTTTGTGTTATATAAATGTTCATTAAAGTTAACATATGTGAACTGATTATAGCTAATTACTTTAGATCCAAAATTGCAATATGCTACTCATGGTATCTGTTTTGTTTTCAAGTTCTGCTTTTTCGAGTGTTCTTATTTTCTATTTCCCTTTTTTTCTTCTTTTTCTCCCTGTCTGAGCAAGTTCTCTTTCTTCGCACTTCACACAAGCCGAGGGTCTTCATGGAAACAACCGCTCTAATCCAAGGGTAGAGGTCAGGTCTGCATACATCCCAACCCCCAGACCACATCTCCGGGTGGGATATACTGGGCTCGTTTGGTCCATATGGTAATAATTGTCAGCAGTCATGGCACATGGTGATGGCGCCAATCCAAAAATGAGTGAAGGCTAATCATGTGTTACTTACCAAAACCAAAAAGATATGAAAATTAAATAAAAGAAACGATAGTGATTCACATTTACTCGTACAATGCTTATGTTAGTGTGCCATAGCCCATAATAAAATTAGATGGTAAATAGCCACTGGTTCAACGTAAAACAACAATACAGATCTTTCTAACATGACTTGTGTGATTATCACTTACAAGCCAGCTTTCAATAAATTAACGATTGCTTGTTTGTAAGAAAAGACAAAACTAAAAATTGATACATAATATTTACTTGATTCATTTTAGTTCATTGTGAAACTATGATATGCGAAAAAAAGATGGTAAAAAATTTGTAGTGCTAGAAAAGGTAAAAGCTTCTACTCCGGCGTTCAAAATAAAGAAAGAAAAAAAAGAACAAATCAACTAGAATTCATGAGAAAATGTAAAAGGCAACAACCAAGGGAGGGAATGAGAAGGACAAGAAAAGAATTAATACAAGAGATGAATTGGTAAAAGATAGGAAAAGCAGAGAAGTAGAGTCATTGGGGACAAAGGGCAAGCAAATACTTAGTCCCATTTTAGCTGGTTACTGGGGGGTTGAGCCAAAAACAAACCCAAAGTCAGGAGGGATTTTTATGTATTATTGTACTAGCTTGATGACCCACAAAACTTTCAAGCAATTAAAATATAATAAAGTCCACAGTGTGTGTGGCTCTCAGCTTTCCCTTTAGCGCACCAATAACAATTGCCCCTGACCACACCATATGCATGGCACAGGCCTAGACTAATTGATGCAATCATGGTACATTGTAAGTACATAGATATAGAAAGCACAAAAATGATTAGCACTATGGCTACGTTGTAGTGAATTAAGATCCAATCACACCACATTATGTGCTTTAAGCACAAATCAATTATGTTAGAATCCGCATTGTTTCACAACTGATATTACATAACAAAATGTGCCTTGGATTTCTAATGTAAGAAAAGTTCATTTACTAGGAAGTGTGTGAACGATTCATACATTCTATATTTGTGATTAATGCAGAAACGGGATTTAGCACCATGTTAGCCATGAATCAATGATCAGCACCTAAAGTAGCAGCATTTTGTGATGAATTCGACCCCAGAAAGGTTGCTATTAAGTGTGCATTTGTGTTCCTTGTCTACAGAAGCTCAAGTGAAGAAACAGGGCTAAACAGAGGGTCCCACAACCTCTTAGACGGCCTAGGTCGTACCTGAGCCTATCTCTCTGTTGAACCAAATAACTTCTCAAAAGCAGGGATTTTAATGTGATGAATTAAAAATGGTGTATAAGTTCTAGTTATTTTTCCTGTGACACTACAGAACCTTTTTCTCAACACAGTCATCAACTTTCACTTTCCTACTAGTTAGCTCTCAAATAGCAAAAGTATTGAAGAATGAAGTGCAGATTAAGCAATGTTCTCTTTCTCTATACTAAAGTAATTCATTGTGATCTTAGATTCACCTTTTTTAGTTTGCTTCTCAACTAAGCAACAAGTAATACAATTTAAACGTTCTTAAGCTTTATTGAAAGCTAAAGAAACTAGAAAGCAAAAAAAAAACTCAGATAATATTAATAAAAATATGAAGATTAGAAAGCAAACCGATTGAAGAATGTACATTTGATACAATTCCATCTAACTGAACAGATTAATAAAGCGATAAATTGCCGAGTTATCATCAAAACAAAATGAATTACCATAGAAACATGCGCCGTTCCAACCAAATAAACGTCGCAATTTCCTCCCTCCGCCGAGGATTCACACGAAAGCGTCAGAACACTCCGTGATAGCTCTTCAGGAAGCACTTTCCTTTGCTCGCCTTCAAAATTGGTTCAATTTCATTTTTCCATCAGTAAATTATGACTTTCTGTATAAATCATCTAAACTATGTATATGCTATAACATCAACACAAAATAATTCAATAAACTAGCACCTTCAACTTCATTGTCATTGGAATCGCGATTTTCTTCGTTGGCAACAACACTCTGATCATCCAAACTCGAAGAACTGGCTCCGTCATCGGGAGTATTTATTGTTGTTGTTGACTCGAGTTCTGGAGCCTGTGGATGCGCATCCGAATCCATCGCCGTCAAACAACGGTGGCGGAGAGTGGCGGTGGATCGTCGGTGGAGTTTTGTGGGTACAGAGAATTGCCGTCGTAGTGCGGGCTCCGGTACGAAAGTGCGTGTTCTTGTTGATACTCCACCGGAGTTTTTCCTGAACAATAATCCGATTGGCGATGAAGACGAACGTTTGTTGTAACGGCGGAGCTTCAATGGCTGTAACTCGACCGAGTTGAACAGGGCGCGTGACTGAGTTAGCCCATTCATATGAGGTGTTTTTAGAGGATTGTATTCACTAGGATTTATACATGTAAGCTATTCACAAAAAGGCCGTTTTACATAAAAGCTACTTGTAAAATGACAAGTTGACATAAATAGTCCTTCAAGAATTACTTGTGTACACATTTAGGCCTATTCTTTATATAATTCAATGTTTTTGTCATAGAGTTAGATCATCAAACGAAATCATGATCAAAATAAGGGAACACCAAAACAGTCAAATCATATGTGATTTTCTACTGAAATTATATGTAGTTAAGGAATACGGTTAATGCAAGGGTGAGCAGGCGACTTGGCCTACGATCTCAAAAGTCAAGTGGGATATTTATTAGTCATATTATATTACACATGATTTTAGTGTAAAATCATATAAGATTTGTCTGCTCTTATGCTTTTTATTTATTAGTCACTATTTTTGTTTGAAACCGATTCCTTTTATATATAATTTCTAGCAAAAGTATATCAATCAGGAGTTGGAATCAAGAATTCTAGCAAAAATTGAGAGATTTTTTACTTCTAAGAGTATGATAAATTTGTTATACGTTAGTTTAATGAATATAGGAACTATATCACTTACTTACACTATTTTGTGGTTAAAAAGGCCAAAAATGGTCATATAGCTAGCTTTTTCAAATCTCACCATATGCGTTAAACCGGTTTAACTTCAGTTCTTTTTAATTGGTTGTTTATAAAAAGCTTAATCAGTCATAACTTATCGGTTTCAATCAGTCCTTTAAAATATACACTACTTGAAACATTTCGACATTAATTGAAACGTTTCAACATTAATCAATAGCATAGTACTATTTTCATATTTTTGACTCTCATTTGCAATCATATATTCATTTCTTTAAACACCGTTAATTGTATAAAAACCATTGACTACAAATAAAAATCACACGTCACAAACTCTATATCTCTTCAATCATTTTATAACACATCATTACTTTATTTAATTCACTTTTATTCGATATATTAATAATACATCATAAAATAATTGGTAGACAATAAGAAGACATGAATTTAAACTTCATATTCCACCAATCGTTTTATGACATATCAGTATTTTATTTAATTCTTTTTCATTCTCTCTTCGATATATAGTAATGACATGTCATAAAGTAATCGGCAAACAGAAGAAAAAAAATCAAAAAGTTTGGAGACAGATGATTTTTATTCGTAAACATCTAAAATGGTAACAAAAAAACCATATGTATCAACCAATTTCTTCATCTTTTAACTGTAACATAAACTTAAACTACATACATTACTTAACCATTCTAAATCATGATGGTATTTGGGATGCTAAAATTTGATCAAAACTCTATTGCAGAAAATCAAGCCTCACATTACAACTCCACATAATGAGCATGACATCATCATAAGCTACGAATACGGCAAAAAAACCGAAGAGAAAAAAGACAGCGAAGAGATGTTGACTGATTTCCGGAAGTCAACCACTGAAAAATTGTTCCAAAGATGAAGAACCGAACACATTAGAAGCAATCCTTTCGGTTTTGATTGGCGATATGTGAAGTTGGTACTTGATGAACCTCTGTGATCACAAAATAAAAACATATAACAATAATTAAATATTAAAAAAAAGAAATAAAATTTATATAATCAAGCAAAAACCAAACCAAATGAACCTATATATCACTTGAAAGTACAGTCTGGGGGTGGGATGTATGCAGACATGTGCCCTACTCGGAGGGTGGAGTGTTTGTTTCAGTGAAGACCCCCGGCTTGTGAAAAGTGTGAGCGAAAAGGTAAGAAGAACTAAGATCGGTCAATAGATAGTGAAACATCCACTATCTATTGTGCGACTCTCATAGTTGCTCTATCAACTCTCTAACCCTCCCCTTATCCCCTCTCTTTTAAATATAATATTTATATACGGAAAATAGTCAAGCATACTCCTCACAATTGGTGAGGTTTGAACCCTTGACCTCCAGGAAGGCTGGCTCTATAGGTAACTCGGGTACTGTTACGCCAAGATAACGCTTGCATTCTCAGTATTACTACGGATGCTGGCACAAAGTTAGCCGATGCTTATTCCCCAGATACCATATGACCCTTGGGTTCCATCTCATTTCTTGTTGTCCACACACGTCCATACCCCTAGACCCTAGTTCTAGTATGCTAACCAGCTCATGCGTCTTAATCCAACACTTTGGAAGGAAATCAAGAAATCAAGTCATCTACGCCTCACGATGAATCAAGTGGAACTTGGTCCGCTCTATAGAACACTCTTTGAGCTTGCCTAGTTCTTGTGGTTGGTATCCGGTTGCTTATTTTTGTGGTTGTATGTAAAAAATGATGAAAAAAATTCCCGTTTAATGTGGGAAAATTGATGGGCAAGGAAGTTTGGTGGCGTGTAATGTTGTATAAACGTAAAAAAAAATTAATGGTCATTGTTACAATGTAAATATGCATTTATTTATTTAGGCCCCGTTAGCCCATGGTCCCTTAGGGTTTCTCTTTGTCTAGGTTTTCTGTCTATATATATCCTTGTATCCTTTCATTGTAATATTAATATACAAGTTAAAAGCAATAATATAATCTCTTATTACAGTCAGATACACATAACTACCATCTTGTTTTTACATTTTAGAGATGATGGGTTTTTTAGGTATCCCTAAAAACGAACAATCCTCCCCAACAAAAAGTGTCTCAAATGAACGGTCATTTTTTCTTTTTTGAAAGGGTATCCTAGGCATTTGCAAACAAAAATACATCTTTGCAAAGATTCAAACTCCGGACCCTTTGGTTCAAAAGGCAAGGCGCTACCAACTCAGCCACAGTGATATTTTCAAGTTACTTTGTGAAAACGTTGTACATGTCAAAAATGTTTATTTTGGAGTCTTAAAGTAATCTCCTTGAGATTCATCAAAGGTTGTTGGTTATTTGGTGAAAATGCATCTAAGGTACATTTGATTTTATAAATCTTGAGAAATGCCTATACTTTTAGACACTATTCATCATGTGCAATACCTCAAATATCACCGCCCCCTATTCTATTACTTCTTTATTATGGTGAGTAGAACTATGAAAACCCGTTTTAGTGGCACAAATGGATTTAGTTTGATAATAATCACATTTCATTAGCTACGTTAATTGATAAAGAAAAAAGTGGTGCACATACCGCCAATTGAGTAGTAATTTCTCTACTAGAGTCTATATGCCAATCGGGCTCCAGTTGCCGAACAAAAGATGTGCGTCCAATGTCCGTGCTACAAAAAAGTACCTGAATTGCAAATTGATTATAAGTAAATATATAACATAACAAAGACATATGCATCCACAAGCTAAACTACTTATTGACCCTTGATTTAACTGAGTTAACGGATTTATTTTAACGGTGGTAGTCAGAGGTAACATGGTCGTGACAAATTGAATACCATGAGGACCATATAGGGACCCTAGTCGTGAAAAAACATCAAAACACAAGGACCAAATCCATAATTCATTCTTATTTTTTATTACACTTTTTAATTAATTAAATGACAATTTTACCCTCAAAACTTATTACTCTTCTTAATGACAATTGTTTGTCTCCATCTTAAAAGCTCTTGAATATTCGTGGTAAAATTGGAGTCATAACAATTGCGGTCATTGGGTTTAGCAGGGTTGATTACTTGCGGTCACAGTTTGTCGGGATTAGTCTGGGCATAGCCTGGGACACCCTTCTAAAAAAGGTATATAATAAAGTAGTAGAATACAAAAAAATTGGAGCAATACCGAATAAATCTAGGTCAATTTGAATTTGAAAATTACAACATTTGACTTCACATATTAAAAAATGGAATCTACTCCTAGGACCATGGAGAGTAGCACATGGGGTGTAGAAAGAAAAAGAATATAAGTGGAATCAAGATTGTAATTGTTTAAAGAAAGCTCAAATTTCATTAAAAAAAATTGTAAATAACAATTATGAATCGGTTTTACCTTGTCTTTGACCAAGCCACCGGATGTAAAGATCCCGGCATTTTCCAATGCCAATAAAACCTTTTTCTGCAAACACAAAAAACAGTAATAATTAGCCGGCAAGAATGTCCCAAGTAAACCAAATCAGACCAAAAAGCATTTAACTATAGTGAAATCTCTAAAATGTCCTTAAATAATTAACACAATAAAAGAGATCTTTGTAAATGCTACAATAAACAAAAGGGTTGGGTTCCGGTGAGAAGGAGAGTTATAGTGAGAAGCGTAAGAAGGGATCTCTACCCTTGGATGCACATTAGGATGAGATGCACCAAGATGTGGTGCACTGAGATGCACCGGATCAACTCCCTTCTAAGGCGCAATTCATGGGTGGGTATGAGATTAAAAGTGATCAATGGCTCGGATCTCTTCTTACGCTTCTCACCTTAACTCTACTTCTCACACGATCCTATGCCATAAACAAAATAGGTTATTTTGTGCTTGAAATTTTGCCACAAAAGGAACCACTACAATTAACATGGAATTATCCAACTAGGGGATTTTGCATAGATCCCATCCGATCAATTCCAGAAAAAGGGTTGTCCCAAGAAAACATAATTAGGCCCAAAAAAGATCAAATAGCCAACCAAATCATACAAGCAAACCATTTTTACTTCAATATAAACTAGGGTTCCATTCATTTTTACAAAACCAAACGAACACAATATCCCAAAAAGGAAGTAGAGAAATAAGACATTAGTTTATACCACTTTCCTCTATTTTGTGGTTCCCATTTTCATTTCCTCTCACATCAAGTAAGGCTTAGGATCGTGCGAGAAGGAGAGTTAAGGTGAGAAGCATAAGAAAAGATCTGAACCATTGATCACTTTTAATCTCATACCCATCCATGAATTGCGCCTTAGAAGGGAGTTTAGCCGGTGCCTCTCGGTGCACCTCATCTTGGTGCATCTCATCCTAACGTGCATCCAAGGGTGGAGACCCCTTCTTACGCTTCTCACCATAACTCTCCTTCTCACCAGAACCCAACCCCATCAAGTAAATGGGACGGGTGACCACATGTTCACTTTTTCTTTTACAAACTTACACCACATAAATGGGACCCACAAAATGACAATGATAAATGGTCATACAATATAGATACATTTTCTGAAAATGTTATCAAGCACAGATCGGTCAACAAACTCAAGAATACATGAAAAAAAGAAACACTATAAATAAGTAAAGATATAGGAAAAAAGAACAAGCTCACACATACTTCGCTTTCATCATCAAGGACTGTTTCCATGAGATAAAGGTCACAGAATTTAGTGATTTCCAGTAGGACATCCAAAACAGAAGATCTCACTGTTGCTTGGTTCTGCTAAACACAATTAAATGCACAGTTAAGCGAGTCATCTTCCAATGGCAATATTTATAGATATAAAACATTCACAAAGAAAAAAAATCACAACCTGAAGCTCCTCTGGAATACTTTCTTCAAGTATAACCCCAAGCAAGCGACAAGTTACCTTCATCAAATTCAACAAAAAAAAATCATGAAAAACCATTATGAGCTTCAGTTAATTTAAAAAAATCAACTTTTTGTTTAAATTTGGATGTTTGAATTTGGTTGTATTATTAGGCGACCCGCCAACCCGAGCGTGTGCGGGTTAGGGTTGCATATCTCAACACGATTAGCTAAACGGGTCGTGTCCGGGTTAACCCTCCCTGACCCGCCAACCCGAACACGACCTGATTGCCACCCCTAGACTGGTTAATACATACAAATAATTTTAGACAAGTTGAAGCCATCCTATCTGTTGGTACACGTGTATGAAAATTAATTTCCATTATTTTATAACACTTGACAATCTTGTTTTTGATGATGACAAATTTGTGGTGTTCTTTTCAAAATTAAGTTGAATTTTTACAAATGTACCACAAACAGGACAACACAAAAATATTCCTAACTTTCGGTAAAATCAAAAAGGCGGGAATTAACTCCCCCTAAAAAGGAGCATCTCATACCGAGGAGTGAATTGAGGAGAATAAAAGAGGGTTAGTTTTATAAAACCAAATTGCTATATCATGCAATTCATAACTCGTGTTGAATATTATTGACCAAATTGCTATATCATGCAAATTCATAGGTCTAAACAAGCTTATTTGCATTTAAGGAACTATGTTTCTTTCCCAAATAAAGGGTCCTTATTTACATAATTTTAGGAACATATATATATATATGACGGTTGTAGAGTTTTCGCCATCTTCACAGATCAAGCATGTTATCTGCAATGAAGGGGGCTGTTTGGTTGGTTTTCCATTAAGTCCTGTATGGATAAAGCTGTTTGTGTGGATTAATCTGTCTACATAGATAGGGAAGTTTTTTGTTTGGAGAGTTATTTTATAAATGAAATGAGCATGTTTTTTAATTGGGAAGGGCAGGTTCGGAAAAAAAAACTTGGCTTTCTGCATAAAGCTCCCACTAGAAGCTTACTGAATAAGCCACTTTCTATATCATTGAGCCACTACCAAACAATCATGTATAGCTGACCGAATAAGCTGTGAGTCCCATTAAGCTCATTAAGCTGCTAACAAACAGGCCCGAAGTCTAGTCTTGTTAATTAAATTAAATAAAATAAAAACCATCTAGCTTTAAACAACATTTTAATAACAGAAGAAGATAACCAACCATCCTACAATTATAACAAGATGAATATGAAAATAAATCCAAATTATTTCCAAAACATACCTTCCTTCCATCACTTAATCTTTGTCTGACTATTTGTCCTAAAGTAGGCTGCATCAACAATAAGACAAATAAGTTCAAAAAAAAGACCACCATTAAGCCAACATTTTAAACATCAATGTTATTAAACTTTCCTCATTACCTTTACGGGCTGAAAGAACTCATCAATAACAGTTTGTGCTCTTGAATCTTCAGAAGATGAACTAACCCCTGAATGAAACAAATTTACATCTGAATGACTACTATTGACTCCAGAACTGCTAGGTGCAGGAGCTTGATGTTTAGGTTGTCTTCTTTGAGGTGCACTGGGTGCCCTGAACAGTCTGTATGTGAAAATTACTGCAACAGCAAGTCCTGCTATAGCCCAAACAGACCGTATATCCTGCAACCAAGATTTCAGGGTGTGACAAAATATTTATTTAAAATTGAAGCACAAATAACAATACGAACTAGATCACCAACAAACAAGTACACATTTTTGAAATGAATCACAAATGACACATTTTAAATGTTTCATAGGCATGGGATCGTGTGAGAAGTGAAATTAAGGTGAGAAGCATAAGAAGGGATCTGAACCCTTGATCACTTTTAATCTCACACCCACCCATGAATTGCGCTCCTTACGAGAATTGATCAGGTGCATCTCGGTGTATCTCATCACGGTGCATCTCATCCTAATGTGCATCCAACGGCGGAGATCCCTTCTTACGCTTCTCACCATAACTTCACTCCTCACCGGAACCCAACCCTGTTTCATATTATTTAATTTGTGTGGTTTGTTTCGCAAGTTTGCTCAAGCTATTTTCAACTCTTCGGAACCTATTTATTTGCTTTTATTAGTTCTACTCTTTAGAAAAGCTTTATTGCAAATCAAGGGCCTTCATGGAAACAACCCTTGGGGTAGGGGGGTGCGTACATGTTACCCTCCCTAGACCTCATTTCGTATGGGATTCATTGGGTTCGTTTGTATTGATTATCCTTCACAACGCATCACTTCACAAAAAAGCTTATCAGTAGGGATATTATGCTAATCTATAAATGGTAATAAAGGAGGCTCTTCATATTAACATAACAAGGATCCTGTAGTTTATGAACAAAACAAACAAGAAATCATTTGTGACAAGACAACTGAATCTAAGCTCAATGAAATGTCATAAGCATTTCAATAATCACTCCGGCTATCCCATAAATATGCTACATTTGCAATTGCTTGAAAATATATTCTAAGATAAAGTTGCTTATTTTTCATTATTCGTCTCATATTATCATTACAAATAAAATGATGGCTATTGGTTTGGGCAGACGAGATTCATTTATAGATCTATCTTAAGGGTGGTTTAGGAATTTTAACTTAAACTATGTGCCAAGGGTATACTCCGGACAAAGAAGTGGAAAGTGGAATTTATAAGCTGGCTAAAGCTAGGAAGCAAAGGGATCAAGATTTAGAAGGCGTAAAGATATATTAAGAATGAGGACACACATGTGTTAGTAAGAGATAAGTAGATAAAGGAGATATAGGGTAGTTATTTATGTTCGCTTTTTAACAAGGAAAGGGATAGGGGCGTCGAGGGTTAGCAAGGGGTGATCCAAGATTAATGTAAAAGTCGATCCAAGAACGAATAACTTTGGTGCAATTTAGTAGCGAGTGTAACAATACCCACATCTTTTAAACTCCTGTCTTCCTTCTATTTCGTTTATTTTACCTTTCTAACAAACTTTTACTCAAACATGCGGAACAACTTTTTCCACAAATTTTACAAAACCTTTTTTAACATTAATGGTCTTTCACAAATCAGAGTCTCTACTATCCTTGGAGTGTGTACATTCTACCCTCCCAGTACCATACTTCGTGTGGGATTTTCTATGTTCGTTTGGTTTGGTTACAAGTTGCCTACTTTAGTTTGATATGAATGTGAATGAGAAGGACCAACAAGATCAAAACCTATAAACCACAAGGCTTGTGGTATACTGGTTAAGGCTTGTGGGGGATGAGGCTAGATAACCCATCTACTCCAGGTTCGAATCCAGGCTTAAACAACTTGTGGCCACTGGGGAATTATCTCAGAGCTGCATGCTTTAGCAGTCTTAAAATTGCCAGGGATTAGTCTAGGCAAATGCCTAGGATACCCTTTAAAGAAAAGATCAAAACCTATAGTGATTGAAAAAGATGGAGTTCCTCTTTAAAGGAAATCAATACCAAACCAAGAAATCGGGCAACCATTCCCCTATGTGCCAATTGCAACTTTTATACCAAATAAGTGTCATTTCATGCCATATATCCAGGAGATTCTAATGGAAGTTTTTTTGCCGGTTACTTAACAGGTATTTGAATAAAGTCTAGCATTAATATCGTTGTACATACTACATTTTTTTCCTTCATACGATTAAGTTATGTTGTTTTAGTAAATTTTACGAGGGTATATTATGAAACTTTATGAACCGAGGTCTTCACTAAGGGGTTTTGGTACATGATACAATATACAACTCGCAGTTACGAGCCTAAGGAGTATGTACTAGAAGTCACTATATTCCAATGTCAGCAGGCTTGATTCACGGATTGTACTCTATGCACATGAATGTGTACCCCGGGGGGGGGGGGGGGGTCACAATTCACATCACTACAAGATGAAGTAAGGTACTGCTATCCTGAAATTCAACACACAGACAACTGCTGTCATCTACTAAACCTACTTCAACCTTTCCAATAGAAATTTACCAGCTTGGCAGCCATTAAACTACTAAGGTTTTTCAATTACCAGAAAATAAAGCCTCAACTTTCATAAATTAGCAAGAAAAAGAAAAGCTACAGATCTTACAACGGACCATAAGAAAGATCATTTCATCAAACAGTTGGCAGGCAAACAAAAGATTAAAGATAAAAAAAAAGGGGGAAAACCAATCAGCACCTGGGTATTTAGAACCTTGGAAACTTTAGCGGATAGATAAGCCCCAATTCGCTTAACGAACTGTATAAAATCTTCCTTTGAGTAATCAGCCATGCCTGTAAAGGATTATCAATTTTCTTCTATCTTGTTCTGCACGCTCACTCAAAAGAAGAATTTAAGTGAAAAAAAGATCTTCAATATGTCATCATGATATACAGATGGAATGCGAAGGGAGAGTATGCAGATCTTAACGATGAGGGTATTGGGGTTTGATTGATGAAGAAAAAAATATTCTTGAATTTGGGTGTTTGTTGATTATGGCGATTGGCAGAGGGTAATGTTTTATGCAGCCGCTGGTGAGAAAGAAAAATACAGTTTCTGCTTTTTCATACCAAATCTACGGGTCCAAATTCCAAATGGAAATTTGAGTTTTTATGCTTTAATGCACCCGTGAATATAAAACATGCTCCACCGGGGTCTTTTTTATTTATTTTTTCTACTAAAAGGATACTCGTACAATGCAGCGAAATCCATTTTAATTTCAATATTGTATTTTATTTTTTGTCTTTATCAATGTTATAATACGATTTTATTAGTTTTGAGAAAATAGATTTTATTTTTTGTAAACTTTCTTTATTTCAGATTTTTTTTAAATTATGATATAAGTTTAATAAGGAAATTAACCAAAATAATATCATTTTTGAATTTTAAGTAATTATGCTTTAATCAATTGTAGTAACTGCATAATAATATGTTTTTAAGAGTTTTTGCCAAATGCTTTATAATATAGTATAGATAATTATTAAGTTGTTTGTATAAATTAATTTTATTTTGATTGTTTGACAAATAATTTAATCTATATCATTATCTATATCTATATCTATACTACTTAATAAAGTAAATTAGTTTTTTTCTTAAAAACAACCTATTAAGCGCAATGTACAACTCTTTTATACACAATATCTTAAAATCTCTTAAATACAACATATAAAACATGGCTATCTACATAAAGCCCCCCTAGAAGCTTGCTGAATAAGTCACTTTTACTATCATTAAGCCACTACCAAACAGTCATGTATAGACGACCAAATATAGCTCATTAAGCTTGCTGAATAAGTCACTTTTTATATCATTAAACTGCTAATAAACAGAGCCTTAGTATATTGTACAAAAAACTTTTTATAATTAATTATCGAACAATGATGATACTTGCCATCAATTGTTGAAGATTTTTGTTACAGAAATGAAAATGAGGGAGAATAGTGGTATAAACAAATGGTCTTCGCAGGGTAATGCATAAGGAATGTTGCAAAGTTAATCAAAGGAAGATTTGATGGTATCAAGGTGATGAATACATATCTTTCCGCTTTTAATTCATCAAATCAGAGCTATGTTGCAACTCATTAGACCAAGATATTGTGCTAATAATTGGTACAATAATGTATTCCACGTTTTATCTTCAATTAAAACTTCAGTTTTGTGATCATTAAGCTGGCGTTTGGTTTGCTGGAATCCGACGGAATTTGATGGAATTGGAATGGTCAATTCCATTGACCGAATTCCATTCATACGTTTGGTTCATTCTTTGAGTTTTGATAAGGAATTCAAATTTCACATATGGTGGAATGTAAATTCCTTCAATTTTAGCAAGGAATTTCAATTCCTTCGTATCATCTTTGAAGGAAAAAATCATTATTTGTTTATATTTACTCAATTTCATTTTATCCCACCATGATAATGGATGTCACTACCATCGCCGCCACCGTCACCACCACCGCCACTGCCTATCGCCGCCACGTGGTGATCACTATTGTTGTCATCGTCACCTCCAACACTGCCATTACCATCGTTACCACTGTCTGCTTCATCAACACAACCACGGTCATCACCACCACATCTACCGCCGCCACCATCACTACCACTATTGTTGTCATCACCACCACATCGTTCTATCTTTATTCTCTTTTTTTGTATCTAAATTTGATTGAAAGCACTTGTGAACTATCAATCCGTATTAGTTTTCCATGTGAGTTCTAAGTTTGTTTTTCAAATTATGTTTCAACTATTCCTTTGTAGGGGTTGTTGATTCAATTGAAGTTTTCAAATCCATATTGGATGTTGATTTTCCGGGTGCGGGTCTCTTCTAACCAAGGGGTCAGTCATTGCCTTCTCACTGGGATGATATAGTTGATGTAGATGCCTTATAGGTAATACGAATCAAGGGTGCTATAAGGCATCTACATCAACTATAGCCTATGACCAATGACGTTTACCAAATCAAGTGGCCAACCAACAAAGAACGCTCTTGAAATGTTTTAAACTGCATACTAGGATAGCCAAGCACATAAGAACTCGGACTGTTTTATAATTTGGTGTATGTTAGTAGTACAATATCATTGCAGCAACTCTTATGGGGTTGGCAACAAAAGACCAAGAATATAATCATGTGTTTGATATGTTAAAACTAACCTTCAAAGTTCATATTCGCAAAAGTTCAAGAGGTTTATCATTCTTCTACAATTTATACATTCATTTATCCAAAATATAATAAACATGCAATTTAGTCAATCCAAATAACTTATTTAACCAAAAATTGGGAGAACCCAATACAAAACATATATGTAAGCATTGGATTTGAATCTCATTCAACAAATATGTGTTGTAAAAGTCATAAAGATTAGAAGTCAAAATTGAAAATTTACACAAATATATATTACCAATAGGTGTTAAAGAAGAAGATGTCAAATTACATTAATAATTCTCAAAAAATATGATACAAGTTAGACTTCGAGAAACATTAAATTCAGGGTAGACTAATTCTTCCATCATTCAAAAGCTTTGAAGTCGGATATCAAAAATAGATGTTTTACCATTTCAAAATTGATTTGTTTTGAACATTTAGAGGTACAAAAATGTTTATGTCCAATTTGAATTCGGATATCAGTTTCGTGACAATTATTGCAAATTAAAATGTTTATGTCCAATTTGTAAAACTTATTTGTATCAATTTTGCATTCGAACGATTGTAGTCTGGGAAGGTAGATGGTTGTTTTTTGATGCATCTCAATGGATTTTGATTCTCCAATATAAAAGAGCATTTATTTCTTGGGAGAATTTCATACACGTCCTTAAAAACTTGCAATATTACGTATATATCCTTGTAAAATTTTAAATTACGTGTATATCCTTCTAAACATAAAAAAACGCACGTATATATTCTTCTCCCTTAAGGACGTGTATGAAATTCTCCCTTATTTCTTTAACAATTTGCTTCTTTTGTGATATTGTTGTTTGAACTTTTAAGAGCATATTATGCTCCAACATCAAGTGGAAACTAAAAACATCTAGAATATTTATTCCAAAAAAAACAAGGTATAAAACCTAGGTTTATGGTTATGACCTAAAACCTACTTCTATATGTTTGTAATTCTTTTTCTTTTTGGTAGACCTGGCAAAAACTAACACGACACGTTAACCCGACACGAGTTAAACGGGTTTGGGTAATACATTTCAACCCGTTTAAGTAAACGGGTTGACACGGCACGACATGAAAGTTAAACGGATAAGGTCAGGGCCAAAAGTTTCAACTTGAAAATGATCCGAATAACCCGTTTATATTAGGCCCTTAGGCAAATAATGTCAACAACCCATAGTTTATAGTTTTTTAACAAAGTAAATACTAAATAATAATAATAAAAAGTTATTGTACATTCCATGTACACCTGATAAAAACTGGCAAGACATACTAACCAGACACAAACTCGACACGAATTAAACCGATTTGGTAATATATTTCAACCCGTTTAAGTAAACGGATTAACACGACACGACACGAAAATTAAACTGGTTGACACGACACGACACGACACGAATATTAAACGGGCACGGGTTAGGGTTAGGCACTCTCAACCCGTTTAACCTTTAAACCCGACACGACACGACACGTTTGTCAGGTCTACTTTTTGGATTGTCTGGTTTATGCTTGTTATAAATGTTATTTGCCTTTAGATACGGTAATGGTTTATCCTTTAAAGTCTAAGAAGATTGAGCGTACTTGACACTACTAAGCTGAAACCCTTAAAAATAAAATTTTCTTAATCTTTTACATCCCGCCGCATTGCGCGGACACATAACTAATAGTTTTAAAAAATAAAATAAAAGAAAATTGTAAAAGGACAATATTAACCCCGACTTAACAGAGCATATGTTAGTGAAGTTAAAACAAGGGAAGTGAAGTTAAAGTAAGGGACCAAATCCATAAGAATACTAAAACCATGGTGACCATGATGTAATTATTTTGTTTAGGGAACCTAATCCAAAATTTTAGATAACCAAAGGGATGAAATTTGTAATTTACTCCTAGTCATATATACATATATATATATATATATATCCCAACTCCTGAATAAACATTTCATTCACTTTCCAAAGGAAAATATGATGGCTTCCTCCATGTTTTCACTTGCTTCTTCATGTTCCATGATGCTACTTGTTCTTGTATTCTTATCCACCATGGTTAAAGGCCTAGGAGACTTCGATATTAATATGTCACCTTCCCTCTCTCCTTTCTTTGGTAAATCCTCTATCCATTTTCATTTTCCAACCACCAGGTCGCTTAGTTTGCATGTGTGTGTATATATATATATATATAGAAGAAGGTTTTAGGGGAAAACGCTAAAAGAAAAACTGAAGAAACACCCTGGTAGACCTCCATCTGGACGGTGTGTACAAATGCATACAAGCGATTGAAGATGTTTTTTTTCTATACACCGGTGCATATACATATACGTATATATATATACACATTAGTGCATGTACAAACGCATATTACAAATTACCAGTATCATTTGTGCATACCGTCTAGATGGAAGGCTCCCTAAATGGTCTTCAATTTTCTCATTTTTACCGTTTTCCCCTAAACCTGACTATATATATATATATAATTTCATTTTATATAATCATGTGATTGAGCAGATAAACTCTGCGATGAAGTCAACTGTGGAAGAGGAAACTGTACGGTTGATGCTTCCAAGCCCTTTAATTTCGTTTGTGAGTGTGATCCGGGATGGAAGCGGACTCGTTCCAACGACAACGAAGACGATCTTCAATTCCTTCCTTGCGTCATTCCCAACTGTAAGTAACATCATGCAATCTATATATATTTTCGACTACAAATCATGACCATTTGTCAAAACACCCTTTTTTTTAGAAAACTATATAATATTTATATACGGCAAATGCAACAATTAAACTGATCGCACACACCCTCCTCACATTTGGTAAGATTTGATCCTCTGACTTGACCTCCTAGGAGGGTAAGGGCTATAATACTAATACTGTTAGTCCAAAAGCCCTTTTAACACCCCTAATTTTTATCATCACGTGTTTCGTTTAATTTCTTGCAGGTTCCCTTGATTACTCGTGCATGCCGGCTCCTCCTCCGAGCCCTCCGATCCCTGATAATTACAGTTCTATCTTCGATCGTAATCCTCACAACTTCAATTCATTTACTTTTTCTTGAATTTCATTACCTTGAAGAAATTAATCAAAACCACAAGGGTTGTGGCGTGGTGGTTGAGGCCCTAGGTGAAAAACCACAAGAAATTAATCAAGTAATCTGCCCAGGGTTCGAATCCAGACGTACACAATAATTGTGGCCACTGAGTTTATCAGGGGCTGATATTTTGCAGTCATAGTTTTTTGGGATTAGTCTAGATATAGCCTGGAACACCCTTCCAGAAAAAAAAATAACGTCTGTTTTATTTTATGGCATTTTTTCAGCTTGTTATTGGACATATTGTGGAGAAGGTAGATGCACGAAGAATAATACGTATAAACATACATGTGAATGCAATACCGGATACACGAATCTCATGAACGTCTCCCATTTTCCATGCTTCAGCAATTGTAAGATCATCGATCCAAAACCCCTATCAACTCAAATATACGTGAAATAATATCTTAAATAATAACATTTGATGAAAAAAATATATTTTATATTGGTTTTCCCCTTGGTTCCCAAAGTTTCTAAAAGATTGTCCCTATACTATATATATATATATATAGAGGGAGGGATCATACGAGAACCACCCATTTTTAAAGGAATAAATGAACACTTTGTGGACCACATATGATGTGGGTCCCACATAATATCAAATCATTTCTGATTTAATATTTATCATATTAAATCAGAAATGATTTAATTATTATGTGGGACCCACATCATATATGGTCCACAAGGTGTTCCTTTATTCCTTTAAATTTACAAAGTTTTCGTTTACAAAGTTCTTTAAACTTATATATATATGTATGTATGTGTATATATATATATATATATATATATATGAAACAGGTGCTATTGGAAGTGACTGCAGAAGACTTGGGATACGGGTATTAGACGCATCATCGCCTCCTGGTGGTAGTAGTCAAGGTGAGACAGCAGGTTCAGAAACCAGTCAAAGTTTGGCTGATTCTTGTGAACTTTAAACTATATATATATATATATATATATATAAGTCGTCCCATTTTTGTTGACATTGACTTTTCTTCTTGTTCATCTTCTTTTTCTTTAGGGGGTGTTTGGATTGTTTAATTATAAAAACATCTTATTGACTTATACCAGTGTGGAACCAGTGAAAAACATTTTTGAGTGTTTGGATGTGAAAAAAGAAAAGGGCTTATACCGATGGAGAACCGGTGAAATGGAGTTTTCAATAGTTTTTTAACTTATCAAAACCAACTTATAACTTATAGAAACCAATTTAATTACCATTTTAACCTTAAACCCATCTTCTAATCACATAGGTTGATAAGCAAAAAAAGCATAAGTTATTTCAAATAAGCAAACCCAAACCCCCCCCCCACAATTATAATATATATATATATAGGGTCAGGTTCAGGAGAAAACCTCAAAAAAAAGTCCGAAGAACACCCTAGGAACCCTCCATCTAGACAATATGCACAAATGCATACTCGTAATTCGTAACATGTATTTGTACATCTGCACTAATGCATAATATGCACTCGTGCATAGAAAAAAAAAACCAGTTCCAACCGCTTATATGTATTTGTGCATACCGTCCTAGATGGAAGACTCTCACACGTTATTCGATTTTTTTTTAGGTTTTCCTGAACCTCCCTCTATCTATATCTATATCTATATATATATATAATATACACTCACCTTTAGCCTTTTGACCAGGTCAAAAGGCTAAAGGTGATTTATATAGTATCGACAGATAACTTAGATACAACCGGATCTTTGACATTTTTTTGTAATTTTTGAAGGTACCAAATTTGTTCCTGGAGGCTTCTATTGGATTGGAATTACATCCATATATATGGTGATGGCTCTATGGAAATAGGATATTGATTGTATTTGGATTATTGATTGGATGTTTTGATTGATATTGATATACTTATGTTAGTAATATTTTGTGTAAAAATAAAGGAACACTATTCTAATGGAGATCATTTTAGCGCATATATATAATTAATATTTAATAAGAAATATACATATTTACAGGGGAGAAAGAAAGATACGGTGTATATTTTTTATGCTGATAATATATATATATATATATAAGGGTCTAATCAAATGAGAACTATTTAGTTTGTGATAACTGTGAGACCAATGTGGCAGCCATCTTCGGCCACTACATTGGAACCATCTTTATCCTCCCAAAAACCTCCTCTCCAACCTTCATCGCACCGCTCTCCGGTCTCTTCCCCTACCGGCCTCCCTTACGTATCACTGTGTGTGTGTGTGTTTACGAAGTATGTTACAATGTGTTCTTGTTCTTTTACGAAGTGTAACACAATGTATCAGGTAGTGTATTTTTGTATCATGGTGTTTTTCTTTTGTTTTACGAAGTGTATCACATTGTGTTTTTTTCGTTATTTTATAAAGGGTATCACAGTGTGCATGCCAGAATAAGGTTCGTCGGAAATAAAGTTCCTTTGAGAGAGTGGAGAGAGGATAGAGGAGAGATAAGATTTCTTTAATGTCTAAAATGTCCTTTCATTAAAAAACCAAATTACCAAAATTATTAGTTTTCTAATTTATCAATTGATTTGGGTTTGAGATTGGATCTTAGAGTTATCAAAACTAACTAGTTCTTCCTCGAATGTCCCTATATATAGGGAGAAATTCGAGGAAGAACTGAGTTTGTGGAAATTGTAAGAACCCATCTTAACCACAAATCAAGGGTTAAATTAGGAAACTTATAATTTGGTTATTTTGATTAAAATTTAAAAAAAAAAGTGCATTTTAGGTATTTTTAAACTCTCCTCCTCTCCTCACTCCTCACTCCGTCTACAATTCACTGTGATACACGCTCTGATACCATTATGATACCGTTAATGTGATAAACAAATACATATAAGATGCATTGTGATAACCACTGTGATACCTAATTTTACCAATTTACCCTTTATGTTATTTAAGTAAATAACATTAATTATTAAAAATGATTTGTCCATATTAGTTTTTACGGTTTTCACAAACTAATTTATTCTTATTTGATTAACTAAGACCCTATATATATTATATAAAATTCACACTCACCATTAGCCTTGACCTAGACAAAGGTTGGTATAATAGTTTTAAAATGGAACACAAATAAATAATTAATTTGGAGGCTTTTTCAAGAAATTGTTGAAGAAGCTTCTTGTTAATGTAGTTAATTTTAAACGTCAACCTCGATTTTGATCTTTTAACCAATACCAATATCAACTCCATATTCTATACCAACTCCATATTCTTTAGGCTATCTTTGGCAAACTAATAATTACGACGACTTATATTTAAATTTCAGATAAGCTAGCTGATGAACAAATTATGTTTGGAAAAAACTAGCTGATAACCATTTAAATGACTAAAAAAGACATCTTCAAAAAATAATAATTAATATTAATGAGGGTATAATCGAAAAAGATGACAAAAAGCTCCTCATAAGCTACTCAAAGTAGCTTATTAATAAGTTAGTTTATAAGTCAGCTTATGTACATCCAAACATGCTCACTGAAAATAAGCTAACTTATAAGCTACCTTATTTTTGTCAAACAATATTCTTTTGGTCGTCTTACGGTATAATAACTTAAAAAAACAGAACACAAATAAATAATTAATTCGAGACTTTTTCAAGAAATTGTTGAAACTTCTTCGAAATGTGGTTAATTTCAAAGGTCAACCCCGGTTTTGATCTTTTAACCAATACCAATACCAACTCCATATTCTTTATTCCTTTGGCCATCTTGTTATCTTTCTTTTCGTTTATATTAGTGTGTGATATCGTGCAACCATGAAAACTTTATGTTAGAAAATATTTATTTAAAATGAAACATAATATGTTAATTAACAACTACTGAAATAAAGTGTAAAAGAATTAACGTACTGAAAGTGTTTTAGAAGTGAATAATTTTTATTGATTCAACATTATATACTTTTTCCAACCAAAAAGACCACAAATCTTTTGCAAGTTTTAATTTTATTTTTATCATTTATTGTTCACATGGTTTATATATATATATATATATATATATAGAAAGAGGTTCATGCGAGGACGGTAACAATTTACGAGAATGCAAGGACAATCATCAGCCAATCATTTTGGACATGAAACTTTTCATGTACAAAATCATATATGATCTATGTACAAAATCATATATGATTAACCACGACTTGCCCACGAAAAAAGTCACGCATGTCCTTTTTGATGCTTACAAAATCACATATGATTTTGTACATGAAAAATTTCATGTACAAAATGATTGGCTGAGAATTGTCCTCGTATTCTCGTAAATTGGTACCGTCCTCGTATGAACCCGCCTATATATATATATATATAGGGTTAGGTTCAAATGTGAACTCAATTTTGGCTGTGAATGTGAGGACGAATCTCAGCCACACATCTTCGGTTATGGTGGACGCGATCACGGAGGATTGACGCGATTCATGGGAGGGTGGAGATTATTAAAGGAGGGGAACCAGGTCAAAGCCGCCTTTATTGACCGGATAAGTGGCTGAGATTCGTTCTCACGTTCACAACCAAAAATGAGTTCACATTTGAACTTCCCTCTCTCTCTCTCTCTCTCTCTCTCTATATATATATATATATATATATATTTGCTAGAATTACCATACTTCTTTAGACCTCCGGAGTACTTTTGGATTGATTGTGTCTAATTAGGTTAACGAATTAGAATTGTCATATGTTTTCAGTTCTTTACTTTTGAGGAAAATATTTATGTAGAAGTTGAATTTTGTACAAAAATGGTTAATCACAAGTGTATACACATGATAAAAAGCATTATGAGTTATGACCGGGGCTTGCAAAATTTATCCACCCTACATAGAAATTTATAATCAACAACCATATCAAATGTAGTTAATTGAATAAAAAAGTTATTTTACAAAATAAAAAAACTTATACGCAAACTTTATTCTAAATTTTTACCCATATAGTCATGCCATTAATGAAACGTGTAGTCAAAACTAAAAATATTATATAGCTAAATTCACAATACAATTAATGAATCAAATTATACAAATTGAAATAAGAGTACTTTAATAATTGTTTTACAAAATTTAATACACATTAATTGTTTATAGCATAGACCAAGAAATATTAAACAATGTTATATTGAAACAAGTTTTTTTTTGTGGAAACCCACATTTTCTATGTACCTCGGGCTTTACATGCGTCTAGAAGCATCAAGTATAATTAGTTGTTCAAGCAAGTATGACCCAAAAAACAACAATATACGACTGGTCATGTGTGAAGAGATATATGTAATATGTATCGATAATTAGTTATAGGATGATGTGAAACGTTAATAAATATAATGACAGAGGAAGGTTAAGGAAAAACCTAAAAAAAACTAAAGAATACTTTGGGAGCGCTCCATCTGAAAGGTATGCATTTGTGCACAGACGGTATGTACAAATGCATATAAGCGATTGAAACTTTTTTTTTCTCTGCACAAGTGCATGTTATAAATTATCAATATGCATTTGTACATACCGTCTAGATGGAGGGCTCCCAGGGTATTCTTCAGTTTTATCTTATTTTAAGGTTTTCTTCTGAATCTGACCCTATATGTATCTATATATATATATCATATCTATCTATCTATATATATAAGGCCATTATTATACAACCCACTGCATTCCACTAAATATTGCATGGATAAAGTTGTCTGTGTAAATTAATCTTGTTTGAAAAACTTTTTTGTCTGTGAGAGTTTATTTATTCAGGAGGGACAAGTTCGGGAAAAACATGGCTTTTTGCATATTGCTCTCCCTAGAATCTTAATGAATAAGCCACTTTGTATATTGTTAAGCCTCTACCAAACAATCATGCATAGCTTATTGAATAAGCTATAAGTTCTATTAAGCTCATTAGGCCGCTAACAAACAAACTCTTACTCGGTAAGTGCTTACAGGTTAATAGATATATACCAACAATCAACTTTGAGCACCAAGAATTTTATCCAATAAAATAAGTAAAGGTAGGTAAACGCTTATATGGTAAGTGTTTGGTAAACAGGTCCTTAGTACTCCTAGTATTTAAAGTACACCAAAATGGTTTTTATAAAATAGTACAGATAATTAATATTGAGTTGGATGCCATGTCAGTTTTGATAACAGGTTAATGCTTAAACCGGTTACCCAGGTACTTAAATGTTTCAAACTTTACATCTTAGGTACCAAAATGAAGGTTTTGAAAGTACGTTACCCAAAATAGGAATCAATGCAAAGTATGTTACTTTTTGGTACAATTTGCCCATAAATAAGCATACAAAAGCAAGTTAAACTTGTTCCAAAGCTAAAACAAGCACACCCTCATCAAGATTACTACAAAAATAGCTTTAAAGATAGCTTGTAAATATGAGTGTTATAAATCATTAGAACACCAATCCATTGCTCTAGATTTCACCTAAATGATTTCCTACCCTCATGACCTAAACCTATTTGGAACTTGGAAAGATACCCATAAGAAAGAAAAAATTAAAGGTACAAAAGAAATTAAGTTTTTACCAAATAGAAACAAAAATAAAAAAACAAGAAGTCGAATTAATGTCGAATATATGTAGAGCAAAACTATACATTGTGATTGTTGACATTAAGGAGTTTTTCTTCTTCACCCGAGATGTCGCCCATTTGAAGGTTTTGTTTGGAGTTCATTTTGTTCCACTCGTTTTCTACACGGAAAAACGCCCATTGGAATCTTCGAAATATCTCCAATGCCGTTATTGCGAAAACCGTCAAGTGATTATGCCGAAGATGGGCAGATAACTTGTATGTCCACGTACACCGCAATATTAGATTGCTTCCTATCACCCATAAATATACCTACAGAAAAAGTTATGGTAATTAAATAAAACTGTAACAAACAAACCCAGTATATCCCACTCAGAAGTACTATCCTCAGCCCCATTAAAGTGGTAAATACGAAAACCATCCCAAACACACCCAGAATGTCCCACTCAAAATACCCGGTGGGTCCCACTCAAAAGTACTATCCTTTATCCCAAAAAGTGGCAAATACAAAACAAAAAGGGCAGGCTAAATACACCCCTATATATCGTTAAACGCATCCCAAACATACTAATTTCGACCTCACATACATCAACATCAGGCTTACTTTTTACATTTTATATTGTATGATTTAACCTGATTCTGACATAAATAGGGATGCATATAGCAACACCCATACAAAATCATACCAAACACACCAATATGTCTCACTCACAAAGTTAATAACAAATAGTATTCTTTTGCTACAAAGTTAAAAACAAATGTGCCTTCTGTTCTTGCAAAAATGACATACAGTTTTGACTTTCAAGGTCAAATAACTAAATTACTTTATTAAATCTGTAGCAAAAAGCTAATATCATTTTCAGCTGAAAATGTACTTCTGTTATGTGCAAAATGCAATATTTTGTCAAATGTCTAAAACATCTTTCAGTGACGAAATAAAGGAACGTGGACCCAAATCAATGTCATAATTTTTTTTTGTAAAATTCATCTCTTTCGTGTGTTTCTTTGTCTATCGTATAGGCTGGTGAATAATGTAATAAGCCCAGATGAATTAGAAAAATCAGTGTAATTAACGATGAAATTATGTGTTTCTTACCCATTTTTGACCATGAACAATTTGTGAGACGAGATGTGGTTTGGTGAACTTGAAGATCCGAGTAAAGCAGCTGGTAGAAAAAAAGAAGAAAATGGTTATTAGAAAGTAACTTGATAAACCAAAACCAAACAAATCCAGTATATCCCGCTCAAAAGTAGGGTCTAGAGGGGTGGGATGTACGCACTCTTGACATCTACCTCAACGGGCAGAGTGGTTGTTTCCAAAAGGGTACCCGAAAAAATCCCTTATTTTTTCATTATTGAAGGTTTAAGGTTAGTTTAGGCATTTAACAAATAGTCAAACACTTTCCTAAAACTATATGGCCAGTCAAACATTGCAATTTTTCATGGGACAAGGTGAGTGTAGAATATAAGATGACCACATAAATCCCAATAGCCCATATAATTATTTATGGATACAAATATAGAAAGAGGTTCATGCGAGGACGGTAACAATTTACAAGAATGCGAGGACAATCCTCAGCCAATGATTTTGTACATGAAAATTTTCATGTACAAAATCATAAATGATGCAAGCGACTTTCCATGCGACTTAAGTGGCCCCAAAAGTCGCCCGCTACAGTTAGTGCAAAATCACATGTGATTTTGTACATGAAAAAAGCTCCTCGCATTCTCGTAAATTGTTACCGTCCTCGTATGAACCCGCCCCTATATATATATATATATATTTATATATAGGGTCAGGTTCAGGGGAAAACCTAAAAAAACTGAAGAACACCCTGGGAGCCCTCCAGGCTCCATCTAGACAGTATGCACATGCATTTGTGCATATGCACTAATGCATAATATGCACTAATGCATAATATGCACTCGTGCATAGAAAAAAAACAGCTTCAATCCCTTGTATGCATTTGTGCATACCGTCCAGATGGAGGGCTCCCAAGGCATTCTTCAGTTTTTTTTGAGGTTTTCCCCTGAACCTCTCTCTCTCTCTCTCTCTCTATATATATATATATATATATATCATGCATAAAGTCAAGTCTCTGCAACATTAGTTTCATCAAGATGTAAACATGGATGCTTTCTTAATAGAAATAATGAAGCTAAATAGCTTACTTGCTTCGGGTTTATTTAAAGTGTCAGAAGTTAATAAATTAATGGTGTATATTACGTAAAAACAAACTTTTACTGTTTTACATACCTTAGATCCCAATCTCGGGTCACATCCCAGTAAAACGAATACAAGGAATTTATGACACTTGACAGCAGCCACAGAGGTCGGTAGAAGTTTATCCAATTATCAGGGAACACATGATACTTCAAGGCAGAAAGAAAAATCACCGGTACAGCAGTTGAATATTTCAATGCTGAAATCATACAGAAATTACATCATTTTACCATCCAATTACATAAATCGATTGAACTAATTAGACCAAACTATTGATCATTATGCCAAACATCTTGTGCTCAATATTCACACAATTGGGTACAACTAAATCAGGGAATTTGATCCTATAATCTCTTTATAAGACGTAGGCCAAGAAATATTGATATGCAAAAAAATAAACTAAGGGGTTGTTTGGCAGTTGCTGAATTGTTTGGTGCAGAACAATTAAGTGATCAGAATGATTAAGAATGATTTAGAGGCTCTTATGATATAATGCAAAATGAAATATAATTGTTTGGTAATTGTTCAAAACGAAGTTAAGCCTCTGAAGGGTTAAGGGAGGTCCAAGAATCAAAATGATTCAGAGGGTTTTGAAACCATTAAGAGGCAGACTTTTTTTTTGCCAAACAGGATTCACCTCTTAGCGATTCAGAGGTTGCCTCTTAATGGAACTATTAAGAAGTAAACAAACAGCCCCTAAGGATAAGTTTTAAATAAAGATTTTACCATTTAGAAGAGAAGTTTTTTCCCGGGTATCTTTGTATTGCCGCAAACATTGAAAGAAACGGAATATATAAGGCAATACAAGAATGATGGGGATAGCAACAGCATGACTGCCACAAACGGAATCAGCTTCAAACCAAGCAATGGTTGCAACCTGTAAGAACCAAAAAGTATTCAGTGAGCATTTGCACCAAAAAATTACAACAATTCGCATTCAGCCATCTCCCTCAGATTGTCTTTTTTATGTATAATATGGTGATCCTAAAGTTGGTTCATAATATGGTCATCCAGGATTTAACTGGCTTAGGGCCTGTTTGTTAGCAGCTTAATGAGCTTAATGGGACTCGCATGAGTCGCATCTTATTCGGTCAGCTATGAATGACTGTTTGGTAGTGGCTTAATGATATAGAAAGTGGCTTATTCAGTAAGCTTCTAGGGCGGAGCTTTATGCAGAAAGCCAGGTTTTTTCCAAACCTATCCCTCCCAATCGAAGAACATGCTCATTCCATCTGTGAGAAAACCTTCCCAATCTATATAGACAGATTAATCCACACAGACAGCTTTATCCATACAGGACTTAATGGAAAACCAACCAAACAACCCCTTAGTTATAGTTCCAGCCCAAACTATACTAAGGGCCTGTTTGTTAGCAGCTTAATGAGCTTAATGGGACTCACAAGTCACAACTTAGTCGGTCAACCATACATTACTGTTTGGTAGTGGCTTATTTAGTAAGCTTCTAGAGAGAGCTTTATGCAGAAAGCCAAGTTTTTTTTCCAAACCCGCCCTCCCAATTACAAAACACTCCTTCCATAGTTCCGTCTATGAAAAGGCCCTCCAAACAGAAAACTTCCCAATCTATACAGACAGATTAATCCACACAGACAACTTTATTCATACAGGACTTAATGGAAAACCAACCAAACAGCCCCTAAAAGTTATGATTTATGTTTGATTTCATACAATAGTATTTGAATTTCCACATATCTTTTCACTGCTGTGGTGACAAAATTACAACGCTATTCCATATCAACTGTTTTTATATGTATATTAAAATTGATTGCTTAAATGTATTGCTATTGCTTACTTATATCCAGCTTTTCAAAATTTAAACTTATTTTTCTCTCTTTTTACACACTTTTCACAAGCCGGGGTCTTCACAAAAATAGCCGCTCTAGATCTTACCCGCCCCATACCCCACCTCCAAGTGGGATATATCAGGTTCGTTTAGTTTGGCTTGATATTGCTTAATGTGTCTGCTTAAGCATCCATCTAATCCTGCTTAACCAATTAAGCAGTAGTCATCCAGTCAACTACCTAGCTTCACTTCATACTTTTTAGAAGTTAACTTCATTGTTTCAGAGAATACCATGGCTTCTTTGGAGATTATGACAAAACTTTTTAAGCATTTTCTATAAGATTTTCAAGTTCGTATGACTAAAATCAAAAGAAGAGGAAATACTAAACTAACCTGCCTGTGAACCATCCTACAAACGGAACGTTCCAAATCTGAAAAGACCTGCACGACAAAATGATTTTCAAACAGACATGTTATCTTATGTGCTAACAAGGGTTTCATGACAAGTTTATTAAAAAAAACATGTATTTATAAAAAAAAAAACTTATGGGTTTAGAGTAGAACACTGTACTAAATTGCAATATATCATCGACATTGAGGTACATACCTTTGACATAGAGGTTAATATATCAGCCACAAAAAAGTCAGCGAATGCTATTGCCTGTATTCATCAAATAAGCAAAAAATGTCAGTTTCAAATATGCAAAAACTTCCAAAGAGACAAGAACTGTAAATATGTTACTTGCTACTTACGCCACTTCACTCGGTAAATTTGTTACTTGCTACTTACACCATTTTGCATCTACAAGAGATGTTTATATTGTTCTTCATGTCACTGAATTTCATGATAAAGTACAATATATATACACTGAATAAATAATATCAACTACATAAGTTGATAAACGGAATCATAACAAATTGCATCAAAATAGTAACATAAACCAAACCGAACAAACCCAGTTTATCCGACCCAAAGATAGGGTCTGGGAAGGGTGAGATGTAAGCAATCATGCCTGGGCTCCACCCGGAAGAGTAACATAATAATGGTAATCTTACATGTACTATTATGCTAAAGACTTGCCTGAAACGGGAAGACTATTCTCCAAAGTGTCCTTAACAAAAAGAAGCGTGATGACAAATAAAAAATGTCGAAGGGGAATATCATTATAATTGCAACAGCGGTATACAAAAGTACCTGCAGCAGATCACGTGTAAAAATTATTGCAATCTATTGTAGTAATCTTTAATCATATTAATATGTGCCTATACATATAAAAACCTAAACATAACACCTCTTTGAGGATCTGTGGTCAAACTTTGGGTGTCAACACAAAATCTGTATAATATCACTATAGTTGGGGAAACTGACAGAAATAGTCAATCATCAAATAGGGTTTCCCTTTTTAGCCATTTTCTGACCCAAATTCACTTTTTATCCAATCCTTGTGTGGTTTTTCACTATGCATGTGTATAGGCCTTCTGTGTAAGGATTGGCTAAAAAGTGAATTTGGGTCAGAAATGGCTAAAAAGTGAAACCACCAATCAGCTTTGGCTATTTTTTGTAAATTTCTCCAACAGTTGTGTGTTGGGCACAAAGATGCCGACAATGACAACATAGGCTCACGGAACCTTTAATCAGTTATACCACATGTGAACTTGAACATAATACTTCTAGTTGTTGCTGTCAACAGGAAGCATCAATTATCAAACGTAACTTGATCATCTAAACAGAAAATGAGGACAATATGTTCATCTACATTTCAACATTATAAAGGTCATTTCATCACCTTGTTAATGTGTACATTTAAGCATTCACTATCTCTAGATCAGTCTGTCATATAGCATCATGTTACATACTTATACTAATTTATTATATGGAGAAATGCATGTGAGTTTGAATCCAACTTCCCAAAGCAATTACAAATATAATAAATTAATAATAAAGATGAGCATTATCACGCAGTTGGTGCAGGGTTTTAGCTCTGTTATAAACTAAAAGTTTCTCCCCTACCCCTCCCTCTTTACTTTTTTGTCTAGTCACGAGCAAGTATACATTAAAAAAAGGCCTTAGAGGTTTCTTATCACTAAACTATACTCGTTGCCTCGAGTATTTACTACTAAACGTCTCACTATCTGAAAATGACAACAACCCTGCACGCTAAAATTAAAAGTTTAAAACCCAATGCGACGTCCTTAGCAATCAGCAAGAAATTAACCATGTAATCAATAGACTTGGGCTATGTTTGGAAAACTAGCCGATAAGCTAGTTGTTCACTGATAAACTAGTTGTTAGTTGAAAAGCTAGTTGTGGCTAATAAGCTAGCTATTAGATGATAAGCTAGTCATGTTTGGTAATAACAAGTTGATAAGCTAAATGACAATTTAAGACGACCCAAAAAGACATGTTGAAAAATTCACTAGAAAAAATATAAGGGGAATAACTAGGAAAATAAAGTGGAAAAGCCCCTGGACCTCTAGCTTATGGGTAACCAAACCGGGCTTTTCAATAAAGTCGGAAAATAAGCTAGCTTATGGTTGCCAAATATGGACTTAAAACATAATGTAACTATTAGCAATTAGCATATTTACATGTATAGTTATCAATTCAAGTAAAAGGAAAATGTGTATAAAAAGTGAAAGGAAGCATCTATTACACTGGTTGAGATGCAGCCCAAGAGACTTCTCCATGAGAGTATAGATAAAGATATGAAGTCATGCTCGTTGGAACAATGATTGTCATCCATGTAGCACACTGCAACATAAATTGAAAAATATAACCAACTCCAGTGACATGAATTATACAGAAAGAAATCTTGAACCAAAAGAGAATCAATAAGCATCATTTTTTCTGTAAATGGACCTAATAACCTTAATAACAATGACAAAAACACTAAAAATCCTGACCTCATAACTGTAAGGGTCTGTTTGTTAGCAGCTTAATGAGCTTAATGGGACTCACTGCTTATTCGGCGAGCAATAGAAAGACTGTTTGGTCGTGGCTTAATGATATAGAATGTGGCTTATTCAGTAAGCTTATAGGGGTGAGCTTTATGTAGAAAGCCAAGTTTTTTCTAAACCTATCCCTCTCAATTAAAAACACACACTCCTTCCATCTATGAAAAAACCTTCTCAATCTAGCCTGACAGATTAATCCACACAGACAACTTTATCCATACAGGACTTAATGGAAAACCAACCAAACAGCCCCTAAGTTGAACCACAATATCTTCCGCATTTTATTTCTGATACTTGTATAAGGCCAAGTTTTCTTTGACATCTTAACTTTTCTTTGATTTACTTCAGCACTTAAGATGGCCTCCTAATTTTGTAAATATACCCTCTACCTTATAGTTATCTTTTATCCACATAAGGAAGAAAAATTCTCTAAGCAAATATAGTGGTTACAGTTACACACCCGAAAGATCATATAGGGATAGGAAAACTGGAATCAAATAACAAGACGATAGTTGACTTAATCTTGGCTTAGGGGGACTCTACCAAGCATAACCGAAAATTCCAAAAGAGACTGCATAAGTTGATAGGTAAAAACAACAAGTTCAACAATCAGGTAATGATGGCATAAAATATATAAAATTAATGATAATAATAATAGTAGTAATAATTTTAATAATATCATATCTACCTTCCATATTTCTTTGTGAGTAAGATGGTTCTGATCAAGGTCAAAAATCTTCGAATAATTGACATTAGCCTGAGCAAACACCCATAAGTTCGCACCCCAAAACCAAACCGCAGCTGTCTGCCAACATTTATATACAACAAATAACAGATTACTGGCTGAAATGCTGAATTATGTTACATTTCAAACAAAGTAAATCTAGAAGTTCCACTCACCACGAGAAGAAAAGGATTATAATACAGAAACGCTTCATAAAGAAAAAGGTCTCGCAGGTCCAAACTCATCCTCATCACAGAATCCCATCCGATCTAACATATGATAGATATGTATTAGTTATTCAATTCCAATAACAGAAGGAAGTAAGATTGTTATGTTAAATAATACTAATCCAACAGAACGAAAAATGTAGCCAAAATATCTTCAAATAGAGAAATTAAGACAACACTGACCTTGCAACAGCTGAATCCCCATAAAAAGAACAGCATCACCTGAAATACCACATTGATTCAGCATCAATAAATACATGCAACCTTGGAAGCTATGCCTAAATCTAAGGATAATGATGCAGGACAGATAATGGGGGAAAAAGGGATTAGGAAAAACAATAAAGAACCCATTTTAAGTTTTAAGCATCGGGTGACAATTTCAAAGCAAGAAGTGATAATTAGAAAATAGAAGTAACCATTATCGCAACCGAGGGAGGTTCAAGGGAAAACCTCAACAACAACAACAAAAAAACTGAAGAACGCCCTGAGAGCCCTCCATCTAGACGGTATGCACAAATGAATACAAGCGATTGAAGTTGTTTTTTTTTCTATGCACTAATGCATGTTACAAATTACCAGTATGCATTTATGCATACCGTCTAGCTCTCAGGGCATTCTTCAGTTTTCTCTTTTTTTGAGGTTTCCCTGAACCTGAACCTATCACAATCTATTGCAAATACTCGATCCACAGTATCTAATTTCTTTAACCTCAAGAAGACGGACATCATAATTCTTTAAATAATGCTTCTGTACTTGTACTGGGTTATAGACAATACAAATCAGACTTAAAACATAACCAAAAACAACAACAACAACAACAAAAAGATAAACAAAAATTACCTTAAGCCTCCAGAGCAATACAGGAGATGGTAACATTGCAGCAGTTGCCAAAGGTGTGCCAACCACACCCTTCATCTCACTCTCTATTGAATGAGATGATACAGCTTCTTCACTACTTCCTAAATCACCCACACAAAAATTAAACCAACCTCAATGGGATCAAATAAAAAGGCTAGATGGCATGGCACAACAAACAAACAACAAGATATCTTAATCTATACAGACAGATTAATCAATACAGTCAACTTTATCAATACAGGACTTAATGAAAAACCAAATTGGTATCAACTTATTCCCCTTACCAAGGTCAGAGAACAACTGTCTGCTTCCGGACTTCCTTAGATGTGGACTGTTAACCGGAACAGTCACATGACCTCCAAACATAGATACCAGCAACAGGTGCAATAAACTGTTTTAATTACCAATCTCAAAAATCGAATCTGCAGTTAGAAAATTATAGCAATCGATCAAACGGTTCATAATATACTAAAGAAATATTGGATTTCTTGGTGGATATCAATTTAAACAACAGAACACAGATCACCACAGTTTACTGCTCGTTTTAAACTAAAATCAACAAGTTCTTGACAGCTAAATGTTTAGATACGGAACATATACGCATAGAAGCCAAATATTGCAGATAAACTATGAAGAACAGAGTATGTTTACACGAATACTGATCGGAAACCTTCGATGAGATGATAAAACGATAGTAAAAAGTACGAATTGGGAACTAAGCACAAAAGAGAAATCGGAAGATTACAATGCAGTGAGATCAACTTACGGAAAATGAAATTAAGGGTTTCGTTTGCACGATTGATGAAAGTTGAAGATAGATTGTAGAAGAATAAGATGCGAACCCCAATTCTTGGTTTGCGGGATCTCCCGCTGGATCTCGTGTGGAGGGGAGGGGAGGGGAAGAAGAGAGATGGAAATGAGTTAAACGTAAGAATTAAGGGGAAAAAAGAGGGATGTTGAGTACAAGATTTGCAAAAATAGAAAAAAAGGTCTTATTTGCATATTAATTTTAAATATTATTAACCAGATATCTGATCTGTTAAATGAGTCGACTAATTTCAAGGCGACCGTATTTGAACCTCAGTGGCCATCAGAGATTTTTTAATCCTCCTTGGATTTGAACCTGAGACCTCCAGAAATTTTTGACCTTTGGTTGTGGTTTTATATAACTTAATTTAGGGGTAGTTTAATAAAAATTAAGGGGTTGTTTGTTTACCTCTTAACAATTCTATTAACAGTCATTCTCTGAATCGCTAAGAGGTAAATCATGTTTGGTTTAAAAAATAAATCTGCCTCTTAATGGTTCCAAAACTTTCTGAATCGTTTTGCAGCATGAATATCCCTTAACCATTAAGATCTCTAATTACATTATCAAAAAATTATACTATATTTGCATTATATCATAAGAGCCTCTTACTTATTCTGCACCAACCAAAGGGTCTCTGGCATAACTGTACCGGGGTATTTACATCATCCTCAAGGTCTCGGGTTCGAGTCTTGGGAGTGGTGGTTTTCCTAAAAATAGTGGAGGAGTGGGGGTTTATCCCCTTATGGTGAAGGTTCGGGTCCCGCATACTGCCCATATGGATGTCACTGTGGGTCCGAATCACTAACTTCTAACTACTAACTTGCCGTTCAAAAAAAAAAACTTATTCTGCACCAAAACATTCAGCAACTGTCAAACAACCCCTTACCTAGCAAAAGTTTACTAATATCATTTACCTTACCGATTAAGTATGAAAAGAACCTAGAATCTTACAGGTTAAGAGGCATAGCAACACCATAAGCGAGGGAAAAAGGCTCTTAGGACATTTTTGTCAGCAGTTTAACGAGCTTAATGGACTCAGGGATTTTTCAGTCAACTATGCATGATTGCTTGGTAGTGGCTTAATGATATAAAAAGGGCTTATCCAGTAAGCTTCTAAGAAAAGTTTTATGCAGAAAATCAAGTTATACATGATTGCTTGGTACTGGTAGTGACTTAATAATAAAGAAATACATAACTTTTTAAAGCATCAGTCCCAAAAAAAATAAGAACAAAGAAGAAAACAAAACAAAGGTATGCAAGAAGCAACATTGACTGAAGTGAAAACAAACAACAAAACCGAAAAATACCCAAAACTAAAACACAACAAGAAAGTGGTCTATTGTCTACAAAACCCCAATAAGAGAATTCTATAAAATTTTGTTCTTTATTTTGACCAACAGATTTCTTATATTTTGTCCTATGAAATAGAAAAAAATTAAACGTTAAAGAATTCTCTAAAAGTTAATGTAAGAAGATAAATGGGATGATAGAATTATAGAATATTTTAATAAAATAATTAATATTGAAATGCAAAATAAATAATTTCTTGAAGTTGAATCTAATTTTTTTAGATATTTTGGTTTTTGGTGTTCTATTTTAACAAAACTAGAAGGGTACTCGCGCAATGCAGCGAGATCCATTTTAATTTCAATGTTGTATTTTATTTTTTGTCTGTTATAATACGATTTTATTAGTTTTGAAAAAATAGATTTTATTTTGTAAACTTTCTTTGTTTCAGATTTTTTTTAAAAATTATAATATAGGTTTAATAAGGAAATTAACCAAAATAATACCATTTTTGAAATTTTAAGTAATTATGTTTTAATCAATTGTACTAACTGCATAATAATATGTTTTTACGAGTTTTTACCAAATGTTTTATAATATTTTAACAAAATTATAGAAAATCTGTTGAAAGTACTCTTATATAATCTTATTTATAGAAAATACAAATGTCTAACTTGACATATACTAAAAATATTTAGTTATTAATCAAATGTTTATGATATTTATTATATAATAAAAAATCAAATAATCATATCGAAATACTAATGATACTTTTAAAAACATGACATAACATTATTTAAAATCTAAAACAAATTTAATTTAATAGCAGTCTGACAAACAAAAGACACATTGAAGCATTTGGGATAATAGGAATTGATTGAAGTGAAGAGAGAATGTCTCTCTAACTTTATTGCATAAAACATAAGACATAATATAAACCTATCTTGACATTACACTATTCAAACTCTCTAAATTTTATAATGTTTTGTGTGTCACTACATTTGATGGTCATATCATCAACATACATAAGGGGATGTAAGATGCCAATGTTTGTGGTTATTAAAGAAACCAAAATCATGGTTGTTAGGTAACAAAACCAAGGAAAAATACTGGTGCTAAATTTTTTAAACCAGACTCTAATGCATATTTGAGATCATATAGAGCCTTTTGCACACGAAATATGTGGTTGTGTGGATGAGACACCTCGAGAGGAGGTTTTATATAAGTTTCCTCGTAATATCATTATTAAGGTGGCGTTTGTTTTTTAAGAGGTGTTCAAGTCTGAAGTCTGATTTCAATTCTGAAATAATTATGAAACGTCCAAACGAATCAGATATAAGTGGTGATTAAGAGCTTAAAATGAAAAAACAAACAAGCCTAAGAATGACATTTTTAATATCCATCTGATAGAGGACTCACTTGCATATAGTTGTAAGAGCAAGAAGGCTATGAACCAATGTTGAGATAAGGGTATGGCAATCAATCTAATATGAAAAGGGTGTTGGTCTCGGGTTCGAGTTTGGCCCCCTCATGTTCCTTGTCGTCGTGTGAGTCTTAAATAGCCCACTGGATTATTTGGGGGCTAGGGGGGGGGTGTATGAGACAGACTGGGGTTGTTAGTTTTTCTCAAAAACATCAAGGTGCATGGAAAATAGTTATGTGATATATCGTTTATATCATTATATGTGATGTGGTTGTCATTGTTTTAATTTAGTTTTATGTGATATGACAACTTTTTGCTAAAAAACAAAAAATCTTTTTTGGTACTTGTGAAACAACATACTATGTGTTCACTAGTAATACAAAAGAGATGGAGTGTTTTACTTAGTTATATATTTATTATTTGACTTTGAACTCTTTATCTATAGACGTGGGAAAAGTCATGAAGAAAAATAATACAAACAATAAAATCAAATGAGGAAGCCTTATGGGCAGTAGGGCCAATGCCCTCATCACTTTTTCACTTAGTAATAGACCTACATTTTTCTTTCGCAGCTTAGCCATCTCAAACCCGTTGTCCTATGTCTAGACATCCATCCTTAATATAGACTACAGTTTGATAGAAAAAAAAATTGATAGTTTTGTGCTTTTACTTTTAACTTTTAACTTTGGGCTTGGAATTTTACTGTATTTTTCGTAATTTTGTCGGTGCTTTAGATTTTAGTAACCGTTTGATTGTTCTTGTTGGTTACTTTTGCTTGAAATCAAACGTAGATCAAGATGAAAAACCAATCTACTATTCATGGGGAGTTTTAAAAGAAAACATGTTAGTTCATTTTAAAATCCCCAATAAACAACAAAGATATAGAATACCCCTCATATGGTGTTCATGTTATCGAGAACTCTTGCCAAAAAAACTCAAAAAGAAATCAATGATATTGATCTTAATATAATAGAACAAAATACTGGTTTATGCCATCAAATTTATGATTATCTCATTAATCAACAAGATATACCATGAACTTATATAAATCTTGGTCCCCTTCAACCAACATAGTTTTCAAGGTTCTTATTTTAGGTTATATCATTGGTTTAAATATTCAAAGTAAACCACAAGGCTTGTGACGTACTGGTTAAGACTTGTGGGGGATGAGACTAGATAACCCATCTACCCAGGTTCGAATCCAGACGCAAACAACTTGGGGCTACTGGAAAATTATCTTAGGGTTGCTTTAGCAGTCTTAAAATTGTCAGGGATTAATCTAGGCAAATGCATATGATACCCTTTTCCAAAAAAATAAAATAATATTCAAAGTATTTAGTTGCAAACTTTTGTGTCCCGTGTTTTCTATTTAATGAGCCCTCTAACTTGTATAATATGGGCAACAAGCTTATGGTAAGATTTGTTTCGAAAATGGAAAAAAGTAGGTGGATATAAAACAGAACATGGAAATTTAAATGACTCATTGGTTTTTATAAAATCGAGAAGTTGCTAAAAATATTAGTTTGGAAAAAATTGTGCAAAACTCTAAAGTCCTAAAAGATCGATGAGTTCCACTTTGATCAACGTTATTTCACCGTTTTTGTCTTGATAATTGATATAAAGTTTTGATATGTTATAACTTCACGTAGCATATCTTTTGTGTTTTTTAGAATATATATATTTATTAGATTAAAAACAAACTAGGCTCGTTTATCTGGTTATGCGATACATATTCATATAAGATTAAGTTCAACTACATGTGTTAAAAAACTCAAGAGCTGTTTGGTTCATGGAATCTAATGGAATTGGAAGTAATAGGAATGGCCAAATCCATTCACCAAATTCTTTTGCCATCTTTGGTTCATGGGAATTAAATAAATGAAATCCTTTCAATTCCAATGAATTATTTAAGTTAAAGAATTCGTCATTCCTTCGCATAAGTGAAAGAATTGAATTTCATCTCTTTCCATCGAGCCAAACACATGGTCAAATTTCATTCCAATTCCTTTAAAGTCAAATTTCTTTGATGGATTCCAATTCCCCAAATTCCATTATATGAACCAAACACTCCGTCATTATTCCATCATTTATAGAAACTCAAGTTAGCCAAACTAAAGAGACTTTTAATACAATTAGTTAGAGTAAATGATGATGGAAAATGTGTTATAGACGTTTTGGTTAACGATGACCTTTCAAGTTTTGTATTTATTGCAAGTTTAATTATTTGACATGATGTTTTATATATAATCAGTTTGGTCGGTAAGAATTTTCAGTCCAAATATATGTCTATCGATGTTGTAGTAAAAAACCATGAATGATTTTAGTTTTAATTTTAAAAAACATAGGAAAAGTGGGTTTAATTGTGCTATTACCAAGACTAAAGAAGTTACACTCAACATTATAGTTGAACATTAATTTGTTGTAAAATGTTTTTTGCTAGAAAAAAACGAATTTGATTAAATTCAAAATAATAAAAGAGAACAACAATCTACTCGATGAACATTTAGAATTGATTACTCTATTGTTTTGTGGATATGGTTCTTTCTAAATTAAGAAGTAGAACTGATCAGATGAAAAACAAAAGTTAGAATTTATTTTTGACTTTTTGTTTAACGGATGAAAGTTAAAATTGTTGTTTGGTTTTGAAGTATATTTATTCACGTCATTTAACAGTAACATTTATTTAGGGAGTTACAGAGAAATTTTGGAGTTTGCAAGAGACATACTATGAGAAAAGAGTTGGACATCCGTTGAAATTTTGAAGTTTGCAAAAACAAAATGTGTCCACATATCTTTTCGAAATTGAATTGTTACAGTAATATGCAAACTATTACCAGTTTAGATATGATGAACGAGTTAATGACTATAAGTATCAAAAGTAAGTTTTTAGCAAATGTCAACCGTGATAAAATGATTAATAGTTTTTGCTTTATTATTTTATTAATATCAATAAAAAGTAAGAATATATTTGATTTAACGGACTAAAATAGATGGAGTTTAGTACGAAAATAACAATGAATTATAGAGTATATAAAAAAATTGTTCAAATTACAGGGACGAATTAGCAATTTTTAACAAACCACAGGGACTGAAAATGTAGTTTACTGTAAGTGAATTTTGCAATACAGATTACAGAAGATCATCGTCATTTGCCCTTTTGCTGCTTGGCTGATTCGCTTCCTTTGCTTCAGGTAGTATCCGTCTCTCTTCTACTATCGCTTCTAGTATCGTTTTTTAGGGTTCTTTCTCTGTGATTTATTGCACCCACATTGTATTTAGTAGTTCGTTGATTTGCTTGATGTACTAGGTTTCTATGCCTTCCATGTGTTCGATCAAATGCTTCTAAGAATGAACATCATCATCTTTCTATTTGGATTGAATTCCAATTAAGTTAAGGCATCCAATCAATATGTAGTTGTGTTTTTACAACTGAAAATTCTAATTTAACAGACGAAGAAGGGGAGGGGAAGAACATGTGTGTGTGTGTGTGTGTGTTTTGGAAGGATATGCATTTATATCTGTATCTTATGTAGTTTCAGAAAATATCTTCTACTTTATGCAATTAGATATACACTTGAATCATTTAATCTTTTAACGATCTTCTGCTTTTCTGTTGTTATACATGTGTGGACTGTGGAGTTGTATTTTAGTAGTTTTGGTCTTTGTGGTATTCAAAGTATATTGAAATAGTTACATCCATGTTGTCTATTGAAACTGGCAATCACTTATTGGGTTTCTTTGTATTTTGTCATTAAAGCTATAGATAGTTTAAGTAGGTTGCTAAACTGGGGAGTACCAAGTAGAATGTGATAGAACTCTTGATGGTGTTATTGATTCTTTGATGATCACAAACAATCCAGTTAACTGGATCATATTTGTATCTAGTGATGTTATCCTTGATAAAATAAGACTCTTCATTTGTGCTTTCATAGCTTTTCACTTTTAGGGTTTTCTCTTAAATTCTTAATTACAAAATTCTAGTTTTTGATGGAAAGTCTTATTTTGTCAAATGAAGTTACAACACAATCAATGCTTTATCTCGTATCTGCCTTCTCGCTGCCAACTTGCCACTAGCGTTCTCTTCCAGCCTCATTTATCCTCGTGGGTACATTCTTATCTTTTCCATCTTTATACCTTGTAAGTTCGCCATCTTAGTTTCCGTATGTCATAAGTTAACTTAATATGGTTATATCTTGTAAAATTATTCTTATTTTTTCTATGCTTTTTTTTATTATCTCATTGTATGTGTAGAAACTTGCACCTTTCTACCGAATTGAACACTCCCCCTAAAGCTAGATAGTACACGGCATATAATCCCACCATGGATATGAGGTCTTCAAAGCTAGGCCCTTGTAGTCCTAATGATGCACTGGATTTTTAATAATGCTAATAGTCGTCTTATTGTCGCACATCTGGATAGGTGATGTAAGGTGCTGACCGAGCTCATTAAGAACTCGTTGATCCATATTTCTTCAGAAATTTCTTGTGCCAATGCTCTGTACTTAGCTTCAACACTACTTCTCTACGCTATCGACTATTCCTATTCCTCCAAGTGATAAATTTCCCCACTCAAAAGAGCAGTACCCTGAAGTTGACATATTGTTGTTTACATCTCCATCCCTGTCTGTATCTGAGCAATTATTTTTTTGTTAGCCTCAAATGACACCAAAAGGTTTGTCTGTTTTGGTGTTTGTTATCAGGTTCAAATTTCAATTTACGTATCAGTATCTCCTCAGAAATTATCGAATCCGTATCCACATCCGTTTTGAATTAATTGGTCCAATTGACCTCAAAGTCAAATTGTATATCTTTCATCTGATGCAGGGAGTATTACTCATCACGTTTAACCTTCTTCATTTGGACGTGGTTTGTGTGGGGTTATAAGTTAGAGTGGATATAGCGGCATGATAATTAAAATGTAGTTTTTTGTCAATGCATTCCAGATTAGCTAACCTAAAGTCTAGGCCACTATTAGTTTTGGTTTTCTAAATGCTTAGTGTAGGGGCTGTTTGTTAGCCTCTTAATGATTTCATTAAGAGGTAGCTTCTGATTCTGACAGAGGATAATACTGTTTAGCAAAAAAATTACAACCTCTGAATGGCTACAAAAGCCTCTGAGTGATTCTTTCACCCAAGCGTCCACATATCATATAAAGGCCCAATATTTCCTGCATTGCTCTTGAAACCTCTCCTCTTCTCACAGTCTCACGCCCACCAGCTACTGTTCCATTGACGTTTCTCCATTTTCTCTTACGAATTGCTCCATCTCGTCGCTGCATCTCGTCTGGTATCTTCAATTTTTTTGTTTCTTTCAGTCATTGGTTCAAAACATAGAGGAACATTTTGCTTCCATACTGATAACAAGAAATCTGTTATATCAAATTGAAGTGGATTTATAGTAGATCATGGGATTTTTTTTCGTTTTCTACTGTATCTTTTTGGTGCAGTTTTGGTCGATGTTCATGTAGAAATGAAGGAAGAAAATTTTATGTGGCAATTCAATATATGCATATTAGGTGTTTGATAAAATGCCCCGATGATAACAAGTTTAATTATGGTCTTCCAACTTGGCGTTAGATTTTTTGTAATAACAGAATTCTCATCGATATTGCGGTGCTTGCAGATGCCAAATCCACACATCTTCTAGTGACACCACTAAGGGATAGATTAATCTAGTGGCAGAAAGCATTAGGAGTACCCTGTGAGTGTAAGATATACTCAGTTACCCACCCCACCAAACTAAATATTAATGTAAAGATGGAATTTTAAATTAAAGTATGGGAAATACTACTATTTTCAGAGCCTTGATTTCCATCTCTTTTTGAACTTATGGTGTTGTTGTATCACAGTAACCAAGACATTTTCAAGACTTTTTTTTCCATAAAGGATGAGTGATTTGGTTGTTTTTGCATCTTTTATGGGGTTTGCAGCCTATGGAGGTCATTTTAGCACTTTCCTCTAAACCAAAGAGCACATTTTCCCCCAAACCCATAGGCTTCAAAGCTGTTGTTTTCATGGGGTTTTGATCCTAAATATCACCAACTATTTTGTATATTTAGTGAATATCTTAGTGGGTTGAACCCATATACTAATCTTGAGAGAATGTCAATTCTTTTTACTAGCTCCCCATTTGATATTTGTTTCAAATTTGGTGTGTTTCCAATCTGTTTACAAGTTAAGTCATGCCTGTTGTAGAAGAGGGCAGATTTTTTCTGAGGTTTTCCTTTTACTTCCATGACCATTAGTATTGTTGTTCATTTGTGAATTAACTGCTATATTTGTACACCATATAATGAATTATATATAAATGTTTTGATCAATGTATCTTGTTTTGCAATGTGATATATGGCAATTTCTATTTGCAAAGTTATATACATAAAATCTAATATGTTAATTTAGAACATCTATAATAATATTTATATTTAATTCAACAATGAATCCTATCAGGGTTAAATGGGTAATTTTGTGTCATTTAGAACACTTATCAAACAGTTATTTGTCATTCTGCACTAAATCATATAGAGCGTCAATCATTATGCCCCCTTAATCATTCTACACCAAATCATTGAACATCTTCCAAAACAAGCCCAAATTACTATAATTCTCTATTCAGAAAAAAATTAAGGGGTTGTTTGGTTGGTTTTCCATTAAGTCCTCTATGGATAAAGCTGGCTGTGTGGATTAATCTGTATGGATTGAGTTTTAGCTTGGGAAGGGTTTTTCATGGATGGAAGGAGTGTGTTTTTTAATTGGTAGGGGCAGGGTTGGAAAAAAAAACTTGGGTTTCTGCACAAAATTCTCCCTAGAAGCTTTACTGAATAAACCACTTTCTTTCTATATCATTAAGCCACCACCAAACAGTCATGTATACCTGATTGAATAAACCACTTTCTATATCATCAAGCCACCACCAAACAGTCATTTGCGCCTGATTGAATAAACCACTTTCTATATCATTAAGCCACCACCAAACAGTCATGTATACCTGATTGAATAAACCACTTTCTATATCATTAAGCCACCACCAAACAGTCATGTATACCTGATTGAATAAACCACTTTCTATATCATTAAGCCACCACCAAACAGTCATGTATACCTGATTGAATAAACCACTTTCTATATCATTAAGCCACCACCAAACAGTCATGTATACCTGATTGAATAAACCACTTTCTATATCATTAAGCCACCACCAAACAGTCATTTACACCTGATTGAATAAACCACTTTCTATATCATTAAGCCACCACCAAACAGTCATGCTAAAATAGGAGGAGTATCTGATATTTGCCATTTTACATGGCTAAATACGAAAAACAAAATATGCACCCCTTTGGAAGATATCAAGAATGACTAGATAAGAAAGACCGTAGGATGACTAGGATCCCATTTTGTTGTATTGCTATAAACTCTAAAACATATAAGGTAATAATCAATTAGCAGGAATACAACTTTGACATATTGTTACTTCATCCTAGACTGCACCTTTTACTTTTAAAATTTATCATATATATATATATATATACCTGATTTATTTATAGGAAACCAATATAACAATATGGTGAAAGCAGGTTTCACAAATCTCTGAGTTTTACAAGAACTTTCTTATCCCAAAATTGATCATCTAAGGAATGGCAAGTCAGGAGACTGTGAAGCATCTTGAGGACTGCTCTGTTTCCAAGTAAGTTCTTTTAAAACCTTTCCCTTTGGTAGTGAAAGAAACTGTAAATTTTCTGTGCATGTATTTATAGTAATTTCTGTAAATTTTCCATCATATTATCCAAGTCTAAAAATGACGTGAAACCGGGTTTTGAGTTGGATCTGTAACTATTACGGACCTGGCCAAAAACGACACCGTTTTGAGGGGTCTACAATACTTATGGACCTGGGTTATGAATCTTGGGTAAAATTGGGAGAGAAATGGTTAGTAAGATAAATCAGATGTGTATTTTGGTCATTTGAGTCAATTTCCCAATGAAATATTATATTTTGTTTTGTTTATGACTCAATTTAGACAATCTATAGTTTTAAAAAGATTCGGACAGCCCTGATTAGGGTCAGGTTCAAATGAAAACCTCAAAAAATAAAAAACTGAAGAACATCCTGTGAACTCTCTATCTGGACGATATGCACAAATGCATACCGGTAGTTTGTAACATGCACATGTGCATAGAAAAAAACCCAACTTCAATCGCTTGTATGCATTTGTGCATACCATCTATGCACAGATGCATACCATGCAGATGGAGGGCTTCCTGGGCGTTCTTCAGTTTTTTTTTTTTTATTGAGGTTTTCTCCTGAACCTCCCCTGATTATATTTATAAATTAGAATATAAAATCAGTTCCAATTTCAATGATTTACAGTTAGGGTTTTTACGTCCCATCATTTATTAACCATTAAAACTCAAATTTATGCTTGGATATCTTATCAAATGTGCTTATTTTTAGTGCATTGGGGACATGGGTGTTCTCCGTGGCGGGTGCTTTGATCGCGATACCCGTAGGAATAAAGCGGAAATCACTTGCACCACTTGTGTTTTTCGGGACTACGGGTACAATGGTTGATATAATTATGGGAGTCAGTGCGTGTGAAAGAGAACATGCCGAACGTCAAATGAAGATTCTAGAAGAACAAAATGCTGCTAATGCTGTTGATGTTGCTATTGCTTCAGATGATGTTATCTAAAAGCCTCAATAATTGAAGTTTATCAAATTATCTTGATCCAAAAATGATTTTGAGACTAATTTTCCCTTAATTAGTTACTTTTTTGGTTTTTTTTTTTTAATTAATGTGTGATCTGTTGCAGAATAAGTAGGAGGTCTTAGGCTTGACTATCCCTATGAGAATCATTTTTATAAACTAATGTTCTTTGTGTTTTTTCAAGATTTTTTGGGAGCAAACTGTTTTATGCACTTCTTCATATGTTGTTATTTAGCTAAGTCATCTTTCAAAAGTGATTTTTTTGGAAGGCATAGCGGCGTCGAACCAATGAACGACTACCACGAATACACGCACGAACACCTCCCCGGCGGTATCAGGCAGCCCACTAATCCGTTGCTGTCCCGGCCCAGCTTACGCTGAACCTAGAGCCCAACCACAGTCTAAGACTGGTCAGCCCCTCGGCCGTATCGGGCAGCCCACTAACCCACTAATCCGCCGCTGTCCCGGCCAAGCTTACGTTGAACCTAGAGCCCAACCATAGTCTAAAGACTAGGCTGGGGGGGTTTTACAATACATTTTTTTATCATATATAATTAATTAATATTCATTTATTTATGCCTTCATATTAATCTATATCTATACTATATTATAAAGCATTTGACAAAAACTCTTAAAAACATATTATTATGCAGTTAGTACAATTGATTAAAGCATAATTACTTAAAATTTTAAAAATGGTATTATTTTGGTTAATTTCCTTATTAAACCTATATTATAATTTTAAAAAAAAAATCTGAAATAAAGAAAGTTTACAAAATAAAATCTATTTTTTCAAAACTAATAAAATCGTATTATAACATTGATAAAGACAAAAAAGAAAATACAACATTGAAATTAAAACGGATCTCGCTGCATTGCGCGCGAGTACCATTCTAGTATGTAATTACTTATAAATTATAATTTAATTACTAAAACATGTAAATTTATAATTAAATATACTTTAATAAACATTTAAATAGTTTAGACATTACAAAAATTATACTTACGTATTATATATACTAGTTGGGTTTCTCACTATACACAGAAAAGTATAATAGGACGAAAGATATTCCCATTTTATAAATTCGGGGATATCCCTTATCAACTTGAGGATTTCCCGATCAAACCATATTCACATGTGAATTTGCCTTTTAAGACGATCTTTTTGAGTTTGTTTACATATGAATAACCATATCCATTACCACGATTAAAAAACGCTATAACAAATAATCTCTTAATTTTCTTTTTTTACTATAATTTACCACAATAAAATTTCAAGAAAACTGTAAGTTCAAAATCATTAAATCACCAATAATCGTTACAAGAACACACCCCATGTTTAAAATGATGAAATCGACTCCTATCTCTAACGATTATTTCTCGATCAAAAAACTTCGATATCAATTTACTCGCCTCGTGACAATCTTTACACACCCGTAAATTCTTCGTTATCCGTAAAATTTCCCCCGGTTTCGACTTCAACAAACCGAACCCGATCGCCAGTTTTTCACTGTGGTAAAACAACGGGTTCTCGGTATCTTCTTCTTCACCGATATCGTGCAACAAACTCTCGGTTTCCGGAACGTATCCAATCGATCGAATCCCGGCCAACATTTCATCCACTTTTGCGTATATTTCTTTCGATTCCGGATGAGCCCGTCCACCGGCAATAAACTCGTTAACGGTGGACCCCACTTCGATTACCGAAAAACCCGGTGTTTTCTTAACTCCACGGTCGTTCATTAACTTTCGAATATTAGCAACTTCATCCCATTTAGAAGCGGTGGCATATATATTTGCTAATAGTACGTATCGACCGCTGTTATTCGGTTCGAGTTCGATGACTTTTTTACCGATTTGCCCTCCGAGCTCGACGTTTTTGTGGATTTTACACGCTCCGAGAAGCGCGCCCATCACACCGACATCGGGTTCCATTGGCATCCGGCTTATTAAATTTACGGCTTCATTAAACATTCCCGCCCGCCCTAATAAATCCACCATGCAACCATAATGCTCGTTTCCCGGAGAAATCCCATAAGTTTCGACCATATATCGGAAATAAAAACGCCCTTTTTCTACTAAACCGGAATGAGCACACGCACTTAATAAGTTCACGAACGTAATGTAATCCGGTTTCACCGATTCGCTCTCCATTTTCTTGAAAAGCTCGATAGCGGTTTCGCCTTTCCCGTGTGTCGCAAACCCCCCGATCATACAATTCCAAGCGGAAACTCCTTTGGATGGTAACTCGTTAAACGTTTCGATCGCTTTTTCGAGGGACCCACATTTGCAATACATATCGATTATAGTTGTCGATAGTTTTGGATCGATTTCTATCTTTTTTAACTTTATATAATTATGTATCCATTCTCCTTGTTTTATTGCTCCTAGACCTGTACAAGCTGATAACATACTAGCGGCCACGAATTTGTCTAATTCGATTCCATTCGATCGCATCTCGTCAAATAGCGAAAACGCTTCACGGAAACGGTCGGTTTTAACGTATGCCGCAATCATCGCATTCCATGAAGCGGGATTTTTCTCGGGCATCGTTTCGAAGAGTTTCCGAGCGTTATCGATGGATCCCGATTGAGAGTAACCGCTGATTAACGTAGTCCAAGAAACGACGTCTCTTTGAGGCATTTTGTCGAACACCTTTCGTGCGTCATCCAAACTATTGAAACTTACGTACATATGAATCAAATTGTTCATAGAAAACCCGTCTGAATGGTATCCGAATTTCAGAATCTGGGCATGAACTTGCTTCCCTTCGTTAATAGAATCACTGAATGAACAAGCTCTTACGACTGGAGGGAATGTGAACTTATTCGGAATGACGGAATTCTGTAACATTTGCGAGTATAACTGTATGCAATCTTTGGAAAGATGAAACTGTAAAAAACCCCTAAAAATGGTGTTGTAAATGAAGGCATCGGGCTGCAATAAGTTGTTAATTATCTTGAGGGCGTAACCTAAATTGCCGTTTCTTGAGATCGCGCAAAACTTGATGATCCTACCAATGGCATCGTTATCGGTTTGAAGGCCGAGTTTGATGAGTTGGGAATGATATTGCTTCAGTTCTGCCATAGATGAGCATGACGCCAGGCCTTGATGGAGCTGGAATGAGTTAGTAATAAATAAATAAAAAAGATTCACCGGAGAGCCTAAAAAATAAGGGCTCATTTAGGATCAGTAAGAGCATCTCCAACGGCTTAGCTTCTCTAAAATAGAGAAAATCATTTTTTTTTGTTCTCTAAACTACTCCAACAGCTCATGTATCCCATTCTCTAAAATAGAGATTCATGGGAAAATCTCCAAATATAGAGAATTCTCTAAAACTCCAAATAGAGGAGAGAGAAATGAGTTTTTTTATTCGTTCCATCAACGAGAGTTAAATTAATATCATTTTATATATATAGGGTTGGGTTTCGGTGAAAAGGATAGTTAAGGTGAGAAGCGTAAGAAGGGATCTCTACCCTTGGATGCACATTAGGATGAGATGCACCGAGATGAGGTACACCGAGATGCACCAGATCAACTCCCTTTTAAAGCGCAATTCATGGATAGGTATGAGATTAAAAGTGATCAATGGTTCATATCTCTTCTTACGCTTCTCACCTTAACTCTCCTTCTCACACGATCCTAAGCCTATATATATATATATAGAGAGAGAGAGAGGTTCAAGGAAAACACTAAAAAAAGAGAAAACTGAAGAACAGCCTGGGAGCCCTCCATCTGAATGGTATGCACTAATGCATACAAGCGATTGAAGCTGTTTTTTTTCTATGCACCAATGCATATATATGCATTAGTGCATATGCACAACTGCATGTTACAAATTATCGGTATGCATTAGTGCATACCGTCCAGATATTACAAATTACCGGTATGCATTTGTGCATACCGTCAGGATGGAGGGTTCCAGGGTGTTCTTCAGTTTTCTCTTTTTTGTCGTTTTCCCCTGAACCTGACCCTATATATATGTATATATTTTTTTAAAGCGTGTTGGAATCATAAAATTATAGAATATTTAAATAATATAATCAATGATGAAATCTCTAAAATAGAGAATCTGTTGGAGCTGATTGCAATTTATTTTAGAGATTTTAACTTTTAGTTTTCTATTTCAGAGAAATTATAGAGAAGTTGTTGGAGATGCTCTAATAATAAAACATGCTCATTCAACTAGATATTGGTAGTAGAGCAAAGAAACAGTCGTTCTACTATTTGGGGTAGAGGTCAAGTCTGCATATATCTATAATTGATAAATTTCTAGAGTAGAGAGACGAGTTGAAGTACCTTATGCAAATGAAGACCTTTTCTAGACTCATTTATTGACCATGGGGCATCTGGTTTGGGGTTGGGCATCTCAAACCTATGTAACATAAATCACGTTAGCATCAAACATATTTTTGTATACATCGGTGTTCTAGAGAAATCCCTATTTCGGACAACTTAAGTGAAACTAATGGTCGGATTAAACTTTTCAAAAGTTGAGTGGAGATTAATCCATTTTTCTTGACTATTGTACATCAATCGACTTTTCTCAACTAGATGGGAGTCTTGCCGCTCTTTTGATTAGAAAAGTAATACTCCATCTGTGTCAATATAAGTGTCCACATTTCTATTTTAGTTTGTCCTAAAGTTTACCAAACGCTTACCGGGTAAGTGCTTACGGGCAAAAAAACACCACTCTCACTTACCTTATGGGATAACATTTCCGGCCATCAAAATGGATTAACTGTAAGCGTTTATAACCAGGTAAGCGCTTACAGGATAAGAGTCATCACCCTCAGTTACCAGGTAATACTCTTGAATCCTTGTCTTCCCTCTTACCGGGTAAGATTCTCGGTCCTTATTATGTTCACCCGGTAAGGTAATTGGACTAGTAAGTGATTACCAAGGTAAGTGTTTAGTAAACTGCCACTTTCAAAAGTAACCATCTACTTTCTGATTCTACCCTTAATTATGAGTCGGAGAAATTCATTACTCCTTGTGTTTTTAAGGGTAAAATTGTCGTTTCTTTCATTAAAAAGTGCAATAATTACACATTTTTTGTGCGTCTTTTTCACTGTACACATTTATTTTGGGAATGAGGAAGTCAAACAACAATGATATAGCATCAATTTTAAATCATAACTATATACTTATGATTTAATAGACTTACCTTTTCGATAGTGTATTGTTCATAGATTGCACATCAATGAGCACCGCACTGAACTTGGGAAACCTATTAGATTTGTTCTTGGAACCACAAATTTTAGTACCGTATGGAAACAAAGGTAACTTTGTTGGCTCCAAAGAAATAGCGTTCAATGGCATGATTTCAAACATTCTGATTCACTGCATAGATGAAAGCAACACATAAACCGATCAAAGAAGGGTTGTTTACTAATAATTTTGAGTAAACTTATCAAAAGTAAGCGTTGAATGATAGAAAATTACCATTATAACCCTTGTAGAACAACCCTAGATTTTGACAAACACATCAAAACTTAGTTTCCCGCGGGGAGGGGGGGGGGGTAAAAAGTAAAAACAAATTTTTTAAGTTTTCAAGGGGATCTAATTGAAGATTTACAAAGGCAAGAAAATGGATTATTTAATTGAAAGGAATCTCAGCAGCCTATATCATCCCATCAAACAAAATAGTTGACTTAAAACTATATATACAACTACTATTATTCAGAAATACTTCACCTGATGACATGTAAATACTGATTGAGATGCATAGGTTTAATAGAACCTTCTTCTTTTATTGGGTATGCTTTTACTATATTTTCCCATATTATTTTGATACATTCTGATAAACCATTAGAGCTTCAACAAGGTGGAAATTCTCGTAGCTTTATAAAAAATAAACCAACTGTCAAACAAAGACCATATTTAACATGGACACAGGCGAGTACAATGGCATTTATTGCTATATTATATTTACTATAAATTCTGACCCTAAAATCCAAGCAGACACAATAAGGACCTGTTTGTTAGCAGCTTAATGAGCTTAATGGAACTCACAACTTATTCAGTCAGCTATACATGATTGTTTGGTAGTGGCTTAATGATATAGAGAGTGGCTTATTTAGTAAGCTTCTAAATGGAGCTTTATGTAGCAAGCCAAGTATTTTCGGAACATGTCCCTCCCAACTAAAAAACACGCTCCTTCCATCTAACCATATATTATATGTCCACAATGATAGGAGCATATTTGGAAACACTATTTGAAAACACAAGATTAGGGCAGCAGACTTTTATTTTTTATTTTTTTTTGGGGGGGGGGGGGGGGGGTTAACACTTTCCAAATTCAAGATTCAAAACTCATATGGAGTTTTTAGTTTTTAACCAAATATATTTATATAATCAACATTCACTTGACATTTATGGATCTTTTTTCCATAACCAAAAACAAAGATCCATCGATTAATTGATTGGAAAGATCAAGATATTTGACTCATAAAAGTCAAACTCAAAACAATGCAGGCTGGAACAACAGATGAAAGGAAGTGCACAAGGAGTAGCTAATCAGTGATGGAAACAAGAATAAAGCTGTCTGTGTGTGTGTGGATTAAAATTTCTGTATGGATTGAGAATGTTTTTATTTGGAAGGGTTTTCTCATAGATGAATAAAGAAGCGTGTTTTTTTAACTGCTGAGGGGTAGATTTGAAAAGAAAAAAAAAACTTGGCTTTTTGCATAAAGCTCCCTTCTAAAAGCTTATTGAATAATTCCCTTTCTATATCATTAAGCCACTACCAAACAGTCATGTATAGCTAACCGAATAAGTTATGAGTTCAATTAACCTCATTAAGCTGCTAACAAATGGACGCTTAGATGAACAAATGAACAAGCACCGATCATTTCATCAACCATCATAGCAAACTCTTGATTTTGTATAGTTTGGATAATTACACCAAATGATTTTGAAAATTCTCTGATTTCAGAGAAGTATTAAGGCTATGTTTGGCAAACTAGCTGATAAGCTTAGAGGGTAGCTGATAAGCTAGCTGATGAAAAATTCATGTTTGGCAAAACTAGCATATAAGAATATAAAATAACCACCAAGCGCATATTAAAAAATAAATAATTAATATTAATGAGGATTATAATTGGAAAAAAATGACAATAAGCTCCTAAAACGCTACTTGGAGTAGTGTTTCAATAAGCTAAGCTTATAAGAACTTATAAGTTGGCTTATGGTTTGCCAGACATATAAACTGAAAATAAGCTGGCTTATTTGCCAAACATAGCCTAAGCCAGAACTTGTCTAGAATTTAGGGATTTAGTATATTATTTTCTATCAAAACACTCAAAAACCAATTTATGATGCTAATCATCCCTTCAACGAGTTTAAGTGAAATCTAAACAAGCTGTTCTAGTTCTATAGGTGTACGAATGTATAAACTCAAACAGATTAGTAAATTAGGTTTTGGGAAGCAGCAGAATGGCAGAGAATTAGCAACAAATCTGTATAATTTGACAGATAACATGGATTTTAATGGCAGAAAGTAAGTTCAATTCCTCCTAAATCATGGCAATCAAACACACACAAGATATCATATTCATACCTTTGCTTTTAGAAGCAAATCGAGCAGCATATAACGAGCAGTAGATTGGGCATCAGATAGAGCAGAAGATAGCGAAGAGAAGAGGAAGGGTGGTGCATTTGGTTACCGATGGTGGGATGAGTGATATAGATAGACAATCTCAACCATTAATGAACGATTTTAAGAAAGGTGAACGTGCCATTTTTACTTTTATTTTCTTTATGAACATCAAAAACCTATAATTATACCAACCAACTATAATCGGTGCCAACTTTTTTTCGATTGGTACATATTGATACGGTATTTGGATCGACATCTAAAAATATTGCAAAGTTTAATACAAACCTTTTGTGTAAAGTTTACAAGTCTTAATATAAAAGTTTACAGTATCATAAATGTTAGAAAAACGACATCATCGGTAATGTTAAAATCGAACTAAATTAAACTAAATCCACTCACAATAAATTTAACTATCATAAAATTAAACTAAATCTACTTTCAAACATAAATCTAAACTAAATTGATACTGTTAAAATAAACTAAATTAAACTACATTCACTTTCAAGAAACACAACTAATATGGTATAATATTTTTAATAAAAATGTAAGAGTGTAAGTAAAACAGTAAGAATGTAAGTGACCTAAGTCCGGAGTCACCAAAGAGTAAGATGTATAAAAGACTAAAAGTGTAAAACTCTAAACTTTTAAAACTAAAAATACAAACCGTTAATATTAAATAATACATTGATAATCAAATATAATTCATTTAATTGATTTCTTATATAATAAATAATTAAAAATATATATAAATATAAAAGTCGGTACATTACGGTATTATCGTGGTATAGGATTTTTGATACCACGTACCAACCAAGTTTATGAAGTTGGTATAAGAATACCAACCAATTTAATTGGTACAGTTGGTATTGTAATTAATTGGTTTATCATGGTATAATTTTGACACCCGTAATTTTAAGAGGGATCTTGAGTTCGAAATATACTTTTTTTTTTCTAAATATATTTCTTTTACTTGTACACATGTTAGCTTATCCGATAGATTTTCTAAAATAAAAGAATAAAGATTTTAGACAAAATTTTATTCTTGTAGCATTGGAAGTTTGGAACCGTCCGCTAAAAAAGGTGGTTTTTATCGTTTTTTTTTTCAACCTCACGGTGAAGAATTTATTTTTGGAAAATTAACTTAAATAATTATTTTCTACTCCTAAATTGTCTTTTAATCATTTTTTTTTCGGGTTTATTTAAATGTTATTACTTTTGTAGTATCAAAGTCCGTAATATTAGCTAAAAGACTAAAAATATATATTTAAATTTAACCAGTTTAGCAAGTTGTCTTGTCGCAATTGCGGACCTGGTCGTCGTAATTGCAGATTTGTGTTGAATTTTATTTTTTTTCCTTTTAGCTAAGTCCGTAATGTTATGGGCCTGGATATTGCGGATGTAGTGACATTCGAATAAACTCGAGAGAGATAAATAGGAGGGCAATATGGATGTGGGAAATGGTCATTTGAGTCAATTTCCCTATTTTTTGTCAGTTTGGGATTTCACACTGCAAATATGGCATGTGAAAAATCAAACAGCAAACCATTGGACTCATTGTTTTGTCGTTTTAGAGTATGGTTCGATTTGGGAAAAATTAGTGTTAGAGGGTCTGCCATTTTTTGGTATTATGATTGGAGATGCTGATTTTTCGAATTTGACGAACTCCCTATAAATGATTACCATGAGAGGCAAGCATTTTTTTATTGTATTACCATCAATAAGAAACCTTGAATGTAAAATTTGTGTGTGGAGGTTGTGAGTTCTGATCATCCATTTTTGAGAAATTTTGGATAATTTGTTGGAAATGCTATAACAATCAACGTTTTAAATGGCGATGATTTGAGATCAAGCCTCAATAAGAGTCACGGCAAGGTTACAACGTTTTTCAAGGCATGTAAATGAGACGAGACAACTCACGAGCTACTCCAAAACGACTCGGTAAAAGCTCTGTCGACACTCGACTCGACATACTAATAAGTTGAGTCGAGCTGTCCAATGCTTGACTTGGAAAACTAGTGAGATAGTCAATATTATATATAATTGGTTTCATAACATAATATGTAAAACATAAAGTAAACATTTGTTAATAAACCTATCAATACATTTTTTGTTGTTTTTTAGATATTCGATCGAAATTGTAGTTTTCTCTAACTATAATAATCAATCACTTTTTGTTATAATTAAAATCCTAACTAAAAATAAGACAAAAACTATAAAAATGTCCGTGAAGTTATCCCACGTTGGAAGTTGTGACGGATTCAATAATCTTGGTGATTGGGATCGGACTTTAGTTAATAATTACATGTTTTTTTTCTTTTTTTCATCTCTTTTGTGAAGTTAGGGGGTGTTTGGGATTGCTTATTTAAAACAACTTATAGCTTTTACTCAAAAGTGCTTATCAACTTCTAATAAGTTAGGAGCTCCTTACTTCTCAAAAAACTTCTTATCACCGGTTTGGCACCGGTATAAGCTGTTTTGCCAAACACTCAAAAGTGCTTATCACCGGTGCCGTACCGGAATAAGTCAATAAGTTGTTTTTATAAGCAATCCCAAACACCCCCTAAGACAAAAGTTCTCTAATAAAAATGTTTTTTTACCTTATTTTCATCTCTTTGATTAAGGTGAATAGATGATGGATCTGATTTTTTTCTCTTTCGGATTGATCCTAATGGAGATCATCTAATCAAGTTCTTTAGGCATCAAAAAGGTAAAGCTAGGTTACAAAATACCACCACTATTGAGTTTCGATGTTGATATTTTTTTAAATCTTTTCATGTATAGAGATAATAAAACCAGTTAATGCATTAATTTTATTACATATAAAAACCCAAACCTTATTAACGATTAAACTTGTAAATAATATTAACACACAAATTGTATGTATTTTAACATCAAACCCTATATTTATTAACATATAAACTCTATACGGCACCTAATTAGTGACCACCACTCCATATTCGACCAGATGCAAATGTGACTACCACTCTATATTTTACTCTGATCATCATAGAAAGCTACATGAAATTGATATATTTATGAAACTGAATATTCATTAGACTAAATGGATAGTTGAAGTTGTTTTGTATGAATTACATGGTATGTATGTATATAGAAAGAGGTTAATGCGAGACCGATAACAGTTTACAAGAATACGAGGACAATCCTCGGCCAATCATTTTGTACATGAAAATTTACAAAATCACATATGATTCACGTACAAAATCATATATGGTTAGCCGCGACTTTTCCCGCGACTTAGCCCACGGAAAAAGTCGTATGTGTCCTTCTTGATGCTAGTACAAAATCACATATGATTTTGTACATGAAAAAAAGTTTCATATACAAAATGATTGGCTGAGAATTGTCCTCGTATTCTCGTAAATTGGTACCGTCCTTGCATGAACCCACGTCTCTCTCTCTCTCTCTCTCTATATATATATATATATATATATATATATATAGTTCTATGATGAACTTCTTGATTTGTAATCTTTATTCTAATTTCAATACTTGCTTTTGCTCTCGAAGGATTTGCTGAAGCCCATAAGCCGAGATCTTACGTAAGAGGTTTTAAGTCAAGTTCAAGTGAATGAGAGGTTTGGCTACAACCTTAATTTGAACACGTCTATAATTTGCTTCTTTCTAACCAATTTTGTACTATTGGAATTATATTAGATATGTTTATGGCTCTAGTGTTACATTGCAACTTATATGCTCTATATAGAGTAACCAACGCAAGAAATGAAGGTGACGTCTATTTTTTTGAAGTCATTTGAATCAAATAACTGTCATATTTATTGGTTATATTAAACCAAGTTGTTTAATTGAGACATCTTTTACTATTCAGAATTTGCATTCATTATATTTAGTCAAAAAGTATCATCATATGTGTAATCTAAATTGTTATATTGTATATCAATTATGTAAAATGTTAAGTACATAAAACATTTAGGGGTTGTTTGAAAAACGTTTAACACATAAGTGCGAGAATTTTACCCAATAAGAATAATGGCAATTAGTAAGGGTCGATAATCTTACTTGATAAACGAGAGTGACAACTCTTACCTGGTTAACGCTTACTGAGTAAATTATTGTATACGATAATGTTTTTAATGGACTAGAATCTTATCCGTTAAGACAAATGATATTGTTGAATATTACGGTTAAGTTTTCACTGGGTGAGCCGAGTAATAACCCTTTAGTCACAATTACTTTTAGAAGGTTTAATTGATGGAAATATACACCCCAATCATGAAATGCAAGGCTGATGAATTTGAAAGATTAGGAGATATGATAATTGATTAATGACATTTTCTAATCTCTTGAAGAAATGTTTTTTTTTTCTTCTTCGGCCTTTTCCTTTTAATTTCTTTTCACCCCTAATATACCATATGGAATGTGATTGCTCTCTAATGGGTATAGTTAGCAATATTTAGGGGGCATTTGGTTGGAGGTATTAAGCAGTAATTAATGGGAATGATAATAAAATAAACTGTTTGGTTTATATAATATAATGAGCTCATTCCCACAGAAGCTCAAATTTTCATTCCTGATTAAACTGGAGGGAATGAAAATTCATTCCAATTCCCATTTTCATTCATTTGCCGGAACCAAACGCCCCCTTAGGGGGCGTTTGGTTCGCCGGAATGGAATGGAATCTGGTGGAATTGGAATCTGAATTCCATTGACTAGATTCCAATTCCCTTGTTTGGTTCATTGTTTTTAAGAATTGGAATTTGGGAAATTCCAAATAATTCCAAAAGAAGGCAATTTGAGATTCCTTGGGTTACCCTTAGGATTTCATTGGAATTGAATTTGCCCCTTTTTTAATTCCTCAAATACCCTTACCACATTACCCAACAATACCAAAACCGAACCGTTTGGATTTTCGATTCGGTTTTTTCAGGTTTTTTTTTTCAATTTTCGGTTTTTCGATTTCGGTTCGGTTTTTTCGGGGGTTTTTCAGTTTTGGTTTTCGGTTTCGGTTTCTCGGCTTTTTTCGGTTTTGTTTCGGTTTTTGCTCACTCCTAGCAGTTAGGTTCTCCATCGTCTCTTGCAACAACTAAACTATGTCTTGCCCTTAACATATATTGTTTTGCACTTTTTCTGCTGTTTTTGTTGTTGTTCTGCTGCTTTTAGCCGTTTTTGCTGTAAAAAATTATGATTTTTGCTGTTTTATGCAGTTTTTAGTTTTAAAAAAACTAATTTTTTTTAGTGTTAAAAAACTGAAGTAATTAATAATTATTTTGTTTTATTAATTTTAGTTTTAAAAAATTAAATTTAATAAAAAAGTTATTTTAGTCATTTACTGAAATTTTATTTCAATTCCAAAGCTACATTTTGTGAACCAAACAGACAGATTCCAATTCTTTCAACAGATTCCATTTCAATTCTGCCAACCAAACAACTGGTCAAACCTGACAACATTCAATTCCAATTCCTTCAAAGTCAAATTCCTTTGACAGATTCCATTTCATTCAGTTCCATTCTGCGAACCAAACGCCCCGTTAGAGTATTTGAATTTTACCGGTATCTTGTATTCATGGCAAATATATTTTTCTTCTTATTTTACATTTAAGTTTACATCTTGTAGTATCTTATGGGTGCACAACTACTACATTAATAAACGATACTTGATGTATAGAAGATGGTATTTAAAAATTTCTATCAAATTCTTTATAATATATAGTATATAAGTTATGACACTTTTAACTAGCGCTATAAACGAACAGAACGAACACGTTCGCTTAACTTAACCGAACAAACGAACAAACACGAATGGTAAACGAACATAATGTGTTCATGTTCCTTTGTTAAGAAAACATGCTTTCATTTTCGTTTATGTTCGCTTTGTTAAGATGTTAAACGAACGTAAATGAACAAACATAAATGAACATAAACGAATGAACAATTCTAAAAAATTAATTAAGTTAATGATATGTAATATTAATGTCATAATATATAATATATTTACCCATTGTAAACGAACATAAATGAACGAACGAGACCATTGTTTATATTCGTTCATTTAACGAAACGAACAAGAAAATATGTTCATTTCAGTCATTTATTTAATAGTGTGTTTGGGATTGCTTATTAAAACAACTTACTGACTTATATTGGTAACCGGTGGAAAGAAGTTTTGAGTGTTTGGATAAGGAAAAAAAAAGAGTGCTTATATCGGTGGGGAACCGGTGAAAAAGAGTTTCTGATAAGTTACTCCATTTTGACTTATCAAAACTCCTTATGACTTTTAACTCTTTTACATGTATAAGCAATCCCAAAACACTTTACACAAAACAACTTATTAACTTATGTCACTGTAGTACAACTATAGGCTAATCCAAACACTTTTTTTTTATCAAACTTTCATTTTCCACCACATAAGTTGATAAACACTTTATAAAAAAAAAATATAAAAACGAACATAAACGAACTTTCCACCAAACGATGGGCATACTTTTTTTTTTTTAACAGCAAGTTAGTAGTTAGTGATTCGGACCCACAGTGACATCCATATGGGCAGTATGCGGGACCCGAACCTTCACCTTAGGGGACAAACCCCCACTCCTCCACCATTTTTAGAAAAACAACCACTCCCAAGGCTCGAACCCGAGACCTTGAGGATGATGTAAAAACCCCGGTACCGATGGGCATACTTTTAACTAATGAATTTTGACTCATATTTTTATGGGCATACTTTTAACTAATGAATTTTGACTCTCATTTTTGCTTCTAAAAGGCTAAAATTAAATCCTATCTTACATCTTTAAAGCCCATACGATATGGACTACACATAGCCCATAAGACCCAACCGATTCCCCTAAAACCCTAGTTACGAAATCGTCAAAACCCTAATTCAGATGCGCCTCTCCCATATTCAAACCTATATATCGGCATAGAACCTGCAATCGATTTCAATCAGCTCTACCTTCTTCTACAATGGCCGCTGATCTTACCTTCATCTATGGCGTTCATCTCCCCCCACCAATTGGTAAAGCAGGTTTGATTTTTTGTTCTTATAATTCAATATTTGTGCATTGATGAAGCAATTTGTGGACTAGAGTTTCTGATCTTGGGTTCTTCTTCCCATTCAGTTTGACGACAAACCCTTGGCTGTCTGAGCACAATGAATTATTACATTTTCCATTCAATTTTCTCGTTATTTACACTTCTGCATTCGATTTTATTTGGATCTCGATTAGTTTCAAATTCATTCGGAGCTTATGATGATAAATATAATTATCTTAGCGGATTTCAGTGAGATTTAATATATTTGAATCAATGATCTGTTTGTTACACACACTGAGGCTCTTAGATGTATATAATTATATATGTTTTTAGATCTAATTTGTTATGGAATGTTAAAAATTGCAGTGATGAGGTAAAGCACTTTAGGGGTGTATTTAGGGCAGTGGACAAGATGATTAATTTTTTCTTGCCGTGATCCCAAATTAAAACGACTTCTCCTTCCACTGAGCATTTTTTGTTCCTTCCATTTTACAATCTCTGTGTTTTTGATGTTTTTATTTCAATTTTGAGTCTATAACTTTGTTTACTGAAATATTTGATTTCAATTTGTTGAATTTATAGATTCAAATGTTATTTGAAAAGAAGGCGTCCATATACCAATTCTGGAGGGTTAATTCAGTTCCTCACAGTGTAATGGCTCGGACGCCAAATCAGAATTTGTGGCTATATATCCTGATAAATGGATTCTTCAATGCCATTTGATCGTGGAAACACCTCATACATTTCCCCAAAATTAAAAGTTTCAAATTTACTTCAAAAAACTTTTGTTTAAATTCAACAAACAATTTGGGTTTTCATTTTTATTTGTTTACAAATAGTGATTTTAGTTGTTGGATTTGTGCCTTCATAATCCCAGATAAGCTTAGAAATCAGAGTGCTTATTCTGATTCATGGGAGGCCCAAATTGAAACTCAAAATGGAAGTTTCGCTGAGAAAACTATTGCTTTTTTCCATTAATGGTGTTTCCTAGTAACTCCTCCATATATATGTTTGTTTATTAACCGTTTAAAATTGTTATTTGGTTGGTTTTTGGGTAACATTAAATGTCTTTAAATATTAATTTGGAAGATGATGCTAAAAGATATCGATTTATGTTATCTTAGGCACAAATTTTTGTGCTTTGCTGAACGAAATTCTATTTGCACGTCAGTCTGATTCCAAATTTTTATACTTCTTGATCTCAATTAAATTCGAAGTATGAGATGATGATAATGGAGCGGAGATGATTTAATATCAAATGATCCGTATATCTCCTTGCTACGTTCTTTCTGATTCATAACCTTCGGTTTGTTTCCATCTCATTTTTGGTTTTTATATAAAAAATATTATCTTTAAGATATATATATATATATATATGTATATATCGTGTGGATTGAGAAATGAAATCATTAAAAGATGATGAAATCAGAAAAATCTTAGGACACCTTCTGACATAGTTTGACAATGCTGTGTATGAGAAAACCATTTTTAACTTTCTGATTTTGATGATTTATTCTCCACCACTGATACCAATTTTAGTTCTTTTTGCTAGATTTTATGTTTTTTAATAAAAAAATATGTTTTTTTAGGGTTTTAGTTTGCATGTAGCACCCCGGGCTTCTCTGAAAAAATGAATTGAATGAAGAAGAAAGCCCCAATGCTCGTGCTAGATCAGATTTATTGCTGTCAAGTGTTGCAGTTCAGCCTTTTGTACCCTTTTCAGTGGCTGTTTTTGTGTCAAATCGTCGGCTACATCTTATCAAATTATAGGTTTAAATTTTGTGAAATTAATAAAATTAGTCATTTCAAACTATATGATTTCATATGTTTTTGCCTCACCTCACCTTAAGCTTTTTTCCTTAATAACTTCATTGGAAAAAGGTCTAGTCATGGAGGCAAATAGTTAAGGCGGTGTTAACGTGGAGGTTTAATCTATTACTAGTGTTTGTCCTCTAAAATCATCCGCTATACTTGATGCACATACTTTTATTTTAATATATATATATATATATATATATAGGGTGGTATCTGTTGCAAAATGACGAATATTTACAAACTTTGCAAACCCTTGTATTAGAAACATTGAGGTATTTATAGACATTTATCATGATTCGTTAATTTTGTTTTATATTTTAAAATCATGATCATAATTATTGTGTCAATCATCTTTAATATATATCTCAACTAAAATTAATGAATTATGATAAATGTTTGTAAATATCTCAATGTTTCTTAATATAATGGTTTGCAAAGTTTGCAAATATATATCGATTTGTAATGGATAACTCCTTTGTATATATGTATATATTTCTTGGCAATGACTTGAATGATTTATCCGCGCTTCTGAGAGGAATCTGTGAAGTAAAGTATATATAAAATGGTTGAATTTCTTAATATGAGCCAATTTCTATTAGTTTTTTGAACTTGTTATTTTATTATTGTTTTTGAAATATATTTGCAGTGATGATTGAATACACAGCTTTAAGCCAGTTCTGCTTCTGAAAATTCCTGATTGATAGAGCTGTTATTTATTCTGAGCATTTCATTTTTTAAAAATTCAATTAATTTGTTTTTAATTTAAATAATGTTTTTTCAAATTATTGAATCAGTTGATGATGAAATAATCCAATTGTATGAGGTACGGTGGATCCCGAGACCTTGTTTAACAGGGAGAACCACTTGGTTGATGCTGTATTTCACTTGATATCAATGGATTTAACTGAGGCTTAAATTCTTTAATTAGATTATTTGTTTTTTTTTCTTCCAATAATTTGATATGATTTTTTATTTTATATTATTGAAATGATTATTTATTGAGTTTAAACTATACTCTTCATCCTGAAATATATATAACGGGTTTGGAGTCTGAAAAAACTCAAAAAGTAAGGTGTTGTCATCAGCTTCTTCTTTCGTAACGTTAACGAGACTGGAGTTAAATAACAGCACAAGATTTTTACTTGTAAAATGCAAAATGTCATTAAAATTGTTAATTAACACTTCTGGCATATCTTTTGGGAAAAAAAATTATTAAATTTGTTTTTTTTAAAGTTAATAGTTGTGTGATGATGAAGCAATTTGTGGACTAGAGTTTCTGATCATGGGCTCTTCTTCCCATTCAGTTTGACGACAAACCCTTGGCTGTCTGAGCACAATTAATCAATAAATTCTCTTCTATTTTTACAATTCCAACTTTTTTGTTTCTTGATTTGTTTGTAATTTCATTTTGAGCTTATGATGATAAATATAATAATCTTAGCGGATTTCAGTGAGATTTAATATATTTGAATCAATGATCTGTTTGTTACACACTCTGAGGCTCTCAGATGTATATATTTATATATCTTTTTATATCTAATTTGTTATGGAATGTTAAAATTTGCAGTGATGAGGTAAAGCACCGTAGGGGGTGTAATTAGGGCAGTGGACAAAGATGATTAATTTTGTCTTGCCGTGATCCCAAATAAAAACGACTTCTCCTTCCACTGAGCACTTTTATTCATTTCATTTCTCATCTTTGCTTTTTTATGCTTTTTTATGTATTTATATTTTGAAGGCGTCCATATACCAATTCTGGAGAATTAATAAAGTTTCTCACGGTGTAATGGCTCGGATGCGATATTAGTATTTGTGGCCATCCTGATAAATGGACTCTTCAATGCCATTTTATCGTGGAAACACCTCATACATTACCTAATATTTGACCACATTTGTTGTATAGAATCTCTGTTACTTGTTTGAGTATACGGTTCATTTTAAATTCTGATTTTTAATTGTGTTTTGAAAATTTTGATTATGAAAATGGGTTTTTATTTGGTTTGTGCTGTCATGATCTTTATAAGACTAAGAGGTGTTTGGTACGTATAATGCTTTTGGATTGAAAAATACTAGTTAGACTAAGGTGCTGTTTGGTAGTTGCTGGATGGTACAGAGTTCTGAATGGTATAGAGGCTCTGACCTCTAGATGGTACAGTGGTCAGAATAATGGTCGATGTGTGGTTGATGAAGGTTTGGATTGAGTAGGAGGTGTAAAAGAACTCTTTGTTAATATGCAGAAAACGACTAATAAGGTTGAATTTGGCAACCAAACCTCTTTTCTTAACCGAGTTTGGTGTCAAGAGTGTTGAGATAGGATTGGGAAGTATATTTGATTGTTGATGTTAGCATCTTTTATCCTAATCTTATCGATTTATATGATATAGGTTAGGATGTAAATTGTAACATTTTTACATATTCTAATATATAAAAATATATATTTATAAAAATATATAAAAATATATAGAAAATTTTGTAGGGAAAATAAAAATTTGGAAAATGAATTTAGTTCGTTTGTTTTCGAGGAGTTTTCATTTTCAAAAATTCTATTGACATTAGAAACATACTTTTACCACTTTTCAATTTTTGTTTTCTAAATAATTTTGTGCACATAAACTTTTAACTTTCACACGTACAAAAATATTTTCACTTTCACACCCACATAGAAATACTTAATCTTTCACATACAAACACTTTCAAACATTCTAATTTAAAAAAATAAAATGATAGAAAATGCACAGTTAAATGTGTTTTGTAATTTTTTATAAAAGTCAATTTTATTTTCTGAAAATGTTTTCTAGGAAACGGAAAACTGAGAATAAAATTTAGTTTTATTTTCCAAAACGGAGGTTTGAGCGTATTTAACGAAGATTCTGGTTAGTTTTGTTAAACGAGGAGAGAGATGGATAGCAGCACCAATAAATATGACCAAATGGTCATTTAAGCCAATTTCCTTTATTTGAATACTCTTGCTATTTGAAAAACTAAATTTTATTTTTTATAATAAAATTGATGGTACGCATTACAGGTCATTAATATTTCATTTAAATAAATAAAAAGATAAATAAGAGATTAGAATTACTATAATATTTAAAATAATAAAAATGAAAATAAGTGATTAGAATTAATATGGTCTGATATATTAACATTGGCTCATTATAACCACCTAAAGTTATCTATACTACTTAATAAAACAAATCTGCTTAAGTCTTAAAAACAACACTTTTAAGTATATTGTACAATCTAACAATGTCTAATCTCTTAAATGACTTTGCATTTGCCAATGCTAACACTAGATGTCTATTCATTCTCTTATGGCACCTCCTTATTCAATTAAATCTCTTCCCTTTCCATCGCCTTTATCCCATTTCCATCATAGACCAGGTAACTTCACGATTTATGTTTGTTAATGTTTCACAGCTTCCTTTCGAATTCACCATCAGATAACTTCACGATTTTTGTTTGTTCTTGTTTCACGGCTTCCATCCAAATTCACCAGACCTTCCATTCATGTATTATTTCACCGAACCATTGAATTGTGTGTTGTGAAGCCTTATCAAACCACCGCATTATGTCTTATTAAGCCACATTATCTTTTTATTAAGCGACATTGTTATCCACATTGTTAAGCCACATAGTCATTTTTGGTGGAACTTTTCATGTGTACGGGTAGAGTATGTATGAGAGGATATACAAGAAAAAAGACTATATATTATATTGGTTGACCAAAACGTAAGTGATTATTCATGTTTTACATTTGGTGTTAAAATTTTTAATATTTTAAATTACTAACATATATCTATACTATATTATAAAGCATTTGGCTAAAAACTCTTAAAAACTTATTATTATGCAATAGGTACAATTGATTAAAACATAATTACTTAAAATTCAAGAATACAAGTTATACATGCATTAGTACAACTTATTAAAGCTTCATGTTTGAATTCGTGTAACTAACTATACAACAAACTATATAGATAAACATTTAATTTTAAATATAAAAAATCTTACATATAATAAGGATAATCATTCAACTATAACAAAATGTTTTATTTATTATATTTATAAAAAAATTATAATATTAAACCATAATATATTTTTTCATTACTAAACCTAGATTATAATTTAAAAAAGGGAATTAAAAAAAGTACACAAAAATAAAATCTTATTATAACATCGGTAGAGACATTATAAAACATTAGAATTAAGATGGATCTCGCTGCATTGCGCGAGTACCTTTCTAGTATTACATAATGTATTTATTAGAAGCAAAAATAGTTGCAATTGTTCTAACAAATTTGTTGCACTTACATAAACAAAGAAATTTGTTGGGGATGTTTTTTCGCTGGAGCATTTTCAAGTTGGAGGTACTAACTATAAGTACCCAAGATATGAAAAATATAGTTTTGTTCGCGGTGAATGAGAAATTTATATCGGTAAAAACACATATTAAAAGACAACTTGCATTAAAATTGATATTTATAACTTATGTTTAAATACTTTTGTTTTAGATGTTGTTGGAAAATCATATCAGTAGAATGAGTTAGCCATTCGGGAGATCAACCTAGATATCTATTCGGTTCATGTTATATAGTGTTACAAGATGATACGTAAGTATACATTTGTATTAAAACTATTACCAAATTAACGAATTTACAAATTTACAAATTGTTCTAACTTTTGTATATTGAGGAGGTACACAATAATCAATAAGTTATGAATCAAGCATGGATAAGTTAATATTTTTTTTACTTGATTCCGTATTTTTTTTATAATCATGTTTATGTTTTATTGCCAAATATCTTATATATAGGTGGTTGTACAGGCGCATTGTTAATCCATCACCCCAAACTGAGATCCAACAGATAGTTGTAAAAAGATCAGATGTTGATATTTTTTTGACGAAGAATCAAGAATTGATAAGTTAGAATTTTTTTACTCGATTTAGTATTTTTTTTATAATTATGTCTATGTTTCATGTTCAAATATCTTATATATAGGTGGTTATACCGGGGCCAATGTTAATCCATCAAATGTTGATATAGCAAAAGGTATGTACAATATATAACAGACAGTTCTAGAAGGGTCAAATGTTGATATAGCAAAAGGTATGTACAATATATAACAGTAATTTAATTGTTGATGCACTCACTCAATATATTTTTAAAAATCATTTACAGTAGAAAAATAGAAGGAACACAATAGACGCTATTATGCACGACAAAAAGAGAAGAACAAAATG